>JACCIA010000017.1:0-685000 GCA_018906985.1 Apocrypta bakeri | reverse complement strand
TAACCTCCGAGCAATACTCGTGCTGAGTTCGCAATTCTCTTCGAGGATCCAATAACTAAACTAATTATCTCGATGCCGATGAGAAAGTTTTAATCCTACTCTCGCTCGCTCTCTCGTACTTGAGGCTTAATATTCTCTCTCTGTCTCTGTCTCTCTCTCTCTCTCTCTATCTGTTTAACTGTCTGTCTACCCCTCCCTCTTCCCTCAGTCTTGGCGAACGCGAAAATATTCTTTCGAATATCCTAACAATGTTCGTTTTTATCGAAAGTCGCGCCTGCAGTCAGCTCGGCAAGTTTAAAACCAAGCGAGCGCCGCTACCGAAGTTTTTCTTTCCCGACACACGCTAGGTCATTCGAAATGCTGCCACTGCAAGCCTTATACATGTGTGTGAGTGTCTATGGCCAAAGCAAGAACCAGTCCGCGATGCCACTCTCGAGGAACAGATAAAAAAGTTAAAGGCCTCTATATACAGAAACGACGTAGGGGGAAGGGAAAGGGAGAAACCCGCACGAGCTGACATCCACGTATAAACTCTTTTACGATCGTTTAATTTTTTAACATATACTAAAAGCCGAATGTTCTTTTTCTACTCGACTTATAAATTACCAAACTCTTTCTCATAGTCGTAAGCTGCATTATTTCTCATTTACTGCTTGTTTATTTAAAGCGTCTCTCTCTCTCTCTCTCTCTCTCTCTCTCTCTCTCTCTATCTATCTATCATCTATTCGTGTAAGCAACTTTTCGACGTCTCCAAGTGCTATTATGAACGCGAATATTTCACGGAATAACGAGTTCTTAATAGCATCACATTCACGGAAGAAAAACGGAATAAAGCTTGTATTGCATTGTTGCATTATTGCATTAGCAGAATTATGCATGGAAATCGTCGTCGCGTGTCACATCCTCAAATTGCTCGTAATTGCGCTCGCCGAACGTCGGTTATGTAATTATTTCACTCTAGTATATAAATGAGATAACCGATCGCGGCACACAGTATACACCACAGCTGGTTTAGCCAATGTCAATAAAGCGAGGAAAACATAGAATTCGTCGCGCTCTGTGCTCTATGCGATATTCCAGGTATAGACATAAATCTATAGGAAGGAAACGCATCGAGCAATATGCAGACGGAAACTGTAAAAATGACGGTACATATAGAAAATATGAAATTTTTTATTACGTTTGCTTACTGGCACGTGGCGTGCCGTATAGCCGAGGTAAACACGGGTTAACATAACTCTTCATAAAAATAGATGTACGTACATATGTTTGCAATGCAATGTTTGAGTCGAAAGGTGTAAACACTTCAAAACGATTGTTTGCGTTTGTCGTCTTTTTAATTTACGCACTAATGCATTTATTTAGCGCATACATATAGGCGCGTTGCTGGTGCTCGTTTAACGAGCTGCCGATAAATATTTTCTCAGCCAGCGTACAATAATCGGCAAGTAAATTTCACTGGAATTCACTCGTTCCAGTAACGATGCAATTAATCGAACGTGTTAACGCGAAGAAAAAGAGGGAAAAAAGCCTCCCAAACGTTTTGCTCAAAAAGCTAATCAGACCGAAATTCCAATCGCCGGCGGTGTTCCGAAAAAATTCATAAGCTAGAGAAAATAAAAAAAATCTAGAAAAGAGTCTCTGCCTCGCCCGTGGGCAGTATGAAGTGGAGCGGGATCGAAATTCGCCAAAGTGGTGGACAGTATCGCGTGCAAAAGCGTACGACGCAAAGGTTGTTCGTTGAGTAACTTCGGTGCTCGTGCGTGTGTTTTCTGTATGTGCACTACGTGCAGCCATGGGATTTGCATAGTTGGATCGCGATCCAGCCGTGGCGCGATGCAGCGAGTTTGTGAAATTTGTCTCTTTTACCTTTTTTACAGAAGTTTGCACAGAACTTTGTTCAAACTGGCTGGCGAAAGATCGCTTCATTCTCCCGACAAAAGGCCGTACGCACGTATAGGCGCATTATGCGGAGTCGCCTGATATTTTATCGATTGCCGCGATGTTTTGTACGTGTTTTGCGCGTTTAATATTGCAAGCGAAAGCTTCGCGAGAGTTTGCAGTTTTCTCGGGCGACGTCGATGGGAATCAGTGATGCACTAATTGCAAAATTCAAACCGGAAAATAATAATTCGCACTGGCACGTACGCATCGCGCGCGCGCGCGCGCGCGAAATCACGATCGAAAAGTTAATCAGAGGGAGCGCGCGTGTGCCACGCGCACAGCAGCTTTCCGCGCTCGTATCGACGAGGAAGAAAGTGCAGAGAACGGCGAGGAGGCCGAATGCCTCGACGGCTATCATTCGAGAGATCGCGACGAGAGTTGCAAAAGATTCGCTCTGTGTAGCGCTGTTTATATAATGCACCCTATCGAAACAGCTTTGCGCCCGATCTCGCGCGTACGCGTGCGTCAGCGTTCGATTAGACCGCGCAGCGCTCCGATATCCGGCTGTATAATCGCGCGAGAGCTCATTTGCCCGAGACTCGAGCAATTCGCTTGGAATGGAGAATGAATGGCGCCAACTGGGAAATCCCCGAATTCTCCAGCGGCAAAACAACGAAATTTTAATACCAGTATCATTTTGCTGTGCGTATTTCGGCTAGATACCCCACCGCTCCCGCCCCTCCCGGCACTCTTGCGCGCTATACGGCCGCATCGACGTACACTATTACTCCCCACTACCATTCCCCACTACCATTCCCCATCGGAGTTGCCAACTTGAAAGCTCATGGGCATATAAACAGTGGGGATGATATGTATTACGACCGATTCGTTCGATGAAAATCTCGCGAACTGCGCGTTCCAAGCGTTGTCGTTTCCTCCTGCAATTGATTTATCGATTTTTTTCAATCAGAACGCGCCGCCCTCGTGCACACCAGTCATTCGCTAACTCGTCAATTTCCATGTTCTTTTTTTCAGTTTTTCGCGAAAATAAAAAAGGTCTGTTTGCCGAATTCCATAAATGTCGTCATATCACTTGCTGCATGCACGCCTCGCTTAAAACGTATTTATCATCGCAAACGAAAAAAAACCCTCATTTTTCGCATACTCAAAGGCAATATTAGCCGCGCGTTTTAGCGCCGGCTCTACCGGAATATCTAACGGAATATCCAACGGAATATCTAACGGAATATCCTTGAATTATATGATTTTTTCGAACCTCCCGCGCTCTCCCGAGCAGCTTGTGTACACATACGCGCGCGTGTGCGAGCGGACTGTTTATTTTTATCAAAAGTTGGCCAAATTGCTGGGACAATATAAACACTTTTTCCACACTAAGCTTTGGTCGCTTTGCTAAACTTTTCTGCACTTCGTGAAAAACGGAATAAAAATTTCAGTCAGACAAACATTTTCTTCTTGTTGTTTCGAAACATCAATATTCAAGCACGTTTTTTCGATATTCTATATGTGATACGGGAGCGCAAGCTTTCCCGACGCACATTCGCGCGCGCGCACACACACATACAGACGTACGTACATACCGCAGATATACGCTCTGTTGTACGAAAAGCCAATACCGCGTAAGATATTATGCGCATAAAAAGGACATATATTTTTAAAAGATTCACAAAGTGCTCTCTCAGTGCTTTATTTATGAAAATAAACAATTCAACGGAACCGACCCAAATCACAGCTTACTATTAGCCATATATTTATGTACACATACACATGCGAAGAACACATGCGCCCTGACCGATCAATTTTAGCTTCCTCCGAACTTTTTCCATTTTTGC
The DNA here is from genome assembly GCA_018906985.1 of Apocrypta bakeri. Taxonomy (NCBI): domain Eukaryota; kingdom Metazoa; phylum Arthropoda; class Insecta; order Hymenoptera; family Pteromalidae; genus Apocrypta; species Apocrypta bakeri. The sequence goes on along the minus strand of JACCIA010000017.1, from coordinate 681,266 downwards.
GCGCGGGCGTACGATCACTATCTGCATAGCTTTCGAAGTTGTTCATAAAGTTTATCGAGTCGTCGTTTTGCGAGACGTCGTGCCGTTCCCTCGATTATATAGGCGGTCGAGTGTCGAGCCGATAGTAGCGTACAAAATTCCCACACACACACACACACACACACACACATATTTATATATTCAAAGAAGAGAGGTCTGCGCCAATTATATGAAGTGAATTCGATTTTGACGCGCGACTGGGCAACGGCAACGTTATTATAAAATCTTTCGGAAAAGTCGACAATCTGATTTTCCCAGAGCAAAGTATTTTCCGGAGCGCGTATTATGTGTATTTGTGTGTGTGTGTGTGTGTGTGTGTGTGTATGTATATACAGGTGGAGAATTTAGTTTTCAGCAAACTTATCGACGGACGAGCTCTGCTGCACGCTAGCGAGTAACGAACTGTTATCAATTGTTTCCCGGCACTTGTTATGGAATTCCAATTATTGTATACATAACGTTATTAAAGAGAATGCCTCGTCTTTGTCGAGAGAAGGCTTAAGGGCTCAATTGTTCTTTTCTCAAGTGTACTCGGAGTGCGGTATTACGGAAATTTTAAACGTTTTCCACTGGCATCATCGCGATAACTTTCTATGTTCTCCGCGTGTAATGGTATTGAAAGCGCCTGTAATATACCTATCCTCGTCGCTCTCCACCTCGCGTCTAGGCGTCCTAGGAGCCGTACCTACGAGCCAGGCCACTCGCCTACGTAGACATAGCGAAGCCTGGAAATATTTAGTCAAATCCCTACATAGCCCTGTTAATGCAGGCAGAAGAGCGCATTGCAAAGTCAAATGAAAATATTCAAGTTATTCACTTGCGGCGCTGGTGCGAGAGGCGATATGACACATAGAGGGAAGCAGCGCCAGCGGCCGCCTGTACGCTCGCTTGAAAAATAGCGGCCTTCCTATAGAATCGCTGCGCGCAGCCGTAAATTAGTCTCCGTTCGGGAGCAGATATGTATACGCGGAAAAATTCCATCCATTCGGTGCGCGCTACGGAGATCGCACTCGCGTTATCGCGGTCTCTTCCCCCCGCGTGGCTTCCGACTGCTCCATGAAATAGATGGATAGCTGATGGTCTCGACTGTCTCCGAGCCGGAATCCGGAATCCCGAATCCAGAATCCAGAATCCAGAATCCAGAATCCGGATGCTGTGTTGCTTTGTAACCTAGTCCGTGTACAATATACATACTGCATATATAACTACATCTATAACTACGCTCGCAGTTTTATTTTCCCGACTGCGTTCGCACGATTCTCAAACGTTTGCACCCCAGCTGGATACTAATTGACTATACGAGAGCACGTATACGTAGCGCTCAAAGTCGGATAGTCATAATTGAACTAAACTGCGTAACTGCGTACTGCATCTTAACGTTAATTATCGTAAAACTTCTTTTATATATTTCAATATATATATTTACTCTTTAAACGATAATGACATTATTCATACTATTATTCATACATCGGTGAACGCAAAATAACTGCGAATTCACGACGAAACATTATATTAACGCTATTTTATACGAGAAACTCTTTTCTTCCGGGATATTCTAATTTTCCATTCATATCAACGTAGTTTATTTCAACTTACTTTATTTCAAATAGTTAAAGCAATGGTGTTCCGAAGAAACTTGCAGCAGTAATTACATTGAATATCCGGTTTTCAGATTCTCTATACATAATCACATTTCTTGCGCTCTTAGCAAATCCTTAATAACTTCATATAGAAATAGGTACGCGCATATAACGTATTTCCTCTGCAGGCACGTGCTATACGCAACATTCGCCTATAACTAATTGGTTGAAAAAATGAATCTTCACGCTCTTCTATGAAGAACAATTCCTTTACTCTATTGATATTTTCAAGAAATATATCAAAATTATTACCAGAATAGTAGTAGTAGCAGGCCAATATTATTACATATCGAATAGAACTGATGATTCAAGCGTTACGCATTCCTTTTAAAATTATTGTGTTTCTCCGCTGTGCTTCCACTGAATCACTCAGCTTTTCTGTGCTTCATTAAAGCTTGTTAATGCAATTATTTTCTCTAGACGTTTAATTGTATTTTATTAAGCATTCTATTGGGATTAATTGTTTTAATTGAACATACACGCACATGCGCATAAAATATATTCGATACATAAAATACAGCTATCGCCTCGCTAAAAGTTAGTGCGAAACGATCGACTAGGAAAAGTAGATAACGTGTGCTTTCTCTTTGAAAGATCATTGAAGAATTCTTCTTAGCTTAAAGCTACGATCATTGAAAGAACGATTAAAAACATCTTGTTTTTTACGTGTACTTTGTTTTAGTCGTTAAACTTTAAAAAAATGTTTTTCCAAACGTTCATTGCATCTTTTATGCGAGAGATCATTTTAAACGATGTTTTTGTAATGAACATTTTATTTTATTACATCGTACACGAAATCGCGTTACGAAGTACCTGTCTGTGAATGTTTAAATGCATTCCTAGAATTAAAATAACTCAATGAGTCTTTCCAGTGTATAATGTAATAACAGAGTAGCGAAAATGAATAATAAGCGACTAACGCCTCTGAAATATACATCTACGTTTATGAAAGCGTGTGCGCGAGGCTGATTTAATGAGAAAGAATTATTACAAATAGAATAGAATGATGAGAGGTTAAATTTTAAAGACCATGTGGGTAACTGAACTCCGGAATATAGGATCCGGTATAGGTGTGCCGGATGCGAGCTTAAGACCAGTGAATCATCGATTCACTCGTATATTTTGATATTATTGCGAAACACAATTAAGCACATTCCCTTTATACGTGCATCGCAAATAGAACATTTTGTCCAATTGTCAATTCTTGCAAATTTAGCAATGAAGCGCAACCTCTACTACTTGATACTTGTTATTAAACGGATAAATGAAATATAGAAAGCATTCGACGGTAAACTTGTTTGCTACAGTTTGGTCCTGTGAGATTTCTGCCGCCCCATTATAGGTCAAACTCACTGCGTTAGGTATGAATTGGGTCGACTTGAGTGTCATCTAAACTTGGAGGACGTTACTGAGAAACGCGTTTTAGACGCGCGCTTTTATACCATTACTAAAATATCAAGCATTCTCTGCTTTCTATTATGATAAGGTAGCATTTTTAGAAAATTGCGGGATCGTCGCACCGAATCGATTCTCCTATTTGAACGATGCTCTGCAATGACGTTTCGGGAACGTTTTTCAAATGGGAATGTCGTATCCCAACATACCTTCATTTACTTCAAACTTATTAGTACATAGCTCGCTCTTTCTCGACAAACGTAAACAAGTATCGTCAGCTGACAGTCGTTAGCTGACGTTAGTGAATCCTTAGCTCACGCGTACCTTCTTCGATTGGAAAGATCATTTCAATTCTCAATTTCAATATTTCGTACGACGTAGCGTCTCGCCGACTCCAGCCTGCACGTCCGAGCATTCGAGGGGAATTAGCAATGAAAAGGATGCAACAGTGGATCGTAAGTCGCGCCTACCCTTTTCCGCGATCGTTGTCTCTTCATTAATTGCTCGTAACAATGTTAAAATACAATTTTACCGCATTATTTGAGCAACAAATTTATGGAATCGTTACATAAGTGCATGACAAATATTTCCACTTGTTTGCGCATTTCACTTTGAATCTTAAGTTTATTGTAAAACAAGAACGAAACTATAGAGTTTTGTATATTATTTTTGTGTATCTACAGACTAATTATATGAAATCTTTTTAATTGCGGGATTAATTTTCAGTAAAATATTGAACAAATTATTGAAATTTAAGCTTGAATATTTTCGACTCTGGTAAGTTTCGTAAGCTGCACCTCGAACTTATCCGAGATATATAGAAAATCTAACTTTTCAAAAACTGCAAGTGAATCAAAGCCGCCTTTCACATCCACATCGTTGATCAAAGAAAACTCATTTTGCAGTTTTCGACTTTTTACGCAATATCTAACAGATAAAATGAATGAAATTTTTCGCATTGCGTCTATCGTTATTCTATACGAACGTATCATTTTAATATTTCTAATCATTTAGTTCAGGAATAACTGAAGACTTTGGAAGCAATCGGTATATGAAAAATTTCTTTTCAACGAAGTAAGATTAATTGCTATATACTCTTCGTCGGGTGAGGATCAATGCCTAAAAATAAATCATAACGTAAAAGTAAATCTACCCAAGCAAACCTTTAGTAAATTAATTTTAGTTCGTTAATCATTTTCTAAGATCGACACGCTGGCAGTCTGAAAGAAATGATCCTCTTGAAGCAAGAAACATGTCAAATGGAAATTGCTTTGAATCTGATAAACTAATTAAAATGAGGAATTTCCAGTTACTTTAAGCATTTGCCATTGAGCATTTAATAAAATCTTTGCCAGGAAAGAAAGTATCATATTATTTAGATAATATACTACGAATAAATTAGTATTCCTTTGTGTAGACATTTAAAGTGAAGAAAAATTCTTTAAGAAACTTAATCCGCTTAATTCTTGAGGAATGCGGCTGCAAAATCACTTTTTCTCTTAACGTAGCCCTCGAGATTCCTTTTGATTGAAAAGAGGATTTCCGTTAGCCTGCACACAAAAAGCACACGCGCGTGCCAAAAACACTCGATTTCAACTTCTAAGCAAATATCGCATAATTACAAAGCACTGCAATAATAACGAACACAGTACTGCAATAATATCGCTGCTATAATAAATAAGAAATAGATTCGCGAAAATGACGCTTCGTCGTGTTTACATTGTTATCGCGCTGAACGTCAACGGACTTGAGTTGTTTCCGCGATCTTATTTATTTGTTATTACCATGCGTAATTAATTCAGAGACTTATTTGCCGAGGAGCGGAATTCGCGAGACAAAGTTTTGAAATGCGCTGATTAGAATAGTAGAAGCGTGCTTGGACAGAATATTATCGGATGTTTCAAAATGGAAAAAGAGAAGGAAGATTGAATGGGTAAAATCGGATGAAAGCTTTATTTCCAAAATAATATTCTTTAGCAAGAAGCCATAGAAATATGAATTGCTAAAGCGACTTTCGCGGCGACTTTCGCGGCGACTTTCGCGGCGACGGAAAGTCGCTTTTACCGAGAACTCCTGCGGTCATTTTAAGTTTTCAGTTGACACTTTGCAACAACGTGGTTCCATGGTTTTCAAAGCCAGTTTGTAAGCGCTTTCTCAGAAATGTGGCTCCTTGCAGAAAATAAGTGCTGTACTTATTAAAATTACCAGAGAAGAATATAAACAGACAATAGGGAGTTGCGAACCAATAGGTCACCGGCCGTAAATAACAGTCGAAATTTCGCGTATATTGCTCGCATTAAATATACACCGCGTACGCCGCAAGCTTCGCAAGAGTCTCGGTACAGGGGAGCAAGGAAGGAGGCAAGTTGCAAGCTCGTAAAGTATACGCGCATCGGAGGCAGTCGAAAGAATGAACAAGGCGCTCGACATTCTATACAGCAGAGGCAAGAGCAACGGCGGCAGTAGCGTAGTGCAGCAGCAACGGCAACGTTGGATTAGGTCGTGTGAAACAAGATCAGACTCGATGAGACGCCAGTCGCTAACCTGAGGGATGAGAGGGCATATAAGCAGGTATATAGGCATAGGCTATTGGGAGCAAAGCTTTCCTTTGACGCGTCGCCAAATAGATTGCGGAGAGAGAGAGAGAGAGAGAGAGAGAAAGAGAGAAAGAGAGAGAGAGAGAAGAGGGCGGATCGCCGTGAACGTGCGAGCGACGGACTGACGTTAACAGCTCGCATCTCGCATCGAAAAAATTCTCCTCGTCACTGTAACAGCAGAGGAGAGCTAGCGGAGCGAACCGCCTCCCACAGTATAGAGAGTGCACAGCGAGTAATCCTGGCATCGCTTCTATAAATCTTTCGGCGGCGCGAGCGTGGGCATTTCGTTCGCGACTAGCCGATAAATAAGTGAGTCGAGGTAAGTAAGTGGGGGTGGGACACGGTTCGGCGAAATTCTGAATAGGAAGGGAAGCGATTTTCCCTACTAAAGCTCCGTTGAGAGTTTTGGGAAAGTGGGTGGCGCGTATAGTGCATCGACTGAGCTGCGTCAAAGCAGCTGCACATACCTTTGTGTGTCTATGAGTACGTGCGTCTGCACGTGCCTGTGTGTGTGTGTGTGTGTGTGTGTGTGTATGTGTTATCGGGAGAAACCGATCGGTGACTAAGCGGAACTCTTGATGTTTCGGCCTCTTGATCGACGAGGTGAACTAATATGCCTTGGACCCCCGTCGCGTCGAGCTCCGCGCTCTATGCGCCAGTGTACGTAGCACGCGATCCGGATACGTCAGCGTGCAGTGCGACACAGCCGATGAGCTCGTTTTGTCCGCTCTAGCGAGTCTTGCGCTCTCCCGGTGACTCCCTCTCTCTATAGATGTATATATAACCACTGTGACAGAAACGCGCAAGTAAGGCTGCTCTCGAGGACTACCCATCCCTTACTTGCTATCTATCTATCTATATATATATATAATACATTTGCTCTACGCTAGATGCAGCGTTTTCTTTGGAAGTTGCGCGCGCGAGCGCAGCCGGCCGAATTCAGCCCTTTGACCGAGTTTCGTCCACTGCCGCGATCAGTGGATGGTTGCCCTGTGACACACACACATATATATTTATAACACACATACGCACGCACCGAAGCAAATGTCTAATATTTTGGTGGAATAATAAATAGCACCTGCAGCGTGCACACGACTGACCGACCATTATATAGGAATTGAGATCTGCATATGCAGTTGACGATACGCGATCATTACCTGCGAGCGTGATTCATGAGCGCACGACTGCAGCTGTGCGTTCAAGCGCAAGACCAAATGCACTGCAGCAGTTTGAAAAATCTCTATGTATCGTATTCATACACAGAATTTTTTCTTTCGATCATGTATATGAATCGATCGGTTTGTCGTCGATACGCCCAATGCACTTCGCGCGTCATTTGGGTCGCATGAAACATTTCTGCATATTCTTATTCGAAATAATAGTCTTATTCCCTTTCCCGAGAGGGATTCCCTTCAATGAGAGGGATCACCGATTGGCCAGAGTCCGATGAAATTGTCAATAAGTCCCGAGACATTTTACACGCGGTGTATTATGTACATTGAATACTCGCGATGAGCGCATCGAGCTACTGAAAAGCACTGACCCGAATGAAGAGCCTGACCTACCGCTGCTTTGAGCGATACTCCCGCTATATGAGTGCCGAACTCGTTTCATTTCACGCAACTGTCAAAAGCGAACTACTGTAGGTCTTTTCAATAGGAACTGTACCGTTTGCCTCTACGTCCGTATGAAATTCCACACGCAAACATAATGTCCCTTGCGATAATAAACACAATAGCAATAACAATAAGAATAATAATAACAATAATAATAATAATAATAATAATAATAATAATACGAAGAAGAAGAAGAAGAAGAAGAAGGAGAAGAAAAAAAAAGAATAATATACTAGACTTAAAAGGAGGAAGGAAACGAATGAACGTCTCGGTTGCATCTGAAAGAAAAATAAACCATAATTGACACATCGCACCTTTGTCTCTCTGTTTCAGGTGAGCATCCAGCAGCGATGCAGCATGGAAATTCGAGCAACAGTGGCGCGACGACGCGCACTCTCGCTCTTTTGTTGCTGCTACTGCACGCCGGTTCGTTTGCAAGGTGACTGCTGAGCTGCGAGCCGCTCTAAGGGAAACGAAAGCCAAGAGGGGAAAAAATAAAGACATATATACGATACGAGAACGAGCAGCCCAAGCGCGGACTCGCCAAAATTCGCTCGCTTCCATCTTCGCCTCTCTATACATTTATTATGTATGCGTGCAGCCAGTGAAAAGCGACACACCGACACACCGCCAGAGCGAGATCGATCAACGAATGAAAATACCCATGCGAGAGAGTACGGGAAGGGAGAGACTTGGCGAGTCTCGATTCACAAGCACTCGATCAAAGTCTGTGTACGCAGCGGCAGTGGTAGCAGCGGCAGCGGTACCAGCGGCAGTGGTAGCAGCGGCAGTCGTAGCAGCAGCAGTTACCCCGTTAACGTACGTGTACATTGGAAAGCTTCGAAACCGTGAGAAGCAAGCAGTTGCCGCTGCTGTTGCTGCTGCTACTACTACCGCTGCTGCTGCTGCTGCTGCTGCTGCTGCTGCTGTTACTATCGATATATTATATAAGCGTTTCTGTATGGCATGTGCGAAAGAACAAAAACACATGCAACGCCCGCAGTGTGCTATGTTATGTGTGTGTGTGCGTATGCATGTGCGAATGAAATTCTGATATACATATACATATGCATAAATTAATGCGCATCAGATATTCGACTGAAACTTTATTACTGCTATATATATATATATATATATACATATATATATAATCACTTAATCCATGATGCGCGGGCCACGTGCGATTTCTTCGACTAGCGCAGATGTATATCCATTGTATATTCGTCGGGAATCGAATCCTCTGATCCTCTCTCGCGGCAGTCGCGGGTCGCGGCTCGCGGCTCGCCCGGGCCATATAACAAACACATGCACGTACACGCATACACTTACATCCAAGATATACACATAAATAGTTGAACGCGATGAAAACAAAAGGAGAAAATATATACAAAGAATTGTCCGAAGAATGAAAGTATGAGCATATTAGAATCTCGTTTATGCGTTTAGAAGTTTATATGTATTTGTGTGCCTGTGTGTTTGTGTGTGTGTGTGTGTGTGTGTGTGTGTGTATGAAATGCGTACAGCTCGAATATGATTTGCGATGTGCCCTTGATCGAGCTACACGCGTACACACTTACGTACGCCTAACGCAGTTTGGTAGAATTGCGAACAGGAGAGAGAGAGAGAGAGAGAGAGAGAGAGAGAGAAATAGAAGTGCAATCAGCACTTGAAAGTAAGAGAAAAGTTGTGCAGCTAACGTCCATTATTTTTTAACGAACGATTTCTCTTTTGTTGCATCTTCCATTGAGAGCGCAAAATTGACGTAGCTTGATATTCCACGCACAGGCACATACGCGTATACAACAGACACGTGTATAAGATCCGTGCTACTATGTGTACATATATTTATATAAGTGTGTATGTATGTGTATTGCGTATGTAGCAGGAAATTCGATATTTTATTGCGCGCGCGCGCTCGAGAGAGAGAGAGAGAGAGAGAGAGAGAGAGAGAGAGTTGCTGGATTGTTGTTTGTCTTGTCGGTGAAAGAAGAATAAAATTTCATATTATTTCCAACGGTTTAGCTTTTATTTTTCTCTTTTTCCACTGCGCGGAAAGATGAGAAAATCGTAGTAGCGAGAGCGAGGGAGATAGAGAATGTAGTGTATAGTAGATAGTATATAGTAGAGGGTGAGTCGGAGGTGGTACGCTTGTCAACGAAAACGCCTCGTTCGAGTGACTCTTACTTTTATTCGTGCAAATTATCATGCAAGGATTTTCTCCGCTGCTTTTTTTCTCTCTCAAATTGCCCGACTCTCTTCCTTTCCGTCTTCATGGCTATTCATGAGCAATTGAATAACAAAGTCTTTGCGCTCATTTGCATAGGTAGTATTACAGTAGCCGAGTACGCGCAGTTTGTTTTCTCTGTCTCTCTCTTACACGCTATCTCTCTCATCGCTCTTTCTTTTTTTTCGCAATTGAAATTATTTACCGATTAACTTGGGCAGGACGACTGAAAAGCAGAAATACATTTGCATTGGCAAATGTATGCGCTTCAACTTCTTTGTCTCTCTAACAACGAAATTTCTTCCTGTCAACATATCTTGCGTAGGTTTGGCGAGTTGCAGGTGCTGTTAAAAATTCAGTGTATAGAGAAGTACATAATAATTATCTAGTACGTAAATTGAATGCAGGAATTTATAAATAAGCCGTACCCGATTCAAATATCAATGAGTGTAACATATTAATAGTTGTATGGGAGATACTCCCGTATGGCCGGGAGCCGATGATTTATCTTTCTTTTTTCTTAATAAACCATTAATTTTGTACAAAAGTTATATACGAGCTTTTTATCCCGAGAACATCTTGTTAGCTTAAAAACAAAAGTGTGATTAGCTTTTACAATTAATCTATAGGAAAACACACACGCTCACAGACAACTCCCCTTTTATTTTCTGTCGCAGTCTCATTTGAAAACCTACTAATATCGCGGATGTCTTATATAGCATATGCATTGTAAATATAAAAGAGAAGAAAATGATAAACACCAGTGAATTTATAGAACTTTCTTTTTGTACATCATGATTAGCGCGTTAATTATATTGCGTTCATATCGTAGACATAGAGATGATCCATAAGTATATACATATATAAATATAAATCTGAGCCGTCACCGCTGAAGTTTGCGCAGGAATTTACAGGAAAATACCAGTTGCATGCGATTCTCGGCGATTACGTTAAAAAAAACATATGCAAGCCTGCGTACAGACAGAGAGAATTCGCAAGCATTTACATTATTAATACACATTGGTGCATCAATCATGGAATACGGTAGGGCTGATTTTAATTTGTTAACCATAATCTCGTTTGAATAATTTAGCTGTCGTTGTATATTTGCGTTCTCGACTATATTGTAAATTTCACTGATAATGAGAAGTAATGAATAAAATATAATGTATACAATGAAAACTAACAAGCGTGTCTGCGTATTATTATATTCACGAAGAGCAATAGAGCAGCAAGAGATGCGGGGGCGACAGTGAGCATCAGCAGCAGGTGCGCAATCCGTCGACGTATACGTGTATAATTGCCGGAGCTTGCGGAAAGAAGAGGCTGATGGAGAGAAGTGGTATAGAATAAACGCGAGCAAATGTAGCAAAGCAAGCATCAGAACCTGAGCTAGACGTAAACGTCGACGTTCGAAGCTGACCTAAGTAGCCTAAACTCAAGCTCGGAGAAAGGCTTTGTTCGGTCTTGCCGCCGAGCCGAGTTTAATGGGAGAGATTAGAGAAGGAAGAGGGACGAGTTTATCCGGGTGTGCGCAAACGCTAAATCCTTTCTAGAACCAACACAGCTGAAGCGCAACAACATGCCCGCTCGGCAGGACCTATAGCCTCTAGGAGCCTCTGCTGCAAACCGCTTCAATCCTTCGCTATCTATATATAATTATATACCCAGACACATACTCGCAATGCCACTCTGTAAGTATTTTTACGCGCCAAAAAAGCCAAAAAGCTGCTAGCCAGCGGATCGGCGGATCGGCGAGTCGGCGAGTCGGACAATAAAACTGACCTACTTTATGCCAGGCGATTCGACGTTTCCCATTCGACTCTGCTTTCCTCTCGTCGAGAATGACGCGACGGCTTCCTTCTTCTTATGTTACTGTCGCGAACTTTGGCTCCGCCAGCACGCGCGCAACCTCGCGTCTGTCCGGCGAAAAAATTCAATCCGACGTGTTTTCCTTGCTTCCATTCGCATCGTCGTCCTTTTGACAAAGCCGACGACGTACACCGGAATTCCGTGACAAGCCAATATGAGAAACCCCTCCCCTTTCTCCTTTTTTCCACATTTCTCCTCGTTGCTCCCCATTTCTCCCATCCGCATATGGGAGCAATCTCCTTCTGCAGTCACAAGCTTCTAAGGGCTGAATTTATTCTTCAAAAAAAATCACTCTATTATCCCAGCTTTAATCCTACCGAATGCGTCCACTCGCCTTTTTAATAGTTGACAAATTGCAAAATTTTTAGCGTGTAAAATTGCGATCTTCTATCTTACCGACCTTCTCTCTCTCCCCCTTACTAAGGTCTCTTTTTTTTACGATTTTCCGATAAAATATTCGCATAGTTTGAGAAAGGAAAGCGACGTCTCACTCGCCATTTCAGGTTTTAAAGATTATCGGGAGCGAGTTTATTGAAGCATCAAGAGGCAGTTTCTCAAGGAAGCACAATGGCCATCGCTAGCGCCGCCGACGAGCGAGAGAGAGAGAGAGAGAGAGAGAGAGAGAGAGAGAGAGAGAGATATCATAAAAGCACCTCAGGAGATTGGAAAAATGTAACAGCATTATGGATGCGACCGCATAAAATAAAATTCCAACTTATTCGTCGACGGTGTACGCGCGCGGGAATAAAGAACCTGCCGATGGGACACGATCGGTATGCTTCCGGAAATCCGTCGATATATATAATTACCTGCCTGCATACATACAGCTGCTAGCAGCTTGTAAATTCTTCGTTCTCCGGTTAAAATTTCAATTTTTCTTCCCAAACTCTAGCTGGAGCACGAGCAGTCTAGTGCATATAAGCGACAGGCCATTAATCACGTATCAGCAGCTGTTATTATTGTTGTCGCTCTGCGCACTCCCGATGATACTTTTGGAGAGCGGTACAGCTGTTAAAAGCGCATTTTCGCGATCAACCCGCGCTGACATACTGCACAATCTGCGAGCTTACGCGCACATTCGTTGCTCATTAAGTTGCACGAGCATACGAATATATAGGGCTTTTATACATATACGTATATACGTATACATGTATGTACACGTATGTATATATGTACACATATTCCGAGTGCAGAAACGAGAGAGAGAGAGAGAGAGGGAGAGGGAGATAGACAATGTGCGAGCACGCGTGCAGCCCAGTTGCCTACTCGTTAAGTCGGCATTAGCGTACTTCTACTGCTGCTACTGCAAATTATGTTTTAAACCGGCTGTATTCTACTGCTACTAATACCAGCACTTTTCGAAGCGGCAGTCGAAGCTTTCACGTAACAAGCCACTGTACACAGGTACGTAGATGTAGATAATAAGTGCATCATTTTCCATCGAAAAAAAAATCTTGTATGGGAAGCTTGCGATCATCTAATATAATAATAACGATGAAGCTTACAATTTTTTAAATTAAAATCGAGCTGATGAAATTCTTTTGTGTACATTAGGCATCCGCTTCGTTGCAGCTGGACGAGGAAATTTAATATTAGCTCAGCTGCATTAATCAAGCTTCAGCAGCAGCAGTAGCAGCAGCGGCGGTAGCTCAATCGATCGACTGCTGCGTAACATTTAAAAATTGTTGTGTAGAAAAGAAAAGGGATCGTCGAGTGGAGCATGCTCGGCTACCGGAGTCTCGATTAATAATGTACCGCGGAAGATGTGCGTGTGTCGACGATCGGATGCATCTACAGCTAGAGCCCGTAAGACCACGAGAAATGAAAATTGAAAGCGCGACGAGACGTAATTACAATCGACTGTTGGTAGCATGTATATACAATAGACATATATACAATATATATACGGCGACGAAACAACAATCGGCCCGTTGCCGACGAGAAAGAGCGTAGGAGTGTCAACAGCAGCCGCGAAAGCAATTAAACGTACGAACTTCTCATCAGCATCGCAGAGGCGGTGCTGGCACGTACTTCCGGCGTAAACAAGTTTCAACGTCGCCTGGAATTCCAAGTCTAGTCTCCAGCGTAGTTGCAAGTACACGCGTATACCCTCCATGTAGCGCTGTGTGCGTGTGCACTGTATATCGAGAGGACGATTTCCCGCGATTTGCATCCAGGTGTATCGACTGCATGTCTCTCTACGTATCTATACGTTATAGAAGTAGGTTTGCTCGGCACTCGCTGACTCCAGCGCTAACACATACGAATGATTTGTAAAATAAGCGAGAGTTTAGTAGCGAGAGTAAATGTTAGCCCGGACTCGACCACCGCTTGAATATTTACAAAGAAAGCACGGCCACGATAGAGAGAGAGAGAGAGAGAGAGAGAGACAGAGAGAGATACGCAGATAGAAATCTCTTCGCTACGCGGATTTCACCGAGTAATGTCCTCTAATCAATACGAAAACTCTCGCGCGAGAAGCTGACTTTTTTTATTTTTCTTTCACTTTTTTCCCTTTTTACTTTTCATTTCAACTTGTACTCGTGTGTATTATATACGGCTACGGTGGGATGTATAATAAAAGGAGCCAAGAGAGACGAAGCGACACATTTTTCCTGGTATGAAATAAAATTTTTGTTGCGCACTCGGATTTACGGGCGTGTCGCATGAAAGAGGCAAGAGGGAGAAAGAGAGAGAGAGAGATGAACTCCCGATATATGCGCGTCCAGCTTCTCTCTTTTGCGGCTTTGGATTCGCATGTGACGGCGCGTCAACTTTCTCTTTTCATTTGCCTCGAGCACGTCAAAAAATATTATGTAGTTCGCGGTGCGCCCCGCGGCTTACCCGTACCTGTCTGTATGTAGAAAAACGTCTATACACGCAGCTGCTGGCTGGAGAAATTGAAAGCCATCATTTTTACGGAGAAAAGTTATTCAGTCGTCCGAACGTCCGAAGCGCGTCAAAGATTTACTTTCTGCACACGTGCAGATAGCACGCCTGCATACGCCTCTGTTTCAGCGAAATGCAGCCGCGGATACATTGTATATACAATAAACGCGAAAGCTCATACGCTAATGCGTGCAATTGAAGTTGCAGCGACTGCCGACAATGTAAACGACGCCGCGTCAATTAATCGTCACTTACGTACGAGCGTTGCACGATCCTACGCACTACTCATAAAACACCGAAAATACAATAATTATTCTTCAACCGGCGTTGCCCGCCTTTTCCCCTTTTTTCCCTTTTATCGCTTTTTCGCTCTTTCCCTTTTTTCCATTTTTCGCGTTTTCTTTTCATTATTTTCCCTACCCTAAACCCTATTACAATTATTTTTCCATCCCACGACTTTTCCGTTTATACTCGCTTTATTTCTGTTTTCGCTCGCGTTCATATATATATATTGCTGAAATATAAAGCGGCTAGCCGGTAAAAAGCGCTCTTATGAACGAGCGAGCGCGTGTGGTTGTCGAAGCGCATTGCTTGCGCTTACAATTATTTTCTCTTTCGCTCCTTGAAAATTGGCATACATAGGCAGTGCTGTGTTTCTTCAAAGAAGGCTAGTTCTGTAGATAATAATGAATTTCGTAATTTTTATTCGCCTGAAAAGCGATTCCAAAGCCCTTTCAGGCAAAAGATAACTATTTTTCGCAGTAAAGTAGGTAAAGCCACGACATAGACACATACATTTGGTTGATATATTTGGTTGATATATATAGTAGACACAGCTGTGAGCTTTTCCTCACAACCGGGATACGTTGTTTGCGCGTGTACAGCACTACTCGGAGAGACTACATTTAATTTCCGCATTTATTTTCAGAGTTGACGTCGTCCGCGCTATCTCCCTCTGTTTAACGCACTTTCTTTCGCCACTTTATTCCGCCATATTCGCGGGAAGGTACACGCGGGAGAGATGTAGAGATAAAGAGGAGCACAGAGCCGACATAGACGTAACGCGAGAAAAAAATTCGACAGTTTCTCCGGGAGCTCGGAAAGAACGAAGTAAACCTCTTTATTAATGCGTGCTGTGTATATACAATATACAATACCTGCATGTACAATATACAAAATACGTATATAACGATAGCGGCAGTGGCGCGCACCAGGCCAGAGAAATAAATGTCTCTGGCATATCGTCGTCGCTCGCTAATTCAATAGTAGCACTGCTTCGAAATATTCAGTCGAGAGCTATTAATTCAAAGTTCAAAGTTCTCGCACCGACTATATGTACGCGTTCTATATTCATATATACGACACAACCCCCTTCTGTCAATGTATCGTCCTTGTAATGCGAGCTGAAATTACTCGAACGCATATAGACTGCAGCGAAAGAGAGAGAATGTCGAGCGCAGAGTGGCATATAATACATATATATATACATGTATACGGGAGCGCAGTAAAAACAGATATTAGCAGCACAAAGGGCCGCGCGTAAATCAGAGATTTGAATTTGACGTGTGCGTGCACGCGCGTTAAGCGGGCCATAAAGAGGGGAAAGAGGAGGGCGAGAGAGAGAGAGAGAGAGAGAGAGTAGCACAGGAAGAACAAACGGATATCGCTTCGACTAGTTTGCGTCTGCGCGCGGAAGCCGCTCGATGAATTTGCGATGAATTTGCGATGAATTTGCAGCAGAGCAGCGCGGTTTCGCACAACTTTACTCGTTGCAAGCTCGCGAGTAAGGTATGCGCCAAGCTCAACTCGTCACAGCTACTCTCGCTCTCTCTGCTCTGTGTATCGCTACCTACGGAATATCGATCGACTACATAGCCACCTTCCATCTATTTCGAAGCAGCCACGTCGATTAGCATAGCTTTCTCTCTCTCTCTCTCTCTCTCTCTAGTTATATATACCTATCACTTATATATATCGATCATTCGCCGTTCTAAACGCAATCTTTTCTTTTCTTTTTGATGAAGATCGATAAAACTTTTCGTTATATCGATTAGGAGTTAGTTGCTTTGGGATGTGCAGTTTTGCGGTCTCGATTAATTTGCATGTGTAAGCACGTGTCTCAAAGTGCGCACAACGCCGAGGATTCAATTAATATTTCATTGAACCCTGCAGTCTGTGCAGAAGTGCTTCCAGCCAAGCTTCACCCCCCTCGTATTACACGTTGGTTACTGCGAAAAACAAGCGAGTATTATTAATACGATCCCACGAGCTCTAAATTATATGACGTATAATACTGGGGGTTATTGCTGGGGGTGCAGATGCCGCGGAGCCTCGAAATACCGACATAGAGAAGTTAATAAGAAATTCAAATGATATAATTTGAAAGCGCTAGCGCTTTTTTCCCCCTTCTGTTTATATTCTCGACGCCGGTGAGATTTGCAAGCAAACTGTCTCTACGTACAGGAGTCTCGCACGTGTAGATTCCACGCGTTCCACGCCCCCCCTTCGCTTACCCCCTTAGCTTACCCCCACAGCTCACCCCCTTCGCACACCCCCGAGACTGATTAATTCCGCCTCTCTTCTCTTTTAGCGAGATCATCCCCCACTTCTAGCTGGTCCACGCTCGCGCATTTTAATTGGCCCGCTGCCAATTTATCAACGGCTAATGATTGTTCCGTCATCCGACCTACTCTCAAATTAAACTTTCGAGCACCGCGCGCTTTTTCCTCCGAGATCTATGTGGACATGTGTGCAGCGGTATCAAAGCCAACATCGGCCCGCGTGCGTATCTCTCGATATTGTTATATCGAAGGAACACAAAGGAAGACTTTTTACAATACTCTCAATTTCATGCAGCCGAGCTTTGTTTTACAGTTTGTACGGCCGCGATTGAAAAGATCAAAATGCGGCACTGTTATGGCTGTAGCTCTCTCTCTCTCTATTCGTGGTTATTCATGCGGCATTCCATTACCACCAACAAATAGCAATACTTTGTGTTTTATCGTGTAAACATATTTCCTATATACATTCCGATATACATGTGTGCGTGCGCGCGTACGAGTGTGGGCAGGACGTGAGATTTCACGTCGCGAGCGTCGAGAACTCGGATAAATTTTGTTTATTTCTACGGACTGATGATTTTTTAGCTCTTGGCTATATAAAAGTTATTTCGTACAATTTTTTTCAGAAATTCACTTTATATTTTTGTTTGCAGAGTGAATAAACATTCGGTCTATGCGTTAAATTTTACCTTCGTCGATTTATTTTTCCACTATATATATAATATTCTCCATATTCTCTATACACAATATACATGCTAATCAAGGAAACAAATTCAGTTTCGAAATTTCAATTTTCATCAGTGTCGCATGAATAAACCGTTAGATTCCAAATAACTATGGATAACCATATACCGCGTGCGCCCATGTCTCGTTCCCTAGATATAGATATAGATTTATATAGAATGATAGATATATGTGTATATCGTAGAGTCGATAGCGTAGGCGGTAGGTTACTTGGGCCAGTTCCCCGACGCAGCATCGCTTACGCACACTAATGCGCCTCTCCCCGTTGGCTTTTGTTGAAAATCATAATGCAGTGCTATATTAGCATTTAGATGCACGCTCGCGCGCGCACACAAAGTCATGTTCAAGAGATGTTTCTAGTCGCAATCACGGAGCATTATAGAATTGCTCGGGCGTTACGCATACACATATGCGTTGTTATAATAGGCGAGGGAGCAGCCGCGCACAAACAGGCGAGTGGTACGAGCGAGTGGTACGAGCGCGCTTTAGTCAGACGCGATAAATCGAGCGTTTCTTTGTGCGAAGATTTCGGCGAACTCCCTCGGCAAATAGCGTAGGGGGATTATATTATCCGTTCAAAATTTATGATGCACGCTTCGGTTGAAGTTGCGCGATGAGCTGGGCCACGCATTATTATACATGCATTCTATTTATTCTGCAGCTAATCTTTTTAGAATACTCTCGGAACATTTGGCGCTTCCAATTTCCTTTCCGCCAGGCTGTAAAGGATAAAAAGCCTTTGTAAAAGGCATGCGACTAATGTGTGTGTGTAGATATAGAGGCATATATAGATATGCGCGCGTGCGAGCGCGAGCACGAACTGGACGTTAGACGAGCGACTCTTTAATTAATCACGCTCTTCTAATTTGTCCTTGTTACACCCTTTCGACACTCGTCGGGGAATTTTCAATTACGTAGGCGCCTGTAATCATCTGCTTTGTCTGCACATCACGCGCGAGATTTCATGGGACTCCGACATCGTTTACTCTCTTTCTCTTCGTCTTTCGAGCTCGTATAGCGACTTATCTTCGTGTAGCATCTTTCTCAACATCAGCTCCGATGTGTATGCCGTGTGCGGCTTTTATTATCCAAGATTCCCCTCGAAAATCCAATTTATCAAAATTCTCATCCTCCATCTCGCGAGTTAATATCAATAACAATTACCGACGATTCGCTGTTTAAACGATCGATCGTCAATTATTAGTTTCTCACGTGAATATATAGAGAGCGAGAGGCTAGCTATATCGCTAGCGATATAGAGTTACAGTAACAAACACGAACGCGTGCGCAAACAAAACAGATAGACGCGTACAATGCTAATTGGACCTTATAATACGAAGCAACGATATACAACGACTACCGCGGTGCTGACGATGACAATCACATTCATGATGATTTTACAGCTTTTATTCCCATTCCTACGTACATTGAACAATCGTTCATGACACAGCTACATCTATCATTCCCAATAGATCGTATCTATCGATAATTAGCGTAGACCGGATCCTCATTATTATCCATATTATTTCATCATCTTTAACTGAATGAAATCGTACGGATAATGCACCTCGTAATTCGAAAGCGCGCGCACGTACACAGACTGTCTGGCAGACGTCGCAGATTCGTACAAACAAAATGCGCATCATACTTTGTCGAGTGGCAAGCAAAAGGCACTGGACACTTTTCGCTCTATTTCGATGAAATTGTTAACTTTTCACAGCTAGCCATCTACTGCGTACTCCATGCGTGCATTTCATTAGCCCAGCACGCGTTGCTGGGCTAATGAAAACCGCCGTACATACGCATACGAAAATTCGAGTTCGTCCGAGAGGGAGGCACGCGTGCACTTGCCATTTTACGCTTGCGTAGAGACGCGTATACATATATATATATATATACGCGTATATATACGGGGCGGCGGTACAAAAAGGCCGAGTTGTAATTTCGCTTGACGCGCGCGTCTCTGCAGTCGTTGTTTCATTCAAAGAATATCAACGCTCGAACGCTCGCTTCGGCTGATGTAATAAAATAGTCGAGAGAGAAAAAAATGTGCAATTATATACGAGGAGCGGAAAATCAGACATATATCAAGCTTGAATTCGCATCTGATTTCATGTGCGTACATGATTTGCATACGCTTGTATGTACGTATTCGAGTGCAGCCAAAAGCCAAAGGGAGTTGAAAGTTTGGGGAGGGAGAAGACGGCTGGGGGTGGGTAACAAAAAGCTGCAACTGGAGCTTTGTAATACAACGGCACTACGACGCCTCGTTCTTGCCCCGTCCGTCGGCAAGGGAATGCAGTAGCTCCCCTTTCCTCGCACTCTCTCCATCTCTCGCGCTTCGTCTCGCTCGCTCTTTCTCTGGGGCAAAAGAACAAGCTCTTTACTTAGCTGCTCGTAATCTTTTAGTATCTCAAGTGATGCTGCTGCTAGTGGTGCTTTTTTCATTTCAGCTGTCCAGAGACTCTCTTTGTTTACCGCTCGTTTCTTTTGCATTCATATAAAGGCTGCTGTGTGCTTCCAGTGTGTTATCATTGCTTGCGCAGTCCTATTTCATAATGAGCTATCGACTCTTTAAAGCTCCAGACGGAGAGAGAGAGAGAGACAGACAGACAGAGAGAGAGAGAGAGAACATTTTAACGACGCTAATTGCAGAGGATATCTTTTCGCTTAGTGGAAAAAAGCTCGCTCTCGATCGCTGGTAACGAGCTTGCAATCGATCAGAGCTTGTCAACGTTGTATCAGACGGAACGTCCCGCTGCCGGCGTGTATATCTTTCTTCCAAATTGACTTTTCAAATTGCCAACCGAGAGAGACGCTAAATTACAAAAATATCCTCAATTTTTTAGCAAGTAAAACTGTGTTATGATTTTCAGATTTATAGCGCGTAAAAAGTTTGCTGCGCGCGGCCGCGATGAAATCGACTTTGGGTAAGAGGAAGAGAGAAGAGAGAGTGTGTGTGTGAGGGAGAGAGAGAGAGAGAGAGAGAGAGAGAGAGAGAAAGAACGAGCAGAACTTTTAGCATAAATTCAACAACTTTTCAAGTGTATAACATAATATTTTAGCCGCTCACAAGCTACGCACTCGCGCGAATAATTCATTCCTTTCTAAGACTTTATTAATTTCATTGACGCGCCGTACGGGCCTGTTCGTATACACGAGCTTATGCACTACTCGCTACACAATAATAGGAAAAGTTTACGAATAATTATATCGAGCACATCGATACGAGCATACAGGAAAGAAATGCCTGCAATATGACTGTTCCTCGGTTGCAGTTAACTTCGGACTGGAAGAAATATTTCGCGTTCCACAATATGTATGTATCTATGTATATATATAAATATACGTGCACAGACAGAAAATGAGAGACGGGGTTTACTGCGCGAGAGTACATCAATACAAAGTCAGAGTCGGCAGCAGCAGCCCATTTCGCTGATTGCGTAGACGAGATTGCAAATCTATATCGTAGCAACACCAGCAGCAGCAGCAGCAGCAGCAGCAGCAGCAGCAACCACCGTGGCTCTGTCGTGCGCATGCGATCAAACTGCGTGCAGTGCACTCGCGCGCGACCAACTTGAGATATAGGCTTCAATATATACACACAAGTGATGAGCTACCGCTGCTTCAGCTTCAGCTTCTGCTTCGGATAACTGTGCGCAAAATAAAAATCGATGCAGTACCAATTAACGCTCAGCCTATAGTTAACTGTAAGCCGCCCTCTTTCATCTCGAGTACTCCCTGATAAAAAGCTATGTACCGTATCTCATGTATATCTGTATATGTATATAAAAAGAGAGAAAGAGAAAGCGAAGGATTAAGTGCATTGGCATATGTGGGTCAAGCTGTCATACACCATCGTCGCACTCGATTAATTCGTCAAAGCGAGAGAGAGAGAGAGAGAGAGAGAGAGAGAGAGAGAGAGAGAGAGAGAGAACTGCCGTATCAGCTGTGCTCTACACGTCCATATACGTATGCAGACACGTCCGGGGGCCTGTAGATGGAGAAAAAGCACTGTTTCGGCTGTGTAAAAATCCTATGCATTAGATTTCGCAAATGTTTGAACGTTCATTAAAATACGCTATTACGCTTACTATGGTATAGCTAAAGAAGAGGGGGAGGTGTGGGTTGCTCGGAAGTGTTCACAGCCGGTAGCTACAACGACCAGCCGCTAGCTCGCTCGCTCATTAACAGTTCTCGTTACGCGTCGCCTGTTTTCCGTGGTCCCCCTCGAGCGAATTTCCTTTTTCAAACAAATTACTTTGCGCGCAAGCTCCCCCGTACTCGGAAATCTGCGCGACTAAAGTCTCTCGATAATTACGCGCGACGAGCGTAACGGGCCTGATTAACAAAAAAAATCAAGACATGGAGATGGTGCGGGATGCGAGGAGCAAAAAATTCGCGGCGGATGCAAAGGAAGCTTTTTGAGAGCCAGATCCAATGTTTATGCATATAGTCGCGTGTGCCGTTCTATATATACATATGCATGTGTCTGCAACGTAAACAGAAGCTTCAAGTGCCGACGTCTCTCTCTCTCCCTGGTCGTCATTAACGCCTGCTGCTACTACTGCTTTGCACCTAGAGCGTACGAGCCAATGATACTGTGTATATATATACTATATATATATATATTATATATGCGCGCGTGTGTGTGTACAAGCACGAACTCGTATAATCCAAATCTCACTGTACTGACCACAGCTGCTTCCAACGGCCCCACCGTCGTCGTCGTCGTCGTCGTTGCCGTTGTAGTTGTCATCATCATCATTGTGAGTTTCCATTACATGATTTCCCATGCCATCTAAAAGAATAAAAAGGAAAGCAGAATTCTTTTGATAAGTTTGAAAGCCGAGGGACTAGCCGTGTGTATACTGTAATTATTGTTTCGAATTTTAGTTTCTTCTCATAAAAGCTGCGCTCGAGCGAGCGCGAGATGAGAAAATAATTGATAAGGCAAGCGCTTCGTCAAAACGATCGATGATATAAAACTTCGACCCGCTCGCGCTGTGCTTATATACATTTTATATGTGTATATATGTATATGTATATATCGGCTAGTTCAGACTCAGCCCACTTACCCGTCAGTTAAGCTAATCATATGCGACTCTATGCGCGACTATGATGTGATATAACGTATATAAAGTAATATACTGGATGTATATGTATATATATATACTGGAGAGGAAAATTACATTTAGCTCATCTTTAGCTAAGCTCCGCACGTACTGGTTGCCAGCCAAATATCTCTCGGGCGTCTCTCGGCAAAGTTCCTGTTATACGCGCTCGCGCTGATATTGTACGAATTAAAGGGCAAGCTACGAGCATAAGATACCCATATAGCTATATACGGATTGTACATAGCCGAGAGCAAACAGCTGGAGCGCGAGCGAGTCTGCGCTCGATCGATCTACGCTAAGTATATGGAGACGCTATTTGTCTTACACGTTTCTTCCATTAGGGAAAATCAATTAGCGCCTGAGTTCTCGTTTGTGTATGTATGTACAAAATGTGTATTTATAATATCTATGCACATTTCTCTCTTAGCGATCGTAATGATCTTATCGAGCATCGGTTTTTTGATCTCTGACGCCCCGCTTCTTTTTCTACAGGTTTATTTCTATAGATATATACATGCGCGAGTCGTTGTGACTTTTTTCGCGAACGCGAGACCTCACTCTATCTCTCTCTCTCTCTCTCTCTCTCTCTCTCTCTCTCTCTCTCGAGGGTCCTCCACTTTCTTTTACGTAACTTATGTGGCCTCTTAAGGGACTTTCTTTACTCCGCAGGATAGCTCTAGAAGCTATAGCAATGAAAAAAAAACAAGCGAACTGCATCACCGTCGCTCTGTCTAACCCCCCCCCCCCCCCGCCCAGACTCCCACGACTCCCCCTTTCCGCTCTTTCTCTATAGAATGATTCAATTTCCAGGAGCAGAATCGACTAAATTTACTTTCACGCCAGATAAACTTTCGAGCGATTGATCTGTCACTATCCGGTGATTTTTAATCCTGCATGTGAAAGTTTAATCGCCGAACGACTTAAACCGCTTACTTTAGCACCGCCTGCAGCAGTAGCGGCAGCTGCACTTAAACTTCTTCAACGAGTTTACATCGAGTTGGTCAAAGCTTAAGAAAATTACGTGTAAACGCGCGCTCGTATTTTTTCTCCCCTTTCCTCGAGCGTTAATTGCTTCGGAGTCGCGCGCGCGTGCAGCCAAGATTGTTGCATAAAGAGAGAGAGAGAGAGAGAGAGAGAGAGAGAGAGAGAGCGCAAGAGGAAAAGCGCGAGAGGGGCTTTTGAATTTGAAAGCCAAATCAGCAGTGGAGAGGAGAGAGGCTTAATTGATGCTCAACAAAAGCTAGCCCGCTGAGAATCGCGTTTCTCCCGCGGGAATATATCCCTCTCGGCCGCACGGCCGCCGGCTTAAGACGATGAAATTCCAAGCTAAGGATAGCCTGCAAGACACACTAAGGCGGGATAAAGCTATTGTCGCGCACAAATCTCGCGCTCGCCCCGACACACCAGTGTGTGCGTGAAGCTCGAGCTAGCGAGACATAGAACTCTCTCTCTCTCTCTTCCTCTCTTCATATATATATATATATAAGTATATTCAGCTAACTAGAACTGGCCTCCATCCGATGCAGCCTACCACGACGACGCTTAGGATGGGACAGAACAGCACTGGTAGCAGCCTCGACATTGTTTGGCCAAGCTGTTTGTTTGTGTGTCAGCGATCGTTAGCGTGTTTGGTCCGATGATATAATTGTGTACTTAGTCTACTCTTGCGTAGCGGAAGGCAGACGAGTTAGGCCGCCGCGTCGACGCCCTTTCATCATAAAGCTCAAGCTCTCTCTCTCTCTCTCTCTCTCTCTCTCTCTCGACTCCTGCGTGTTTCACCAGTAAACATCTTGCGAAGTAGGCTTTGTAGCGCATTTCCTCCACACTAAAGCGTATTGATCAGCCGCGTACGCTAATAACATTGATACTAGTCAGCTATACATATATAGGTGCGGTATTTCCGCCGGAGAAAAGAATAAGCCTCTACTTCAATGTAAGAGAGTATTAATCTCTAGTATAAAGTAAGATAAGTGAGAGCCAGGCTCTCGGCAGCGGCTACATAGTGCACCAGCGCCGCCGACAACGAGGTCAAATATCTGGCCCGCGTAGAAACTAATTCCAACCTCTAATGGCTCTGCCAATAGCAATTTCTGTAGGACCGCCTTGCGCGAATAGTACTGATTTCGGAGATCTCTCTCGAGGCTCGCTCTGCGCCGAAGAAAGTTTCCCAGCTTCCGCCGCATAAGCCGCGTATATACGTAGCCGCCGACGTATAGCGAGAACGCGCCGCGGCTCTTTTTCTCGCCCTTTTTTCTTCCCTTTTTTACCTTTTTTGCCTTTTTCTCTGCGTTATTTTTTCTACGAGAACCGTTCAACGCAACTCGGTAGAAAAAAATAACGAGCTTCAAATGAGTCACGGTCATTATGATTCTCTCTCTGCGTAAATGTGGATCTCTCTTATTACATATAAATGTCAAATATCAACTTTTCATTGCCGGTCATTTTAATTCTTACCCTACGAAAATCCTTATTATACATCATGGGCGATCGAGCGGCGATGATTCGATAGACAGAGTGACCAACTCTCTCTAAATTTAAAAGAGTAAAAAATTCACTATTCTTCACAGAAAATTTATTTTCACATCGAAATTTGTTTACTTCCCAATGTGAACATTCTTGAAATTCTAGAGTGTCCGATTCACTCTGGTTCGAGTGATCGCTGACATCTCCAACATTAACTCTAATGTATATTAGATTTTTAGAGTTACAGTAAATTTTACGAATGACGATTTTTTATTCTGGTACTTAAAGTGTAATCGATAATTAATATGTTATTCTGAGACTAGATTAACGTACAAATACCAGGTTAGCTTGTACTATTTCTTAAATCTTTTAAATTTCTTTAAAAAAAAACTTTTTTAGTTATTACCATTAATATATTAAGTGTAGCTTTTATAACAATTAGACGAAAAATATGTTCTATAAAAGAAAGAATTGTATATTTTAGAATTATACAAAGAGCACGGACTATACAAAATCGTTGGTGCGTTTAACAGTAAATGTTTATTGTCTTTACGGGGCTTGTTGGCAAATGTAATTCTTTGAGAATGATACAAAGGCCATTGACATTGTGTATCGTCAATGTCTGATTTCAATAGATTGCAATCGCATGTTCGATCGTTGATTGCATTGATACGCGAGAACAATTTTTTGAAGTTGTACTGATTTCATCTTATTGCATGTATTGTCCGATCTCGGAGTGATTTGATGTCTCCTAAAACCATCAATGCCTCTGCATATGCGCTCATTTCGAAACAATTACTGTGGTATTAATTATTATTACTGGTTGTGACATTTTGTTATAAACATTTTTTTACATTTTATAAAAGTGAATAATGATATTATTTACTTTTTATAAAAGTTTAGTAGAGTCGTGTATTAATTGATTTCACTAGTTTTGTGATGGACACATTTCTACCATTTACAAATTTTGAATATTAACGGCTGAGGGAAAACCAGCCAATTGAAATTAAACCTTGCCCAACCAGACAACTGCTTAAAAATAAAAAAGCTATATACGATTTAGTCACAATCGTAACTTGCATTTTTTTAACGTATAAATAATAAACATAATATTATTATGTATTAATTATTCTGAAATGCTTATAAATAACATAGTATATATGTATATTGTCCGAGCAACGGAACTGTTTGATTCTTCAAGACTGCATTTGAATTGGCTAGTTCTTTTCCTAATCGTCGATATACTTTAGCAATAGTAAATTTTCACCGTTTCAAATTTAGAGAGGAGCGATCCAGAAATCCTGGGTTCAAGCTCGACCTTCAGCGATTTTGGGTCATCTCTTTCTTTATAAAAGTCCTAGTGCTCTGAATTCCAGTGTAATAAACTAAAGATCCTGGTTGTTTGCGTGAATTACTAAAACCCGATTCACTGCACTTAAAATAGCAGTGCATTAAAAAGAATACTAGACTTGGAGACCTGTATGCGGGCATGAAGAAGTTTGGTAAATGAAAAAAAGAAATATATATATATATATATATATATTTGTAGAATCAAGACGTCAATCTTACACATACGACAAATGTTTGACTCAGAAAGTCTTCTGGATTTCTGCAGAATCTTTCGTTTGGTTTCCGAAATGAAATATAGTATAATATACCAGTAGTAGGGCAGCAGTGACGCTTAAAACAGCGATGGCAAAAGAGAGAAAAGAGAAAACGGAACAAGTGAGCGCCGTACTGCCAGATGTCTACTACAGTGAGATAAAGCTTCGTCCCAAGAGTGAAGATCAAACCTCCGTTGATTGTCAGCAGGCACACACGCCGAACGCCTTTATCACCGGGCCAAGAGCTCAAAGATCGAGGATACGTTGAATAACGACGAGCTGCAGCGCTAGAAGGACCAACCAGTTGCAGAACCCCGACGAGAGTCCCGAGACAGCAACGAAAGCCTTCTGACTCAAGCGTTCGATTAGCATAGCGGTCAGCCCGACGGAGAACAGCTGGACTAAATTGTTGATCGGACATGAGGCTCGAGATATTCTCGAAATATTCTCGAAATATTCTCGAAATATTCTCGAGATATTCTCTCTTCGTACATGATAGCGGGGACGTGTAACTGCCACAGAGCTGGCTCGAATCGAACAGAGCGATTATCCCTATGGTAGATTTACCGTTTTGCTCAGTGCACAGAGTAGTGGCCAATATTTTTTTATAGAGACTGGTGCCTCATATGTGAATCATGAATACAATTTTTTCATCTTTTAAATTCAGCAAAAAATTATATTGTTAACTTAAAAAAACTTTGAATAAATTGCGCCATTCGATGGATATCCCCAATATCTATCGAATCCAATAGATATATATACATATTAAAAATTTCACTAAATCCACCTTTACCATTTAAAAATGAAAAAAAAAAAAAGAAAAACCCCAATTTGTCATTGCCGATGGGGCTTTTGGTCATTGCGGGGCCAGTTCAGATAACGATAACTTTAAAATAACAGATTACAAAAAATGCATACTTTTAGAGAGAACAAAGGGTAAAGGGCTGGTTGTACATCATGTATATAGAAAATCACTGGTATAAATGGTGTTTCGCGGGAGATCAACTCCTAGCGACTGAACTATAAGAACCCGCTAGAATATTTCTGGACGGGACATGGCTCTTCTATCGTACTTACAATATCAGGCTGAGGACCGATATTGTAAGTACGCGCACAGTACCGATATCCAAACAGGACGAAAGAGATGACGAAAGCAGAGGAATACGCAATTGAGCGAGGCATACATTCGTGTGTTTGACCCGCTGCTCTCATATGGATCTGTTTTTGGTTAAACTCGAAAAGGTCAACTCGATCGAATGCACGAATGTTAGCTACGGCTAATAAATAACTTTAGACTGACTTGATATTGATAAAATAAAAAATTCGTTTCATTATTTCAAAACAGCCCGAGTAGACACTTGGGCTCTAATGGCTTCGATATACAAGATGATACTACTATAAAACTCATCTGCAGTTGCATAGAGTTTTCTAAAACGAAAAATTGTTTCAACGAATGGAGTCGCGTTTCGCAGATGAAATCAGACCAAGATCTTTTAAGAAAAACCGTAGCGATGTTTTAGCTGGCTCGCGAATCTTGGATTCAGGTCGTTTTATACGCAGTTCTGGGTCTTATTGAAGTGCCGAAATCGCGTTATAGATACAGATTATACTAATCCTATAACTAATCCTTTTAGTCTTTAAGGTAAGCCTTCAGCGTTCTAACTTTACGATGTCTGCATCTCGTTCGATCGACATTGGGGACTGCTTATCGATTTGTATATGCTCCTCGTATGCGCTCTACTTCTCGCCTTTTCTTAGAAAAAGATGCTACTGCTTTCTCTGATGGGCGTTAATGTTGTCTATGCAATTTCTTGCTCGCAAATGCTGTTGTGTTGTGTGTTCGGTTAGTGCAATTCTGAGTCTATATTTTATGTAGTTTGTATATATATAGATATCTAATAGAAGAACGCGAAATGAATAAAATTACAAAGCAATGTCCATGACTTTTGAACGAGATAAGGAAAAATGTAACGGAAGCAGGTTGTTGATGCCTAGCAAGAAGCCGGCTAAGAAACGCGCTCAGTACAGTATCCGTCATTCTTGATTAACTGAAGGAAAGTTATCTTAACTTTCCTTCAGTTAATCAAGTATTTATTTACATTAATTTTACAGAGAAACGTATTTAAGAGAAAATCAATAATCACGGCGGTTGAATTTACAATGAATAATGTACGCATGTGTATTAAATTTAATAGATGCGCATTTAAAATTAACAATCGGCATTATGTATTCATCTCAATTAATATTAATACAAAATTATTAATATATTTGGAAAAATTAAAGACTCGTGCATTCATTTTGATAGGATATTATATTATAATCTCGAAATATGCTTCATATGCATTATGGATGCTTTAAAATTTGTCGATTTGTCGATTTTTCGATTTTTCGATTTTTCGATTTTTCGATTTTTCGAACAATATAGCGATAATAGCGATGAGAAGCCAGCCAAATGCTAACGGTAATTCAGCAATCAGTCGGGTATTATTCCTACCCATTTAGTCAACGACGATCAAGTTCAGCGAGGAAACTATGATCTGTCAGAACGCTTTGAGACACGCGAGACTCGACGAGAGCCCAGCCGAGGACATCTTCCGAAACGAATCCTCGACTGATAGCTTGGTAGATTCTCCAGCTTTTCCAATCGGTCGACTATCCCTATTGACATCATAGGTTCTACTAAGTGGCATTTCATGCATACTCAACTATTTATCGTGGCTAAGTTCGCTTTGGCTATATGTACGATATATTCGAAAGCTCGCCCGTGCACTTACAAGTGCTAGTAGCCAAGTACTGCGAACTTTTACTCCCTTTGGGTCTTCTGTACTTTCCTTTCCCGATTAGCATTTTCCTCGTTTGTTAAACGACTGCGGCAGAAAACGTCTCTAGCGCGCTGTATACGGTTGCGCTATTGGCCAAGACTCAACTTGAGCTTTCGCGAACTGCGCAAGGCTATTCGCTCTGCTCTGTGTAAAGTGACATTACGAGATGCAATTTATTCGACTGCTTACCTCAAGGTGCGCACATGAGTAAATTCACGAAATACTGGAAATCGGACAAATTTATCACTCTCTCTCTCTCTCACACACACTCTCTAGAACAGAGAAGGGCAAAAAAGTTTCGTACCATTTTTGCTTATTCCTTTTATACATTTATAATGAAAATTTCTTATTTCATTCTCAGATTTATTTCAAGATTTTTTAATGAAATCAACCACATATTATCCTATCAGCATTATGAAAATCCTATTTTATCGATTGGTTTACGTATAGTTAATTATAGATTATTAATTATTAATAAAAATTGTCAACAAAAGAATCGAGCAAAAGGACGAACTTTTCTGATGGAAAAGTCATTTTAAACAAACCTTTGTTGAAATTAAAGCTCCACGGTTATATTTTCATTTCGTGCATTCAGAGGGAAATTCTGAGTATTTAAAGAATAAATAAAATAAAATACGTATTTTGTGTGTCTGGACAATTTGACAAAAACGATATACTTTTCAGTGCAAATAGTAGTCTATCCCCGTATATTAAATTTGAAGAACTCGTTTAAGAGCTAATCGAGGCTCTTTAATTAATTATCAGTGCTTGTAATTGAATAATTTTTTCGAAAAATTAGCATTTCCATCGATAGGAAGCAAAAGACTCGAGAAGCAGGAAAATAGGTGCTCAGTAAAAATGTTCGATTCTCTGATACCGAGTTGTTTCCAATAGCTCGTGGATTTGTTCGTTTATATATAGGCGCAACCGAGAAACGCGACACCTTGGCTAAAGCCAAGGTGCTAAGCACAGTGTCTCGCTAAGAAAATGTGCGACGTATAGACTCAGATAGTCATATAGTCGTACGGTGAATCTGATAAATTTTCTGATAAATTCGAAATATCGATTGAACGCGACATCGTCCGTCGCCTTCTCAATGCGCAGCTGAGATATTATCAGCGGAAGCCAATGGAACTATTACAATTTGTCTACGCAGTTGCTTTGAAGGTATTATTTGAAGGTATTCGTTTTGCCGCGCGCCCACTCTATCCGACTGCATTTATATAAACGCGTGAAAGCTCTGTCGGGTTAGGGTCGCACAGTGTCGCACGTCGTCTTTCAACCGTAAGTAAAACGTAAAACGTAAACGTATATGTAGACTCCGAATCACAGAGTAGACAGAGAAACTATTTCCACGAGTAATGAGAGTCAGCAGCGTCAAAGCCCACGAGCCGTATCCAAGATCAGTCTCGTAGATACATCTCGCGCGACTTTTCTCCTCCTCGTCTTCGCAGTAGGGTATACGTGTGTATATACACGCGCATATAAGCTTTATACAGCCACTAGAGAGAACTGGGAGCCAGAGAGGCCGAGATTCTTTAAGAAGTCGCACTCGCGCAAAGTTTGCCCTAGAAAAAACGTTGCGCGTCGTCTATTATACGTGTATCTCTGCAACAGCACTAGCAGCAGCAGCGGCAGCAGTCGGGTCGACGTCCCTGTTGGCCCTGCAGTTGGCTGCGCAGCTGATGTTAAGACCTTTCATACACCCCTTCTACCCACCCTCTCTACCGACTCTATCTCGCTCGCTCTCTATTTGCTACTGCGTACGTGTGCAGTCAACGCAAATCTCTCTCCCTCTCTCTCTCTCTCTCTCTCTCTCTCGTGTGCATATGCAAGAGACTACGACGACGACGACGACGACGAGGGGTCGAGATAAGGACGAATGATATTTGACTTAGGACCGTCGAGTATAATGAGCAACGCGCCTCTCTCTCTCACTTGCGCGCTTTTGATTGTCAACTGGCCTCTCCTTTCTTTTCTCTATGTCCTAATTTTTTTTCTCCAACAAAGCACTCTCTCTCTCTCTCTCTCTCTCTCTCTCTCTGTCCTTCTTTTTTTCTTTAATTCATTATGTATCACTTACTTAATTTGTCAAATCGGAATTATTTTTTTTGTACGAATTTTCATAAGGGCATAAGACACGTGCTACTTGGAAGACCAATTTAAATTACAACATTCGCATACCAAGTAGTGTAGTCGTCATGAGTAGCACTTGAAACAAAGTGAAACAACCCTCATGCCAAACTGTCGTATACACGCACGCAATCTTAATATCATTTTAGCCGTATAATCGTGTCTCAAGTTTCACCTGTATAAACATCTGCTGCCAGCTGCACGATTGTAATATCCTACAATATCAAGATATTGTAGGATATCATCCACTGCTCCTGTTTCCAACCACTACCGCCACTACCGCCACTACCGCCTTTGTTGCTCTAAATGATGTAACTATCCACATTCTTTTTCGAAGCGCACATTCAACCGTGCCGGACTAATTATATGCCAAATGAGATTTTCCACTGAGTCTCCGCGACGGCACATTGCACATAGAGCATCGGTAATTTAACGCAATTACCGCTAATTCCAATTTGTCACCAAGTAATCTACGAGTGCGCAACTTTCAAGAAGAATATACGGAATCGAAGCATTCAAACTGGGTCAACTAGAGAACTTGGCTCTCTCTCTCTCTCTCTCTCTCTCTCTCTCTCTCTCTCTCTCTCTCATAGGGGCATCGAAGATATTGGATCGGCATTGTTATCAATCTGAATGGCTGACAAATTACGGTGACAAAACCGCTCGAATTGCTACAGAAACGCACACAGCTTTTCTCTCTATGTAATACTTATGACGACAACCTTCTATTCGATTTTTCATCTGCTCTTACGCTCTTTAAAACGTGTTTCCTATATTTCACGATTTAGCGTTACCATTTATTACAAACTTTCTATGTACAAAAAAGTCAACTTTGACAATATTTACAAGAGAATGAAATGAGATATCTGCACACATATCATTAAAAATCTGATACGCGACCCTTTCTTTCCCAATCTCCATATCGAGTTGGCTCCGGGCCCCTTGGTCCATTGCTCTCTCCTGTCGATGGATTTATATTATTTGGAAATGGTTCTAAAGGCTCTTTTTCTTGATACGGATGCTGACCCTCTTCAAGCTCTTCTAATTTATCTATATAAATATGACATTCTTTTTTTTCTGACTTATTATTGAAAATGGAATGATTAAATAATACTTACCAAAAGGAGCTTTGGCTCGCAACTGATTTGATGATCCAGGAATTTTTTCTACCACAGACTGCTCTTTAAGACCCATGCTTCCTGAAAATATACATGTATATATATTAGAATGGCAAAACAAATACAATATTTAAACATACCCAAAGGTGCCTTTTCTTGAAGTTTTTTTCGAAATTCTTTTAATCGTGTACTTTCTTCTGGCTTTTCTCCATTATTTGTTGATGAACTGAGCCTTATAATACCTGCAACGATTAGGCAGACATTCCCAGTGATATGATTATTTTGATAATTTATTTGAAATTTGATCAACCAACCTTTGAACAAAGTATCCGATCCTTGACTTACACAACGATATACTCTTATCATGTTTAAATGGCCACAAAAACAATAGCCAAATTTCTCAAAGGGTCTCTCAAATTCTATAAAATCGTATGATAATAGGTTATGAATTTATAAATATTTTATTTAATATAAAAACTCAAATGGACCTTTAACGAAAAATTCATATATCTTTTACTTAATTCTAGAATTTGAAACGTATATTTTAGGTTAAAAATATTATAAGCCGATACTAAATTAGAACTTTATGAAATAACAATGGCAAACGACAAGAAAATCATGAAGCACAAATTGTTGAAATAATTTTTGGCAAGTTAAAAATTATTATTCAATTTCATAAATCATGTATATATTATATATATACTACATCGGTCTATTTTTACAATATTTACATAAATCCTCCAATCGCAGACTACACTGCAAAAGTGCAAAGCGCAAGAAGCTGCAATTATTTACGGCGCTGTTCTTTGTGCGGCCAAATTGTTGAACTAAAAAAAATGGCGCTGGAACTTGAATTTGTATATCTTGAATTCATAACTGAAAAACGTCTTTCAATTATTTTTTTATTATTTTCCAATGCATATTTACGGCAACCTTAATCAGATCCTTCATTTGCAGTAAAAGATTATACCGTAAGGAAACATGCTGAGATTTTCAACAATTTCCAATCAAATAAAAATTCAGACAAGATATTTCATAGCAGGTAAGACTTAATATATGTTTGTATGAATTACAAATCATACTTTTTCTAATATATCTCTTTCAATTAGGACTCACAAAAAAGAATTCGGAGAAAATTATAGTTCAAGAATCTGATCGCCTGAAACAGTTTCATGAACAATTAAAACTGGAAGGAACACCTAGTACGCCATTATAAAATAGAAAATATACCCGAAACTAATTACTCGAGAAGCATTTAATAATGTTTTACGTGCTTTCATAGATTTAAAGGAAAGAGAACGATTTGTCGATCTCGTTTTGGTCGAAACTGATCCAATAACCGGAGAAGTCATACCGGACAGCGAAAAAAATCCAACAAAATGGGGAGATTGGCAGCACGGTGGACGAGTTAGTGACTTCTAAATTGGAAGGTAAATGATACAACTAATTAAATGCATGATAAAAATGTATTTGCAAAGTATTAATGAAAATTATTTACATAATCCATAACTTTGAATTATGTATAAGACTAACAGTAGCACTTTCGATTGCCTATATGTTCTTTTTTTATTTTTGACAATGAAAATCGAATTGTTCCAGTTATCAACGTATTATAAACCCTGAGATGCATATACCATTACTACTTATAGTAAACTATAGACAGATCCACAATATATCCACATATCGTAATACAATAACTTAAAAATCTTACACAAGAATATATAGTCATGTATAAATTTCATTTCCTCATACTTCAAAGTCACACTTTTCACTTTTATGCATATTCACATGATGGGAAAGATGAACGCAATTTACATGTATACAATGATCAAATATACACTTTTCTTATATTATATAATATAAAATAATAGATACTTGACACTCAAATAAAGATTATGTTGGGCGACGAGAAATGAGAATTGTCTATAAAAATGTATAGTCTAATTTGTTTAAGCCAAAAAATAGAAAAACACTAAAGTTTAATTACGTCAGTCTTTCTTGGCCATCTGAACTCAACAGTCGCTGATCGATTTGTGTGTATCAAACGACTATTTTTAGAATCATATAAACCAAACAAAAATATTAATTTACAAACTACAGAGTCTTATTGATGGCTAAAACGTCACGCATCATCATGTTTCTTAAAGTCCACAAGGCATTCACTACATTTCCATGATTGCCTACACCATTTCCCAACCAATCTGCAGGTAACTTTGTAACTTCGGGAATTTGTGTATTTTCAGGAGAGGCGCTCATCTGTTTGTCCCAGTTGGATATGTACCTATTTTCCGCAGTCAAACCTTCAATGTATCTAAACAAAAAAAATTAATGAAATGAAGTCATGCCAATTGTGTGCATTAAGTTATTTATTGGTATAAGAATAATAATATATAAGCTAGAACCATAAGAGAAAATTAAATGAGTTTGTATAAATTTAAATGCAACGATTTATGCGTACCTTACGTAGGCATCTGAATGCAATACCCTACTTGGACGGGGAGGAACTGCAATAAATAATGGCTCTGGTTGCTTGGCAGTAGGTGCATTATTTGTTTGGGTGGCAGCTGCTGACGTTTCTACGAACAAAGTAATTTAATTGATTAATTGTTTCATATAAAAGATAAACTTTAATTAAATATCATTTATAAATCTAAAAAATTATCCATTTTTAACTAACCAGTTTCCATTGGAGCTAACGTTGTAGATCCTTTCGAAGGGACAAAATTTCTGTAAAATGAAAATATAATAAATGAAAAAAACGTACAAACTTTTGTAATAAAAAATATAACTTTATGTTTTGAGTACATACTTGCTTTTCTCCGCTGGTGGGACCACACGTCCGTTTGATTTAAGTATATGTACTTCTTTAACATGCCTTGCCAGTCTTTGCACACTTGGGAACGGAGGTACAGATTTCTTCATTCTACCACATCCTCGCCATTGGCATTGATACTCTAAATCTAAAAAAAAATTTTAGTATCGTAGTCAATATTGAATTCTCCAAAACGATTGATTATCTGTCAAAAATATTTTAGTACTCGCTACCATTATTGCCATTAGCAAAAAAGGTTTGAACATGACCAGATTGCTCTGCTACACTGTGTTCAATGCAGTCTGCCATATCCTCAAATTGCCAATCACAGTTCTCCCAACAACATTCATAAACTAAATCTTGAGTAGATCCAGCTGCCTGTGATCTATTTTGACCTTCTTCATTAAGCTTATTAGCTCTCTCTTCCCACATTGATTTTTCCAAAGGAGCTAATTTTCGCCACTAAAAGAATTATGTAATTAAATTCAATAATTCGAAAGTAAGAATATCATATAAAAACGTGAAATTCGGTAACGTACCTCGTTTCCTACCATTCGACTAATTTCTCCAAAAGTTGAATCAGGATTATTTTGCGTAACTGTCGTTCGCATTTTACTCGAATATAAAATA
The DNA here is from genome assembly GCA_018906985.1 of Apocrypta bakeri. Lineage (NCBI taxonomy): Eukaryota > Metazoa > Arthropoda > Insecta > Hymenoptera > Pteromalidae > Apocrypta > Apocrypta bakeri. The sequence continues at coordinate 644,990 of JACCIA010000017.1, read as the reverse complement.
TATCCTGTAACTAATTTTCTACCCGGCGTTTTCTAAAAAGGAAAAATCAATAACAAAATTACAATTTTTTAGATAGCAATAAGCACTATTTGCCCACGGCATACATCCTAAAGAAATGCTAAGAACTTATGTTTGCTTTTAATGGTGCAAAACGAATAAAAAATAGTGGTATGCTGGCATATTTCTGAAAAAATGGCAAAGAAAAAAAAAAATAAATAATCCGAAAAAGAATGATGTGAATGCTCAATGGGATGTGGCTGCTACATGGTTTGAAAAAAAGGTAAAAAAAAAATAAGCAGAATGAAAATGGTCACGATAAAGCCTACCTTTTTAGAAGATACGGGTGTTTGGGAGTTGGAGAGCACCGGTTGAGCTTCCATGGAACCGATCGATGGTGGAGCATCCAAGCTGTCTTCACCCACTCCAATGCCATCAGGGCCTAGTGCATCCAGCTTCGAAAAGTATGGCGATGCCTCCTAATACCATTTATGCTTTGTTACGTTATCTTATGTTTTACCGAAAATCTTTAAATTCCAAAAGATTTGTTCTCTTGTCTTGAATTTCCACTTTTCAACTGGTTTAGAAAAGCTCACAACTTACCGACCGATTTATACGTCAAGTGTACGAAAAACATTCATATATATGAAATAATTATCGCTTTACTAAAGTTCGAATAGCTTGAAAAAGTAGTTTAAAAATAAATTTATTATTTAAATAACAAATTTGGAATTATCGACTTTTCAAATTGTAAGAAATCTCTTTTTAATTATTACATTCAAAATTTATAGCTGTTTCATAAACTTGACATATACGTATTTTAATTATCACCGAATACTTTTTTGCAAACGATTAACTATTTAAAAATTCATGTAAATTGTGTTAAAAATAAAACATTAATTTATTTTTAACGAAGCTTTTCATACTGTACTGCGACATAGGAGCGAGTTGTTTTGGGAGTTACAGTTTCTTATCACACTTTCTTTTTTTTTCAGGATATTTGGCTTCATATTTTTAATAAACCCAACAGGTGCTCTGAATATTTAAACTCACAATGATACTTATCATCTAGGTTATGAAAACTTAAGATTGAAACAAAATTTGAATATTATGAAACAAATACTAATAAAATATAGTTAACAAAACGTGAATATGCCGGCATAAAGTACGATACATGCATTATCCAAACTAATACAGCCTTTTTTTAAACCAATAAGACCATCAGCGCATTTGTCAAAAAATAAAAAATACTTTATATTAAACTGTTTCATTAATTAATTTTTTATAAATATCTCATTTGCTGTATTAATGTGAATAGTTACATAATACAAAGCATGCAATAGCAATGTGTTAGTCACATTTAATGAAAATCTATAAGTTTAGTTTATAATTACCATTTCAAATTGACTTGGTGATGCACCAACAGATTTACTCTGATTTTGTGTTTGTGACACATCACTAGGCACCTATAAGAAAGCACACCATTTGTGAAATTCGATTTTAATATCTAAAACTTGTTCAAATGTAAAATAATCATTTAAAAAACCAATATCCTATTTATATCAATGAAATTTTTGTATTTACCTTGGTAGGGTTGATCGGCTTTCGGAAAAAGTAGATTTCATCTTCTGTTACTTGATTCGAATGATTAAACTTTTTAAGACCTTCTGCACCAAGTTTTCTTATCATATTTTTATTTTCATCGAATGTGGATTCACAAATGAATATATCATCTTCCGGAATTTCTGTTGGACGACCTAAAAAATTTCATTGATTGATTGAAATGAAAATATTAAGTGATTAGTTAAAACACTATACAACTATCTATCAACTTACTGCATATATATTCTCCATAATCAAGAACAGCGCATTTTCCAACAATTGCAACAATAGGGTGCGTAGCATCTACTGTAGACAAAAACAATTCCTGCTTATAAAATAATTTTGTAGGTGCATGGGTGATTTCAGTTGGGGCTAATAGCCATGGTCCTCTGAAGTAACATTTTTCACTGTAAGGAAATTATAAGTATTTGAACGATTAATTAGATTACAAAATTATGAGTATTAATAATGAAATCTCATTATTTATAAAATATTGTTAGTTTTAAGCTCACTCTTTAGTCGACCAAATCGAGTCAATTTGCGTTATTTGCTGTCTACCGCCATCGGTAGCTGTGTAGACAAAGTCTCCTAACTTTACTGGTCCCACACAGGTATTGTACTGTTCGTAATAAGTATTTTCTGGATCATCAGCATTGAATAGTATCACATTCTGAGAAAAACATGATTCATTACAATTTTTAAACAGCTTGTTAAAGGTGAATATATGTATTGAAAATGTAAATTAAATAATTATCATAACTCACTGGTTTTTCTTTTTCTATGAGTTTTTCTCCTTCTTCAAGTTCTGCAATTTCTTCCTTATGTTTTTCTAATCTCTCTTTATATACTGAAATAACACGCTTTGGTTCTAAAGCCTTCTCTCTTGGTGATAATTTTAAGTGATCAGGATCAAAATTCCAAACTTTGATTTTTTTGAATGCTCTTGCTTTTGTTGAATATCTTGATTCACATACATAAACATCCTTCTCAGGAAAACCTTCGGGGACCATTCTGAAGTAATCTTTCACACTCAAAACACAGCACCTGCCAGCAACCTTGGATAATGGTACTGCTACATGAGCATCACTTTTAAATAACTCTTTATCAAGAAATTTTCTTGAAGCAACATGATAAGTTTCACTTGGACGGTAAAATAGATTTCCATAGAGCATTTGTTGTCCTTCAGCATTGGTCCATAACCTTTCAATAAGAACAATGCTAGTCTCCATGCCACGCTCAGTTGGCTCAATATAAGCAAAATCTCCAGCTCTGTATGTTTCTTGATTGAAGCTCATTGAAGCTCCATTGTCACTATTTGCTGCACTATTATTCGTGTCTACTTCCTACATTCATATAAAATTGTATATTCAAAGGTTCTTCTGAAAATTCTAATAAATGTAATATAATTTTACTTACTTTGTCATTGCCATCGCAACTCTCATCTTCATTTGAAGAAGATGGTTCTTGTTGAACTTTTATCCGCTTTAATTCAGCTACTTGATTAGCCAAGTCATGAAGTGTATAGTTAAGAGCAGATGAATGTAATAGATCACCATTTCTGGTGGCCTCATCTCTTGTGCGCAGAAAAAAGGCTTGAAGTTCAACACTATCTTCAAAGGGCTGAGAATCAGTACGAGACAATTTTCTTGCTCTTTCTAAACAACTAAAAACATCTTCTTGAAATCTATCAAGCCTTTTATAGACACCTTTGTCTAAGCGGCGTTTGATCAAGTCAAGTGATAGTCCTCGAACCCTATTTGATAATATTGATCGTTAAATATAGTTTTAATCAATGTAAATAGGAGGACAAGAACATATCAGTGCAAATATTTGAAATTAAGAATTGAATTAATAATAAAAAAGAGTTAAATCTATCAGTGAGACTCATGCAAAATTTGCTTTAAAAAAATAAATTTACTTTTTTCCATTGACTATGTCATGTTCAGGTAACTCAGCCATCGAATCGGAGTAACAACGCCCTTCTTCGTCTTGATGATTATACAAAGCAGTAAATATTGTTGCCAATATTTCTTGTACTGCAGCTGCAACGTCCGGAACATTTTCTTCATCTTCGCTTAATTGCAATTTACTTTGAAGTACTAATCTTTGCAATATTAATGCATCCTATAAAGAACAAGGGCAATAATTTATATAAATGTGGAAGAATCAAATATTCATCTATATCTAGAGAGTAATCAGGAATCATTAAAAATGGCTGCAATGAAGATTTATTTTTAGAATTTATGACTAAGGAATTCACATTAGGTATTAAATAAAAAAAAGCCTGCCTCATTTTTTTTGCACTTTTTCCTCAAACGTTGATCTATGTCTCGGTCCCTCAACAATCGTATGGTACACGGTTTAATTGGTTCTTTCTTTACCGAAATGTCGGCGTTGTCGACACAAACCATTTCTGAATCCGAACTCAACATCTTTACCAATGTAAGCTATATATGGCATACAGTGGTAGACAATGTAAATGCAACAATTACCCCGTCAATTATACATTTTCAAAGCAATAACAAGAATATTTCGTCTGCGATATCTACACATTAATATTAAAACACTACGCAGTAAATTATAACATTGTAAAACATTTAACACGGGACTCAATTACACACGAACACGATGTAAAACTTGGTAAAACTAGGTATCTCAAACAAGCATCTTGTTAAGAAAGAACTAACCGACGTAACCTCAAAATGAAGGATCATAACAGTGGCCATTTTCTACCACTGGCGGCAAATTTAAATATCAACAGTACTGTACACTATATCCTCTATATACTCTTCTCATTGCCCGTTAGTATATTATTACGAAATTTTTAATCACGGCATATTCATTCATTAATACATTTATTACTTCTTTGCATATATTTCAATTATTTTAAAAACCCTTGCCTCTCCATCGACGAACCTTTATTTTCCTCTAAGCTATTTATATATTTTTGATAAAATTAAAACAATTTTTCCAAATTCTTACAATAAAATGAATTATAATTTTTACTCAAACCTACTATTTCGTGAATAATATCGAATAAGTAAATTTAATTAACTAAATTTAATTGACTAAAATTAATTTCTTCACAGAAATGGAAAAATTATAATAAAAAAACGCATTACTTTAAAAAAAAATTAAGTTTCCTCTCAGCTCAAAATAAAAACTAAAGGTTTGGCAGACTGAAATTGATTTTAGAACTATTAAGATACAACATTACGTGTTCAAAAAATGTCTGGTTTGAATTTCACACAGGTTAAAGCCTACTTAACAAAATTTCAGCTCGTTTCTAACAACACTTATCTAAATAATCAAATAATGAATGCTTTTTTGCACATAATTATTGTAACCTCTAGCTTTCCATTTTCATACATACTTATGTATGAAATATATAATTCATAAGTAAAATTACAGGTATCTTAATTTATGTCGAATATATGATACTGTTTTGTATGATATTCTATACTTACACTTTCTAAATATATATGATATTAAAAAACATTCATACAATAATGTATAATGGAGCGGATTCTAGAATGTTCACTATGGTTTATAGCTTACCTTTATTATATAAAGATATTTATAATAAAGATATTTTTTCTCAATACAATCACAATTTAAATCTTATGATAATTTAAAAAATATTAATTTCACTCTTTTTACATCGAAAAATCATTCCCGCGTTTTGATAAATTTTTTTACGATTTCGATAAATAGATACACTTACCTTTCCATTTCAATATATATTTATAATTTGTACACAACATAAAGATAAATTTGTTTATAGTCTTAGTATTGATTATCAGCTAATCTCAAAATGTGTTTAAAGTAACTGAAACTAAATACTGACCTTATAAATCTGTGAATCTGGTTCATTGTACTTGCAGGCATTATCAAACATGAGTAGTAAATCTGATACTAATTCATCGAGAGTTTCATAGCCGTTATTTTTTAATATTGATGCGATTTTTTCCATGTGTATAGGATTCTTAATAACTTCATAATAATCAGGATACTCTTTAACATTCGGCAATTTCATGAAAATTGAAGATAATTGCCGACCTTTGGCATCATGATAATCCTTGATTGTATCATACATGGTACGCATTTTTTGTAAATGTAAAGGCACCACTTTTCTAGGTCTTCTATAATTACAAAAACTAACAATAATAACTTTAAAAATACGCCATAGCAAAACAAAAAAGCGTAAATAATCTAAAGTATTACTAACCCGACGTTTCTAGTAGGAGTAGCTAATTTATTTGGCTTAACAGTATCTGGAAGCGGACCTAATTCTTTTGTTTTATCCATTAATACCTTTTCCAATGTTTTCGCGTCTTCATAGATTAAAGATCCTACTTCATTATATTGGCGGCAATTCCTGAACATCAGCTATAAAAAAATTGGTTACTTTTTCGATTTAACAATACTAGTAATTCATTCACATTAATCGTAATAATATAACACATACTTTAAAATCTTGAATTAATTCATTTTCTGTGTGGTACTTCTCAGCTTTAATATTCGCTTCTATAGACAGCATATCAATTGGTTCCGCTATTACTTGATAGTAATCTGGATACAATTTTTTTGAAGGCTTTTCCATAAACATTAGTATAGGTTGATGACCATCTTCAGTCTACGAACATAAACAACGCTTAATTTTTTACATTCTAATGCAATTATCAAAATATTGATTAAAAACTTACAACATATTCTATTACGCATTTAACAAGTTTATGTAATCTCTTTTTCAATGGAATATTGTCTTTATATTTTCCACGAGTTAAAAGATTTGAAGCTCTTTTTATAAGTTTTGGATGTGCATTTTCAACCTCATCTTCAGATTCTGATTCCTAAATAACAATGATAATGAAATAATTAAGTTTTTTATTACAAAATATTTATTTACTCTAGGAACAGTGTGTCGTTTACCTGATCAAATTCCAACAATTCTTGAACTTTTTCTTGCATTACTTTTTGCAATTTTACTGCAAACTAAGAAATTAAAAAATTAATACAAAGGCATTTAACAAAGTGCAAAATATGTATTTGAATTAGCAATGTATGATTTATTACCTTGTACAAACGAGAAGTATGTACGTTATATTTTTTGGCATTTTCAAACACAAGATTCATGTCACCAGCCACTTCACTGACAGTTCCATACTCTCCTCTCTGTTAAAATTAAAAGTATAATTGAAGAAATATAACTGATGTAAATTTATAAATACATACCTTAATTTTTTTACGGATTTGTAACAAAGATATTGGATTCTTTATTGTTTTATAATAATCAGCATACAATTGTCTAGAAGGCAAGGTCCAAAAAAATTCACTCATTCTCAAACCTGCAATACGAAACAAATTTTAAGAATTAGTCTTTATGAAAAAAATACAAAAAATGATGCAAAACGATAACGAGATATTTGTAATACTGCTATTATTATATTGAATCGAAGTATCATTACATACCTGTGCTGTTTGGAGCTGTTCTTATGGTCTGAAATAATTGCCACTGAGGATTATCACTCTCTTCAGTATCTAATGGATCTTCTTCTTCATCATCACTTTCTTCATCTTCATCTCTAAGAGCAGCAGATTGAGCTATCAATGCGTGAGCTGAACGATTACCTCGTTTGCTTCTTGTAGATAGTGCAGCAGACATTGACTTCAAAACAGGACCCGTAAAGTCATTTGTGTGTTTTTTAGCTGCAGTAGTAATAATTTTTTTCAATAGCTTAGCATCCTTATAAATCCATGATCCTGGCTCATTAAAATGACATGCATTTCGGCACATGAGCATTAAATCTCTTTCCATATCTGCAATATTGTTATACACATTTTCTTGAACTTTGATGGCTATTGTTTTAAGATCTATCGGTTGTTCAATTACTTCATAATATTCTGGATAGAGCTGAAAGTGACATTCAATCAATCTCTTTATAGTCAGTAAATTTAACTTTTAATCTTATTTTGCTTATATTGCTTATACCTTTTTTGAAGGTTTAAGAAGAAATGGAAGATGAAGTGGTCTATCACTATCCGTAGGATCAGTTGCTAGCATAACAGCTGCAAACAAATCTTCATAAGCTTGTACATCTTCATCTGGGTTTGTCGAACTTTCAGAAGTATCTTCAGCATCATCTTGTCTAGTTATGTGTCTCTTTGTCTAGAAAGTTATAAAAAAAATTATTCAGTGCAAATGAAATAATAAAACATACAATTTGACAGGCTTATCTAACCTTCAAAACGAGTTTTCCCTTAGATGGTTCATCCTCATATTCATCCATTATTCGATTTTTTGTACTAATACATAGATCCCAAAGTTCAGTGGCATCTTTGTATTCTGTTGAGGTACGCTGTGAATAAATATTACATCAATTAAATGCATAGGTAGACATATATTGTAAAAAATTGTTGATATAGCAGAAAATATATGTTTGTACCATATAAAAAGCCTTGGCATTATTGACCATCAATTGAATATCAGCAGCCATTTCATCCATGTCTCGATATTCATCTGTTTTGAGCTTCTGTTGAACCTTTAAAAGATCCATAGGATTTGAAACTACTTCGTAATATCCTGGTTCCTGCCTCCTTTTAGGAACACGTATAAAAGAATCACATAATAGCGAACCATCTTCTTTCTTATGATTTCTCAACAAATCATAAAGTTGATGGCACAAATCACTCTAAACGTAAAGAAAGAGCAATTTACATTAAACTGTGGTAATATTAGCTAAGAAATAAGGGTATCCAGAAATCGTACCGGATCCAATTTTTTTCTTCTTTTGGTAGGCTCTGGTATTATATCATCTGGGTCATCCTCGGTGCCTCGACTAGCCACAGAAGAAGTTCTCCTTCGCTTATTCATCTTGCTGAACCTAGAGGAACGAGAGAAATATGCAACAGATGAGAATAGAGTGGGAGAGAGAGAAAGAGTAAGTAAAATCCAATAGAAACGTGAAGTGAGTGGAAGTAGTGAAAGCAACAGAAGACTAAACAACAAATACACTTGTGGATGCACCAATCCAAAGAAAGGATGATACAAGAGAGGCAGTAGAAACAAAATTGTAAGCCGCAGCGACGAAGTAGCTGCAGGAAGAGCCGCCTTCTTGTCCCGTAGCTCGTATAGATTACTTTTCCAAACTGTCGGTTAATTATCAACGAAGGCACAACTGAATCTCCTCGCGAAACAGAGCAATACTTCCAAGAAGTCCGCGCCAGCAAAATAACATCGCGGCCGCCGCCATCATAAAGTGCTATATACACAGAAACAGGCTTGCCGCGAGTGACTTAGCGAGTCGAGGAGGCAAAGCAAGCGAGGGCCAAGTAACGAGTTGAGTCGCGCGTACGTATGTGCGTGCGCGTCTGCTATGCTACTGTGCTATTAGACGGTGGACTGGCGGCTGCTGCTGCTGAGCTGCTGCTGAGCTGCTGCTGAGCTGCTCTCTCTCTCTCTCGCTCCCTCTCTATCTCTCCACACTATGCAGTCTACTGCACTGCCTATATACAGTTCTAGTTTCTCTCTAGCAGCTCTATAGGCTGTCGCAACTCAAAAATAATAATCTATCTTCGCCTCTGCGTTTCAATGCGCGTTCTACTTTTTTCTAAACAAACAAACAAAACCAACTCATCGTTTCATTTTCGCAATTTTAAATTTGCATTACTTGTCAATTTTCTCGAAGTACTAGACTTCACCAATGTAGTCCTTAACCTTAAACATATAAAAGCTTTTTTTAATTAAAAACGCGCCACATTTAAAGTGGATGCTGGCACGAGCACCGAACCGGCAGTTAACACAATATGTATTGTTTGTTTACAAACACGTTTACATTACTGATGGTAACGATCGTAATCGAAGCTTCGAAGAAAACCAAACGAAATAAGCCCTCAGTGTATCACGGCTACTATATACTTAGTCACGGTTGGGGCGTAACCTCCTCTTAACTATGTGTGCTATGAATAAGAGGACTGAACGCTTGTAAACGCGAGTCCCACATTAGCGAAATGAGTATCTCGCCTAGCAGGAAAGTAGAAGCGTATCCTAGTAAAAATCTAAAAACTATACGATTCATTTAAAAATAAAAAAATGTCGCCATAACGCACAGTACGTGGATCGTAGTTGAAAATGTTGTTCATTGTCGACTACAATCCCAGAGAGAGAGAGAGAGAGAGAGAGAGAGAGAGAGAGAAACGCACATTGAGAAGAAGCTAAGAAAGCTACGGGACGGTAATCGAGTTCTGGAAATGCTAACTGCATATTAAATTGAGAGAGAGAGAGAGAGAGACTCTGAGAGAGATTTCGGTCTCTGGCGCGCGTATCGCGTATTTAGATAGGATTTCACGGTAGAACCCGGTCACGTGCGAAGTCGAGGCGACAGCAGCGGCGACGACGACGTTGGCGGCAGCTTCTGCAGCCACGAAATAGCCACTAAACAGCCGCAGCATCTTCTCTCCGGCTCACCTTTCTCGATAAAATTCGTCTTACTTCTCGTCTTCGTAACTACCCGTTCACTCGATACACCAACTAGCTTGTGACGAATGCGTCGACTCAATGCTCCTTCGACTTTTTTCTTCATCTAAGATCCAACAACATTGCCGATGATATAGGTATCCACAACTTAAACGCCATGCTGCTTAGCGCATTCCAAATCCATTCGGTTGGCCGCCATCATGGCATATACGCATTGCAATGGTACTTGCATGTACTTACAATTTCCCTCACAGATGTCGCCTCGTTGTTTTCGACTTCGATCTCTTCTTCTCGAAGTTCTCGATAAAATATATATCTCACGTTGATCTGGACATTCTGCAAATTCTGCAAATTCTGCAAATTCTGCAAATCAGGATGTCCTTTATATGTATTTACCAGTACCCAAAACTTCAACAATATCTTTTCAATTCTTAATTACCGAGTTCTCTAAGAAAATTCAAATTGCCTTTTCAAATAATACGCTTTTACTTATTAATATTTCAATTTTCGCAAACAGATTATTAAGAGTTACTCAATTTTTACATTTTTATTTTCTTTTACTTTATTCAGCTATTTGTTCGTTCGAATATTTTACTCCCTCTAGTGCGAGCAATACAAACTCTTAGATTCTCGACACAGGCACAGGCACAGAGGAGATCTGCAGAGAGCAGACTCAGCTGCTCCTGCTCAGCTGATTTCTGATACTCTGATCTGACCGCACTGATAAAGAATGAATTCCTATTCGTGTATATATTACTTATGATATAATATATAATTGTTATCGATTAAAAAAAACGCGTTAACCAAATGAAAATATTGCTAAATTCTAAGTAATTATCGAGTGTCTTGATGGAATAAAACTTCAACATCATAAGAGCAGCAAGTGAATCAGAAGGTAAAACTTGGTAAAACTTGCGACATTACTTTTTACACGGGAGAAAAAAAGAGCAGCTGTTATTTTTATATTCAAGTACCTTGATTCTTTAATTTCAATGTCGACCGCATTTATCTTACTTATCAAGACACCAGCATTGTTCATAAAGATAAAACATTTAAATTATTAACAGCTTAGTTATTCAATCTTATATTTATTTTTCTAACGAGTCATATAAAATTATATAATTATTTTAACGATATTTGACATCATAATTTCCTTATAGAAGCTGTACCACAACTGTAAAGGAAAAATGTTTGCAACAAAAATGTATCGATCTTTTACGATGAAAATGGGACGTAGATTAATAAGTCAATCTACTATTAGACTTGAATCAAAAGCATCCGGTGGTACAAAAGATGCATCCTCGAAATCAAGCACTTTTACAACAATACCATCTCATTCGGAATCTGTAGTTGGTAAACAGCACTTTTTTTTTACAGTAATTCTTTTATTATTAATTTAATTAACAGCATCATCCAGGTCCTAGAATGATAACTCCGTCTGATTTTGATAAATGGATTCTTGTTTGGATGAAAAAATTTCCTAAAGGACAAGTACCAAAGCAAATAAGGTAATAACATAATATTTCATTAGAGAATAAGAATTCTATATAGAACTATGATGAATAATATAATATTATTTTATTTCATAGGGTAGAGCTCATGTATCAAACAAAAAGCAGAGCTCGTGTCAAAGCTGCAAATTATATGACCGCTGGTGCTGTTTTGTGTTGTATTATTACTGCTATTATTGGTAAACGAGCCTCAAAAAGTGGTGATTCAATTTATAAGCGAAATTTGGAATGGCATAAGAAAGTCCAAGACGATAACATAAAAGAACAATCTATTGCTAAATCTTAAACACGAAAAAATTTGTTGTTTAAAATTTAGTGCTTTCATTTAATTTGTAATTCTTTGAATAATGTAAATTTAATTGACATTGCTTTAAAAGTATGTAAATAATATGTTAATAAATGTAACAAATCAATTCTTTCAATATATTTTTAATAAATCATATATATATATATATATATATATATATATATATATATATATTACACATGCTGCATCGGTACTATCTTTTCTTAGCAAAAAGAGATGCATTAAGTCATTACCTAAATGTCTCTATATATTTTGTAAAATTTTAGTATCATATTTACAATATAATCTGTTACTGTAATAAGACAGTAATACTCATCACTTTTAAATTTCAAGATTTAAATATAAGAAATATACAAGAAAAATAAAATAAATGCAGTAATTTATAAACATATTTGCTCATGATAAATATTACCAGCTTAATAATCATATCTATTGTTACAGAGGCATACTATATATTACTGTGCATAATAAAGCTTATTAGTCAAACAATTTTTTGCTACTCAGTAAATTGTCATCCATTAAAAGTCTATTTCATGATGATGCTTCTTTTTCTGGCTTATAAAAACCTCTACATCTTTCAGAATATACTTGAGTTGTTCTGGTCTTAATAATTTCTTCAGCATTTAATTCAGATTGCAGAAGACGTAATGTACTTTGTTCTTTCCTTAGATTTTTAGCCAATGTAGCATCTCCATTTCCTGCATTCTTTTGTTCCTTCAGTACTTTAACTCTATCATGAGCGGCGTTTAAACACTTTTTTATTGCGATTTCTCGCTTTGCATGACCAGATTGAATTTGTTTAAATAAATCTTTGCATTTGATGTTTGCATCAGTTTGTCCCTTGAATGACTCTGTTGGAATAGTAGTATTGAGCAAATAGATAATTTTATCATCTATTTGTCTCATTTTCTGTAAGGAATCCTATATTAAAACATAACAACAATTATTACAACGATTATCACAACAATTTCAAATATTTATTCAATACAAGAATATCTTTCAAAGCTAGCATAATGCAGAGAAATTGAATGAAATTTTTACGGCAATAAAAACGATCGATGTATCTTAAACCGGTTCTAAATAATAGAAAACTAGGTTATGTCAGCATTTAAAAATCGCAAAAATCATACTTTCAACAGGAAAAATGAGTATTTTTCGTTGCATATTGTAAAATATACTTACTACTACTTAAGATAAAAATGAATTGCTCAGTAATTTATTTAAAATTACCTGAAATTCCAAAAAATCACCGCATTCCATACTCGTGGTCGACATTTTTCATGAGACAGTCACTAAAGAACTGGTAAAAGATGTCTCTACAATGTGTACACACATTGACCCGGTCAATGATCTATATTGATAATTCAATTCCTATAAATATCCAAATTATGTTCTTTCATCAAGCTTACGTACAATAATAGATAGCAAGTTGTTAATTTTAATTGAAAAAAAAAAAAAAAAAATGATACGAAGTATTAAGATAACTTTACGGCTATACAGGTGTAAATAATAGAAATCTAATAATACGTGCAATCAAATGTCATGTACAATTTATTCTTGACTTCGTTTCTTTGACAGATCGCATTGTGTATTAATTTATACATTCAGTAAAAAATATTAGTTTTTGAAATTTGGCGCGCTGATTCTTTCGCACTTACATCAATGACCAATCGGATATTAGGAAACCGTAGGAACTAGCGAATAGCGAAATATCCTAGACCTGCCTAGAGTACTACATAGAGTTTCTAGAACTATACACTATAGTCGTGTATTGTGTTGTACGTTGAGAGTTGAGAGCTTGAGAGTGGTGTGTTGTTCAGAGGAACGTGAGATTCGGAATTTGAGTGGAGTAGTGGAGTACATACTGCAGTAGGCAGTAGGTGGATGAGAGTAGATGGTTTGCTGGAAGGGGAGGGGAGCAGCAGCATACGGGAATCGGAGAGAATGAGTTCACGGCGGTGCTTTCGCTTTGGGAGATTTTTCAGTGCTCGATCGTCCGCCGTCGGATTTCGAGGAGTCATTCTTACGTTCATAAGATATATACATTAGCCATTAGCAGTGCAGGTCGATTTGAGAACGCGTAGCGCAGCCTCAGTCAATTTCGGATTCTATTGGGTAAAACAGCACATTGGCTTTCGTTTCTCAGCTGATAAACGTCATGCTGGCTCGTAGTCTTGCAACTGCAAACTATTATTGTACGCAGTAGAAACCGAAGCAGCACACTGACTTTTAAGTTAGCTGCCACTGGAACGCATCGTCGCACTGCAGTGCTAGGACAAAATACTCGGAACGTTCTATTTCGATAAATTTAAAGGTACGAGCATTCGTTGTCTTTCTTACTAGAAGTATTCGCTTATTATATATTGAGAATTTCCGTTTCCTCAAAACTTTTTTCAACGAGAAATTTCGTTTCGTATTCGGGATCATGAATATATACTATACATGTATATGCGCGCGCGCGTGTGTGTGTTGCACGCAACGCAAAACGCAATACGCAAGAACGCAAGAGTGCTTTGATCAATCGTTGCTCGCGATACGTTTAGAGGCACTTCGTTTTTTTCGCGTTGAATATATTCCAATAACAAAAGTCACGCACGTACGAAACTTCAAAGACGCAACAAGTACGGAAAATGTTTGGTTGAAAACTAAACTAACAGCGCGCGTCTAATTCGTTTCGCAATGCTCATTATTCGATAAAAACACGATAAAGACGCAATAATTCTTTTCAAGCAACTTGGGGCTTTTTTAACCCACAGCTATACATATAGGTGTATTCCCGCAGACGCGTATATGAGCGCATTGTCTACTGGCGCATAGAATATATATATAAATATATACTTTGTACTGAACGACACTTTCACGAAAGTACGCGGTCAAGTTGAACGACTTGCCGAACGGTCTTTCTCTTTCGCTCCGCGGGTTATGCCGCAAGTTGCAAGGAACTGAGTCAAGATCTCGGACGGTAGACGTAACTCGTTATATATATATACTCTTAGCGTGCACGCGCAGATTGACGTTGCGAGACTTGCGAATTGTCGTTGTTTTTCATTGCTCAAATCATCATTGCGAGCTACTTACTTGGCATACAGCTGGTAATTAGCCTTTTTCTTAACGCCGCGGCTAATGCGTGCGTTAACACCAGGTGTATGTTCATAGCTTTACATTTGGAAGTATAATAGCCACTTTATAATTATAAATGTCGAGCTTTTGATGTTTTTCTGCAACGAAGTTTATTCCTATAAAAGTTACTGCACGAGATTGAAATTTCTCTCTTCATTCGCACTAAGAGCGCGTACATTGACGAGAATTAGTCTCTCTTTTTTACCAGGAAGTTGACGCACGCACCGAATTAATGTACTTCTTTTGGATTTAAGTAAACGCGGCTGTCTTTTAGATTTACTACAACAGTATTGCGGGTATTAATCGACTTATTCGATAGCAATTCATTATTAAGTATTCGACGCAGTTCAAGTACAACGAGCCACTGCTTTTCACGCAATTTGTCACTCGCGATTTCACTTATCGACTTATCGACTTATCGACTTATCAACTTATCAACTTATCAACTTATCAACTTATCAACTTATCAACTTGTCAACTTATCAACTTGTCAACTTATCAACTTATCAACTTATCAACTTATCAACTTATCATTTTACATTTTACTCGAATCTGTTGTGCAGTTTTTTCGACGTTTCGAATACATTTTCCGTTATGTTTAAACCGTATGCGAGATATATTATTAGGATAGAAGCTACTGTCGCTAATAAATTGTTTTACGCTATGTATACGTAATCTCAGGCATAACTCAGATTTCAGCACACACATACTCGAGTGTCAAATTGTCAAACGAATTTATCTCATAATTTGTCAAAATACTTCATTTTGCTAGGCTACCGAATAAGGTGTAATATTTTATTCAAACTTTTTTAAACACGTCTCTTCAACTTTCAAAAATCGAATTTCAATGCAGTCGTTTCAATGTCAGTTTTCCTTTTCCAGCTTTCATTTATATTCTGCTTCTATCTATTATGATTCACGATATTCACGTAAATAGAACCAATCTTTCCAAAAATCGTCACTAAAATGATAAAATATGATAAAATATGAAAAAATAAGAAAAAATAAGTTTGATCCTTCGAATTTAAACGTAAAAAGTCTCACTCAAAAAAAACTTTTTAGCTTCTTTTTACTCGAAATTTTTTGCACAACTACTGGAATATCAGTCGACTAATTTATCTTACGCATTAAATTTTGCACATCTTGTAAGAACCTGAAATAAATCTTATGTTCGAATTGTTTAAATATATAATAATACTTGTTTAAATAATAATGGTATTTAATTTGACATATATTGAGATATATGTCAATATTAAGATGACCTTATCAACGGATTATAAATTTGTTGCAGATTCATGGTTTTTGTCGATGAAAAAATACACTAAACTAGGAGAATGGTTGAAAACTGTTTATCGAATGGTCAAGTAAACCTAATTAGAAATATGTAAGTTTTTCCAATAATTTAATTGTAATTTCATTATAATTTCATTTGTAGCGCTGTCTGTAAACGTAGTTGACATCTTTAGAATTTCATTAAAATTTAATGATAACATTGTAATCAATTCAGTGCAACTATTCGAAAAAGTATATACTCGCCGAGACTATTTTCCCGTTGTTCATTGTGGATACGAAATTTCGCACGAGAATATATTTATTAAGCGTGATCCTTTTGTGTTGACAATATTCAAGCTTCATCGGAAATTCATGCCACTTTCTTGAACCGAACAGATTTAATCGGGGAAATAGAAAATACATAAGCTTGCAATAAAAGCGTTGTTGACGTATCGTATGAAATTAATTACAAATTATTAAACCGATCATATCAGAATTTTAAATCAACAAAGCATTAACCATTTTGAAAATTCTACATTATAACTGAACGA
This sequence comes from Apocrypta bakeri, assembly GCA_018906985.1. NCBI lineage: Eukaryota > Metazoa > Arthropoda > Insecta > Hymenoptera > Pteromalidae > Apocrypta > Apocrypta bakeri. Next base: position 628,154 of record JACCIA010000017.1, on the reverse strand, counting down.
TAAAATCTATAATCATGACGAATATAAATTTAGTTAATTTACATATGCATTTCGCGTAGAGAAATATATAATGCGTGTTTCGTGGTCTTGTCCAATGAGCCATGATGACCGAGCAATTCATATATCGCTATGCATACAGATTTTACTTTTTCCTCTACATGTCCACATCGGTTTTAGTATATACCTATGTGTATGTACCTATGTGTATATACCTATGTAGATTGTAGATACATGGAAACATGGATACATTCGCTCGACATACACGAAAACAACAATGATATGTACACAGCTCGGTTATCAGGCGTGTTTTTCGGGATTTCGGGCCTATTGGTCAACAACAGACCCGAAAAACACGTCTTCCACTTTTTAACAAAAGAACGGTGTACTTCAATTTAAACGAGATCTATACGCAAATGGTAGGGCACATACATACATGGGGATTCTTCTTCCTAATGGCGTTTTATTTCAAAATTAAAAAATATCTGTATCTCATATTCCGAAGAAAATATTTAGCAATAAATAGTTCGTTAATGTATTCTTCTGTGAAAAAATGCATTATTTAATGATTAAATGTTGCAATTATCGCCTACTCTTTTTCGGTGTGTATTATCTGAATCCTATATTATTATATATTATACAGTATAGTAGGAATAGCATGGAATCGTCTCATAATTCGTCGTACTATACGTTGGGAGTATGAAAGAAATGTCTGTGGTGGACGTGACGGGAAGGATTCGCGTAATGGTCGCAGGATCTTCATCGACGTCATCGCGGTAAACGGGAGCTCGTTATTAAAATTCCATAACGGCCCATTGTTTTTTTGTGTGAAACGCGATCGAACTACAACTTGCCGCTAATTAGTGACCCATGTTGTTTTCAAATGACACATTCTGCTTCGGCATAATAAACGTTTTTATCATATTAAAATCTCCAATTAATGACGCTGATGCGCGAAAATCACGACTATTATAATCTGAAATAATTGTCAGAAATACGGTATGAATATATGCAAAACCAAATGCTAAGAAAACCTAATCCCAGTTTAATAGCTGTAGTAGTTCGCAATATCACGGTTCAGATTAGAAAAAAAAATACAAATCAGGCAACGTGTCCATTCAAAGCACGTGTCCAAGTGAAGTGAATTCCACAAAGATTGGAAAATGACTTTCACTTCGTTCACCAATCACGATCGATGTCCCTTGCAGTCAAAGTTGCCGGTTATCCAACTTGGTTGTAGCTAAATTCATAAAGTAAGGAGTTGAAATTAATGATTATTTTCAGTTGAAAGTTTGAAAGGTGCTTGTACAGTGACTCTTCTTGTACAGATGGATTCTTTTAATGTTTTGCGATCCGGAATATGTATTTACATATATATACAAAACTTTGGTTTAACGCATCCATCTCCCTGGCCAACGGAGAGAACTTCTCATTCCTCTTTTAGAAGCTTACTCTCGAAGTGACTGCCCAACAGTTGCACATACATCCACACTCAAATACACTTTCGTACAGAAAGCAGCTTTTGCAACTTTCCTTACGAGCGCGTCTACATGCACAACAGGGCCACGTGATACTTTGCATATGCGTACTCGTTCGGATTATTTCACAATGTCGTACTGCGGATGCGGCGACGCGATTATTTTAATATGAGTCGACGAGTCGCTGCATGCTAGATGTTAGATAGAGCAAAACAGGGAGAATATCACTCGATATTTATTTAGACGACTATAGGTAAATAGCGCGTTGGGAAAGAATAATGAGAATAATGCATTAATTTCTCTGAGATGAATTTTTGCAGGTAAAATGTAAATGCCAGTTAATATAAGTGACAGTATATCTGATAAGAAATAAATATAGATATAGTAAAAAGTCCGGGATGTATAAAAAGGGATCCTTTTTGTAACGGCAACTTTTTGTACGCAAGACGCAATCACCTTGAGAAAAAGTTGTCGGGAACGTCTGGTTCGACTAGTTACTTCTTGCTTTAACAACGATCTTACATGAGCGTGTATCAGCTTCGATGAGACATACGAAGTGACATTGGCGCTCTTTGTTTTAACTCCAATTTGTCGAAATGATAATGTGTTGCGAACAAAGCATTCGTACTGTTCACGAGAATTAATCTTATTTACTGCAATGGTTCAACTATTTCTTCTGTGTACCGAGCGTTCTTCTCTTCGGTTTTTCGTACACTTGTTCAATATATGCAATAAATCACAATCCGGCGATGCGTTTCGTCTACTTTCTTCTGAAACTCAAATAAAACTCAAGCTTTGGTCATTTAATAATATAACTCGTAAGTTATTGTAAAATTGATTTCCATACCAATCGTTGAATCCAGGAATATGACATATCTAGATCGTAGTATAATATGCATTTGATATGAAATATTTTTGTCATACCTAAAACGAAAATTTCCACAGAATTTCAATGTTACAGATATTCTATCAGTCAATCAAAGCCCGAATTCTTTTTAACGCGATTAGATAAGTATTTGTATAGGTATACAGATATATATATATATATATATATATATAGCGAGAGAGAGAGAGAGAGAGAGAGAGAGAGAGAGAGAGACAGAGTCCAAAGATAAGGAATATTCGTGCATTAACAATGGTTTGCAAGTATTTGGAGACCGGGAGGGGGTAAGGAAACAAGGAACGCAAGGATTTAGGCTCGTTTATGAATTTGTATTTAGAGCGAAAAGCAATGGAAGAAGCGAATCGTGCAGCTACTGAACTAACGTTCATAAGGGAAAAACTAATTGGCCATGCTAGTGGGGGGCAGAGAGAACGGATGAGATAAAAAAGAAAATCTATCGAGCCTCGTTAGCGAGCATGTACGTTAATAAAATGTATATGTGTGTGAGAGAGAGAGAGAGAGAGAGAGAGAGAGAGAGAGAGAGAGAGATGTGTGATTCAATGTGTGTTTGCGCTGCTACTGCAGATATTCGTGCACGCGCGGAGAGTGGGAAAAGAGCGTGAAGAGGAGACAATAGCCTGGCGAATCCCCACCAGCGTAACTAGTTGAGCGTGTACGAGTCGCGTATGCGCAGGAACAGTCCGAAAGAGTCAGCACTGCCGATGGTCAACGGTGACGGTCGTCTTCTTCGCGGCGGAGTGGCATTAACTGCGTTAGTCGTTAGTCCGAGGCGAGTCGCGAAGTCGCAAACCCGTGAAGTCGCAAACCCGTGAAGTCGTGAAGCCGCGAAGCCGCGACTACTTTACGATCTCGTCGTTAACGGCTGAAGCTTGTGCTCGTCTGCATTTATCCAAACGAATATTTTTGAGATGTATATTGCATATTGTCTCTCTGCAACAGTGTAAGGACTTATGGTTTATTTAGTATTTATCATTGCCATTTATCATTTATCTTGCCAAATCTCACGAGTTTTCTACTCTTAGCGATAAAGAATGTAATGTAACCGAGAATGTAATACTGCTTCAATGAATAATTAATCCAATAGATGCTGCTGCGTTGACGCAGCGTAATAATCACGCAATCAGCCATATCTTGTGCTCAGCATTTCATATATTTTGCTTTTCTCCGATTTCCCGATTTATTCCTTATAATACGATACATCGTATAGAAGTGTCTATAACACAGAAAGGCCATTTTCTTCTTAATCTTATCGCATTTGAAACAGTAGGGTATTTTTCTCTTATTTATCTCGAAGCGAAAAAAATGAATGAAAACGTATTTTGTAATTTCGACGCATACAATATTTGAAAAATAAAAAAATCCTAGGAAATTATTATAAAAACTCTATGATGGACAATATATAAAATTAGACAAGATATAAATATATTTAATAATTTTTCTAGGCAAAAGGAGTGACTTGGAGATGTGATCAGCCGACATCGAAGGCAACTTATATACTTATAAACTTGAATCTTCGCCTCATTTTATAAAGAAGAACATAAGTTGTGAAGTTTAACTGAAAGTTACGAAAAATAATAAGCTTTCACGATGAAGCTTGAAGGTAGTAGTTCCCATGAAAATGATGGCAATGGAATTTTATTGCAATCCAGGAGAAGTTCGGAGGTTCGGGTGCAAATTGTGCAGGCGAAACCAAAAACGATCACACACTTGCCAAAGAGACCGCCCGTCGATCTTGCATTCTCCGATTTGACCTATACCGTACGCGAGGGGCGCAAAAACAGTAAGTTTATGAGATACATTTTGTTTTATTCAAACTTTTTTTATCAACTATTGGAACGATTAGAAGAACATGTTTCTTACTTTTAATTAGTTATAGTATTACTTGGTATTACTTAGCCACCTAGCGAATCCTTCCTTACAGGTACAAATCACACTTAAATAATTCCTAGCTCGTGTCAATAATTTACATTCATATAATGCAGATTACATGTCTATAGCTGTCATTTTTTCACTATAGATTATATTGTTGTAGTTTTTCAAGCCTACTCTGTAGTACGTTTCGTGACTCTCAGTTAAGTCATGAAAGTTTATTTGTTCATTTATATTTTATTGTGTGCATAATGAGAAATCTAACTTTTCTTTATTGTATTTTTTACTTTATTTTTCTTCTATGCCAAATACCCATTTGTAAGGTTCGATAAGGTGTACGCGTCGAAACATAGCCTGGAAGAGTGTCTTACCTCACCTAGATAGATATAGATTCGAACCATTCAATTGCGAGTTTACAACGGAAATACCGCAATTACAACGTAAACGCTCGCGGTTTGAAAATTGATGCCCCCGTGAATCATCGAGAATCCAACAAAAAATGCGTTCATTTTCAATGAATGGAGCTTTTTTAATTATTTCAATTTTTTGCTGAATAAACGTACATAATATATAATGTGTAATAATATAAACATCTGTCTTACTAGTCAAGCCCAAATCATAGTTGGATTCTTGCGTTTTGAAAGTATCCGTTTTTAATGCTTGTGGTGGAGGGGGCGGAATTGAATGTTAGCGATTTTCGCAACTTTTTTGCACATTGCAATCTGTGTACACACTGTTGTGACTGGTAAACCTTGGCCAGTAATTTCATTCTAGAAATACCCTTTTGACGTGAAAAACTAGAATAAATTAGACCACGGTACTACCATGGATATTTACATAGACATATATTGCATTGACTTAACAATAATATATATAATTTATTTTTAACGATATGTAGATTTTGGAATAATTTGTTAGGCCAAATAAACAGACGACGAGCGTATTGGTTGTACAATGTTAGAATAGAATATATACAAAAAATGACATTTTTTTTCTATTCATTAGCAATCGTGTCGTTATTTGTAATGTCATTGCAAGTACTTCAGCCACAATTCAGTATGTCGTCGTATTTTATCATTGGATATCTAGAAGTATAAAGTTTTGAGCGTGTGTGCAAGACAGAGATAGCAAACATTTGTTTATCGTTACACAGTAATCGTTCCTTTCTCGATATTGTGCCAAAGTCTTCTTGATAAGGAGTTGAGTTATTGAATTTGAAATTCTGATCGAATTATCGTCATCCGAACCTGAGAGATTTTATTTTTATTTCGTAAAGTGAGATGATTGATCCTGATAATGAGATTTGATTACGCTTACGGGGATGGAATGATATTGTTTAACAAATAAGGGAGGGAGCTATCACGGCGGATGCTCGTCGCGCGTCGTGCCCAACTATTATTAACTCTAATAAAGTCGAAAGTTACATATTCCACGATCGTGCGAGGCAATGACAAGTCGTTGAAAATGACTGCTAATTATTTTCGCCTGATTGCACTCTCTTCCTCCGATGTAACTGGAATCTACGATTCTTTTCCGTTCAAAAATGTTTTAAATTCTATTGGTGTATGTGCATACAGGTATGAGTTTAATAGTGGATATCTAAAATATGTAATGACTAATCGATTGGAAAAATCTACGTTTGGCCAAGTTAAGATAAGAAGTCTTTATCAATGCGCAGAAGGCCGCTCGGCTGAGATGATTTTTAACCGAGCGAGTGAAATTTCTTCCTCGGTACAAAGTTCTAAACTGCTGGATTACTTTACTGCTTGATGTATTCCGTCACGCATATGTATTCGCACGCATATATTTACGCACATATATTCGTATACCCGTTGAATGAATCATGCTGCTTCATTAATCAACGCATTTTGCACACATGCGAACAGCATTCTCCGGGTTCTCGATAGCTCTTAGCGCTGTGCAATTGTAATCGATGGGCTTTCATTGTTCTATGCTTCTTTCGCGTTACCGATTGGCCATATTTCTTTTTTACTTCTTTCTACCGAATTTTCGAGCTCTCATTACGTAATGGGCGCGTGCCTCGAAGAATAATCATTGCTGCTTTTAAACATAATCTGCTTTTAATTTCAGATGTCAAAACTATCCTCAAATCTGTCAGCGGCAGGCTGCGATCTGGAGAGTTGACCGCCATTATGGGTCCTTCTGGTGCCGGAAAGTCGACCCTATTAAATATTCTCACTGGATACAAGTAATGACGTTTATCTCGTTAACTAGCGCTCGATACGACCGAGATTCCGCGGCGTTTCAAAGTTCAAATGTATGGAAAAGTTTATTGCGATTGTAAGCATCGGAATTGCGCTTTCTCCCTCTATGAGTTCACGCGGTGACGTTATACAATTCGAATGAGTAACACGAGAGAAGATCTACTTACAAACTGTGCACAGACGTACTTATGTCTCCTATCCGTAGGTTCAACGTTTCGCGGCAATATTTTACGCAGACAATAATTCTCGGCCTAATTTTACAAGCGCGTAAACGCCGCAAACTCATAGAGAGCCGAGTTATTCGATTGGAAAGTTAGGATAAACGGAGACGATGCGCCAACGCTCGTAATATCGCGAAAAAAACGAAAAAACCGAAAGAAAAGGAATAGAGAGAGAGAGAGAGAGAGAGAGAGAGAGAGAGAGAGAGAGCGCCACGATCGCGTAATCCACACAATTCGTGTACTTTCCAGAACGAAAGGCGACTCAGGAGGACAGAGGTTTTTAGAAAAATGTTCGCGTCTGCAGTCGTCGACTCCGTTTCTCAAAAGTGAGAGTCATTTCACTTTCTTCGGCCTCGTTATTCCCCGCGAAAGATCTCGTCGAACGAGAACAGAGAAAAAAATGGTTGAATCTTCTCCGAGAAAAGAAGCGATTCCCAGTGAACTCACGAGAAAGGCTTTGTTCTACTTGAGTTCGATAGTCCAGATTTCGTCTTTAGATTAGCATACATAAGAAGGCTGTGCGATATGTCGCGCGCGCGGGGTCATTTTAGTGTCAAGGCGATACGCGCGCGCGTCTTCGAAGACTTTCTCGCGGATTTGTCTCTCGCTGAAGCGACAATGGCCGTATCTCAATTAGCGAGAAGTTATTTTCTCCGCGCGTACTCGACACTCGACACTCGACACTCGACACTCGACACTCTTCGCGATGATTTTTCCTCGTTCTCGTCGCAGAAATCGAATGAAAAAAAATCGGCTCGGTATCTTTCCTCTTTGAGCTCGCGAGACAGCTATCGCGTAAACCGGTTTCCCTCCGGCCTCACTCTTTCGCTTTTATATGCGACTGCGATGAAAAAACAGAACAGAAAGAAGTTGATTTTTAAAACTTGCATGACATTGAAATATCTATCAAGGAAAAATGGCAGAATTCTGCAGTACTCGTTTCACGATAGCGTGCACGAAAAATGAGTCTAAGCTTTTTTAATAGTCTAACCGGCTGTAATATCATATTTTTGCACCTTACTTTCGTTACATTTCGTTTAGGTTGTTTATTCATACTAATGATTATATTCCAGAACGACCGGCATGCAAGGCAGCATCACCATGAATGGACAGGAGAGGAATTTAAGTGCCTTCAGGAAACTTTCTTGCTACATAATGCAAGACAATCAACTGCACGGCAACTTGACCGTCCAGGAAGCAATGAAAGTTGCCGCAAATTTGAAGCTGGGCAGGCATGTTATCAAAGCCGAAAAGGAGGAAGTGGTACGCTCGAATTTTTCATCGGCTAATTGTTATGCTTATGGGCAATGTTCGCCCTAAGGAATCCTGCAAAATCGGATAATAATTAAAATGGCTTTTTTATCGCTGTATCGTTTACAAGAGACTGTGAAATTGCATTGCCATGTCCGGGTTGTTACGCGACCAAAGAGTCTTCCGTATTTTGCTTGGTCATTTCTTCTTTCATTTTCGACTGCGTCCCGAGTTGAGTTGTTATTGTCGGCACTAAAGCAAACTTACATATGTATAGATTCAAGAAATTCTCGAAACACTCGGCCTCGCTGAACACCGGAAAACCATGACTTCGAATCTCAGCGGCGGACAGAAGAAGCGGCTTTCCATCGCCCTCGAACTCGTCAATAATCCACCGATCATGTTCTTTGATGAGCCTACAAGGTAATTTCAACTGCAATCGCATCTGCGCTTTTAATGAAAACCGAGGAAAAATTAGCGCGAGCTACGCGTTTGCTTGGCTCGCTCTATGCGTTCATGTCCGCGAACACGATTCGAATACGCAAACTAAGAGTTTCTCTTTCGTCGTGCAGTGCCTGCACGAGTCTACCGAGGCGTACGTACACTGCGCGGGAACCGCGAATATCGCTGAAATAAAAAACCAGCGTGTCGCACAGTGGCTTCTTGTATGTTCGAGGAATTTGTAATTACAATGTCTACGAGCTGCATGCGCGTTAGAAGTCAGCAAAGAAACGAATCAAGGACATTTTCCATGACCCGACCGAGTACAGTATACACAGAATTATACTCGTCCCTGTGACTTATTCCTTCTTCCTTTACTCCATGCGTTTCGACGTTTCTTCGACTTATCTTCAACAACGACGTTAATAGTTCGCGATACACAGCTTGTCGTGTCTTCAATAATCGTGTGAAATAATTGACTCAATCAATTATTTCACCTTTCGTGTTAATGTAAACCATTTTTTCATCGTTGGCACATGCACCGATCTCGAAGAAGCGTGATTGCTGCTTTCGTCACACCTTCGATTCGATTCTCTTTCTTCTTTCCTCACTTATGAAGGTGAATTTTATTTTAATTCTAGATGTGCGAATTAATTATACGTTAACGTTTACGTGCAATTCCGTGCTGCAGATATGGCCGTAAGAATCTTGTGCATGTCAAATCTCTACCCACCATTTATATGCCTTTTTTTACATTTGTACGGTGAATGAAAAAATAACGCAGTCCACAGTGAGTCAAATTGTCCTTTCCATCTTTGGAGGAATCTGTAACTATTAAAAGTCATTTCAATTGTTTCCTTGGTCGGCATGCAAATGCGTTAATACTTATTTTGCAAATTCGCTTTTTACGACATACAAGGACTAAATATTATATTAAAAATATCTAAATCACTTTCAAACTTGTGAAAAATGAATATTGTGAAAAATATGTATATTGGCAGTATGGATTTCCGGGCGAACTTTCTCTTCGTTTTCCTCGTCAAAAGTTTTTATTAAAATTAAATAACATCGGATGTAAATGTTTGTAAGGCCTATATTCTGGTTAATCTGTGAGATAGCAGTGGACAATAAATGTAAATTATTATCAACTGAGGTGGTACGGATAGAAATACGGGCTTATTTGCGTCTTTAGATACTTCTTTATTTTCTCTCGTCTCCATAATAAAATAAATCATGCATATTTTATGCTGCATAATAGCAATGCACCGCTAAGTTTAGTTTAAAACTGGTTTTCATTATATAATTTCAAAACAATTAATTAGAGAAAAAAAATTATTTTTCAGCGGTCTCGACTCGTCCTCGTGCTTCCAATGCATTTCTCTCCTGAAACAGTTAGCTCGTGGAGGTCGCACAATAATTTGTACGATCCATCAGCCCAGTGCTCGTCTCTTCGAAATGTTCGACGCTCTCTACACTCTTGCAGAAGGTCAATGCGTGTATCAAGGATCGACGTCCCAGCTTGTGCCGTTCCTTGGATCACTCGGTCTGAACTGCCCCAGCTATCACAACCCTGCGTCCTTCAGTGAGTATTAAAATAAAACAGACATTAAAATCTATGTAAATACATATACATATAGATAATTTTACAAATTCTTCATAAATCTTATATTTGAAGAAACTTGAAAAATAATCTGTTGTGTTTTTCAGTAATCGAGGTATCGTGTGGAGAATACGGAGATAATATCAAGAACTTGGTTAACGCTATTAGGAATGGCAAACACGACATAAGGGAGGGCTATGCTTTTCCCGAGAAGGAGGTTCTCAACAACTCCAACGTCAAGGAGAGCGATGCACCGTCGGATGGCACTAATGCCGTTTCCAAGGATAAGAATGACATTAACAGCATAGAGGATAAATTTTCCGACAGCAAGGTCAACGACAAGAGTAATGGCGGAATCATACCTAGTTACGCTAAAAACGATATCGTCAAGCAAAGTACGACATTTTCATTTAATGTTCTTCAAATGCTAATGACTTCGATTTCATTATTGAAACAATAATTATTATTTCTGACGTAGGTGAAATCGCGCTTTTAATGGATGATAAAAAAGTCAATGTTACTACATCTCTGCTCGATGATTCACTCGAAGCAGCTCCTGAAAGGTACCCTACATCGGAATTGACACAATTCTGGATTGTCTTAAAACGTACTTTACTCTTCAGTAGAAGAGATTGGGTAAATCAACTATTTATATATTCATCTTCTCTATGGCCAGACGTGTATTAAACGGAAACTTTTTATTTCTTAGACTCTTATGTACCTCCGATTGTTTGCTCACATCTTGGTAGGATTTTTAATTGGCGCACTCTACTATGATATTGGTGACGATGCTACAAAAGTTCTGAGTAACCTCGGTTTCTTATTCTTTAACATGTTGTTCCTTATGTACACATCTATGACAATTACGATTTTATCATGTAAGTAAAATTATATCGCTCTTCCCAGAATTTAACCAAACTTATAGCATATTAATAATAAAAAGTCATAACATTCCATTACTATAAACTTAATTCTTTTAGTCCCACTTGAGATGCCAGTTTTGTTAAAAGAAAGTTTTAATAGATGGTATTCTTTGAAGTCGTACTATTTGGCTATAACAGTGTCGGATATTCCATTCCAGGTATGTAAACGCAAAATACTAAAGTTGCATAATAACGTAAACTGTAGCGGTAAATGAATGTTTTAATATGCGGCATCTGATCTGTTTTAGGCGATTTTCTGCATCCTTTACGTGACAATCGTTTATTTCTTGACGAGTCAACCACCCGAGGTTTACCGATTCAGTATGTTCTTGGGAACGTGTCTCCTTATATCCTTCGTGGCACAGTCCGTAGGTTTGGTTGTCGGTGCAGCGATGAGCGTGCAAAACGGTGTTTTCTTGGCTCCAGTTATGTCGGTACCTTTCTTACTCTTTTCTGGCTTCTTCGTCAGCTTCGATGCTATACCCGTTTATCTTCGATGGATTACTTATCTAAGTTATATCCGTTATGGTTTCGAAGGAACTGCTTTGGCTACCTACTCGTTCGGACGTAGGAAACTTTCTTGCAAAATAGTAAGGATAACCCAACATATTATTTGATAAAGATGCATAGATCGATTTTTTACCTTTATTAATTTACATTTGTAATTGTTACTATTACAGGAATACTGTCATTTCAAGAAACCGGATCAAACACTGGAAGAACTCGACATGAAGAATGCTGATTTCACGCTTGACATTCTCGCGCTCTTACTCATCTTCCTTGTACTCCGAATCGCCGCGTACATGTTCCTTCGTTGGAAGCTCAAGTCTTCGCGATAAATCTTCGATCTCTATAAATAAATAATTTCTATTCAATGTTCAAGATATTACGAAAAGAACAAAAATTAACACATTCAAATGCTCTCTCGATTGCTATGTTTTATTTTGTATACTTACAAGGCAAGAGCAAGAACGTTTTTAACTATATAGACAAAATGACTTTATGAGCATTCAATGGTGATTTAGGGTAGGGCCTCGTATTTTTTAGTAATCATTGAAATATTCTACTTTAAAAAGAAATATCTTTTATCAATAAAGTTAAGCTAACCTGGCTTATATTATTTATTTATAAAACAGTTTTAGACGAATTACGATTCCAAGTTTTTAGCATATAATTAGTGTTCAGGGTACTTTTTCCGCTCTTTTTATGCAATGCACAGAATATTTGATAAAATTGACTAACTGTTTATAAGAGCGCTCCTCGGATAATTACACAATTATATTGCAATGCTTTGTATAGTTATGGCAATTAAAGTTTTGTACGTACATGTTCTCTTTTTATAATAAGGTGATATTATCGTTATAATTGAAATATTTTATACAAGTTTTCTGTATACCCGATCGCGTCAGGCAAAATAAAATGTTGCAATTCTCTGTCCTCAAATGGCTGTGAGCACATGAAATGAAGATGAGAGGAAACTGGATTAATAATGCTTCATATCACGACGACACGAGGGACAAAATATGGCGTTTCACACAGCACGAAACATTCTTGCCAGAATTAATTTTAGAAACATCGGAAAAACCAAATATTTACTAATGTTCAATTTAGTAAAAATGTTATAATAGAGTTGTATGTTATATAGTGTGCCTTAATTTTTAATAAAATGTAAATGAATTATAAGCCTACGAGAGATATAATACTTTCATTGCAAAACTCGTGTGCTTTACGAATTTGAGAATTGAACAAGCGTGAAATGATTCATCGTGGTTTACGACTATTAATATTTTATCTTCATACTCTTAACAACTCTTCATACGGGTACATTATTTTGAGCCAACAGAACATCGGGGCGTATTTTATAATCGATTTGTAAACATATAATTGTTAAACGAATAAAGTACAATTTTCATAAATTTTAAATGATGTCTTTTCACTGCACACATACGCTAATATTAACATTGATCTGTCACTTTTGACGATAAGATATTTACTATAGACATTTTACTTATTATTAATGCATTTGTATTATTAAATAGAAATAAATTCGTTAGCTCGATCAAATTTCACGCTACAAATGCTATTCAATGAAGATTTCCGGTGCTTATGATTTATATCCGTATGGCGTAATTTGTCGTTAATCTGTGCAGACGTTAAAAGTGGAAGCATAAATTAAGGGAAGTTGCAATTTTTTTGCAATTGAAAAACGCGCGAAAGAAACGCAATTAATGCAAATTGCTTGGGATTCGCGAAAATCAGCACTTACTAGCGTACATACGAGTAATGAGTATAGCTCACACGTGTAATTAAATCGCATAAAAGATTTCTCATCGTATAGCTGTGACAAAACACTCGATATGCCAGCATAAATTGTTGCTTTTTTTATCGAGATTTTTTCAAATTTTTCCTTCCTCTTATGCGTACGAAAATATTTTGTTCTCGAACTTCGCAATGGAAAAAGTTCTCCGTGATTCGAAGACAGCTTTTTTCAAGAAAGACAGACAAGAAACGTCCTCCTCGGGAAATATCAGCACATGTCTGAGGAGAATTGAAAATTGAAAATCTGTCGGTTCTCGTGAGCGTAGAGGCAATTTAGTATCCAGCCATGCTTTTTCGTCTTCCGGCGCGCACCGGAAAGGCTCAATTGATATCAATAATATCAATAATATCAATAATATCAATAATATTAAGCTCAATATCAATAAAAATGAATGAATGAATTAACGTTCCATAAAACGAGCACGAACGAACGCAGAAACATATACGTGCATTTATTATGCGCAGAGATATACGATAACAAATGATATCCACCGGATGCGTCACTGCGTTTGAACTATATATTATCTTTTTCGTTATATATTATCTTATTAGCCCGAGTGCACTCAACCGACTCAACGTTTGCACGGAGACAGACGCTATGCTGTACTGGCAATAGATGCTACTGCAACTGCCCTATCTTGGCTTTCACGCTCGCTCTCGATTTTCTTCGCACGCAATGCACAGAATGATCGGAGATCGCCAAGTGGCTTGTGGCGATTTCAAGTCAACGACCGACTCGTTTCGTCGCGTTTTCCCCTTGCTATTCAGCTATACAAGTTCAATCGCGCCCCTAAGGTCTCGTCGACGTTTCTCCAACGTACGCCCGTACTACACGTTGATCATTGCGGATTGGCATTCCGCGCTAATAAATAAATGAATGAATTCATTGGAAATTCAAGAGGTATCGAGCAGACATCGAAAAGAAAAGGTCAGTGTGGCTTTAACCAAGTGTACAGGACTGAATTGAAATATTCATCTATCTCCGCAATCGCGCATGCTGACGATGAAACAAGGCCCGTGTATGCGTTTTGAGAAAATCGCGAGTAGCGCGACAAAATCACGTACACATATGTATCGTAGAGATGTACGTGCGAGTAAAAAGGCACACGAGCGGAACTCGGTGGACACTGCGGCAAAGCTGCCGCGCGCCGAGGGAGTGAGAAAAAGCTGCGGCGGCATCTGCGGTCTAAGCGCGACTAAGCGAACGGAGGGACTTCAGTTAGCCGTCACAGTTGGTCGTGCGTAGACGCGCGCGCGTCTATGCCTATACTAACTCGGTCTACAACGATATAAGATAAGCTACTTTTACGAGAAGCTTCTCGTAAAAGTCTTCGCGCGCACACGCGCACACGCGCACACGCGCCCACACGTTCATCCAGCCTAACTCGAGGTAATCGGCTCTTTAAACTCTTTAACTCGCTCTTTTTACAAACGATACGCGGATACTGCATTTATTATAAAATACATCGGCGCGTGCGTAATCGGAATTTTCGTTATCGGAATTTTCGTTATCGGAATTTTCGTTATCGGAATTTTCGTTATCGGAATTTTCGTTATCGGACTTGCCTGCAGCACGGATCAACCGTGCTATATATGCGTGATATATATTCTACTCTACACCGCGTGTACACAATTATACGCGCACACATACACAATACGAAAAGTAGAGAAAGACCAGTGGAGACGTCTTGCAGCGTCACTGCACGCGAAGCGCCAACCCTTTTTCTCGACGCTTCCCGCTGAATCATCCGGGAGAAGCTTTCTTCGGTTAGAACATATTTTTCATTTTCACGAGCGCAATAATGACTCGTTAAAAACAGCACTTTGCCGTGTTGCACTCGTCTAGACTACGCTCTCTTATAAGTTCTTATTCGTAAATAAGCGTATAACTATTTTCCTTATTCTTATCGTCATTCTGTTGAGGCCCTGTAAGCCCCGTTTCAGTTTATCGGCCACTTTGTATGCGTACAAACGCATACGGATGTCTTGGTACAGATTTATACGGAGCCTGTATCGAGAGAGACAAGCCTATCGCGCGCAATAACTTCCAAGGGCACATAACTCGCATAATTCATAACTTCGCCAACTTGTCTGCCTATAGTATACGTATAGGTATACTTAAATAATGTAAAATATAAAGACAATATCAGTTTTTTATATTGAACAGGCTGCGCGCGATAACGGCTAAGACCAACGATGCGGAGAACCAATGCCCAGCGCTGGAGCGCTTAAGAGCTGCTGGATACTGCATTGCGATATTACACAGAGCCAAGGCGGATCATTTATATGGACATCGGACAAACGAACAAAGATATGTCTAATAGAATCGTAATTATGAGCAAAGAAGCTGAAAACGATTCCGAGATGACTTCTCACTGGCACAGCGCCAAAAGGTTCCCCGTCAACATCGAATTCAACGACCTCACTTACACCGTGTCCACTGGTAGAAACGGTGAGTCATTTCCAATTTTACGAAAATGATAGATCAACGCCAGTACCAGAATCGTATAATTCGCGATAAGAAGAAAAATTTGAATTTCAAAGCGGAGCGCCGCGTGCCTTAGTCAATTATTTCCTTAAGACGGGCAAACAAATCCTCTCCTAACAGATCTAGCGACCAAAAAGTTCATTAAGTTCCTCCATCAATGTTTCATTTGACTATGTATAATGTACACTGTTGACTGTTGGCGATAGCTCAACATGTGAATTTCTATTAGATTCCGACGTAGATAAATTCAAATTTTGTTCAGAGAATAAAGACGCAGCCGTAAAAAAATACAAGAGGATAAAATTGAGTGGATTCTCAAATCCCCGTATACATAGACTTGGTGTGTGTGTGTGTGTGTGTGTGTGTGTGTGTCTATGTATGTAAATATATATTCACCGCTCTGACTCTGAGTCTCTGACTCAAAAACGTATAATTGTCGGGTATAAAAAGCTAATATCTAGGTTTGGCTACTTACAATACAACGTCACATGTGTACATATAAGAAAGGCTAATATAATAAGTTGGTGACATAATAAGACGGTAAAAATGAAAGGAAAAATTTTAACCGACGTCCTAAAATGGTTTTTTCTAATTCTCAAAAGATACTGGATTCCTTACTATCCTTACTATCGTACGAAGTTCAATTTATACGCATAAAAACGTAAATTCACGAAACTATGCAGAATAAAATATAAACTCAGCGAGACGCGCATACGGAAGATCTATCTATCGCATGAGGAACGAGGTACGCATTCCATTACCATTGCTAATCTCAATTATTCAATCGGCTTGCTTTTTATCACGTGGCATATAAATCGATCGAGCTACTGATACGAAACCTATATGTGACTACTGTCTTTAAAAAAAAAACTTGTCATTTACCTGAAACTGACATAGGACAAATATATAAATCCGAGATATGAAAAGCATAAGAGCAATAAGAGCAATGTATAGACACTGAATCCGAAGAGAAATGTGATTAAAAGTTAATGTGATAAGTTAAGTGAATCGCGAGCATAAGTAACTTTCACAAGCCGATATTCCACGGGAATCGGGTAACGAGTATATTATGTAGAAGACTTTGAAAAAGATGAAACGCATGAACTGCCTATATCAAACGTACTATAGAGCGAAGGAAAAACTATAGAAGGTCGCGCGACTGAGTCGAGAGATTAGTAAAGAATTTTAAATAGAATCCGGTTTGCAACAATGACGATGAATTTTGATAAAGCTACAATTAAAATAACATTTTATAATGTTAACAGCTCATACTTGAATTTCCGTTGACATTTACACAGTCGAACTTCACGCTAGAGCTTTTCTTCGCTAATCTATGGCTCACTCGGCGAGTCGACTAGTTTGCACATTTTTCTTCTCCCCAGCGAGAATGACAAAGAAACAAATAATATTAGCAGCGCATTTTCCTCTATAGACTAGTAGACGAATAGTCTTATCGACCGCAACCGCGACAAATACGGCATTACGGCAACGGCCTCTCTCTCTCTCTCTCTCTCTCTCTCTCTCTCTATCTATACTACTATAAGCGTGTCGCCTACTCATACTCACTGTACGTCTACGCCATTTTCAAACGTCCATATTTACAAGTTCAAACACTCCACTCCAAGTTTCGAGTGAGCAATCGAACACTATCCTCAAACTTTTCCCTTTTTAATTATTCATTTCCTTTCGCAATTCAACATTTATTACAATTTCAGTTTGAAATTATTTCATTTAGGTATAGTGGCGTGAGAAGTAGGCACTATGCACTATTGCAATCGCGGGTGGTTGACGAACCCAGACAAAACTCCTTCTTTCCGACCTATTCGCATGAGTCTCACGCGCACGTGTATTTATGCTACACGTATATTATACGTATAGTATTAGTATACCGTATGTAGGTGAGTGTATACCTATACATATATACATATATATATATGCATCAAGGCTCTGTTTTACAAGAAATCTTGAACGAACTCCAAACTTTCCCTTGTGTGTATACTGTATATATATATATAAAATAAATTTTACTCCAGTCCTTTTTTCTCTCGCTCTACATAACGAGCGAATATACAAATTCACGCCCATGTATAATATAGCCGGAAATCTCCGTACCATTCGTTACTTAACGTGTACAATAACTGGCGTAGCTTTCTTTTTCTATATCTGAAATTTGTTTTCATTTCATTTTCCGCGTTTAGCGACTTAACGAACTTAACGATCTTGGATGTTTACGTTTTGCAGAGTCCAAGCTAATTTTGAGAGGAGTAAGCGGCCAATTCAAATCTGGACAATTGACGGCTATACTCGGACCGTCTGGTGCAGGGAAATCGACTCTCCTGAACGTTCTCGCGGGATACAAGTAAGCAAAACTTGAACGATTTTATTATCATCGTACGCTTCTCTGCACCAGTTTACACTAGGTTATTACGTATTCGACGAGGTCCTAACCTATTGCCATCATTCGCTTTACCGAATTCAGCTTGCTAAATCAAATAAACACTTGAATAGGTTATAAAAAATTATGCAAAAATCCCGCTGATTCTAGTGTTAATCTCGCGTTAACTGGAAACTCGAACGTATAACGTATAATGTATCTGTATTCTATATAGTTAAGAAAGCTGCAATTATAGTTCATATCAATATAATTATAGGGGACACTAAAATTAGATTTATCGAAATAATAATAATTTCTGAAAGTTCTGACGAATGTTGTTTGCTTGAAGATGATTTATTCTCGCGATATTACGATGAGAGAAGAGAATGAAGGTTATTTTTTTTGGTTTTCTGTCGATCTACTGTTTCACGACAGAACTAAGGTCTGAGAATCCATTGATTATAACAATGCACATAAGAACCAATGTAATAAGCAATCCACCAATTAGGATAATCGTAGTTGAGAATGTGATATCGGAGCAGTGATGGTCGAGTTGCAACCGGTATGGCTCACGAATTCGCGCAAACGAAACATAAAAATTCAGCTCTATTGCCTCGATTGAGTATACGATTGAGTAGCGCACTATAAGAATATTAAGAATGCCGGGCTTATTCCGATGCACGCAGGTATAGATACGTTACGAAACTATATTATGCTATTGCTCGCATAGCGTTACCCTTGGCCTCGATGCCAATACGAGCACACAGATATAAACAAACTTGCTGTATTTCGATCCATTTAATGAAAATCAAACGAGAACGTGGAAAATTAAAATGGAATCGAGGTCAAAGTCTGATACGAGCAGAAAAAAGCGAATGCATTGCGAGTAACCATGTAACTGACATGTAACTGACATGTAACTGCCACGTAACTGCCACGTAACTGCCACGTAACTGCCACGTTACCGCCATGTACAATAAATGCCACTGAACCATCTACTCTACTGTCTTCACTACCACTGACTGACGAACGATTGTTTCAGCTGTGCTACCTTCAAATAATCCTCATTTCATCTTCCTCATTTTCCCTACAAAAATTACGAAGTAAAATTATTTTTTTAAAATGCCAAACCTTACTTATTGCCATAAAACAATTGAAATTTCTTACAAAGATTTTCTTATTCAACTTAACGTTCCAGAACCTGGAATATGCGATGCATTTGATTTGACGATACTGAGAATACAAATTGTACTTTACGAAGCCAAAAAGTCGCTTTAAATTTTCACTACTAGACAGTAATAAAAAAAATGTAAACCATTCCGTACTAGCTGCTGCATAAAACATCGCTATGTGTATTCGTGCAAACTAATATATCGTTCTGAAAAACAATGTCCGTCTTCCGTGCATTAAAAAATCCACTCCAAACGCGCGATTTATTTTATTTCTGATTTTAGATCGGAATGAAATCCGAAGTGTTCTAAAGTCCAGTACGAGTTTTTTATCGAATGCAATGGAGATATTTTTGTCATCGCTGCGGCAGCCATTCGGTTTTAACGCAATACGAGATTGTGCGTAATCTTCCGATCGTCTGAAGCCTTCGCGAGTATTCAGAGCGCAAAGACGGAATAAGTTAAATGAAAAAAAATATGATTCTCCTTCTCGTATGAGTTCGTATGAGTTCGTATCTAATGCTTATATATGTCTGATATATGTATATCAGACAATCAGAGATCAGTGACCGTCCGACTTACGAGACGCAAAGTATTAGACGCGTATAGTTGCAGAATCTCTTGATTTATATTATGCCTATTACGATATCTAATAATGCAGTTTACATTTTGCTCATAGATCTATCATCAAATCTATATATAGACTAATATGTAATACGGATTGTTGTCTGTGAAAAATCCCGAATCGTTTGCTCGTGTTGCCAAATTTGAATTCATTCGATTTTCCGAGCATATATAAAGAGGATTAATGCACGAATGTCGCATGAATGTCGCATGAATGTCGCATGAATGTCTGGAACTTATTATCGTCAAATCTTCGTCTTCGTCACCTATACTAATAATAATTTGCTAATAGTTATATAAACTGTTCAAACAATTTGGGGTTCGATATCCCATTGTCTCTCTATTCGTACATTGTTTCCAGATGTGAAGAGGCCGCCGGAGTCATTAACATAAATGGCGAACCTAGAAATCTTAAAGACTTTAAACGATCGTCTTGTTACATTATGCAGGAGGATCTTGTACAACCGAAGCTCACAGTTTTCGAAGCAATGCGCTTCGCCGCTGATCTTAAGCTCGGAAGTGAAGCCAAGCCATCCGATAGACTTTCCATTGTAAGATATATTTTATTTGTTAACAATAATGTCACGCGGAGAGCCAGTTTGCTCGTGATAGATGAACCAGTCAATCGATGTGCTCGTTCGGGCCTGGTAAATTGACGATATTTACGATATTTCCAAGTCGTCCGACGGCTATCTATTCCACTATTTTGTGAATTGTGTGTTAATTGTCTTTTAAATGTCACCATTGGAAATCACAAGCTTACAAATCGACGTACCCTACAAATAGTAGAATAGGGGCTGCATTTTTTCATAGATCTCCTTCTGTTCAGGTAATAATAATAAGTTCATCGATAAGCCGCCATCAGAAGAGAAGTTTTATCATTTTATCACGATTAACGATTGTTCGGTCGCCGACCATTCAATTCCGGCATTCATTTGTTTATAGATATTTGTCATTCGCTAAATCGTAGCTTTATTCTCGTCGGAAACAAAACGACACGAGAGTAAGGATAAAAACAGGATAAAACACTTTTTCTAAAAGATATTTTTTTCCTTGTTGCGTTGCAGAGTTTAAAAAATTATAGAATATTCAATATTTCGATATCGATACAAAAAGAACGCACGTGTAATGAACGTTGCCAAATTACGTATCTATTTTTTCATTATAGCATACATTATTTAATCAGTTATAATTTTATTCTAAAGATCTGTAATACATAATTTGAGATTTTTGCAAGGACATCGCAGAAGTCACATCGAGAATAAATCTTCGCAAATGCACGACGGTCAAAGATGGAGTAGTCGCTGTTCTTACAGCGATCGTTTGATTTGGATTTGATTAGCCTCGATCAAAGATGGAATGCATACAAAATTTGACATAAAAAACATAAAGGCAAAATACATTTTTTAATCAGAGCAATCAAATGTACCTCGAATGTATAAATTATAGAAGCTCGGACAAGAAAGATAACAGATCAAATCACATTTTATTGTAATTATAATACTTATTAGTCGTTGTAGGTCACTCCGAGTTAAAAATCGACTAAAAATCCCTTGAAAAAAGTACTGCTACTCACTTCCTAGCCATCAATGTAAACATTATTACTACTGTACGCCATTAGGAGATAATGAAATATTAATGAAACATCATTATAATATCGATTGAATTATTGAGAGTTATCATTTATTAAGAGTCGCGATAGTCTACGCTACGTCTACACATAGTCTATACGCGTGTATAGTAGTGCGCGATGTTTCAAATAATTACAAATTCATAGCTCAAAGATGACGGAATGAAAAGTTGTAAGGCAAGATGTGACGCATAAAGAGCCGCAAATTGCACAGAATCCGTGATACTGCAATAGTTGTAGAACCGCAACAATACCCGCAACAATACCCGCAACAATACCCGCAACGATTCCCGCAACAATACCCGCAACAATGCCCGCAGTCGCGGTAAAGTCCTCTTTACCGCAAATCCTCAAGATTGTTGCCGAAACTTACGAGTACCACTACTTCTTTTCTACAATATTTCATTCTAAATATTGTATACGTAAACATAGCGAAATCAATATTTCACGAAGAATGGCTCGGACAGATTCTTAAATATTTGTCTGAAAAAGGAAAAAGTCGTAAAAACACGAATGACAAATAGAAAAACTGCTCGTGAGAAATATCTCACGATCAATAGATCAAAGACGTCAAACGCATCGTGTACGGGCACAGCAGCTTGTTTTTCTATTATACGGTTCTATAATCGATGCTATACTCGCGCGAACATTATCATTTTGAATGTAAGATTTGAATGTAAGACTTGTTCGACTTGAATTTCGAGTAGTCGAATACTCGCTATACAATGATAAGTCAAACGATTCTTCACGCAGGTATCCGAAATCCTGGAAACCTTAAGGTTAAATAAGGCAAGAGATACCGTTACGGAAAGGCTTTCCGGGGGCGAGAGAAAGAGGCTATCGATAGCTTTGGAACTTATAAACAATCCACCGGTGATATTTTTAGACGAGCCAACAACGTAAGTATACAAAATATTATTTGTTTTTGTCATCTCGTTTAGTTTCGTCGTAAAAATTTGTCATAAAAATTTGTCATAAAAATTTGTCATAAAAATTCGTCATAAATTATTGAAATAGCATTTGCAATTATACACGAGGCAATTGATATATGCAATTGATATGAGAAAGAAGCATTCGAAGAAAAGATCTCCTCCTCTTCGACTACGTCATTTGCGCGAATACAGCTCGGTTGCTAGAAATCGAAACATTATTCACGAGGGCGCATCGTCGCGGCATCGCCTTTTTTCAATTAACGAACATTATGAATGTCAAATATTAATTTAGCATTTTGGCACTTTGCAGCCTCGTGCCCTCGCACCCTCACACTCCAGAATCGCGGTGTCTTTAAGTATGCTTTCTCTAGAGCATTGTATTATGATGGAGAACGTTTTCAAACAAATTACATGCAATTGGAACAAACCAAATGTCTTTAATTTACAAGACTGAAATTAAAATTTAAACGGATTGATCTTTAGAAAATTGCGTCGTTAGGCATATCTAACGACATAGTTATAGGTATTAGGATTTGCGGCTTTGTCGACGATGAAAATACTTGGCTTGCATTTTTGAAATTCGAGCAATGTAGTTTTACTCATTCTTTCATATTATGTACAATGTCAAAATGCATGCTTGGTTCGTTATTTGGTTTGCTTGGTTGGTTGTGATTCTTTGAAAGCTAAGGCTCAAGGGCGAGATCGAAGAAAAGAAAAATAATGTATTTAACGAAGACTCGCTTCATCGAAATCGTGACGTGTAACTTACCATTTCAGTGGTCTCGACGAAATGTCTTCAATCCAGTGCATAGAGCTTCTTCAAAGGGTAGCACTGAACGGCCGAACCGTTGTCTGTTCGATCCACACGCCCAGTGCGAGTATATTCGCGAAATTTCACCACGTGTACGTAGTCGCCGCTGGTCAGTGCGCGTACCGAGGCACCGTCGGCGACGTAGTGCCTTTTTTGCAAAATGTCGGAATCGAGTGTCCAAAACACTACAATCCTGCCGATTTCAGTAAGTCTTATCGATATTTCTTATTTAAATCCTCTTATTATGGATGCACGTGAATTCTCTTCGCGTGAACCTTAAACTAACTGGTTAGTCGTTTAAAATTAGCTTTTATTTCAAATAGGAATAAATAATCCCGTTCGCGGGAGTAAATAAGCGCATTTTCACTGGGTGGTTTTTACTTGGCTTTCTTATTATAAGTGAAACGTCCCCACATCTTTGCAAACCAATTGAAACTAAATAGCGTACAATGCAACAATGCACAAAGAATATTGTAATTTTTAGTAAATTTTCCTAGAAAAATGTTCCATAGACTTAATCTTAATAAATGACTAATTTCATATGTATTATAATATCGGATATCTAGAAAGAAGCGCCTACAAAGATCATTTTTCTCATTTGCTCTTAGTTATCGAAGTGTCTTCGGGAGAATATGGCCACGAACTCATTGACAGAATGGTCAGAAGGACCGAGCACACCTCAGCACTTTTGCCGCTTACTCAAAATGCGGCCGTGGATAAACATAGCAAAATATCGAAGATCGTCAAGATTTCCTGGTGGGAACAATTTACCACGCTCTTCCGCAGAAAAATGCTTCAGTTTTATCGCGATAGGGTAGGTAGACAATTGGATGGGACTTTTTTACATTTTTCCATTCTGATCATTTTTTTAGTTCGCCCTTGGCACTATTTTGGGTTGCAGGTTTAAAAATTTTAAGAATTTTTAACGTTCAAACTTCAATAGGTTACATATGTTGATGCGTATTATGGTACACGTTGAGAATTTGAAAAGAAAAGAAAATGAAAAGAAAGTTTGATAATTTTGGAATGATATGTGCATTTCTGAAATTCATCATTTAGAAAGTTTCGGATTTATTTCCGTTTGCACATTCGAGACACGCTAATGAGTTACTTACTAATATACTTTTGTACGCGCAGATACGTATATTAACATTAAAATTGCCATAACGGGGTTTTGAAATTGTTGAAATTTGATATAAATTTGTATAGAGGTATATCGTTATTGTCATTGTCATTGTTATTATTATTGTTATTATTATTGTTATTATTATTAGGTATAATTATTGAATTATATGAATTGCGTAGAACTACATGTATCTGAAAATCTCGTTACACATATTCTTGGGCTTGATAATCGGCGGACTGTTCCTCGACATCGGTAACGACGGTTCGAAAACGCTTTTCAACTTCGGCTTCTGCTTCACCTGCCTCATCGTCTTCCTTTACGTTCCAATGTTGCCAGTCCTCCTGCACTGTAAGTAGTACTCGATTTGAAATAAAATCGTATAACATTATGTTATTAACATATCCTCAAGCGCGCGAAATTCGAATATTCAACAGTTCCACAGGAGGTACAACTGGTGAAGCGAGAGCATTTCAATCGGTGGTACGATCTTAGTCCGTACTTTTGCGCGATGACCATATCGAACATTCCGGCTCAGCTGATTCTCTGCCTTCTCTATCTGTCCATGGTCTACCCGATCACCAGCCAACCAATGGAACTCTATCGATATGCCATGTTTATCAGTACCTGCACGGTCTGCGCTCTGATAGCCGAAAGCATGGGTCTCGCCATTGCGAGCACTCTGAGCATTGTGGTGCGTAACTTCAAAAGCTTCCGCTCCGCATTTACATATTAAGCAAATGAATTGGAATGTTGCTCGTTAATGTTGCTCGGCTTGCTCGAAAATTTGCAGAACGGAATGTTCGTGGGTCCAGCGATCACGGTACCGCTAATGCTGTTCGCCGTTCAGGGCATCGGCGACGAAGCACCTCTACCGATTTATCGGCAACTGATAATGTACGTCAGTTACATACGCTACGGCCTCGAGGGTCTCATAGGTGCTACCTATGGTTTCAACCGTGGAAAATTACCCTGTCCGCCGGATGAGTTCTACTATTGTCACTACGCTATTCCACGTCAACTTCTTCGAGTCATGGGTATATAACGATATCTTCTCCTTGCACGCGTCTACGTCATTTTCATTTTTTCTCTTGCCCAGGTATGGAACGAATTGTCTTCTGGATCGACTTCGTAGCCCTCCTTGTGATATTGCTCCTACTCCGAGCGCTCACTTATTACCTGCTCAGACAGCGCTTGAGGCCGAATAAAACCTTCCGGGCGCTCCACCTTATCGGCAGACTCGTCAAGAATCACTTTAGTCTAAACTAGACTATCTAAGGCATCTCAGAGTTGTCAACTCTATTTTTGCCTACTGTCGATTCATCTTTCTATTGCGGAGCTTCTCAACTCGCTTCAAGTCACTATTGTAAATATTTTTAAAAATATATATGTTTTTGGATTAGCTTGACTCTTCTTATTTTACAATAAATAAATATACCTTCAATATCAAAATACTGCAAGTAGTTTATTTTTACCGCCTATTTATAGATCCACCTCTTTTCAGCACGAGCCACAATTCTTACGTAACGATTTACAAAATATCAACGACCACCTTGAGGTGAATTAATAGGTGAAATTAATTTGTATTTTTATTCGCAACGAGGACGCAATAAAGAAAGACGTGTTTATTGAATTTACACATCGTTCGTCTTACAGTTCGCAGACCGATCCATAAAAGCGCTAAGCGTCTATTAATGCAGAATATAAACAAGAATTAAGCACTTATTATTCTTCGTTCGCAAGGCTTTCTCAAAACTGATTAAAAATTACGTATGCATCGATGAAGCGCGACATTAAATACCAGAAGATATATCGAGGAGAATCATTTGTGTCAAGACTAGCAGGTTACATCTTATTGATGCCTGTGAACATCCTCATTTAAGCTCATAACCGAACAGTTTATTTGAAAAATGTTTACTACAGTCACTTGACTCTATGCAACAACTAACAACTAACTATTCCATTTCGTTATAGTTCGTCTAATTCTTTTTAACATTTCTTCGTTCAATTCACACGATTTTTTTTTCGTCAATTTTAACAAAAGTTTTTTTAATTTCTTTTGCAATATTTTCAACTGCAGCTTATCGAATCCAGGTAAGCGTTCGGTTTTCAATAATGCAACCACATCTTTTTCGGATTGAACTTCAAGAAGATTCTTCGTTTTTTTGCGACCCTTTTTATTGTTGTTATTCTGCCCGATAACTTCATAATCGTCTCGAGATATTCGTTCTGAAGGCAAATTTGTTTCATTAGCAAATACAATAGAAAATCAAATTATCTAATAATAGACAGCTGATAATATATTCTCTTACGCCCTAAATCATTGTCCTTTTGTACAGTAATCGATTCATTTCGACCATTAACCTCCTCTGATTTTTCTGTCAAGAGTCTCTCCTTTGAATCACTAGCAATATTCAAATCTAAGTCATCTTTATCACTTGTCTTAATTAAGCTGAATATTGATTTCTCCCAGTATTCTTTTAATGGTAATCTAAAATAAAAAATAATGAACAAGATAAAGATAGATTAAATACTTCTCTCGATATAATTATTCAAAAATAGTACTTTTCTATATCTTCATTGAACCATGGTAGATTCAGCCATTCAGCTAGACTTTCAGGTAACATATAATTCTCTGGTAACCATGATATTCCGACAGCTTTAAAATTTCTCGTATAATTCAATATACTACTATACCAAATACACAATTTTTTTACTATATTCCGAGACAGAATCCTAAAAGTACGAACAATTGACTAAAAAGTATTTACATCGTTAAACAAGTATACTTTATTAACTTATTTACCATATTCTACTAACAACTCCATAAGCAATCATAGCTACGGTCCAAGATTGACCAATTTGCAATCTTGATTTCAGAAAAAGTCCAGCAATCGATGCAGTTGATTCTACTCTGCACATAAGTTTTGCAAATCCTTGAGTTCTTACCAAAACATACTCAAGTGATTGACGAGATGGCAAACTGACTATTCCATTGTTTATTTCCACATACTCTTTCAAAAGTTCAAATTCTCTTTCAATTGTCATATTTAAATAATTTAATAATGCTCGATTGACTTTCTCCATCTGCTTTAACCCTTTATCGCTTCTAAATTTGCTTTTCATGCGATAAATTAATCGACTAAGAAGAGCTGCTTCCGAGTGCAAAAGTTGAAAACTTTTAAAGTCGCTCAATATCTTGTTAATCGATTCAATGAACTTTCTTGGATCTGTGTAATGGAAAGTTTATTGGACAAAAATGAAAGTTTATCATTTGCTTGAGAATGAATAAATGAACGAGGTTGTAATCGTAGCAACGTACCGTATTCTATTATAGAAACGTCCCATGAGCGGTAAGGTGGTCGATGTAAATTAATTTGATTCCATAAAATTTCCATCTTAAAAAATAGTTGATCAAAGTGTAAATGTTATATATTTAGAGCTGCAGCCTTATCCCATTCCGGATTTCCGGGTATGTAAACAAAACTGGCTGTCAGTAAAGTATACTGGACAACCACCATGTGCTGCTGGTGTACCACACGCTACACGCTACGCGCAGACGCGCTACCAACGAAGATTGATATACGCATAGAAGCGGAAAGCCCTATCTTAAAGTGAGGCACCCCGACCTCAGTACGCACCCCGACCAGGGGAGTCGCTACGATCTGATTCTTTGACGCGATGGTACAAGTAGCAAGCGCTCGATAAACTACCTATTCAGATGATAACCATTATTTTAGCTAATGATTTACATGCTAATTATTATAAGAATTGATCAAAACATTTTAAAATCCATACAATATTCTCAAAATGTATAGTTCAACCATTTATATCTAAAGCGAAATAATCACCCGCAAGTACACTTTAACTTCGGTCTTATAATTAATACAGATCGAGACTACAAAATCCAATGGAGGAGTTGATTTTAAGATTTTCCGGTGCCCTTTTTACGTCGTAAACAAAGATTGTGCAAAAAAGTTATTGCTGTGTAAATGAATAATTCTATAGAAACCGTCACGTTTCTTTTTCTGTCTCGAAAAGAGAGATTGTGATTGATACGTTCACTCTTTAAAGTCTCTTAAAGAAAACACACGTTTTTTTCTCTAATATTATTTTTTTTTCATAACAATACCTTTTAACCAAAATTTGTTTGTCGATGCCGAGAGGTACACGAGAAAAATCATAAAAACATTTCTTCTGAAAATTTTCCAGCCACGATCTGCGTATCTATCTTCGTTGATGTAGCATTCAGAACGCTGCGTTCTCCAACCCCAACCTCCGACGATAGAGTTGAATTTCAGGAAAAACGAACTACGAGCAGTACTGTACTCTACGACACAGTTACCGACAGAGTAACGGAGTTCAAAATGTCTTTTAATTATACCTTTTCATTATACATAATATGCTAAGAAATCTGTATTTAAATATTTTATTAATATTGATACGCAATAACTATTATGAAAATTTACATAACTATAGTGTTATTTAGTACGCATAATATACATTATTTCTTTTCACATTATCATGAATGTGTAATCTGCACTTTTATACATATATATAGTTTATATACATTTTGTTATGATTTCTCCAATTCATTTAGAATTTCCCAAAAAATTGTTGTAAATTTTTATTGACTCCGAGTGGTCTCTTGGCCTCACTATCGATAAAGCTATCCTGAAATGTTCAGTTGTAACTTGCGCAGCATTCAAATCTTCTTCTAAAGCTCTCATGCCAGCTTCATGGCAAACAGCTTGAATTTCAGCACCGGAATATCCTTCAGTTAAATACACTAAATGATGCAGATTAACATCTTTACACACAGGCATTTTACGTAATTTAATGTTAAAAATTTCAAATCTGGTTTCAGTATCGGGTAATGGTACATATATTAATCTATCAAATCGTCCAGGTCTAAGAAGGGCCTGGAAAAAATATTGTACATTATTATTAGCACTTACGCTACTTACGTAGAAGATTATTAATTGATCATGCACAGAAATCTTACTTTGTCAATTCGATCAGGCCTATTTGTTGCTGCAACTAGCGTGACATTACCCAAAGCTGTTACTCCATCAAGTTCAGTCAATAGTTGAGCTAGTACTCTCTCTTGCACGCTACTTCCTGCACTATTAGAAGAATTACTTCTCTCTACTCCTAATGCATCAAGTTCATCTATAAAAATAATGGATGGTGCTACTTGTCTTGCTTTTCTAAATAATTCTCTTACTGCTTTTTCTGATTCACCAACCCATTTCGAAAATAGCTCTGGACCCTGAATTGTTTTTTTTATTACTGCACTATTCTTAAATTATTTACCATATTAAAATATTAAAATTCTTGCATTTAAATTACCTTTATGTTGAGGAAATTTAATTTACTTTCTGTTGCTAATGCTTTGGCTATCATTGTTTTTGAACAACCAGGTGGACCAAACATCAAAACTCCTCTTGGAGGCACAATTCCCAATCTAATAAAAATCTCAGGATGCTTCAGAGGCCATTCAACTGATTGAACAAGTTTTAATTTTAAATCTTTTTGACCACCTATATCAGACCATTTTACATTTGGAACATCTACCAAAACTTCTTTCATAGCTGATGGATTAACTACAGTTAGAGCACGATCAAAATCTTCCCTTGATACTGAAAGTTCATTCGAAGCACAGATCGGACTCGAATGTGATTTCTTTTTAATAGCATTCATAGCAGCTTGTGAACACAGGCCATGAATATCTGCTCCCACAAAACCATGAGTTTCATAAGCAATTTGTTCTATATCTTCATCACTTAAAGAATGAGGCATTTTTTCAATTACTTTAAGCAAAATTTCTTTTCTTATTTGTCTTGTAGGTACAGGCATTTCAAACTCTTTATCAATTCTTCCAGGTCTTCTTAAAGAAGAATCAACGGCATCTGGTTTCGATGTTAATGCCAAAACCATAACATTTTTGTTATTGTCCTGTAAAGTATCGAAAAGGGTTACTAAAGTTGCCAAAACTCGTTTTTCATGATCTGTCATAGAACTACTTTTTTTAGGACATAAGGTATCTATGTCTTCTATAAAAATAATAGAGGGAGATTTTTCAAAAGCTTCATTAAACAAACTGTACAAGACCAACTCTGTTTCTCTAAAATTTTTACTGTAAATGTCTGATGCGTTTATATTAACTATATGTGCTTCAACTTCTGATAAGAGAGCCTCAGAAATCATAGATTTCCCTACTCCAGAAGGTCCATATAATAGTATGCCTTTACTAATATGAAAGTTTTCCAAATTACCAAATTTTCCAAGACCAATATTAAAAACATCTTTCAAGTCTTCAATTAAATTCAAATAACCACCGACACATTCTAATCTGTGCCTTTTCTGTTTTTTTGATTCGCTCTTATCTTTCACATTTTCTGCAATTGACCATTTTGTTGAGTACATGGCTATAAATATATTCTTAGTGAAGCTTTCACTATCACACATGTTTATTTTTGAAAATGTGTCTTCTAAATTTTCATTAGTCTTGGCATTTACTATTTTATAAATGAGTTTTTTTCCATAGTAGGAAATATTTATTCTATTTCCGATGCAAAATATTCTTTTGTGATTATAATTCTTTATCAGCACATTTAATTCATTTGTCCATGTTTCTATACGATTTTTACCAACAGGTTCAATAACAATTTCGTGAGCCATACACGGTGTCTTTTGAAGTTTCTCAATTCTTACAAGTCCTTCAAGTTTATCTAGTTCAACGGCTAAAAGAATATGAATAAATTTTTATTTAATTGATAACAATAAAACAATAAAAAATTACCATTCTTGGTTAAAAATACAGATGTTAAACTTTTGTCATTCATGGGCCAGGCAGACTTAATTATTAAATTATCTTTGCATTTTATTACAACCGAATCTCCAATTGAAATGTCACACATTTGCAAAGCTGATTCGGACATAAACACCATGTTGTTTGACTCTCGTACACTTATATGTTTTGGAAATTCTAAAAATTTTAGCTTATAATTCGACTATATTGTTACTATAAAGAAAATAATCATGTCTGAAAATAATATTTGTTTAAATTACCTGAAGACTTATAAATATCTATTGTAGAATGAAAAATCCTATTTTTAATGAATCCATGATTCCAGGATTCGTTTGGTGGGCAATTTTGCTCGTGTGCTGCAATATCCTTCTGTGCAAGAGTTGCCTGACATTTATCGCATGTCACCCAAGGACATAAACTTTTTCTAGTTTTTGAGGCCATTCTGTGTACAAAGTGTAATTTTAAATTCAACATAAAAATATATTTAATTAACAATCATAAAAAATGTATCAACGTTACTTGTGTCAATTCGATTTATAAATCAACGGTACTGGGTGAACATCTAACACACACTGTACAGTCTCGGCCCACTTCAGTGTTTACTGAACGTTAACCTCAAAATGAATGGCGGCAAAATCTATCGGGTATAACATGGAATGAAGACTTTAATATAAGTATACCTGTAAGAGCTTTAAGAAAAGCTGTAGTCTCTTACTATTTACGGAAGTGTCAAAGCGGATAAGGTAGCAAGTGAAAACTAGAACATCCGCTCTGTACAATGTTTACTGTTCAAATTGGTATATTAAATGAAAAATAATCAATCATCAGATTAAAAAATTAAATGTTTCCGCCTTGCAAAAATCCCTTGACAAATTGTTTATATAATAAATATATTATATATTCTATAACCCACTCGATAAAACAAACATCTCCCATTACCACCTACGCATACACTCCTCGAATGGAAAAAACAAACGTAGGCTTTAGCGTATACTTTGCAGATAAAATATAATCTCAACGCACAAGCTGCCGTAGTCCCCAGTTGTGCCATAACCCCCCCCCCCCCCAGCCTCTCCAGCACCCCGTAAAAAAATACTAAAATACTCCATACTCGCGACTCGCGAGAAAAGGAGAGAAATAGGAAGAGCGCGCGCGCTCTCTCTCTCTCTCACTCGCTCTCCTTCAAGAATGCATGATTGGAGAGAGTAGGCGCGTCAGGCGCGAATAAAACGAACTTCCGTGCCTCTCTCGCGCATAAAAATGACTGGCTAAAAATGTGGAAAAAAGAGCGCTGAATTCGCGAGGAGAAAGAGAGACACGCATAATATGCGTTATTAAAGAGAGCTGCGAATGAGAGAGACGGAGAAAGTAACAAGATCGCAACAAACGACACAGTAGAGTAAGAGAGAGAGAAAGATCGGCTCACATTCTCTGCAACTGCAACGAAAGAATACGGTTGCAGCTAAAATACATGCGCGCGCTATAGAGTGAGAGAGAGATAGAGTAACCGCTGCACCTCGAGCTTTTCATTATACACTGCACATATACACATAGGTTTCTGTCTCTCTCTCTCTCTCTCTCTCTTCGACGGGTTATTTATTTGGAAACGCGTGCACGCGCTCATCGTAGGTATACAGCGGAAAGCCATATAGAAAGGAGCGAGAGAAAGAGAGAGAAGAAGCGGCTCGGCAACGACGACGAGAGGAGAGCATTTCAGTATTCGAGGAAGACAGAGCGAGCGCGCGAGAAGGAAAGCAGCAGTGCATATATACATAGAACACACTTGGGAGTAGAGAGCGCAGCGAGCGACGTCGCTGCTGGAAAGAGAGAGAGAGAGAGAGAGAGAGAGAGAGAGAAGGAAACGACACACGAAACGGCCGTGTATAATACACAGAGCAGCAGCAGGCCATCGGACCCAGCAGCAGCAGACGGACGGGAGAGAGAGCGAGAGAGAAAGAGAGACTGAAAACACGAACGACGAGGTGTGTGTGCATCGAACTGCCGCGCGCGAGCGGGAAAGACTGAGTAAGAGAGAGAGAGAGAGAGAGAGAGAGAGAGAGAGAGAGAGAAGAGAAGAAAAAAGAAGAAGGAAAACGCGCGGCGCCCACGTAAAGAACGGAAGCACCCGGATTACCCACACAGACGGCGGACCTGTACGGACAGTCTGCCGCTGCCGACTGGCCTGTAGTGTATCTGTGTATTATATATAGTCTGCCAGCAGTGCGTCGTCCCTCGCGCGAGCAGTAATCGACGGCCAAAGAATTTCCCGTTTTTTTCTCGCCCTGAAAGGGCGACTGCAGCAGAGTACACACACGTACGAGCTGTGCCAGAGAAAGAGAGAAGAAGGAGAAGAAGGAGAGAGAGAGAGAGAGAGAGAGAGAACGAGAGCACATCATCGGCGGCGGCAGTAGCGCGCCACAGTTGTGTATATATACATATATACTCGGAGTACACACCTATATGTACGTGCAACATACACTCGCGGTAAGGCTGTATGTGTACGCGGACAGACGAGAGGATGATGATGCTGCCGCCGCTGCTCTCTTCTCGTCGGGCGCATGAAGGTCATATAGTGAACGCTGCTGCTGCCGCTGCCGCCGCCGCCGAGCACCCAAGCTGCCGCTGCTGCAGCTGCTGCAGCAGCCCCCGAGCCAAAGAGGCGGACGACTGCTACTACTGCTGCATCACGAGGACACATGTGTGCGCGGACCCTGCCTAGGACCGTCTTCCACCGTTTCACCTGCGCTTCGACTCATAGTAGGCTCATCGCTGCACGTGATACTTTCGTTGATACCTACGCTGCTTCCTCTTCTGCCTCTTCTTCTTTTTCTTCTTCTCTTCTGCATCCTTCGTGCTGCTGCTCCTCGCATCGCTCGTATGGAAGAGGATTCTTCGAGCGAGAGAGAGAAACATAGTGAGTGATTTGCGTGGGCGCAGCTGCCCGCTTTCCAGACGCCTTATCGAGAAAGAGAAAGAGACAGAGAAAGAGAGTTTGTGAGGTTGTGTGTCCTGGTGCAACGACACGACGATTCCTAAGGGAGCACATGCCAGAGGTTATTGCTGTCAACGATAAAGGCTATTTTCCTTCCTGTTCGAGGACTCATCTGTTCAACTGTGCAACATTTCCATTCAGTCAAAGGCCGTGGACCAAGGGACAAGCATGGGTGGTTAAGGTATTGTATTTTTTACATGTTCATTATCAGGCAAATATAGCAAATTGGTGCGCAACAAATTTGCGAATAAAATTCTGATCCTTGAACTAGTATGAACTTGTCAGCTCCGTTCAGTTAATTGGATTGACTAGACAACTGACTTCGAAGCTTGGTAGTTTCTTGGTAGTTTTTATTTCTCTTTCGAGTCTGATTATATTGTTTTTTGCTCATTAAATGAAATAAGTCATTGATATGCTTGGTAAATAAGGAAATAGTCTGATGATAACTCCAAGATGAAGCTTATTTTTAATGGTTACGCTGAAAGTAGTTTTCAAAACAAATAAATCCTTATGACTCCAATGGTAGATAGCAGTGCTATATATAGTGATCAGTGATTTAAAGTTGTCCCTTTTTCCCCGGAGATACTCTTTGTTGGAGAACTTTATAGTGCCAATTGAACAACAATGATCTGTGTTTAAATGAGTATTGTCAAATGTTTATATTCATTGGCTAAATGATATTTTTTGGATAAAACTTTTGTTGCATTGAAACACGGCATTATGAT
This sequence comes from Apocrypta bakeri, assembly GCA_018906985.1. Lineage (NCBI taxonomy): Eukaryota > Metazoa > Arthropoda > Insecta > Hymenoptera > Pteromalidae > Apocrypta > Apocrypta bakeri. The sequence goes on along the minus strand of JACCIA010000017.1, from coordinate 593,244 downwards.
AATACGCTTGTAAAGTTGAGCATAAATTTCAATAATTCCTTATTTCTCAAGGTACTATAAAAGCTAATTTACAGTACGTTACAAAGTACTCAATTACAATAATCATGTAGAAACAAAAAAGCGATAGCTTATTTATATTAATTTAAAATACTGAAAAGTTCTGTTATTGCTCAGTTCAGAGAGAAATGTTTTAATATCCTGATAAATATAGGTGTATCAGATTAGATTAAAATTCTCTAATTTTAGTAAAAATTCTTATTTATTTTATTATTTTCCAGGTGGAAGGGCAGAGAATGGTTCGCTCGCAGGTAACAGCAGCATGCGCGAGAAGTCCTCGGAATGTCATACCCAGGCGAGTCACGTGAGGGCGATGACAGAGATGTGCTCTCGCGAGCCTCCGCCGGCAGTGCTCCAGCATCATCATCCGGCTCTCGGCAGTAGCAAGGCCAACGGCAAGAATCCGACTAGTCCGCCCGTTCAGCAACCACAGCACCACAATCACGCAGCTCATCATTCGCAATCGTCGCCGAGGCCCAGTAGTCTCGTGGTGTCGCCTGCCTCGACACCCAGTGGCCACGAGGACGACGCCAGCAACGGGGCAAGCAGTACAGCTCCTGGTAACTCGAACAATCATTTGCCTACACCCGGTGGCAGACTCAAGTTTTTCAAGGATGGCAAGTTCATTTTGGAACTGTCGCATCGCAGGGACGGTGAGAGGACCACGTGGTTCCCCGTTCCCAAGAAGACCTTTTGGCCTCCGGCCAGTGTTACGCCCAACAGACAAGAAAGCTCGGCTTCCCTCAGTGGTTCGTTCACTTTCTTCATTTCTTTTAATAATCTGATAAGATTTTGCTCTCTGATGATATTATTAAGTTAAAGTATTAACGATGCAGTTAGTCAAAAATCTTATCTATCGTGAGAATGAATTATCTCGCTAGAAGCTACTTTAATCGTATTTTTATTTTCTGAATCGCAATATTTTTTGCGCAATCTTTACATCACGATAAGACGTTCACGGCTGTGTTCGGTCTATTATTAGAAAAGCGCAAAGTTCTTTTCTCAATCGTTTTCGACGATAAGGACACGCTTTGTTATTCCATTGAAATAAATGAACGTCTCTTTCAGTATCGGACGATAATTCGTCGATCCAGTCGAGCCCGTGGCAACGAGACCACTGCTGGAAACAGAACAGCCCCAGGCGCAACATTTCGACTGAGTTTAACTTCTACTACAGGCGCAATCCTCAGACGCGACTGAGTGTCCACCCGAGACTGATAGCCCGCAAGAGGCGGCAACCGCTCGATACAAGTTCCTCGCTGGCGCAGCTCGTCGACCATCAGCAGCACAAGCAGTCCCAGTCCCAGTCCCAGTCCCAGTCCCAGCCCCTGTCATCGACGTCAACGAATTCGCGCAAGCTTAACGGTGGCACGGCTACCGCTCCACCTGCCAACAAGAGCTTGAGCATTATTATAGACAAGCTCGCGCGACTGCTCGACCCGAACGTTGTCTCGCCTCGCAAGCGCATACTACGCGAGCTTGGACGAGTAAGTCTCGAGGATCAAGCGTCCAAGCGAAGAGCAACGCCGCCGCAACCAGCTAATAGCGCATTGGTAATCATAGCTAATTATTACTTTTAATTGCGTGTGGCATCATTGTTGTAAACAATTACGAAAAATGCGCCTTAATTGCTCAAGCAAGTTGTGTGTCAGAAACGAAGCGAATCGTACGCGGAAGCCGTATTTTTTTTATCGCTCTACGTAATCTTTACATCGGTAAGTCGGGTTACCACTTGATGCTAGAAAAAGAGAGATACGCCGAGGGCATCCGTCTTCACTTAGGTACTTCCTGTCCGGCGCGTCCCCCGCGAGCCTCACACGACAAGCGGATTTGAAGAGAGAAACGCATCGGTGACCCCGAGTATTCCTTCCACGAAGAAAACAGTTATGCTTTGTCTAATGTCGAAGTACACTTTCTTTTTGTTCTGCAGTATTCGAATATCTCAAGTAGAACGCAATATTTTCAAAAGCAAATTGATCTTGCATCAATATATTTCTACTACTTTAAGTCCTATCATTCTCGAAACAAAATCATTATTCATAGAATTTTCATTTTTGTAGCAACAATCGAACGAGGTGCCTGCTCCTGTGTCGAAGCAACTATCCTCGTACAGCATAACGAGTATTTTAGGCGAAGATAAACCAAGTGCCGAGAGTGAACCAGGTTTCCTGCGCAACCTACTGAAACCTCAAGAACGTCGCCACACTTCGCAACCGTCGCAACATTCGCCTCAACATTCGCACTCTCCACAGCATCACTCGCATTCGCCTCAGCACCATCCTCACTCACCGCAACACCAACCAGTCTATCCGCGTACAACGAACCGACTGGACCCGACTGTCGCTGCGGCCTATCTCAGTCCCAATGCAGCAGCCTCGTCGATCCATCAGCCGTTGTACGGACTGCCAATGCTACCACCCGCGGCTTACAGGGCGCCTCCTTTCTGCTGGATGCACTACTCTCAGCCAGTGCATTATCCGCCGCCGATGCCGCTTTACGCAGCACCACCACAACCGCCTCCTCACACACCTTCGCCATCACCGCCCGCTCATCGCTACAAGGACTATAGGGAACAGGCCCTTACACCTCCATCGGGTATGTTATTTCCTACAAATTTTAACATTTTATTTATACAAACTAGAATAGAATTTTTAAATCATTCATAGACTTACCATAATTATGTAACATTTAATCGCATATTTTAAGTTATCACTAATATTATGCGTTTCAGATATGCCTCTAAACTTGTCCAAGCACGCGGGTTGAATCTCAGGATCCCAAAAGTCGGTGCCTTATTGTTGGACAAATTACGTATGAAAAAGTAACCTTAGAATAGCCTATATGCGCAAACACTGCCCGTGCAACGACAATGCGATATACATACATTAGTATTTTTTTATCCCTAAAGCAAAATAGAATGTACCTATGTAGTAGGTAGAAGCTCGGAGAAAAGTCTCTACACCGTTACTCGTGGGGCTGAGATTCTCGCTCTGTTGTCGTAAAGTTTTTCTGCTTAGATTAACAGATTTGATAGGGACTTCTTGTCTAAAAGTGACGGTATTAATCAAGCATGAAAGTTGGATGAATCTTGTTGAATAATGATAGACAAATGATCAAGTTATTCATACATATATATCAATTATGTATACGAGTTGGTAGATAGTGACTATCTAATTTTTTTCATTCACTATAGCGTTTTTTCACTTTTGTCTATTTTGCAATGTTTTATTTTCGATGATTTTCTTATGTGAATTTCATTTGTTTTTAATTAGGTAAAGAATCAAAGAGTAACAGTATTTCAGAAATACGAAATATGTATGCATGAACATGCATTTCACTATTTTTTAAATATTATCTTTAAATATCATCTGCAATCTGATTTGATTTATCATTTTAAGATATTTACAATTCACTGTACACTTAAAAAAAAGCATTGGATAAATTTTAAATTGTTATTGTAATAATACATTTCTTCTAATGTACGTCTTATATTCTTCGAATTCGAATTGACGTACGTTTGTTATATATGATACGTATATGATATATTTTCGTCATTAGTAATGGTTTGTTTACTATTATCTATTGAGCAAAAATAATTGTACATTTTCAACGTTTAAAGAATGCAAATATAAAAGTTTTATAAGTTATAAGAAATATAACTTTATAGCTAACGATTCAAAGTGCAAGGGTAGGAGATTTTAAATTTGAAAAAGAAATATCAAATTAGTAAGTCGGTAGAATTGAAATAAAAAGTATTTTTCCTGATAAATTTAATATGCGATTTAATATGAATAATGAGTACTAAGTGGACCATTCGGGAGATGATTATCGAAACTAGTTTGATATAAATTATTTATATTTAATTTTTGTTTCAATGGTGAATGAGTAGCATAAAACAATAGATTTCTAATAGTATATTATTAGTTTATTTGATATCTATATTTTCATAATTTAAAGTATTTTACATATATCTGTAAGTGTTTTAATTTATTAAATAGTACTCGTTTTCGTAAAAAATATCTGCATGTAAAAGATTGTTTTTCCAAATACAAAATGACTATAACCAACGAGTTAGACCTATGGTAGAAAGGTACAATTTACATGATTTAATTGTACTGCAGACATATCAAATTATTACGAAGTATAAAAACTCGAGTATTACAATTTTTTTGAACAAAACAAATCTATACATATTCCATTCTACTTAACGTTCACTGAACAAGCATTGTTAATCGTGATCTTGAATCTTTTAAGTCTAAGCAGAAGGTCTGTATACGTATGAACGACAGCTGCGAGATCTCGCGGCTCCAAGCACGAGAGTAGTCCGGCTAATAAAACTTGTACATAAGAAACAAAATCATGGCTTTCCTCGTCATCGTTGCTATCAAGCTAGTAAACTAACTTTTTTTTATAATTAAAGAAAGAAAGTTATTGCTTGAAAGTACCAAACTAAATTGACAGTCGCGTGCCGTAGCTAGTAGTATTATACAAGTATTACGCAGCGTAAACGGAAAGTCAAATTGCAATATCATGTATATTATATTTTGGAGTTAAATTTTTTAGTTCGTCGTATGGTTGATGAACTTTTCGAAAAGAGTCAACTTTCTTTTCCATTCTTTCCATTCCTTTAATGTAATAACTTTGTTCTTTGTCGGGTTTCTCCGCGGTCCACTCCTCGATACTTCCATGCATTTCTTCTTCCTTCTTTCTCGTCGAACGAGGAGCTTTTCCTTGCCTTTTAACGGATATCGGATCTTCCTCTCGTTGCTCCATTTGAGCGGTTTGCACACACTGTGTTTTTATTATAGCCTAGCACTGAGTGGCTAGCCGCGCTACTCCCATTTTTTTTTAATTATTCACTTATTCTGTTATTGACTCTTATTAACGTTATACTGTCATTATTACATTCATTATTACATTCATTATTATAAAACATGAAAATACGACTATCCTATACTGTTAGGGCAATCATATGAAGTATGTATATATATATATATATATATATATATATATATATATATATATATATATATATATAGGATTATGTACAGAAGAAAATATATTATCTACGTCTAAGAACATTTACTATCATGTACGGTAGCGCGCATCGTTCTTTCTTTGTTTTTTCGTAATTTAGAAGATGTAACGTCCTATCGATGAACATCGTACGTAAATCGAACTATACCATCAGCTCTCTTCGTGCCTCACTTTTCCACGGAATTATTTTGTGTATTATTATATTCCCCGAGTTGACTGGATATATTTGGAAAAAATTGTAAAACCGATATCTATACCCGTATTTTATTTATACATATTATATATCGTAAAAAATAAAAGAAATAAGGGCTGGAAGTAAGGAGCGTGCCTTAGTTTTTTTAAAAAGAAGAGATTTTAAGAAAGAGAGGTTGGAAAACAACCCAATGTAAAAGTATGTCTCTAAAGCCGCCCTAGCATTCGTGATTACTTTGGCAAGTTTACTTAAAATCGGTTGGATGGAACCAAAAGAAGGACAGTTTCCAGTTAATTCAAAATCTAATCACAAAGTACAAATGTACGTAGAATAATATTTTTATACAAATTTATATAACTATACATATAAAAAAGTATTTGAAATTGTCTAAAGTAACAACATGGCCTTAAGAGATATTCAATGATCAAGATAGATGTAATTTATAAAGTAAAGAGAGATGTCATTTTTGTAAAAAATTTCCTGTTCTCCGAGTAATCTGTCGTAAGTACTCAAGGGTGCTAGTACGCGGAAAATGTAATCGTATCACATGCAAGAACGTTCAATACGCGCAAATGCAATTTATATATGTAAATATATACATATATACTCATTTTATCAAAGAGAGCTAGAGCGAGTGCGTGAATGTGAATAATGTGAATGTGAGAGCGAATCGTCGCGAGAAAGATGTATTAAGTCGAGTGATTGAGTCGAGCGAATGAGAGCGTCCAGGAAGAGGATAATCCGCTTCTGTTTTGTGTATATGGTGAATCGCGCAAGAAATCCGCATTCTATACGTTTTTCTACGCTCTATTTATTCTGTAAAAAAGGAAATTCTCTCGATATTGTTAAACGTACGTTAGTCGGCATTTCTTTCCTATTATTATTATTATTATTATTATTATTATTATTATTATTATTTTATTATTATTATTATTATTATTATTATATGTTACATTGTCGTGTAAAAGGCGAAACTCGCTCAAGCGTCTCTCTGTCACACGAATCCTCATCGCCAAGCGATATGAACATCGATTTTTTTTCCATTTATTCACACACATTTTTAATTGTATTTACTTTCTATTATTACATACGCGTCGACCATTCGAATTATATGTTAAAGTATAATATAATGTAATGACGAAGAAGAGCAGTGTCGAAAGGCGATGCGAATGCGACAAATTGTATAGAAAGACTAATTTCATAAATATAAATATTTCGTATACTACTATATTGACCTCTCCTTATTAATATATTATAATTGCTACCTTCTATGCTTGGCAATATCGCAATTTGTGGATTCTCATTGACAAGTCAGTTCGGGAAGATGGAATTCCGGGTAAAAGCGCTGTGTATTTCCTCGCTGAGGAATGAAATTTATCTAGAAAATATGAATTGCTATGCTAAATGTAAACTCAAGCATTTCGACGTCGCAGGTAAGAGTTTTGGAAATAGTCCTTTCGCACGTCATGTATGACGCAAGGAATTGTTCAACTAGCCTGAGTACACCGACTGTCTTCAAATGCTACGTGTTTTCTTATAGTTATAAATCCGAGTAACGAGTATTGTAACGAGTATCGCTTCGACGTTTCTGATTGAAAGCGCCCGTTCGACACACGACACCTGCGAGAATAGAGGCGCTATTTTATGAATAAATTCATTGATTTGCAAAAAAATAATTGCGAAAAAAAAGAGAGCGGGAGAAGCAGATCTCCTCTACTTTTGATTAGCGAATGTTCCTCTCGACCAACGGGCAAATGATCTCGATAACTACATACATACTTATAACTACTTGGATAGTTGTCGAGAAAAAAATAAATAGAAAAAATTTAATTCCTAGCCCCTAGCTTCTATAGTCGATTGGGCCTATTGGTATATGGTAGGATGCGTACAGCGTACATGGTGCGTAAGTGTGCGACCGGGCGACCAGCGCTGAGCGCAACCGGCAGCGACAACTCAGTATCCGGCAGATGTCAGCACCATTTGGACATTGGATTCGCAGAGCGGCGCCGGCGGCACATCGCCCCTCGACGGCTCGACCGGCAAGCGGCAAGCGGTAAGCGGTAACAGTCCCTCCCTCCCTCCCTCCCTCACTCCCGCGCTCCCGCGCTCCGGCTTGCAATCGCGCATCTCCGTCCAACCAACGCAAGCCGGCGGCCGTTACGTCCAGAGCCCATAAATCACCGACAAGGACGAAACATACTCTCTTCCCCTTCTCTCCAGGGTACCGCCGAGGCATTGCTCCGCAACGTCGTCGCCAGAGGTCGCTGGCGTCGAGGCGCACACGTATCGTGTAGTGGCGACTTCGCTGTTCGGTGTCTGGCACACTGTGTGCATTCGTAGCTCGCAGTTCTCAGTTTCTCGCACTGGCAGGACGACGACGGCTAGGACGTGCTGGTGGAGCGCACGACGGCGTACAGTCGCCTGGTCATCAAACGAAGACGAGTTAAACGTTGATTCGAGCGGCACCGACGAGCCGCCGAACTCTTTGGAAAAACGCGTGTGTTGTCGGTAGATATAGTGCGCGAGAGGAGAGAAGAGAGCCGCTAAGGCAGTATATAGTCGTCCAGTAGAGGGCCGGACGCAGTCGAGCGTGTGTGCTTATATATTATATAGTAGTACAGTGTTGTACAAAAGAGAGAGAGAGAGAGAGAGAGAGAGAGAGAGAGACAGAGAGAGAGCGACATGACCGGCAGGCTGGTTCTTTAGTGCGTGCGCGTACGAGGCTGAGCCGCGACCAGGTGCTGCTACTGCTGCTGCCGTTGTACTCTTCCTCTCGACGACCGGCACCGCGGTACGACGAGAGCCTGAGAGAGGGAGGGAGGTATACTTAGTGTCTCCAACGGCCATCGCCTCTACTCTTGGCAGGACGAGCGCTACCGCCGCCGCGTCTTCTCGGAGCAAGAGAGAGAGAGAGAGAGAGAGAGAGAGAGAGAGAGAGAGAGAAGGACGCGGAAGTGCATCGGAATCACGCATGTGGTAGTAATATATATACACGTAGTGCGCGTCGACGAGTGCGTGCGGATAGTCCAGCACGTATAATACACACTTATAGAGCAAACCTGTGTGCGTAGAGCCACGGAACGAGAGATAAAAAGAGAAAGAGAGGGGAGAGAGAGAATATAGCCAACACATAATGAAAATGGCGGTGTGGCTGCGCACCGAGCAGAGCGACTCTACTACTACTACTACTGCTGCTGCTACTACTACTGCTGCTGCTGCTAGTAGTCGCCGCTGCCGCTAGCCGCCGCCGTGTCAGCGGACCGACCGGAGTGAGAGCTGTCCAGTGCGTTGCGTGAGGATGCTACTTGGTGCGCCGAGCCGAGCAACGGTGCCGGGGACACGTGTGTCGAGCTGCTGCTGCACTGTTGCTACTGCCGAGGGGACGACGCGCGAAAGAGGCCACCCTCTTGTGAATCACTGCCAGGTGATTGATCTTGAAAAAGACTTTTTTCGTTTTCTTTCCTATCGTTGTATATTAAAATCGAAAGATTTGTGAGTTGAGGTTATTGAGTTGGGGAGACCAGTGGGTCTGTGTCACTGGTTGCAGTGGTAGCACTGACTTGGTTAGGTTTGCGTTTGCTTACACCTTAGTTTTGGGAGGGTAATGTAATGTTTGAATTTTTCCGATAAACTTGTTGACTCTATCGTTTGTCTTTGCTTGTATAATTACAAATCGGGTATTGACATCTGTGAATACACACCGTGTAAAAATGTCTGGTATGAAGAAAGAGTTAGGATCTTTGGAATCTGCATAAAGCTTCAAGTTCTCAAAAGCAGTGCTGCATCCGTGCATTGAGAGTTATAATACAGATTAGTAGTATTTGATAAGTTGTAATATAAGAAATCAACAACATTGCCTCGGATTTAATTTCTTCTCTGATTTCAGAAGCTGATTTTCACGTAGCTGATAAGCAAGCTTTGGTCCAAGAAGATAGTGAAAACATTTTCTACTACAGTAGCCAGTGATTTTGTATGCTCCATAACCTATTATTAGAGACTGTCAATAATCAAAAGGCAACGCAATGCCAGAAAGTGCTTCTAAAGAAGAGCAAGACAACTGGCTGTGCTGATAGACTCTTGACTTTCAAAGAAAGGAATACATAGGATTGTGTGCTGTGTACATGTGAAAAATCGAAAATCGCGGATCATTCTTCATGCCGATGCCGGCCGAATATCACGAGAATCACGGTAACCACGAGAACGCCAATTACGCTCTCGGGGCCTTTCAAGACGCCAGCAACATGACGGCCAACATGTATCGGGTGGGAGGTAAGTCTCGCAAAAATCATTCGCTCAACATGTACAATAAAAGCTGATTATAAACAATTAAAAACAACTGGTCGATATGTGTACAAAGCTCCTGAAGCACACTTGGTTATCTGCAAGCCGTGACAAAACCGCGAATCTAGCATACGCAAAAAGCGAGCATCACTCGTGTTAATTACCCATCGACGGGTAAGCAGCTCTCTGTTTTGCAAATAACATTCGCCATGACCATCCTCTCTCTCTCTCTCTCTCTCTCTCTCTCTCTCTCTCTCTCTCTCTCTCTCTCTCTCTCTCGCCTCCCCCCGTTTCCATTAGCCGGGCGCTCGCATTCCCTCCTTTTCCTCCTTTTCATCTGTACCTTCTCTCCCCTGGAACTACTCCCCCCGCTCTGATTCTCTCTCTCTCTCTCTCTCATCGCCGCCACAACCTCCCCTCTCTCTCCGCTCGAACAAACGAACGGACGACCGTCCGCTGCTGTTGCTGCTGCTGCTGCTGCTGCTGCCGCCGTTCGAACACCTCACTGCTGCTGCTCTGCTCTTGGCTACTTACTCTTCCTCTAGCGGCGTCGTCGTGGTATACATGTATAGAGACGCGTTTATGTTGCCTCGTGAGCACGCGATGTATGTACTTTTCGGTACCGAACTCTGACCTCCTCTTCGCTGTTAAAAACTGTTTAAAATAATAGGTTACCAGTCATTCCCCGTTGATTCTTCAATTGAAATTTTTAAAAGATCTCATTAGACGCAAGTCTAGTTTGATAAAAAAAGTTACGTTTTATTGCTATTTCTTTTATTTGATAGTTGCCATACTTGAGAAGAAAAATTGCTGGAAATTTATCGGCGTCGTTACCATACTTGCGCTTACACCAACTGCATATTTTTTATCTTACGGATGCGGCCTGTGTACTACGATAATAAAATAACTTCAAGTAATTCCTCAATGGAGTCAATGACATAGTAGCTTTAATTCTGTGGTTTGTAGCAACGATCATGATTACGTTCATACATACTTGATATTTTCTGTAATCAATGTAATTATGCATATAATATTTGCATAATGATATGTTATGTAAAATTAAATGCTGAATTCCAATTAAATTCAATAATTTAATTCACCTACCAAGCAAAACATTAGCGTTAATAGTAAAGTATTTTTCATGTTTAGTAACTTACAAGTTGTTTCTACGAAAGGATAATGATTAGTTTAGATGAACGTATGCATACATTTTTGCAATAAAGAATTATATTTTATCGTCCTCGTAGATACGTTACATAGCATAACGAATTCCTAACAAAAACCTATTAAAATACGCAGCTACGCTCACCAGAAGTGTTTATTATAACGTCATCGAACCATACCCAATTCGAAAACTATATATAGCTATAGCATCTACGCAAGCATCATTTTTCCACATAACGTCGCTCCTTTTACATCAGAAATTTCTAATTGTAACTGCAGTTCTGAATACAGATATATATACATATATATGTGTGCGTGCGCGCGCGCGCGTGTGTGTGTGTGTGTGTGTGTGTGTGTGTATATAGCTGCTTGCGTAAATTTACAGTTAATAACGGTATTTGTACAAGCGCATATTGCAAATACCCGACATTAAAAGAACGAAATCGCCTTGAACTTTCTAGAAAAAGGTCCGAAAATCCAGCTTCTAGAACGAAAAACCGAAGCTCCTCGCTTCGGCCTCTCTCCTTTATCAGCGCTGCCTCGTCGCCTTCTGTAGTCTGCGTTTTCTCTCTTTCTTTCTCTCATTCTCTATCTTTGTCGGCATTTTATTGCTTCTCTTTCCTCCCTCTCGCCTCTTCCCCTCTCGCCACAAAGCTTCGGCTCCCTTCCGTTCCCCAAAGGCGCACCACTGCTGCCGCTGCACACGAGATCCGTTAGACGCGTTTTGCCGCCTCGTATTTACCGCGACGACGCGTTCTTGGTGTCTCTACTGTGCAATGGATATATCTTTTTCGAAATACCTGATTGTATTTTTGTTACCTGATTATTTTTGTCGACAACGATCCGTTGAGGATTCATCGGGAATTTCGGCCTTTTTTCACCAATCGATGCATTAACTCGATTGCATTAATAATTCAGCAGAGAACTTGGGCTTCATTAGCAAAATGGACTTGTTTCTGCTTTTTTATGCCGATTGATTCTCTTTTGCTTTCTGTTGCCGCCATTTTAGCGCAAATAAATGTACTGCATATGTATATTGGTGTATGCATATATTATATGCATACCGTTTTCGTCCATAATCAGATTACTCGTGCAAAAGACCTTTTGTAAGAAAAATAACATCTAACTAAACTAATCATCACTCCAATTATGTATAAATACAAAATTAAGCTATTCGTTAACCGACATTCTAAACTTCATTTTTAGTTCATAATTTCAAATTATCTTGATGTTTATAATATCGTGAATGTTCACCCTAATGGAATCCAAGTTGAGGCATCGCCAAACTCGCGCACATCACTCGCAAAAACGATCTGATGAAAATTTGCAAACACTAATTAAAACGTTATTCCAAGCGTAAAATAATCTATACGATCGCAATGGGTACACGCAGCTCCGTAACGAAGAAAATGCTCAACCTGCAAAGAAAAATAAACTCTCTTAAAAATTATCGCACCCTCTACCACACAGTCATCTACATGTTTACTTCCATACACGTGCCTATACGCGTGCGTATATATACAATGTACGTTCCAAATAGATTTCCAATCGGTATAACTAGGCCATCTCTCTTTCTCTCTCTTTCTCTCGCCGCCGCCGCCGCCGCCGCCGCCGCCGCCGCCGCCCCCCCCTCCCGATACACACGCCACGCGCGGTGTCGATCAACGCGCTTTTTTTTACGCAAACGAAAAAGAAAGGGAAAAAAATGTTCGCGCGGCAACAAGAAGGCCGTTGCACGTGTTTGTATGCACCTGCAGATATCAACAGGACTATCGTTTTTAGCCGTGCCACCCTCCGGATTTTTTTCCGCGACATAGTGCACCGCGCAGTCGTGTAACGCAATTTTGGCTTTTCCCCTCCTGCTATGCTGCTATACGGCAAGCCCAGCTACAACATGTTACGCGCGTATAAGCGGCCAAACAAAATTGGCTTGCGCAGCACAGCACATCCAGATAAAAGATAAAGAGAACTATATATACGATATAGCCCCTCTATTTTTCCGATGGGGATGGCGCTCACTGGTCTCTTTGGCAGAGAAAACCTATGGAGTTTAAACCATTACGTTCAATGACGAAATTCATTTTTTGTTTTTTCCTTCTCAGTGCTATAATTGACATTTTTGCAACAAGGTACCTTTTAGAAGCATACTAGTTTTTCAATCGAAACGTTATTATGCAACGTGTGTGCAAACAATAAATTGTTCTTCTAAATCCAAAAAAATCCTAGACTTAGTTCAGGTACGCATTATCCAAAATTCCTGAAAGTTCTATGATTCGTTGTCTCTTTATATCATTGCTGCTTTTGCGATGATTACAGACGAAAGTCTCCCCTCCTCCTTGGGAGCGTCTCTTCCCCACCCAACCCATTTGGAGACTCCATCTGCCAGTATAGCCTCTCTCTCTCTCTCTCTCCTCGCCACCCCTCGAGCATTTGCGGACCCGTTTACTCTCTCCCTCTCCCTCGCTCTCGATTTCTGTCGCTGCGTCCTTCGGAAGCTTTGCACACGCTCTTTTTGTCACTGCTATATGCATCTCCAGAGTTGAGACGATGATTCTTCCGCCTGGAGACTGATGACCTTTATGTTTTTTCTCTCGAGCTAGACGTTGTTTGCTACTCAAGGTGTGCTGCAAAAAGTTCATCATACGTTGAATTGAATAATTATGACACTGATATGACTGGCTTAACTAGGAATGTATCCTTTTCAAATATGCGTGTACGCGTAAAATTATGCAGCGATGCCGACTTGAATTTCTAACGCACTTGGCGAGATCCATTTCTCGAACGACGTACACGATGTATGAAAGTTCCAATGAACAAGCTATTGTTGTATACTAATAGTGTTTAGTAATTGTAGCTCTAACCAAACTACATGTCAAACATCTGTCGGGTAAAATAACGTATATATTCTTTCCGTTTTTAAAGATATTGCATATGGCAGTGTTTTTTTGCTCGATGGACTAGAAAACTTTTTCCCAGCCGTATACTCGAACCCTATATTCATAGAAATATTATTCCTTACCTTTGTCTCTTATACACACTTGATATTCTTGTTATACGATATTTTATGTCATAGAGTGATATTCTTTTATTTAACTAGCATTTAAGAATATTCGCGAAATTAATTTACTTGTTAAGTTGGATGATAACATGCTGATAGGAATTCACAGATTACACTACTTTCTCTTGGTTCGATGATTCACGTGATTCATCACTGTTGATCTTTCTGACCTCTCGCGCTCAATTTCTCCTTTATTTACTCCGCAGATGAAGAATTTTTAATCTGCGCCGGTCGCACATTCATCTTGCTTTCTAATCTATTTATTTAGATATTCGATCAAGTAGAAAGTGTATAATTATTCCTTTAAACGAGTTATAGAAAATGTTGTATAATAAGCAGCCCCCATGTCTATAAATAAAAAGGGCACAATTTTAGATTCAGCAATCGTATTATATAATTATACAGGATGCGATCGAGCACCGTTCGATAACTAAATCAAATCTGACGGTCGTCATGGCGTCTAGTGTAATGATATTTATGTAATTATATTGCGTCCAGCACAGTTGCCATTTTACAAATGATAATCGATGATAATTGACAAATTTCCTATGTAGTACGAAGCGCGCGTTTTACACTTATTTTTTAATCTTATATACAACGTTTTTACTTTTTCAGACTATGTCTATTTTGAGACATCATCGACGTCCCCTTACCAGATACGAAGGATAGAGGAGCTAAATAAGGTATGCAACTATCAGTTTCGAAAAATCGCTACTGTAAATGCGAAATAAGTAATTATTAAACATTTTATGTATGTCAGGAAAAGTTCACTTAAAGACGCAACTGCGTCTAAGTTTGTTAGAAAAATCCTGTTCGAGGAAAAGGCAACTTTTATCGTTGTTATTCACTGTACTTCACCTGCCCGCGTTTCAACTCGAAAAATTTCATTCATTCGTTGTTTAATATGTTATCGTGATATAATATGTTTTTGGTGCTTTTTACGTTATTTTCATGAATTTCGAGCACATTTACTTGTCATTTCTTGCGTTCGAACCGCCGCAGCTATAGCAACAATTCTTTCTCTCGTCAGTAGTATTGATTTTCCAAAGTAGCAGCGCTGCAAAAAGGACACATGCAACTGCGTATATATAATACGCGCAGCAAAAGACTTTTTTCAACCGACCAAGTTAAACATAAATACAAGGCCGTCTACTTGACTATTTGGGATATAGTGAAAAAGAGATTCGGCAGCAGAACTGAACGGAAAAGCAAGTAGCCTTCTATTGCTCATTTTTAGTCGGAATTTTAACGAGCGCGACGGAAATTCCCGAGCAAAGGGTTAATTACAGCGAAAAGATCAAAGCTCACTCGTGGGCCTCGAGATCTTTGCGTTCTTTTGTTTGTCGATTTGCAACAGCAGTGTCAGCGGCGGCTGCGGCTGCGGCAGCGCTGAGCGAAATTTACGTATTTACACGAGTCGCGTAATGAGCGCTGCCGCGATATTGCCACTGTCATTTTCTATATGCATTACACGCACATATATTTATATATTTATATATTTATATATGTATATATGTATAGACGTATACGTATTATAGAGGCATGTGTACGTATATAGCGTTGCTCGCGTGGAAAACTAATCGATATTCCGGCTACTCTCTCTGCTTTCAGACGGCCAGCGGAAATGTCGAAGCCAAGGTGATGTGCTTCTTCAGGCGGAGGGACTTACCTTCGACCCTGATTATGCTCGCCGACAAGCACCAATGTAAGTTGATTCTTCCTCTACTTGATATTTCTTCTTCTTTTTTCTTTTTTTTTGTGCATACACTTTGTTTATCATCGCCTCTATGTAGGCGTGCACTGGACTGTAAGCAACAAACGCTGCTCATTTCGCCAATACCCTCTGTATCGCGATAAATGAATCGTTGCGATTTTTCCTCGCAGTCGTTCGAATTTCCTTTTTTTTACGCTAACCAAGAACTTTCGTATGCAAGCAGTAACTCACATACATGCGCAGACTAAAAAAAAAAAGATGAACCATCGAGCTTTTGATCGGTCTACAATTGTATCAATGAAATACCAACGAAGTCCGAGAGAAAATGTGACTTGACACGATTTACATAGTTCTCGCTAAGCCGAAATTTCAGTTCCACCCATACACAACCGCACAGCTACAGAACCGATGATCATCGCAACCAACAGAAAAACTATCCCACCGCGAAAATTGAGAAAAAGGCATAGACCAAAGTCAATTACGCAGTGGCGGTGCTTTTACACGCGTCGCCCAGCGAAAACATACAGGCACAATCAAAGCGCCATTTGCAAACAAGGGCCCGTTGTAATTTCGCAAAAACCGTGCAGCAGCACACCGGTACAGAGAGACAGAGGGGTTTGTTGGAGGCGAACATCGATTTTCCGGCTCTCTCTCTCTCTCTCTCTCTCTCTCTCTCTCTCTCTCTCTCTCTCACTCTCTCTCTCTCTCTCCCTGTGTAGTGTGTTCGACGCGCGCGGACGCGCGGCGCGATTTTACGCCCGAGCTTTTCTTTCTTTTTTCTCTGAAAAGCTCCGCGTGCATATAGGACGCTATACAACGTGTTGGTAAATAACGCGTCCGGGGTTGTACAGGCTGAGGTCAGGCGTTATCGCCGCGAGCCGCAATTGAAAAATGAGCTTTGTTGTTGTTATTTTTCTCTCTGTAGCATCGATTGCTACAAGTGTGAAACGAATCTAGACCGTTTGACTCGATGTAGTCTATTTAGGCGCGTATACTGTTTATCATTGTGCATGCAGTAGGTGACTATATACGCAATGGGGTGACATTGCACAATTTGCGCTTTGATTTGAATAACAAATTAAACGGTTTTAGTCCTCGTATTTATTGCTAATATGTCGTTAATAATATCGCTAATAATAGTGTCTCTCTGTCTTGATAGGTATGTATGTATGGCTTCTTAGCAATGTGAATTACAGACACTGGTGGACGAATTGTAATTGGTGCAAACATATCAACTTGCAGTACCGTCCTGTAAAACGATTCTATATTTTTGCACTCGAACAACAATTGTGCAAAGCCGGGTAAAAACATAGCTGCATTTATATTATTGCATTTCCGACTGTACAGCCTTACTTATTTACAGCCGATCAATAGTAAATTAACTTCATTGCCAGAAACGAGAGACCATCGATGAAATTCCGTCAATTGCATTTAAATACACATACATAACTAGAAGCGACTTTTTACTCACGCGTCGCCGACTGTACGATTCAAAAGCTTCCCAAAATGGACGCGTCAGTCTACTACGATACCGACAGTTCAAATAATATTAGAAAAAAATGTACACAAAAATTTAATGATTATAGAAAAAATAAATATGCATTGTATTCACGCGAACGCATTCGGTTGAAGTTTCGTCCACAAGTATCAAGAGGAATGAGACACATAGAGATGAGAGAGAGGGTTGGGGGAGGACGCTCGCGACTCGGGAAATGCGGGATCTTATCGATTTCCCGAGTCGCGCGCGTGGCTAGCCGCGGCTCGAGAGAGCGAGACAGACTTTGGACGAGTAGCGTCGTGCTCCATGACTATGCTTATATATGTATATACATATACAGACACATACATATAGGAGTATAGAGAAGCTAGGAAATGAGAGTCGACGTATCCTTTTGTGAAACGGCGAACCCAACGAAAATAGACAGAGAGAGAGAAAGAGAGAGGAGAGAGCATGATTTCCGATCCATAGGAAAAAAAACTGTACGTTTAGATCCTGAACTTGTTAGTCTGAACGGTCCTCGATGGTAATGCACTATGCACAGCACGTGACATTAACGTACGACTCGATGCGAGTGTGATTTCACGGCTGTCCGTTTTTTGAAAGATGTGCTTTTTTCATTCTTGACTGCTTCTGTTACTGCTGTACGCTTTCAATTAGGTAATTGAAGAGCACGGAGATTATTTTTCTCATTCGCTTATAAAGCAAACCACAAAATTACGTAGGTTAGACCACGCTGATAAGAGAGAATTATTTTAACAGTGGATGACCGCTTTTGACCTTTCGATGATTACCGCGTGTGAGTTCGTTGTGAGTGAACGCGTACAGTACTTGCCTTTTTTATGTACGTGTGTTTAATATATTCATCGCCTACTGTGCAATGTGTGTCGTTAAAAAATCAAGCACTCATTAGGTATTGGGTCGATGGTAAAGTCTTTAATAGCAGTAAAAATTATATCGATCGGGTAACTCGACCATATGGATCGAAACACGGAGATCGAGAACGAAAAAAATTCTCACCTCTGGGAAAGATAATGAGACGTCGCGTATAGGGCCGGGCAAAGGGACAGCAGAGCAGCAGCAGCCGAGTACATAGACAGAGAGATAGAGATAGCCCACCCTCACACTCGAGTGAGAGAGAGAGAGTCGGCGGCCCGGGCGTCGAGGGGTGGCAAAGGGAGTATGAGAGTGAGTGAGAGAGAGAGAGAGAGTACTGGGGAGAGGCAAGTGGGAATGTATAATAAGTAAAGTTAGGGGGTGAGTGAGAGAGAGAGAGAGAGAGAGAGAGAGAGAGAGAGTTTGGGTGGGTGGCTGGGGTAGAGAAGCTGAGTGAGGAGGAGGGTTCAGGGGGGGGGGGTTGTATCGATCTGTAGCCGAGGGGAGGCTGGCCAGGCTGGAAGACAGAGAGAGAGAGAGAGAGAAGGCTTGCACTAGGTGCCTCTCTCTCTCTCTCTCTCTCTCTCTCTGCCGGTAACCACCCTCTCCCCCTAACTAAATGAATGACTGACGCGAGGTTTTTTCACTCTGTATGTCAGAACTTTCGCAGTGTACTTTGGTCATCTGTGGATAAATACGTGTGGATATATATTTTTGAAATGTTGAGCGTAATGCGGCTTTTCGGAAAAGCCGGAAATCCGTCCGAGTATCTTCGCCTCCGTAACTGGATACGTAGCGTACGGTCGCGAAGAACGAAAAAAAAGACTGAGAAATGTTTTTATCGAACTATACGAACTGGTTAAAACATTTGACTCGCATACAGCCGCTATAGAGTATAATATTTTGACCGCACAGCAATCTAATCTAACTTCTCCAAAAATATACCTTATCGACCATATCCAGCCTTCTCGTAACTTTTTTGAAATGGCGGAAAAAATCAGTCACGAATCATCGATATACCTCTCTATATTGCAAGATCTGTGTAACCGTTTCTCTTAACCACACAGGTGTAAACATGTGGTGGTCGGTCAGGTGCAGTCTCGCACACAGACGCGTTTTTCCGAGCTTACAGACGCGAAAGCATATTGCACGCGTTAGTTCTCGCTCTATCTCATATACCTATATGTGTATATACGTACACGCGCACACAGAGAAAGATCCGGCGCGCGCGCATGCACCGTCGGTCGTTTTTGTCGTTGGCGTTTCGCCGTGTAGTTACGCTCTCTACCTTTATCCCCATCTCGCTCGCTCGCTCTCTCTCTCTCTCCCTCCCTTCATTACCTGCCTCTATCCGTCCGTACCATCTATATAGTTATATACATACTCACACTCATACACATACACGCCTTAGGGCACGACACTCTCGCTCTTTCCTATTTTCTGCTGCTTTGGTCCTCTCTCTCTCTCTCTCTCTCTCTCTCTCTCTCTCTCTCTCTTTCTCTCTTGATTTTCTCTCATTCCGGGGGTGGCTGCTGCGAGCTCTAGCCATCTTCATCTTAAGCATCTCTTCGTCCTCGTCTAGTTACTCTCTCCTATCGTCCTTAACAATATACGAAGAGAAGCTTCTCTTTCTCTCTTATTGTTGATCGCTTTCATTGAATCCTTTTTTGTATATGGGATCGGTCTCATTCGATTTTGCGCTTCCTATTCGAGAATCCTGATCCTCTTTTAGCAGCTGCTGATATTGCTTTCTCCCTCTATTCTCTCTCTATATTTTTTTCTAGTTTTCGGGTGCGGCTCTATCTTTCTCTCTCCTAATTATACGCGGGAAACTTACGACGAAACTTCTTTGTCGAGAAATTTCGAGAGAAGCGGTAAAAAAGTATTATACCCTTTTTCCCCCACGGGCTTCCGGTTTTATTCAGCGCCCCCGGGTTTTCATATTTCAGGAGCTGCTCTCGATGGTCTCACAACTCCTATGCATATATTCTGAAGTGTATATATATAGCTAAGGAATATATACATGTACACGAAACACCCACAAACATATAAAATTTTTTTCTACATGTATCTAATTCCAGCTACTAATCATTCTTTTTTTTATCTCAATTTCATTCTGCCTCGTCGTTGGGCTCGACGTAATCGGACTCTCTTTTCACGGCGCGCTAGTCTATGCCTATATATATATATATATATATATATATATATATATATATACACACACACACATACGTACATATTTATATACAGAATAAGAGAGAACCCAGTGGAATTCCTTTCGCGAAATGAGAAAAAGTCACTTTATGCTGTTGCCATGCATGACGATTCCTCGATTTTCGCTTTTAATGACACCGGCTTTTCTTCAATTCGTGAAGCACGCGTTGTTTCGTATTTGTTTCTTTATTTATAAAAACAAAATGAAAGAGGAAAAAAAGCTCTGAAAGTAAGTTTTTCCGAAATGAAAAATTCCACGTAGACTTTGAAGTACTACGCTTGACGCGAAGTATCTTTCATAATGCGCAGCTTCGTTGATACCTTTTTACGAGTACAGTACATCCTAGCTCTTTGACGTTACGGTTTTTTTTCAATCGTTCGGTGAAAGTAACAACCAAACGAGCTGCTCTCGCGATTTCGAACAATTACTATAAATTAACCCTTTAACGCTTTGCGCGAGAGCGCAAACCGGTTTCTTCGTGAAAAATATTATACCGGGCGAAACAAAAATTCGAGGTGATTTTTTTGCTGCTCTGCCGAGGAGTGCCCTCAGCTACATGTATAATGTATATGACTGAGCTACATCTTGAACAACGTATAGCGAGGATTGAGGAATCCAGTTGATTTTAATACTTCTTGGGTCTTGTGTGCGTTGCTTTTGTTTGCTTCTGCGATTCTGGTTCTGTAACGAGTTGCTGTAGTTTTTGTGGTTTGCTTGGTTATATATATGATTTCTTTTTTTTCGCCGACTTACGGCGCTATATACTTATTTTTCTACTCGGTCAGTACTGAGTAAACGCCGATAAATCTTTTTTATTTTTAATCGAAATTCTTGTTAATGTACGCGATTCGCGTTACCGAGTATGTTCCAGTACTATATATATAAATAAATAATTACTTTTAACGCTCACGTATAGTTTAAAGGGACACTACCACCGTACCGGCATATATACCTACAATATATTACAGAAGCAAGACCTACACTACTCATAATTAAACATTATAATCTTAAATATTATGCCAGGAGGAAAAGTCATTTTAAAATAACAAATTTCTATGGTTTCGGTACATTTTCATTTTAATCAAATGCTATTACTAATAAACTCAAACTTTTTTCAATAAAAAATAACGCATTTTACTGTTGAACTATGTTCGTCGATTACAATTCCATCATTACTATACTACTTTTCATAGTATTTATATATTGAATAAGATCGATTCTCTCAATGATAAATGTTCGTTTCCTGTCGTAGAAAAAATTCAATTGCTCGAATGTACATAACTCGCAAAACGCATCTCTCTCTCTCTCTCTCTCTCTCTCTCTGCTCTTAACAATGACGAACACGAACAAAAAAAAGCTCGAATGATTTTTCGGCTGGTTTTCTCTCCGTTAGCACACGGAGCCCGTGCAATTCGCGGCCGCGAATCGATCGAGCCGAAATTCAATTGCCAGCCGCGGCAGCGTGTTTGTATATGTACATGTATATGAGTGTGTGTTTGTATATTATATACACGCATATTTAAACCTATAGATATAAATACGACTTTTCGTCCAATCGAATTGCGACGCCATTCATACTATTTTTTGTGATTAAATTTTGGAAACGACGAAAAGACCTTATGTGTGAAAAAGCTTACATCTGTTTTTAACATTCATATATTAAGTATACGTAAAATGTCGAGAGAGAGTGGAAAAAATTCGAATGCGAGGGAAACTTTACAGTAGCGAGTGCGGCCGAGCAGCAACGTTCGGACTCGCCAGGTCAGAAGCTACTGGAGAATCCCGAGAGCTGCGGCGTTGGTGGTGCCAAGGATATGAGCTCCGCAGCCAAAGTTCCGATGAGCAAAGGCGGAAAAGGCGGATGGCTCAAGGCACCGCTTGCCGAGGCTCACGAGCCACACGGTGAGTGTGACGGTCTCGGTGACAATGACGACGATGACGATTGATAATCATAATATATATGAGACATGCGACTTTTATATTGTTATGTGTAATATACAATTTTGTGGCTGTGTCGCACTTATATATATATATATATATATATTTATTTATTTATTTGTTTATTTATTCATTTATTTATTCATTTATTGTTGCTGCTATTGTTGTTGTTATTGTTGTTGATGTTGTTTTTGATATTACTGTTCTTTGTGCGAATGCTGAGAGCACGTGAGGGGAGGGGAGGCGGTTGAGGTATTGATTAGGGCTGCCTTTGACGAGTTCACATGTATGCTGTAAGTCTTATTTGAACGAACCGCGTGGATTTTTTAAGTGAAATTTTACGTTAATTAATTACATTATTTTAGAAACGTTTTCGTACCTCTGCCGTTCTCTCTGTAGCTGCTTCTCGTATCGACATCTGCTAATATTACAATAATATTTATTTAATCATGATCACGGTAGAACTTTGTGTAGCCTTGTACGAACAAGCAAGCAATTTGTGTGTTTCTCAATAAGCCGAGGTTGCTCACTCAGCTGGAAAAATCAATCAAACGGCGAAAGAGTAAAGCGCATTAGATTTTTTTTACAAATCTGCAATTTTTCGCATAACGAAAAAAAAATTCTTATATTCTTGACACACACAGCATCGCTCGTCTATAAGTATATCCGCGCGCACGTACGCCCAAAAAAAGGATAACTACATCCCAGCCTCGGCAATTATTTCGGTCTCTCGCTATCTGCATAAATTCTCTCTCTCTCTCTCTCTCTCTCTCTCTCTCTCTCTCTTTCGCAGTAAAAAGGCAACAGCGGCGGGAATAAAAAAAAGGAAAAAGGAAAAAATATCGCGCACGCGCAGATGCAAACGAACAACGACGAGAAGCCAGTGATGATAGAAGGCTACCGATGTAAACCAGGCGGCCTGGCTCCCTCACTCTTTCTCTTTCTTTCTCTCTCTCTTAAAACTCTTTGTAATCTTGGTGGATGCCGCGAGTCCAAGGCAGCCCGCTGTAAGGCCGAAGAGACAAGAAATCTCGCGAGCGCTCCTCGAACGGGAGAGAGACAACGCACACGTACGCACGCAGACGCGAAAGCTTTCTGTGTATGTGTGTGTGTGTGTGTGTGTGTGCGAAAAAGGGGGCACCTTCCAAGGAAGTTTTATGGTTGGGGGCCCCCCTTATACTCGCTATATATTCCTCCCGGCTGTATAGGAGCCCGCGTACATGCACTTCTCTCTCTTTCTTTCTCTTTCTCTTTTCTTGTATCCCCACTCTGTTCTTCCTTTCTCGATTCGCTCCGAGGATTGCACTCTCTCGGAAGGAAGCGCCGAATTACCAGACGCCGCTGATGCACACGAGCGACGCTGTCACCCCCTTTTTTTCTAGAAAAAGGGTTCGACGACTATCGCGCGGATGCTCTGCGCGTTGTCCCTCGACGGAAGATCATTTCGGTGCTCTTGGGTCGAGGGATGTGGTTCGACGTGGCTTTTTGGGAGCTATCCAAAGAGATGCGCGGCTCTACAACGTTTCTTGTCACGCTAGTCTCGATCCTTGGGAGCTTTGGTCGCTCTGTGATGACACTTTAGTAATCTGAGGCTTCAGCGACAATAACCGTTATATCGCATGATGGTTATTTATTTTTTTATTTGTTATTATTCATTGTTATTATTCCTAAAGTCGATATCAATGTTACATTTCATTTTGTAGAATTTTCTATGCTTTTTTGTAATCGAAACGTGATTTTAGTACTATTCAAGTAACTTGAGTCGCCCGATTATTGGAAATTATAAAATAGATATAATTTATAGTACTCACTGTCGACGTGTTTTTTTATTAATATTGAATTAGTAATCATACGTTTAAATATCGATTTGACATAGCTGATATATTATTTTATGGCTGTCGTTATGGGCAGCTATATGTTAATACGTTACATTATCGAGATTGATAAAGAATAATTTTAAGGTTCTAATTCGAAGACATGAACAGTGGAATAGTAATAAGACAGCATATTCAACTGCAGTTGGACGACTAGTAGGAAAAGTCCCGCTGAAATTAAAAAATCATACCTGAGTACAGAAAACTCGATGTGTCACGTTACGATTACTTCAATATCCTATATAAACGATATTATTTGTTTATTATTGTTATTTACGGAGCACAAATTACAGCGAAAAGCACAGCAGACCCAATTTCCGCATGATTGCAGCAGATCTGCACACGCGTCGACGCACTATTCTCTCCGTTTCTGTCGCATGCGTGTGCGGTCGTCGACTCCTCTATCTCTCTTTCTCTCGCTCTCGCAAATCCGAGCGGAATTTTCTAGATGAAACTCCCTCGATTCGGGCGTCCGCCATAGAAAGTGTGTGAGAGAGAGAGAGAGAGAGAGAGAGAGAGAGAGAGAGAGAAAGAGAGAAAGAGAGAATTTCCCCCGACTGCTGCAGTCGGGACCGGCGCATATTGATTACGATTTTTTGCGTTTCCATTTATTTTACCTAAAAATTTTATACATATACATACGTATAAAATTGTCACTGCTCGTTAAATATATATATATATATATATAGATATATATAGTATATGTTCCTTGAGACGCCCCAAAATTTCTCACCTTCTCTGAATGTTTCGACTGATCAATTAATGATATATACGACTAGCGAAGACAGTGGAATGACTCGCGTCATCCATTTCGCATCCACTCAACAATGGCGATTTGAAGGAAAAAATAATAAGAAGGTTTGTTTGATCGACAGGGATGGAAGAAGGCACGGGCACAGGAACCGGCGGCGGTGGCGGCAACACGGGCAGCGGCGTTGGCAGCGACAGACCTAACGCGAATCTCGGCCCGGGCATCGGTGGCCTCAGCGAATTATCGCAGAAACAACGCCACCAAATGAAACACCGCGAGCTCTTCTTGTCGCGGCAGGTCGAGACGATGCCAGCCACCCACATACGCGGCAAGTGCTGCGTCACTCTGCTCAACGAAACCGAGTCCCTACTCAGCTATCTCAACAAGGAGGACTCGTTCTTCTACTGCCTTGTCTTCGATCCGGCGCAGCGCACTCTACTCGCCGACAAAGGTACGGATTATGTAATGTATTTTTTCCTTTTTCCTTTTTCCTTTTTCTCTTTTTTCTCTTTTTTCTCTTTTTTCTCTTTTTTCTTTCTTCTTACTCTACGCCCTCATTCACTCTCCGGTTCTGATCTTACGGATTTCCGCTCGGCCGGTGAAGTAAGCTTTCAAGATCGAATTTACATCTATACTGATACGTTTTTGCAACACTACAGGTGAAATCAGAGTGGGTAGCAGATATCAGGCGGACAACATTGCTCCAGTGCCGCTGACGACGGCTGAACGCGAGGCGGACACGCGTCGCTCGCAAGATCTGGAGACGCTAGTCTGGACACCACGACACTCGCTCACCGACAGGCAGATCGACCAGTTCCTCGTGGTGAGCCGCTCGGTCGGTACCTTCGCCCGAGCTCTCGACTGCTCGTCCTCGGTTAAGCAGCCGTCGCTACACATGTCCGCCGCTGCCGCCTCCAGAGACATCACCCTCTTCCACGCTATGGACACTCTACACCGACACACCTACGATGTGGCGAAAGCCATGTCATCCCTCGTCCCTAGCTCCGGACCTGTGCTTTGCAGAGATGAGATGGAGGAGTGGAGCGCTTCCGAGGCGAACCTCTTCGAGGAGGCTCTCGACAAGTACGGAAAGGACTTCTCCGACATCCGTCTTGACTTCGTAGGTGTCCTAGTACTTATCGCTGTATTTGCTCAATGCAGCTTGCTAAACAATTTGCTAAAAACTCTTTTTAACAAAAAACTCTTCTTATCGTTTTACAGCTTCCTTGGAAAACTCTGAAAAATGTCATCGAATACTATTACATGTGGAAGACGACGGATCGTTACGTGCAGCAGAAGCGCGTCAAGGCTGTCGAGGCCGAGAGCAAGCTCAAACAAGTCTACATACCGAACTACAACAAGAATCAGGGCGGACCTGGCGCGGGCGGTACACCTTTGATGGCCGGCCAGGCGAGTATCATCCCCATCGGCAACGCCAACAGCAACGCGAGTAGCAATGGTGGCAAGGCCGCGGTCAGCATTCTCAACGGTAGCAGCAACGGCAACATCGCCGACACGGCGATGCTCATGGTCGCGGGCAACGGCAAGCCCTGCGAGAGCTGTCAGTCGAGCCAGAGTTCGCAGTGGTATGCCTGGGGACCGTCCCACATGCAATGTCGACTCTGCCAAACCTGTTGGTCATACTGGAAGAAGTACGGAGGTCTCAAGATTCCTACTCGAATGGACGACGTTGACGCGGATCGGAAGCGCAGCGGAGGTGGATCCGACGAGGAAGGCAAGGGCATTGGTGGCGCTCACAGACCCCACCGCTGCAGTATCCCCTCCTGCGGCAAAGAATTCAAACTCAAAGCTCATTTGAGTCGTCATTATGCTAGTGCCCACGGAGTTGATCTTCGTGGCAACCCCGGACCAGGCGGCGTCGCCGCTGGAATCGGAGTTGGTGTAGGCTTAGGGGCTGGCGGCGGAGGATCGCCGCGACCCGTAATGAAGACGCGCTCGGCGTTTTACCTGCGCACCTCGGCACTGGCTCGTGCTGCTCGTCGCCTTTGTGCCACTCAGTTTCGTAGCCGACACGCGGCCAGAGCACCACATCAACCCATAAATCCGACACCACTTCGCCACCTATGCATCTCACCGCAGCTGACGTCCAAAACACCCGCGGAATTGCGCCTTATGGCACGCGCTCTTAGACCCCGCGTCAGACCACGTGTCACCGATATTGCCACGCGCCTAGGTGATCATCCTCAGCCCAAGACACCCGGTGACTGGGATTGGCTGCAGCTCACCGCACCCGGACAACGCAAACAGCCGGACCGTGTATCGTTTCCTCGACCACCCAAGGCACCTGGTAAGTTATAAATTTCTTTTATTCTCTGCTGTTTATCGCGCAATTTTGAGAGATTTATTGAAAAGACATACATTCTCATTTTACAGATGGTAGTCTTCTTTATGAACGAATCCCGAATAAGCCAGAAATTGAACGACCTCCCGTCACACCTCCAGTTCAACCTGCATTACAGACGCAACAAAATTTGCTAAAACGCACAAGGCCTGCTTTCGATGAAATCAATGGCGCAGACGGTAATTATAACTGTCTACTTAGTTAGAAGTTTTACAGAATTAAGTTGAACTCGCGATTTAAGTGGTTTTACTGCGTTATTTATACGCACAGGTAACATAGATTAATTGTCGTTAACTAAAACGTGCGACGATACTGATTGCAGGTATCCCACTGAATTCACTGTCGAGTGGTCAACCGCCAGCAAAGAGAGTTAGTCATGGACAACCAATGCACTTAAATGCGCGTACTCCGATGGATCACGCGTCCAGTGCCGTAGTTGCTGGCGTAGGCCCCGCGACGGCAGCGGGTGTACTACCGCCTCTAGCTGCACCGCTTAACGGACGCGCGGGTCATCCGCATGGGATGCCACCGCAGGGCCAGATGTCGCGTAGCAACGCACGAAAGCAAGTCATGTCCTGGATGGACGCACCTGATGACCTTTACTTCCGCGCCAATGATCAAACTAAGTAAGTTCTCGGTAGTCGTCTGTCATCACAAAATAATGTTTCTTTCACCGTATTTTAGATGAACTAGTTAGTGGCAACTAAATGATACTTTCATTTTACAGAAGAGTTAGAAGGAACTTAACGTCAGTGGACCTGCGACGAGCGGCTCGCAAGCCCTGGCGCCGGGTAACTCTGCCCCAACGTGTGGCGCGTCATGACGACATGGTTGTCATCCTCGACTGAACGCGGCGCGATCCCCATTATCCGGAGATCCTCGCAGTACAATAGCATCAAGTATATGCTTGCAAGCTGAACGATGAGGGAAGACTAGCCAGTATGTGAACGTTGAAAGCAAAAATGACATCAACAATGAATTAAAATCCGTCAATCAATTGGAGAACCAAGCTTTTTTATATAAGAGCTTATACGGCAATACGGAAGATGGGTACGCATGAAGAACAAAAAATGCAAACGATAGTGTAGCATTATTTGAAGTTGCAAATAGAACGAGATGATGATGATTATGATGAGGATAATAATTATGATGATGAGGTTGGAAAATAAGCAAAATACAAATGATGACTAATGACTATTAACTCTGAAGAAATAAGTGTCGATCCCTCAATTTTAAAACGAAACCGAGTCATTCGCCGTGAATCATGATTTTCTATTCGTATCAATTAAATATTGTTGTTATTAATAATAATAATTATTATTAATTAAATGTACATATGCATACGAGCGCCACACACAAGCATACACACAGCCGCGGGCACACGTACATACAGAAAAAGAATGAAAAAGAAAAAAATAACAACGGGGCTGGGTATTCTACTTGAAGTGGTTCACACAGGAGTTTGATATTTTTTCTTTATCTTCGATTCTACTTTTTCTTCAATTACTATTGTATATTATGAAATAATATCTAATCGTCATTCAATTATTTTGTAAAAAACAACTGGGTACGTTTATTTACTTTATGTATGTCTAGAATGTTAGTTCATTGAAAGATGAGCGAATCAAATTAGTGTAGTATTTTGTTTAAGTATTTATGAACGTGTAAGCGTATACCTCTTACTTTATATAAAAATTATTTTTAAAAAATTAAAAAAAAAACATTAATATTCTCTCAAATTCTCGACAATATGTCTCCTGTAACTGTTTTGAGTAAGTGCCTGGTTCTGTACATAATGATATACATACACGCATACATAGTGAAAGAAAAATATGAGAAAAATCGACAAGGGAAAACGTTAGCGATGTAAGAACGTACGCGAGGATGATTCGTAATGATGTGTCTGAGCTGCGAAGAAGTGCGACGTTTGAAAATGAAAAATTCAAAGAAATTGTCGAGTGAATTGTATTAATGCCAAGCTCGCTGATCCGTATTTACACTAGACGAATGCGCGCGACTACGGTAAAGCGAAGATTGTGCGAAAGAACGTGAGAGAGCAAATGAGTGAAAGAATGCTCACTGTGAATATTTTTATTAAATTTTCAAGTTTGATGACTTCCGTCGCAACAATTAATAAATAAACTAAGTATAAATGGAAATGTACATTATAATTTACCTATCATAATCCTTTCCCTATGTATTTCATAATAACTTTCAAAATACAATAATATAACAACTTTTTTTGTAAATTGGAAATTTATTGTTCAGCATTTAAAATATTTACATTGTAAGTTATATTTTATCACGATCCCTTAGAACTTGAATTCTTTGTATTTCTTTGAAGATTTTGTATCTTGAGTCTGTTGGCGTTTACGTTTGCTCTGTAAAAGAAAGTACAATAATATTAGTAAAGTGTGAAATGATTCAAACTAATTGGAATAGTATTGTATTTTGATAAATACCTTTTGTCTTTGGACGTGATCTTGTAACATATCGGATAAGTCTTCGCGACGCAGTGCTTGACGATTTCGCATTGTTTCTTCGTAACGAGTGGCCATAGCCTCAGAATCCAGATCCAATTCGCTAGGATCAAGTGCTAATTCAACAGCTCCTTCTCTTTCAGTTGCTCTTTGTTCAGATGTCGAAACGACACCACGTCTTGCCGCTATAACAGAGGGTGGTGCCTGTCCACCCGCACCAGTCATATCATAAACATGTGTACTGCCCATCATGCTGGAACCAAGATTTTCAGTTCTTCTTTCTTGAAGAACAGTAAATAGCGCAGGAGTATCACCCCCTTCCATTTCACTCTCAATTTTCCTCTTTCGCAGCTCTATAGTTTCTGGAGTCTCTAAGCCAGCAGGTATAGATGTAATGCCACTGGGAGTAATGAGACCTTCAGCTCCAGGTGTAACAAGACCAGTAGCATCATCTTTGCCTATAAAAATTCAATAATTATTACGTTAAGACATTTCTTTAAAATCTCAAATTATATATTGTGCAGAGAAATGGTTATTTACCTTCTTCATCATTCTCTTCTTCCTCATCTTCCTCATCTTCGTCTCCAGAAGATTCTGATTCAGGCTCACCCCACAATCCTTTATCGACCTCTTCATCTAAATTATCTCCACCAGCTGTTCTCGCCATTCCAAAGACATCCCCATATAGGGGTCTACCTGTCTCATCTACTGGAGGCTTACCCCATCCTCCAGCATGGTATCCAAATGCACAACCTTCAGGAATTGGTGCATTTAATCCAGGTATTTTCAGATTAGGATAGCTGGGTGGTGGCCCATAACGCTGCATAGCAATAAGCCACGGTGGTGGCACTTTGTTGCAGCTAGGTCCAATAGGCATACCTAAAGCTGTTCTTAACTCATCTGTCAAATCTCCAGGTTTCTTTTCTTTTAGCCTAGTTTCAAATTCTTTTCCTTCGTAATACAAGTCTCCATGAATAGTCATTCTTGGTTTGGTTTGCCATTTAAAGAAAGCATCGTGAAGCTTTTGGTAATCAATATCAATTTTACCTAGCTTAGGCCTTGCTCTTTCCCTCATTTTGGCTTTGAGAGTCTTAGATTCATCTTTTTCTTGTAAGCTAGCTCTCATCTCTGTTATACCAGTACTTTTGATGAATGCAGGCAAATCAAATGGAGGCTTTTCAATTCCTCGTTTACCTTGCAAATACTTTCTTTTGAAACACCAATGTCTAGGAACAGGCACGGTATTTCTATGTGCCTTCAGCTGAACTAACAGCTTTGGATCACGTGCTGTCACATCATGTCCTTCTACAACATCTGGTCTTGCTACTAACTGTTTCAATTCAGCTACACTGAGCCGTGTTAATTTTTTTAATTGCCTTTTTGAAATGCGTGGAGCACCGCTTTCTTCGGCGGCTTGTTGTTGCTGTTTTTGATGAGCCTGTATGTCCTCTTCATATTCGTCAACCAATGCTCCAAGTTTGCTCGCAATAGCACCAGCTGCAGCTGCAGCTGCGCTCAACTGTGGGTTTTGACTGATAGCTTCGGCCCCTACTTCCGTACTAGTCTTGTCGGGCTCAACCAGTTTAAAAGCTTCAAAAACTTTTGCAAATTGCCTGTACATAGGCTCAAGGTCGTTAATTGTAGGAATTTCCTGTACATATTCAATCTCCGGTTCCGGTTCATTATTGCTGGCGTCTGCGTCATTCGCTGCTTCTTCTTTCTTTTCTTCGTTGTTTCTCTGCTTCTTCTTCTTTTTCTTTCGCTTTCTTGGTCTATTTTTCTCAGATTTTTTTCCATTTACGGGTTTTTCCAACACAGGTTCGTAAAATTCCTGACTTTGCCGTCTCACGAAGGAATGCTCCAAACCTGGAGGTAGCATCACCTCTTCCACCATGGTGATTTGAACTTTATCAAATGTTTTTACTATTAATCTTTAAAATTTCATAGTCTTTTCAAGAGAAAAATTGAAGAAGAAACTGCCTGGCGCAACAGCAACAAACAACTTTTAGGTTAGTTTTAATTCGTCACTCGACAGTCGGCATCATGTCGGCTCGTTCGCCCGTTGTCGGTATTCGGCCTGTCGGCGTCTGTTTAAGGGGTCTGGGGGGAAGAGGGAGGGGACGGCTGTAGATCACGTGATCATTTGCATCACAGAAAACAGATCACAGCGACAGATTGTACAGACCGCGGGCTATTCCGATCTTCCAAATGATCTATTCTACTCAATTGAAAAATTCAAATGATATATTCGTGTAGTACTAAAGCATTACTCGAAACATATTTGGATACATAATTGCAACCGACTAACGCAATAAATAGCATATATATATATATATATATATATATATATATATCTATTAGGTATTATATAATATGAACTCTGAATAGCTACCCGATAAACATCGCGTGCTCTGCACGAATGTTGTAGTAGTTATGACATCATTGTGACAGAATTTTAACGCGCTCCGCCGTGGTGGCACAATGACACTTGACACCCCAAGACAGTCACGAAATGCTGGGCATATTTAGGTCTCGATATGTTCGCATAATATAACGGTGTCATTTAACGTACGAACATTCTAATTTTTTAAATCTTTAACTTATGAAAATTAATTAAGCGGCAAAAATTATGTATATTAATTTTACACTTTACAGTTCTTATTAATCAAACACTCTTTAGGTTAATAGATATTATAATGTAATGTAGTGCCCTACAGTAGGGCAGAGTAGGGCCCACATCTCTGCCCACAGTAAGCCGGCGACCCTGTGTTCAGTTCAATCTCCGAAATAATATATGATGTGCATCTGGAGAGCTTTTAAATTTATCTGATGTATTACCAAGTCAGATTTAATAACTTTTTGTATATTTGTATACCCACATATATACGCACTCTATTGTAATATTATATAGAAGAGCCGAAAAAAACTACGCGCACGCCATATATGTAGCAGAAATCATTGCGAGAATTATCTGATTTTTCTTTAAATTATTTGCGTAGGTGACAGATTGACCCATCAAACATTTTTTTCTATAAACTCTTTTTAAAATGTTCTTTGTCCCTGTATATATATATCTTTTTTAAAGATTTTTTTCATGAAGGTTTTGTCGGTTACAGAGATGAAAGTTAGACTTTCGATGTAAGATAGTTAAATTTGACAAATAAAATACACTTAATGTTGTAGATAAAACTATCATAATAATGTTGAAAGTCGTGTTTCAAAATTCGTAATGACTTAAAAATGCACAAGTACAAGCGCACTATTGTCTTTGTTTAGTTTATGGATACTTTTCTAATGGTATAATGATAATATCATCATATAAAACTTAGTTCCGACAGCTTTGATAGTATTTTAAGAGTTCATATATAAGAGATGCCATTTGTTTGTATGGGTTGTTATTTTTCTTGCTATAGCAATAGCTATAGCTCAATAGTTATAACGAGGACGCTCTTGAAAAAAGGTTTTAAAACGGTACGAAAAATGTCTTGAATCAAAGAATTCGACCTATAAAGATAGTGTTTAAGGAGATTTTCTTTCTAATTCGCGAATATTTTCACGATTATTTCTGTTCAGAATATAAGCCGTTGAAGTGTTTAAGAAGTAGGTATTTCTATATAGATCTGGTATTATATAGAAATTTCGCAGAAAAGTCTACTTATCCGATGAATTTGAAAATATTAAACAAAATGTAAGAACCGGATGTGATGAGTTGAAGAGGTCAGTTCTTAAATTTCCATTAGGGACGTTAATCGGTTTTATAAACAGAATCTTTACAAGTTATTACAGTTGTTAATTAGTCCTGTCTAACACATTCTGTATATATATATATATATATATATATATATATATATATATATAGCCGCAAAAAAATATTTCCTGTCTAGGAGATTATGAGAAGAGCAAGCGTTTACGTGAGTGTGAAAACTAAAAAAGAAAAACTAAAAAAAGTCAAATCGCGTCTCTTCTTTCTTATAATTCAATGAGCTGCATTCAGCAGAATGAGAGGAAAATGAGCGCGAAACGCTCGAGTCGTCACTCGTCATCGTCAATTCGTCAAGTGGATTATTAAACGTATAACGGATTATGTATATACGCATATACGCATATACGCATGTAATTCCATATAATATAGTCATATAGATCTATACACATCACTGTATACATACACAAGGTTTTTGGAGTTTCAGCATGATAGCTAAGAAGCGCGGATCGAGGTATTCGAGGTAAGCAAAATGTTTTTCCTCGTTTCGCAGTGAGAACGAGCTACCGACGAAATAATCGAAATGATCTAGAAATAATGATTCGACTTGCTTGACTTTGAATGTTCGAATTGGGCAAAACGTAAGTAGTGTCTCGGTTGAAAATAATAAATAATCAAGTTCTCGCTGCTCGATAATCCCAGAGAGTGAACTCGCGAAATTGGCTATGCAGGTTAGAAGACGAGGTCGAAAAAGCTCATCTCACTGTCTGCCTCACCTGACCTTCTTCACAAAAATAACGAGCTATAAGTTTCGTCTGTAAGTTTCGCCTTTCATTCCTAAAGGTTCGCACCTGTAAATTTTCATCTTTCATTGCTAATTTGAGAAGGTTATGTCGGAATAATGTCGTTTTTTTTCAACGTTCCAGCAGTTGCGTCTCTTTATTTATCAACTCTACTTTCTTACTGTGTAAATAGCTTATCCTAAATAGCTTATCCTAAATAGCTTATCGTGAGTCTAAAGCTGCAGAATTTAAGTTAGAGTCCATTATTCCGTCTATTATTATACCTTAAATCACTAATGAATTTTTTTTTTCTTTTTCAACAGTTCAAAGCAAGCAGCGAAAACTGATAATAATACATAGCTTGTACATTATATTGTCCTGAGCAATCGAACAAAATGGTTGTTGGAGTATTTCCTGCCCTCAAATTGGGTGTACTTTTTTTCAAACAAATCAGTAAGCCACTGAGCAAGATTATAGTTAACCAAGCAAAGAATCATCCACTTTTCAGACATTACTTCATTATACAACCTGCTCAGTGTATGTAAATATTAACCAATATTTCAATAGTTCTTTTATTTATAAATTTCATTTTACAAAACTTTATATACACGAATAAATAAATATTTACAGTTTATCATTGGGCAGAAGTTAAGGCTAAGATGTACCTTATGAATTTAGGAAAACCAACTAAAGTAGCTAAACTGAATGAACAGATGGCTATAGAGCTAGGTGCAAGTTTGATGGGTGAAGTAATAATCTTCAGCGTAGCTGGTGGTTGTTTAGTGTTAGAATATAATCGGCAAGCAGCTAAAGAAACTAAAAAAGAAGAATTAAGGCAATTACAGTTGAAGAATTTTACCGATGATATACAAGCTTTAAACGACATAACTAAAAAACAACAGGAAGAAGTGGAATACCTTCGGCAATCTCTTAATGAGTTGGCAAAAAAAACCAAAACAAAGTTGCCTGAAAAGAAATTAGAATTTAGTGATAGTGAAGAACCACCTAGTAGACATGAAAATCAGAGTGTAATCACTCGTGCTATAACTTATTACGAAACTGAAGTTAAGAACAAGGAGA
Organism: Apocrypta bakeri; assembly: GCA_018906985.1. NCBI lineage: Eukaryota > Metazoa > Arthropoda > Insecta > Hymenoptera > Pteromalidae > Apocrypta > Apocrypta bakeri. Next base: position 558,184 of record JACCIA010000017.1, on the reverse strand, counting down.
AACCAACTTAATTAGGGATCATTGAAGGCAAGTGATTTTTCCTTGAAAAAAGGTGATGCTTTTGAATTATGTTAATTGAAATCAGGTTACTTTTTATAATTAATGTTTTTTATATAGCAACTATACTTGATTTGTCACATTGCTCGCATGTACATAAAAATCGTTACAATCTAAGTATTATAGATATAACATACAATGAGTTAGCGGTGATATACAAATATAATGTATATATACATGATTATGGAAATTTGTAAACTATTTTATCAATTATAGTTTATCCTTTTATTTTTTGTATTTTATTTAATTTTTCTAAAGCATTATACTAGTCAAAAACTAATTTTCATATGAGGATTAGGTTGATATATTTTCATTTCTTTCTTTTATATGTTGGATTACCTGATGTCACTTGCCTTTGAAACTTGGTTTTCAGACAATATACCTTTCTAAATTCACAGAATATTTCATTTTGATTATTATTTTTACTTGCTGGCAAGTACATGATAATTAATGTAATGTTGGTAAACATGTTTTATGGTGCATTAAATTGTAAACAAAATCTAAAATAGCATTCTTTTTATTTACAGTTTAATTTACTGTATCTAAAATTAAAAACTAACTATTAATAATATATATTATAAATAATTAAAAGTAAATCAATTTAAATTAATTTTATTTTTAAAAAACGGCATTATTTATAAATTGATTAAATGTATTTGGACAATATGTAATAATGGAGTGTAAATATTAAAATTCTTTCTTACAATATGAATAAAAATCAAAACAGCAGGGTTGATGGTAAAAAATAACATAATTTACCATTCGTTTGTGATGTCAATACACAAGCTATTGACTTGTACTTACCAATGTATATCATTACGAAATTTAGTAATTCAGTAATTACAAAGTCAATTTTAATGGATGGAAAATGCCATTTATTTTGGAAAATAGTTGTTAGTCATGTGCAATGATGTGTAAAGGATTTCTTTGAAGCATCATTGAAAATAATCTAGTTCCTGAATTAAGGACATACTAATATTCTTTCCTGTGTGATCAAATGTTTCCTTATTTTGGTCTTAGTTATGATCTGAGTATTATCAATATATACTATTTACATAATATCTGTACCTGCTTATTTTGATTTCTCATTGGCACTATGAAAGTAGCCACATAACTTTTCCTTGGTGAGAATTATTATTGATAGTTGGTCATGAGTAAATATATTATCACAGCCTATCCGCCATAGGAAACATTAATATAAATTTTTTATTAAAATAAGCACATCAAATAATTTTTGTTTTGTTTACATAAACATGTTGATAGTAGTCAAATGTAAAAATTTAAAAATAATACAAACAATAAGGTAAATAAATTCAACATTATAATAAATTTGCATATCATTTATTAAGGGATTTATAATTTGGAATAAATTCAAAAAATTTATTTGTTATTGGTATAAAATACATACTTTTCGTATGTGCTCAAGCAACAACTCTGTGATCATAGCATTACTTATCTAAGATATATATAATATATACATAAATATACAAATTTTAGTAAAAATTTCAGTTATATACAGACTAACTTGTAAATTTTTTTAAGGTACAATGTGTTTTTTTTATAAAAAATCTAACAAGAAGATTATCTACAACTTGTTATTCTACATAAAAGACTATTATAATTTTTTAAATTTTAAGTCTTTGGTTCTTAATCGCTCTACGACTTAAGAAGTCTTGAAGACTGAATGTAGTAAAGGGCTGTGTGAAATAATATACTAACAGTAGTAGGCAGGGAAGAATTATTGCTATAGCAAATCTACTGATTGCGCTACCAATGTCTAACCAGCTGCCCTGGTTAGTTACACCATACATGAGTGGTAATGCGAGACAGTCACCCAGTAGAAGAACAGCAGAAAAGATAGTTGAGTCTGGAGTCAATGCTCGTATCAAGCACCCTACTAATATCAAAGGTATGACGAATTTTAGTAATATCAGGAATGCCATGGTGAAGGGTGAAAAAACTGTGAGGAAGTGTCGGGTCCAGGAGGGATCAAATGAGCTTAGACTCGCCATGTTTCCAGTTCCAAAGAAGCATAATAAAGTATATAGCATCTATAATTGAAAGATCAAAATTAGAAGTAAAAAAAGAAGAATTGTATATTAATAATTTGTTAATATTACAAGAAATGCTGCTGTGCTAAAATTTCGAAGCTGCAAAAACCTCAATCCAGATTCTGACTTCTGTGAAAATTCGAATGTTGGCCACTGTTGTATATGCGTTGCGAAAATTAAGTAAAATATCGGTTCATAGGAGGCTGATAAAAGAGCGAGTGGACTTAAAAGAGCTACTGTAACTCCGAAAATTCTTTGATTCCATTCTTTAGGGTAAAGAGATATGACTAATGGTGTACTTAGGAGCAAAAGCCATGACAACCATGTTCTTCCATCAATCACATTCAAACATAAAAGTGATGTTAAAATTATGCGTACAATTTCAATTACTTTGTTGTAATTATGGATCTTCCGTTTTCTCACAATAGGAATTAAGCTTATACCTAATGCAATTAAACTGCAAAAGAATAGGGATTAATTACTAGTTATATACAATGTGCATTAAACTAGATAATATAAAGTTTCTTACACTATATTTACTCTAGGCTGTGGTCCTACAACAGGTAACAGTGGAAAAGCTACTAAGGCAGCTCCAGTTACGAGCAGTAAAGATGGTGCATTTCTGTCAAATATTAGTTTTTGTAATCCAACAGCTACGAGCATACTGATACTGAAAGTCCATCTGTATATCAAACCCACGAACATCATGCTAGTTAAAAATATAATACCTAAGATCTCAACCAAGGGCTTATTAGAATTTATTTTTAGAATTGGTCCTTTTTTTATTATTCCTCTAAATGCTAACCACAATGATATGACACATATCATGCCATAGCCAAATAATCGCCAATCTTTACAACCTGCAACTATAAAATTAAAATATTTAAGAATGAAGCAAGTACTTGTAACAAATTACCAAACTGTGTAACATATAAAACTTCGGCATGCTACCTGCGTATTCAATAAATAATGGAATGCTAGCTGCACCCAGAGCAATATTAGCCAACAACATCCAGGAGTAACATCCCAACTGCATAGTTCGACGTGTTACACCAGACAGGTCAACGAACAAAAGTATGATCCAACCAGCCCACATAAATGTTAAACAAAATAGAAATCTATCTGTTTGATAGCGCCTATAGTATGTTAATACTTCTTCGGATAACTTGACAACATATTCAAGTTCAGCAATAGCTTTGTGCGTTGCTCCTTTGTCAAGAATTCGCTCAGCTCTTGCAAGTTTTTCATGATACTCTTTATCTTTGAAAAACTGATTGACTATGCTTCTTCCTATGGTCAATTCTCGGTTGGCTTTAATTTGCTCAGCAAGTTGCTTGGCATTAGTGAGAAGAGCATTTGCTATAAGCTCGTCATTTTTAGGGTCCAATAATTTAGGATGTAATATACCCTGTACATAAAACATATAACTCCATTAGAAAAAAAATTTCAATATTAAAATACAAATGATTATTACTTCATTGTTGATAGGAACAGATATGCCGATTAAGGCTGAAATTAAAGGTGTAATATCGGCCTGTTTAATATCAATAATAGAAGAGTCTTTTGCAATTCCAGCACCCCATGCAACAAATGGTGTTTCAGTTTCATCTGTTGTTCCACTACCATGGGAACCCCAGTCAGTCATTCCATGATCCGAAGTAAAAATGTAAGCAGTGGTAAGTTTACCAAAATATTTTTCTGTGTTTTCAACAACTTTCCTTATATTATGATCTACTTGAATCATTGTATCTACGTATTCTCTTCAAAATAAAAATTAAATGAGTTCTATAAAAGGTTTATAATAACTTTCATTTTAAATCATATTTTTAATAATTACTTTGATTGTGGTTTAGCGGCATGTCCAGTCGTATCACAGCCAAGTAAATGAAAATAAAATACAAGCTTTTTCTCAGTCTTATAAGTAGGTGCTTCATTGGATAACCAGTTAATATATTGCTGAAATACCCAGTCATCTAATCGTTTCATAGCACCTGGTTCATTACTAAAGTCTTGCCAACTAGCAGGATAACTTTTTCCATGTACGTTATGATTACCTCCTAAAATTAATATTCATTAATTTTAAAATGAATTTATGAATTATAGACATAGTCAAAATTACCTTTTGTAAATATTGGGACAATATCGGGACTACCCCAGAGCCAAGAAGCACGACTCTGATTAAAAACTGAATCAAAATCTACTGGATTTTCCTTCCATCCTTTAAATAATGCACTAGGGTCTTCATACAATCCAGCAACAATCGCAACGTTTCCAGGTCTTGACTCGGTGGGCATTCTTGTATGAGATATTCCCCAAACTCCTTGATTTTGCACAATGGAGCTGTAATTTTCAATAAGACATAGTTAACATAAAATAAAAAATAAATTTATTTTTCAAAGCATAATGTAAATATTTACTTTAAGTATGGTGGGGTAAAACTCTTGAAAGTTCTGTAACGCAATCCATCGGCAACAAAAACAAAAACTCTTTTAGCTGGAGAGGCACTTTGCATCGGAATAACAGGTAGTCCTTGTATGATGGGCGAATGAAAATTTGCATCCATTACTCCCCACAATAATATTAGGTGCATTATAAAGCCCCATAGAATTGTAAAAGTGAGGGAATTTTGTTCAATCTTTTGTTTGTTTTCTTTCATGTTATTTCTAAATACGTAAAACGGTCGGTTTAACCTTGAATTCAATGAAAGTCAGTCTTGAGTAAAATTGTAACAAAACTTAGTAGTAAGTATTGGATCCACAACTCCTTGAATAGTTGCTTTATCATTCTACATGTCTGATTACTGAAATACAATATTTCAATTTAATACCGAAATCATTAAGATAGGAAAAGAGAAAAGTTAAAAGTGCATGAGACATTATACTCTGCTATACGTATGCCAGACGTATGCCAGACGTATGCCAGACGTATGCCATACGTACTATTACTGTCAAACTCGAAAGTCGTCTGCTTTTCACGTATGTGCAGAATAGAAAGGATACGACGAGTACGCACGAACGTAACACTGGGCGATTGAGCAGATTGAGCAGATTGGGCAGTTGGGCACCCCTCCCCCGTTCCAGCCAGCAAGTATAAAAATTTTAAAAAAGTAATTATATCGGGATATAGATATTAAATTGCCCTTTCAAACTATGTAAAAATTTTAATTTGCCCACTATTAGTTTTTTTAGGAAAAATAAATTAGTAGTTCAGACTTAGCTCAAACATTAATTAGCTGTATTTTTTTAATTAAAACTTTTTGGAATATCTAATTAACGCCAAAAAACTGCCCTTAGGTCGATTTAATTTGCCCGCTATGAAAACACAACAAAGGCTAATGAATTATTATTTAAATTAATAATTTATTCTATATCGTACCGGGTTCTCGAGTCTGCGCACTAGCGCATTAGACTGTGGTGTACTCATTGTCTTTGTATAATCGCGCGCTATTTGAACAGTAGAGAAAAAAAAACATTGCATATTGTTTGTTATTTGCAGTTTTTCACGTTGTTTTAAGCACAGAATATTAGTATTACATGTAAATAATGCTTCAGTAACAAATAAATGCAGTTTTAGTCTTGCGATAAATAGTTAAAAATTATAAATAAATAATTATTTTATGATTTAAATACTTGTTTTGTTACCAAAGCATTATTAACGTGTAATACTAACATTTTATATTTAAAACAGCGTGAAAAACTCGCAATAACAAACAATGTAGCATCATCCGTTCGTGATACTATTGAAAGAGCGCGCGGTAGGGAGAGCAAATGAGCGCTCGATTATCGATCGGTAATCGCTCATTGGTTAATAATGGTTTGACGAACTTGCTCCTCAGCTATAACCCTAATAAAATAAAATAATTAGATTAATTAATAATATCTATAAAAAGGATATTAGATCGATCCATTAAATTTAGATGCTTTTCAGAATACAATAGAATAAGACTATAAACAGTTGTAAAAACATGAAACTAAATTATATTATTTAACATAAAAATACCTTTTCAACAATAAAAATCGAATAAAGATGAAAAATTACGTTATATTCAAGTAAATGACAATCAAAATTCATTAGAGGCAAATCTTTAGATGTAAAGATTGTGAAGACTTGCATACTGTTTTGAATATATTTAAAGAGTATCTACAGTATACCTAGGAAAGCATATGAATGTTAACATTAGAAGCAATATGTTACACAGACTTTTTAAATCATTGAATTTTTAAGTCATACACTTTATGTATTCCATGCAATGTAATACATTAATTTAAAATTCATACTAATCTAGATTAAATTAGAAACACATTTGAGACTATTTGCGAGTTCAATTGGTTATAAAAAGAAAATAAATTATGATTTATTTTATTTCTAAGAATGTGTCATATTGCTCAAATCAAGTTTAATTGTTTATATAAAAAAAGAACTCCTGACAAATTCAACTACAAAAAAATTTACGATTTTACAAAAGCTAAGCTAATGTAGAAGTAGTATTATTCATAATCGCAGGTTTTAATTGATAAATGAGTAATTTTTATTAAAAATAATTTTTTCCAGATACTGAATGCTCAAATTGGAAACGCCAAGGTAATAATAACTATTACGATCATGTGCGATCATGTGAACCTTTTAAAATTTGAATAAATTAAAAAATGATTTTACATAATAAGAGTTAAAAGATTTGTTATTATTATTTTACTATTAATAGTATTATAATATATAAATAAATAATGATTTATACCTCAATCGAGCGCCATTTGCTCTCCCTACCGCGCGGCTTTCCAATAGAATCATGAACGGATAATGCTACATTGTTTGTTATTAGTTTTTCATGCTATTTTAGATATAAATTCTACTACTACTCTACTATTCAAATAGCGCGCGATTATACAAAGACAAATGAGTACACCACAATCTAATGCGCTACTGCGCAGACTCGAGAACCCGGTACGATATAGAATAAGTTATTAATTTAAATAATAATTCATTAGTCTTTGTTGTGTTTTCATAGCGGGCAAATTAAATCGACATAAGGGCAATTTTTTCGCGTTAATTAGATATTCCAAAAAGTTTTTATTAAAAAAATACAGCTAATTAATGTTTGAGCTAAGTCTGAACTACTAATTTATTTTTCCTAAAAAGTTTGAAAGGGCAATTTAATATCTATATCCCGATATATTTACTTTTTTTTATTTTTATACTCGCAGGCTGGAACGGGGGGGGGGGGGGGTCAGTTGGGCTGGGATCTGGGACAGTGGGACTGCTATGAGCAGTGTATGACGCGCAACACAAAACGCAACGGCAGAACGCAACGGCAGAATGCAACGTTGAGTTAGCTAATCAACGCAAGACGCAACCAAGGTTTAAAATTTGAAATATCAATAATGTATATTGATATCTCGTATAAGTCAAAAACTAATGTAAAAGTACGTTTCGTTAAATTGATTAAATCTAATGTTATTTAAAGAATGTAAGAACAAAATCAGGCTATCATTAGAGCCCGTATGTGATATGTGTCCATGCCCATTTTGTCTAATTAGCGTTAAAAGTCTGAACATAAAAAATATGAGGCTGTAAGTGGTTGTGCGGGCGCATGTCTGTGGTATTATACATTTATGCAGCGAATATTACTAATTTCAAATAATTACGATTTATAAAAAATGTAAAAAGTCACACAATAAACAATGCAATTAATTCTGATTTTATTTAAATAAAATAAAACTGATTAAAATTCGGAAAAGCAAAAGGAGCATTATACAATTGAAGAACAAATAATTACGTCTAGGTGTAGGTCTAGGGTTTTAATCGTCAAGCTTGGAATACCAATTTATTTAATTAAAATAAAGCAAATTTAATACTGTCTTAACCAAACTTTCATATTTATAATTTAATGTATATATTTTTATATATTTCATATATAGTAATATTACCTGATTTATGAGTACCTGATTTTACGTTAAGAATATAATTAACTGAATTTTTCAAACAACTTTTTCTGCTTAATTTTATCACCTAAAACGCAGTTGCAGAAACGTTTCTTCAAACTCCGCAAATTTTAATTATTTTCACTAAATGTTCAGTTATTTCAGTTATTTATACTACAACAACTTATTATTACACATTCACAAAGATGGAATAAAGAATTTCTTCAGAAAAATCATCATACAAAAAAATCAACAATGAAATTGTATCTTATAGGCTGTGTCGCAATTTTGATTAACTCAAATGCCCGCTCACATTAACCATATAATAATTAAGTAGTGTTTACGTTCAGTGATTTTCGTATCCTTACAGAGATTTACATTCAAGAATAATGAATTTTTTTTTAATCTACTGTACTGTATACGAAACATTGATATTGGCACCTATGTCTTGAAATTATATCATGCAATGTAATAGTAATTATTGCAAGAATGGCTTTTAAGCCTTAGAGGCTTGCTGTATACAGTACTTGAAATCAACTAAAAAATGTTATATCAGCTAGAAATAAGAAAAGTCGTGCAAATACGTTATTTATTTCTTAATTAATTAGTTAATGGCATTTTCTTAGTAGTTTAACCTGCTAATTTTATAAAAATCAGTAGTATTTTCTGAACGCTTCCTTGCTCTCTCACATTACGTGTTTTCTTTATAATAATTAGCTATCTTTAAGCCCTCTATAGTCGGGGAATGACGGGCCTTGTATTAGAGACTTTTCAGCCTCTAGCAATGAATACTTAAAATAAATAAATAAGTCAAATTTATTAGAACACGACAATATGACTTTTATGATTATGACGAGAGAGTGCCCTTTTTTAATGTTGGCAATAAGAGTGGTGGATTTAGCGTCACATCGAGAATCTCCTTTTGTCGAATCAAAATCGTCTTCTTTATTTTCCTTTGTAATTATAACGTTATATTTCTTTGTATTTGGATAACATTCGCACCCATATGTTCAGGGTTTCACTTCACTCACGTCCGATTCGGTAATTCGAAATTCGAAAAAAATCATGAAAGTTGAAGATGGGAAGAAAACAAAAAGTATTCTGTCGTAATAGTTCTATCGAAAAATCTGACTTCTTTACAGAGATTATAAACTTGAATTGAATAGATCGTTGAGTAACGAGTGGAGGCGTCTCGCCGAAGTTTGCCTCCTGCCACGAGTACTTTCTCCGCCACGCATGTTCAGCTCTCTAAATTGCACTTATAGGTCCTTATGGAACTTACACTTAGCAACTTAGCAACGAAGGCCGCACACCAACTTACTGCCTTGCGTGCTACTTTGTCCCCAATCTCGGTTCGAATATTGGTTCGAAGTTTACGGCAATAAATAAATTGCCCAGTCTACGCAAGTGCTCCACCTTTTCAGAGGATATCAGTAGCTAAGACTCGTTTGATTCTCCTCACCGTTCGACCATCATGTTCGTAGCGAACGGCCAAGCTCATTGAATGAAGCAGTTAGGGTGGCCCTAGAATTTGTCATCGTTTGTAAATGTTGTCATCGCGAGTGCAGGTAAGTAGGGCGGTCACCGATGGTGCGTTTAGTCAAACGACACCCGAGTCAGGCAATAAAGCGATTGCTCAAGGCAGGACAAGCCTATGATTTGCAATTATTGTAGCAAAACAAGTCATACCGTAATAGATGGCAATACATTAATGTTGTGCGTACAGCAGATCTTACATAAAAATCTCAAATATCAACTGCCAAAGTAACAGACAGACCAAAAATATCGAATGAGCGCCCATAAAGGCTAGGGATGGAGCAAGACAAATTTTAATAGCAATACCGGCTTGGGGAAAAATGGACCCCCAATAACAACACTAGTGAACAGTAATAACAATACTAGCGAGAGTAAAAGTGAATCAAGCGCAGATAATAAGTGTAAAAGATAGAGACGTAGGAAGCGTTTAAATTAGGTATAAGATAGTCACGTTCCTCAAGCGGTGAGCGTAGTAACCTAGATCCAGCGGGGGCTACTCAACTGAAGAATGCGCACATTAGGTTTCTGCATTCAGATCGAACAGCTCTGGTTGTCGACTTGTAGAAAAAGTTAATTACACGGATATCACCGAGCCTGTGCAAAGCTACAGGATTTCGATTGTGCAGTTTAAGTTTAGTAAACGATCATAATGAACATCAATAATGTAGAGATCATCGGCTGGGATATATTATCGCGAATCACAAGGAACGGTAGGAAAGTCCTGAGTTACTACGAACTTACGACTGAGAGTGAGACTGCCCACGAAACTTGTTCGCATTCGTCATTAAGAGTGACCGTGTCAAAGCGTCCAACGCCAAGAAATAGCTTCGTTCTTGGCGATTTTGCTTGAAATTTAGTGTTAAGTGTTAACATCCAATCGAGTTTGCGCAGTCGCTGCGGTGCGGCGCGTTCTTTGCAATTTCGAAAGATCGGGCAAATAAATTATTATACGATTATTTAATAAAATGTATTTAATATCAATTTGCAATAAATCAATTTACAATTAATTTGGCTAAAATGTTCTTCTATTTATTGTATAGAAGTAATCATTGAGAGTGGGTGAGGGAGAGAGTTGACGCGATTGTAACAAACATCGTGCCGTATCAACAGTACGCCGCTTCCACCATTTTTCGCTTTAAACACAAAAAAGGAGTGAGCTAAATAAAAGTAGTGAAGAAATAGAATAAAAGTGAAAGCAAGATGTATACATTTTGTACGAAAATGTGCAATAATTACATATTTTTATCAAATACTGTGAAAGCACAAAAATGATTTTTTTCATTAAAACCTATTGTAATCCTGCAATCGCAAATGTATTATTTGCCTCTTTTGCAGTCGATAGTGTTTATGCATATATCAATGGTGGTGGCATGCTTGCGTTCTTTTTTGTAGGGCTGCACATGCGCGTCGGTCAGAATCGGCCGCCGGGGCGCGCCAGATTCCTTTGCACAGTTCGTAGACATACTTCTAGAAATGGCTCATATACCTAGCGACTCGGATTATGAGGTTCAAGAAAATTCGGACTTTTTTTGCTAGGGTATACTTATCATAAATATAGCACGAACAAAAAAAATCAGGCACTCTGTAAGTAAATTTTAAGTTTATTACATTTTTATAACAAGTTTTATTAATAAAGTTGTATTTTATTTGTAGTTGTTTCTTCAGTTTATAATTTAAATTAATTATCAGATGTTAAAGTATTGTGAGGAATTAAGTGAGGACTGTTCAAATGAAAATTAAACACAAATTACGCGAAACATACAAAAATTGCCTCGGCATAGAAACTCTCACGACATAGAGAGAAAAGCCGAAACGATCTATTTATTATTATTATAAATATACTATTAATAATTAGAGTAATAGAACGTTATAACTACCGCTTTTACCAATTAACGCACGCCGCCAGGTACCTGTTTGATTTCTGCTCAATATTGCCGCAGCTTCTCGTCGGTAATAGGCTAGCTGGGCCTGGTGAGCGCCGAATTCAAAGAGCACGTGCGCGCCCCGATTTCTCGGGGAACCTGGCACAACGGTGCCGAGCAATTAACTCAAGATTGTCGCGAATTGTCTAACTCAATCACAATTGGCTCTCACGGATCTTACGTCTCACGACGCTTACAGTCCTGGGCAAATCAGTACGAGATGATTCCCTCAGAAACTCTCTCGCAAGACTGCTTACGCAACTAGCGCCTCATGCTCACCTTACAGTCAGTGACCGACAGAGAGCCCGAATCGGTACCGTTATTGGCGCTCCACGATGCAGCGCACGGGCGCAAGAATTACATATCGACACTAATAGTCTAAACTAGATATTATAAAAATTATATATCTAAAAGAAGTAGGACTTATAGCTAATAGAAGTAAACCAACAGTAGTAATATATATATATATAATAACTGTTGGTACATAAATCTTGTAATTTTTTACAGTTATTATAAGTGTCTTCAATATAAAAAAAGCAAATGCCCTGGGTGAGCTGTGTTAAATGTAGGCGCGGAAGCTCGCATGACGCAAGCTCACAATTCTGAAGTATGTGAGCGCAGTCCAAACTATACGTAAAGCGTAGACGATTCCACAATGAACTGATGAAGGCTTGCAGTTCTGCGGAAAATGCAGGAAAAACAAGTACGTCAATGACGATTCTGATCTGGCAAAATGGTATGAATATTTTGTTAATAAATTGCCGCAAATAAAACGAATAAAATATCTCTATCTTTCTTTAATTCTAGTGATATAAAAGATGTTGAAATTACTCCTTTAAAATCGCAAATAACAGCAGCAGCTAGGCACAGATGGAATGAGGAAAAAAGTTACAAAATGTTGGTCGAATTTGTGACGTTAACACCGTCAAACAAATCGCAAAAGCATTGCGTTCTGACCAAGCATCGGTGACGTACAATGATGGGAAATGTAAATATCAATTAACAACTGAGATATTTGAAGCAGACGGCAAAAGCCACATACATTGTAGATCGTACTAATGTAGTAGAGGCCTATCGCCGAAATATTAAGCAGACATTGTACAAACAGCCAACACTGTTAAGTTTTTTAAGTAAGAATAATTTGTATATATATCCATCCACATATTTAATCGTAAATTTTTTCGATTACAACGTCACTCATAGATTATTATAAATGGCATACTTGAAGTTCAGCGAATGGCGCGACTTCACAGTGCTTAAACGCAAATTTTTAAACTCGATGACACGAAGTCATCTAAAACCAAATTTGGGCTAACCAATTAAAAAATCATGGATGCTTAGGACCATCTAGATGGTGGTAGATGGACTCAGGTGTTCATAAGTATTCTGTACATTATTAGATAAAAAAAAAGTAATTTAATTATTCAAATTGTAAATATTATATTATTAGAGTGTCAGCAGAAGTAGCAGCATGGATAAAGCGTTGAAGATGAGAATGGTGCCTGAAAAAGAAAAATTGCGAAATAATGAAGTAAATAATCAATTGGCAATGGGTTATCTTCCATTGCCAATTGATTGTCATTCGTACACGAATGCGAAACGCGACATCATCGTTTACAGTGCTAGTGAAAGTGGAGAAATAAGTAAGTTGATTTAAATCAACAAATAATTTTATTCTACATTCAAGTGTTACTACGTTAAAGTGAAAAACTGTAAGAATCTTGAGATGTTTATTTTACAAGTAAATTATCAATCAATTATATTATTTGTAACGTTCATGCTATAAAGTAATGCAAATCAAAATTTCTAAACCCGATGTAAATCGGATCAATAGTTCATCATGACATAATAAAATTAATTTGCCCGCTATTGCCCGAAAAAATATCAATTTTTTCGCATTAACATAAAGTGCAAAATTATGAATCAAATTTGGCGCTTTTTACCAAATGCAGTTCATGTAAATAAATTAATAATATATAAGAAAACAAATAACTATAATTAACTAACACAATTGTTAACACTAACACAATGTTTTAGGAAAAGAAATCATGTTCAACTTATTTTTTATACTCTTCTCATTTTTTAAGCTAAATGAAGCAGTCAGGATGTGACTGTGAAGCTACCACCCCAAATATAACAACGTTTTCATTATGTCAATGTGTGAATTTCAAGCCACTCAAGTAAATTCTACAAACGTTGCAATTTAACTAATTCAAGTAACTGAATTTAGGTCAATTACAATTATACAATGTAAAACGAAATTCATCGAACAGTTTTTCATTGAGGATTACACCTTATAGCAACAGAAAACGTAGAATAAGAATACATTAGAGAAATAAGACATGAACAATGTAAACTTATCCACGATACAGGTTAAATAAATATGATAATTTGCACACAATAGCTGATTTAAAAGTAAACGTTACAATTACAAATACAATTACAATGATTTTGCTGGCAGTGCGGAAGGACGATGTTGCGCAGGAGAATCATCATGCGCAGATAATTTCGGATCATGGACTTTGTTCATGGTTTTTATGAAAATAACACTAACCGAAAAGACGGCACGTGTAAATCTAAACAATGATAAATTAATGTTAAGTTCGGGAGTAATTTGCAAATTTTCGGATAAAAATTGTATGGATATGAAGGGAGCATATACGTTTTAGAATATTCTATCAGAAGGAGAATGTATTAAAAACGCGAATAATAATTGTTCAAAGGAATAGTTACAAAATACTTTAGTGACAAAAATGAAAAAATAGCAAACGCGGTAAATGCCAATGAAATAACATTTGCATTAGCTGTTAAAAATAAGGAACAGAACACCCAAAATTATTAATCTCAGAAAAAGAAAACACTCTAAATGCATATTTTAATGAAACCGATTCTGTTAACTCTGTAAATAGCGTAAATTTACATTTATTCACTTAAAACAATTCCAAATTTGTACATATAGAGAGACACATAAGAAATTAAATTAATAATTTATATACGAATTTACAGTGAAATAGTAGATTGCAATTCAATAATACCAACCTACTACACAATTGGAGAAGACTGGATAAAATGCACTACAAAACCCATGAAGACAGTAGAACCAAACACAAAACGAGTGAGACAAACTGCAGCAGCAACTTAGGTTCCCAATGGAAAAAGCATCGTTATTGAACATAATTGCGAGACACGAGGCAGGAGAGCACATTTCGGAAGAAATATTCTTAGAAAATACACTCAAATACATAGGTGAAAACACATGGAGAAAAATTATAGAAAAGTTAACCGCATGGAATTCTATTTTATCAGCAATAATAATGATAAAAATCATTGTTAATATTATCAATCTGATAGTAGAAATGATTATAACAGGCTATGCTTTACATAAAATATACGGCTGGTCAATCTTTATATCAATTATACCACGTTAGAAAAAAGAAGTGCAGCAGAAAACATAAAGATTGCAACGTACGAGCTAAGAGAAACAAAATTCCAAATACACCGGCCAACAAGAATCAAGAAATATACCTGTAAACTCAAGAAAGCCATCACCGATTCCTAACAGACCACCGACAGTACAAACACCAAAAAACAAATATTCAACATTCACTTTAAATACAATATTGACTAAAAAAGTAGAACATTTATGAATTTGAAATTCTCAAGGGATTTTTTTATTATAAATCATAGAAAACAAAAAGAGAATTATTGTCCTTACTCACTTGTTTTGTATTTGCAATTGCCAAAATTTTGTGTGCTCGTTATCATAGAGAAAGAAAGGAAAAAAGGTAAGACACAAAAATAAGATAAAAAAAGAAGTATTATTTTTGTTTTTATTTTATTTTTTATAATAATAATATAAATTACAAAGTAAACTTAATATAATTGTCAAAGCTCCTGACACAAACAAATTGTAAATTAATATTAAAATTTTTAGGTACTAAAGAACCTTCATATTATACAAAATCACTTAAAACTATGGTAGAATAATCATTAAATATCTCAAGTCTAAGATTAATATTATTGAACGAAAATTATAATAGTTCATAAAAAAATATATTATGTAATAATAAAATATAAATCCTCGTTCTGTAGCCGAAGATTTCGTCGACGAGTAAGATTCCTAATAGAGTAAAAAAAATTACAAAGACAAATTAATACTATTTATAGACAAAAATATTAAAAAAAAACTTTCATGGATCCAAGTTCATCATTTTTAAATTTTCCTCACAATGGTTTGTATATATATTATATTAATTGAAATCCTTGACTGTAAGGTCTGAAAGGAACTAATGGATATTGAATATGGTAGTTATTTAGTTGAATATATTGAACTCAAAGTTGGTAGTAATGCACCATGATACACTGTTTTCAATACGAATGTTGGAATTTTTAATTGATTGATCAGAAAAAATTTGAATTATAAAATGTATAACGGGGTCTGCTAGGCCCGATATTATCGGAGAGAACGCTCCCTCCGCTCCCTCCGTTCCCACCGGTTAGCTTTCGGTAGCGGCGTGGAGTCGCTGGCGGCGAAAGGAGTAGCCGGGGCGAGGAGTTGAAAAAGACAAGGCAATGGTTAAAAAGAAGTAGGTGTTTATTGACTCTACTCTAGACTAGCAATTGGGATAACGCCAAAGAGGGAAGCGCGAATAAGAGCCTGGACGACGGCCGGTGATAGAGTTCCCGATAAAGAAAGAGAAAGAGCCGGTACTTACAGGCGACGTCGCACGGTAATTTATGCGGGGAGGCGGGCAGCAGTGCTCGACTGGCTGGCTCCTCCGTAGTCGACGATGAGGCCCGTAGAGGCTTCCTGGCGTGTCGCTGCTCTGCGTCGGTGCGCGTCTGATAAGAGCCGCTAGCACGTGGTCGAGTTTGCGAAAGGATAGCGGTTCGCGGTACAAGGTCACGTAGTTAACTATTGCTCGTTTTTCAAAACACGTACGGATACCTTCAAAGCTCAAGCTTGACTGCCGTGTCAGTCTCTAATCACGGTCGCTCTCTCTCTCTCTCTCTCTCTCTCTCACTCTCTTCCGTTCTCCCCCCACCTCTCACCTATCCGGCGGTCCTCCTGGATGCTCTTCGCTGCTTCTACAACAGAAACAAACATCATATCTTGATATATGGCCAGGGCTGCGAGCCTCGCTGGCTTATGACGAGACGACCGTCATAAATGTGTAAATTTTTTCGAATAATTAGTTAAAAAAACAGTTTTTTAATTTTAATATTTGTTCTGTACATTCAATTTTTAATCCCTACATTCATATTAAAAGGACTATATCAAAAAGTACATTTACCAATTTTGAACTCAAATCATCAATTGCGGTTGACTTATTGCAATCCTACGGTAAGTGTAATCCATTTTCTATTCCCTATTGTAACTAACTATCGAAGCGTCTTATATAAGAGCTAGGTCTCTCAAATCGTAGGGAAAACTACCCTCTGTTATTTGAATAAATATTAACAGAAATGTTATAAATATTTTAATTTTTAAATTTAATAATTTTCATTTAAAGGTGTCTTGCCCACCCCTTAAGTGAAATTATTATTGATTATTATTTAAAAAGCTTCATCTTTTAATGACTAAATAATATCTGCAATAAAAAAAAAAATTTTTTCTTCAACATTTTTTATTAATTCATTTAAATTATATTTTGTAACCGTATCAGAACCGCACCAGAGATGAGTAAATCTCACCTCCCCCGATCCAGCCAGCAAGTATAAAAATTTAAAAAAAGTAAATATATCGGGTTATAGATATTAAATTGCCCTTTCAAACTATGTAAAAATTTTAATTTGCCCGTTTTTAGTTTTTTTAGGAAAAATAAATTAGTAGTTAAGACTTAGCTCAAACATCAATTAGCTGTATTTTTTTAATTAAACCTTTTTGGAAGATCCATTTAACGCGAAAAAATTTCCCTTAGGTTGATTTAATTTGCCCGCTATGAAAACACAACAAAAACTAATTAATTATTCTTTAAATTAATAATTTTATTGCTACGAATTAACCTGCGATTTGAATGATTCGTGCGCATGTGCGGTGTTGCCAGTTCTCGAATCTGCGCAGTAGCGCATTAGATTGTGGTGTATAATCGCACGCTATTTGAACAGTAGAGAAAAAAAACATTGCATACCGTTTGTTATTTGCAGTTTTTCACATTTCAAATAAATAATTAGTTTATGATTTAAATACTTGTTTTGTTACCAAAGCATTATTAACGTGTAATACTAACATTTTATATCTAAAAACAGCGCGAAAAACTCGTAATAACAAACAATGTAGCATCATCCGTTCGTGATACTATTGAAAGAGCGCGCGGTAGGGAGAGCAAATGAGCGCTCGATTATCGATCGGTAATCGCTCATTGGTTAATAATGGTTTGACAAACTTGCTCCTCAGTTATAACCCTAATACAATAAAATAATTAGATTAATTAATAATATCTATAAAGAGGATATTAGATAAATTCATTAACTACTAATTTATTTTTCCTAAAAAAACTAAAAACGGGCAAATTAAAATTTTTACATAGTTTGAAAGAGCAATTTAATATCTAAAACTCGATATATTTACTTTTTTAAAATTTTTATACTTGCCGGCTGGAACGGGGGGGGGGGTGGAAATCTCTTCATCTTTGACCGCACCAAGCAAGTCTAATTTTATGTGTTGGCTGTAATGATATTGTTTTTCTCTTTAGGTGTTGGTCTGTTGGTTATACTGTCATGGAACCTAAGCGAAAAATATATAGCGCAAAGTGCAAATTCAAATTGAGGTTATGTGTACGGTAATGTCAACGAAGATAGATACGCATAGAAGCAGAAAGCCCTATCTTGAAGTGAGGCGGCCAGACCTCAGTACGCACCCCGACCAGGGGAGTCGCTACGATCTGATTCTTTGACGCGATGGTACAAGTAGCAAGCGGTCGATAAACTACCTATACCTGTTCAGATGATAATCATTATCTAAATCACGAGCATTGAAAATTTTTCAATTTTGTAGTTGAGGGTTCAAATTCCACCAAATTTTTCATTTATTATTTCTTTTTTTAAACAACAGTTACTAATTAATTTTTACTAATTTTTAATAGATAGTTTATCGACCGCTTGCTACTTGTACCATCGCGTCAAAGAATCAGATCGTAGCGACTCCCCTGGTCGGGGTGCGTACTGAGGTCTGGCCGCCTCACTTCAAGATAGGGGTTTCCGCTTCTACGCGTATCTATCTTCGTTGGCCTGGCGATCTTTGTCAGAAAAAGCGGACCACTTTTGGCCGTATGAGAACATATGAGTTGAGTCTCCTTCGAAGATTAGATTGTCAACACTGAAGATTGAAAGTGTTTATAAATGATTTTGATTATTTTTCTAGAGTAAGTATAAAAAATATGAGTAGAGATAGGAAAAGTGATAGGGATATGGACAGAGATTGGGACCGAAACAGAGAGAGAAATAAGAACAGAGAGAGAGGATGGGACATGGAAAGAGATCGAGATAGAAATAGAGGTAGAGATAGGGAAAAGGATTGGGATCGTGATAAAAGTAGAGAAAAAGATCGAGGTAGAGATAGAGAAAGAAATAAGGACAAAAACCGAGAGAAGAAAAAAGCTAATTATAGAGACGATATGAATAGTGACAGCAAATCAAAACACAAGGATAAAAAGAAGCATAAATCTAAACATAAAGAGTGCTCAGAGTCTCCTCCTTCAAAATCTCGTTCTAAAGACAAGAAAAAGAGGTATGTAGTCTGCAGCTTCGATTAAATTTAATTTGAATATCATAAATTAATGGCCACAATTCCCAAAGGTCATCCTCATCCTCATCCTCATCGTCATCTAGTTCTTCTGGATCTGACCAATCGATAGAATTGCAGCAAAAGTTGTACAAGCGGAGGGTGAAAGAAGCCGAAGAAAAGAAAAAACAAAAGGAGTTGATGAAAGCAAAGGAAACTCCTGAAGAAAAGAGGCTTAGGAGATTAAAGAAGAAAGAAGCCAAAGAAAGAAAACGTAAAGAAAGGATGGGTTGGGATAACGATTACCTCCATTACACTAATAACGACAATCCCTTTGGCGATGCACATTTGTTGCAGCCTTTTGTTTGGGGTAAAAAGTTGGAGAAAGAAGGTTTGCTCGAAGTTAGTAGAGAGCAATTAGAAATGCGTAATAGATACAAGCAAGAAGAAAATAAGAGAGAATTGGAAAAAGTGAAAAAGCGTAGACAAGAGCGTGAGTTGCAAAGGCAACAAAGAGAAGAAGAAGCTGCTCTGCAGCAAAGAGGTAAGGAAGCTGCTCAATTAGAACAGTGGCATCGTCAAGAAGATCAGTTTCATCTCGAACAGGCAAGGCTTAGATCTCGAATTAGGATACAGGATGGGCGAGCAAAGCCAATCGATCTTCTTGCTAAATATATTGGTGCTGAAGATGAAGTCGATGCAGTGGAGATGCATGAACCGTATACTTATCTCAGAGGTTTACAAATAAAAGATTTAGAGGATCTTATAGAAGATATCAAGGTTTACAAAGAACTAGAAAGAGGTAAGAATCTAGATTATTGGAATGACATTACAATCATAGTTGAAGATGAATTGCACAAACTTAGGAAATTGCAACAATCTGAATATCAAGTTGGTAAGTAGAAATGATACAGAAAATGCCTTTTTAAACGCAATAAACGCAGGGTTTAAATAATTCCAATTGTTAGCTATAGGACGACGCGAAGGAATTCACGAATCTGTAGCAAATGATGTTACAAAAATTTTCAAAGGAAAAACTGCAGCTATGTTGGAAGAACTTCAATGCAGAATTGAATCAAAAATAAGTGGCAAAGCTGAGGGTGTTGACATTGGTTATTGGGAAAGTTTGCTATCGCAACTTAAAGGTACATAAAATTTTTTAGTTTTTTAAAAATATTTTTTATTTCTAGTATAAAATATGTAAATTTTCAGCTCACATGGCCAGAGCACGATTACGGGACCGTCATCAAGAAAACTTGAAAAAGAAATTAAATATTTTAATTGCTGAACAAGGCGTGGCTAAAGTAGAAAATGAAGCTTACGAACCACAAGCAAATGACGAGGATTCACAAGAAGACGAAGAACCCTCAACTAGCGCACTTTCTACAAAGAGTGAAGAAAGCCAATCTGAGTAAGTTAAATCAAATTTCAAAACCAATAGAACTCGTGTGAAAAGTACGTATTTTATAAATATAATTTTTAGGGAAGAGCAATTCGAAGAATCAGGAGCTTACTCTCCGAGATATATTCCACAATCAGAACTCGAACCAGGAACGATTGTTACACTCGAAGAAGAAGATGCTCAACGTTTAGAATTCGCAAGGAATCAAGTTGTAAATACAGGTCGTAAAGTACAAAATGTTTTATCCGCAGAAGAACAAGCAATGCGAAGAGAAGTTAGCAAAAATATGGATTCAGACGAAGCGCAATTCAGCGTGGAATCTTCATTGGAAGCTCAAGTGTATTTGTGGTCCGACAAATATAGACCCAGAAAACCTCGTTACTTTAACAGGGTACATACAGGTTTTGAATGGAATAAATACAATCAAACACATTACGACATGGATAATCCACCTCCAAAGATTGTTCAAGGATACAAATTCAATATATTTTATCCAGATTTGATAGATAAAAACGTTACACCCGAATATTTCTTGGTAAAATATCTTTTCATTTTATGAATACTACAGTTATTTTCATTGCTTTAGTTATTTTCAATACCTTTTCTACGTATGTAATATTTTTATTTTCAGACGCCATGTACAGATAATAAAGATTTTGCTATACTAAGATTTAAGGCTGGACCGCCATACGAAGACATAGCTTTTAAAATAGTGAATCGCGAATGGGAATATTCTTACAAACGAGGATTTCGGTGCCAATTTCACAACAATATCTTCCAGTTATGGTTTCATTTCAAGCGCTACCGATACCGCAGATGAACTCAATTTTGGAATAAATTTAGACGAATTGTATTATATTTCAAAAAAATGTTTTTACTTATAAAAATAATGATTTAGAATATTATCATTATTATTATTATTATTATAATAAAAAAAAAAATATTTTTAAAAATATTTTTAAAAATATTATCTACTAATCTACGTGTTTATACTTCCTAAAATCCGTTGCAGTTGGAACAACTTACATGAATGGAGAAAAAATTGTTTCGAAAATATATCAATTAGTTATACTTAACTTTATAGTCGGCAGCTCAAACAATGTAAGCAAAAAAGTACAACACCCGCATATGCATTATAAAGAAAAATGCATACTAGTGGTTATTTGCTTCTAAGTATACGAACCTACTGTTGAACTCGAGTTACTCAACGATACCGTCGTCAAACCAATTAAATCGGATCTTATAAATTGACACGACAATAAAAGAAATGAATGAAAAAATTATTAATAAAAAATAAAATAGTATATCTCATCGGCAAAGAGGATACAGTTATAATGGGAAAGTTGTATCCACATAATTTTGAAGTTCATAATCGATTTGCATAATCGATTATTTGTTCAGAGTATACTGTACAGTAGATATCGATCACAGAAAGTGCCGGGCAAACGCAATACTTGACAAATCGTAATTCGCGAGTGAGCTACATGAAAGAAAGCGCACTGCCCTCGGAAGAAAGCATTATAATGTTAGAAGTCGTTTAGCCAAAGGCAGCTGCGCGAGTAATGGAAAAGGAGCAGTGCACGCTCGGACTAGTAAGCTCGCGCGTACGTTTGGATCGATGCAGTAGTCCCTCGCATGTGACTCGATGTGACTCGATGTGACTCGATGTGACTCGATGTGACTCATGGTTCGTGGTTCGTGGTTCGTGGTAGTCGGTGCCGCGGTTTCCTAGCTGCCGTTGTAAACAAGGCGCGTCTCTCCCCCCAATGGCAAGGTAATAAGCTTTTGCACCGTATCGCCTGCGGCTGTGTAGCTCTTCGCGTTATTCGCGTAGGCTGTGTCGCGAGGAGGTTCAGTCGACCGGCGTCTCGCGAACTGATCGCTTCTACATGCACGCGCGCACAGCCTACAGTCTGGGGGGTTGTTTTGCCTTCTCGTGCATCGCTGACTCTTTTTTTCAAAACAAACTCGGTAAGTTCCATTTTTCGAAAATAGATGTCACTTCGACATTTCTTTTCTTTTCTTTTCTAAATATCTCATTTTCGCGTCAATTGCAGTATAGTGGAGAATAAAGTAAAATCCGTACGTCCAGTCCGATGACAATGAACTAGAAAGCTTTAACGACAACAATATCTTTTGCATTAATCGTTCAGCAGTCGTATCGACGATTGCGGGTTTGCCCCGTCGCTCCCGTCACTCCCGTCGGATGGTGATTGGCGCTATGTTGATGGTCAGATGTCCGATAACGCACGCAGACAGCTACGAGCATATGTATACGTACATAGATAGCATAAGTCGATCGGTATACCTCTATCTATACCTGACTGATGTATATATGTGTGTGTGTGTGTGTGTGTGTGTGTGTGTGTGTGTGTGTGTGTGTATAACATTTTAACATTGCAGTTGCAGTTGCAGGTTTGCAGGCCGCAAGATACGTTGACGTACGCAAAACGAACGCGATCGATGCGTTATACTTACCTACTTGATTTTCCTCGACTTATCTGCTATTCCGCGAGCGTCGCTCAGGCATCCGTGCATTCCGTTTCTACTTGGTGGATTGCGCGCTTTGGGAGACTTTTCAATTAGTATTATTGCGACTCGCACGCGCCATTATCCATTTACTTTCGAGCTTCGATCCTCGACGCAACTTACTTGCGCTATTTATTTAGGCGCCGGTTCTCTTGACTCTCTTGCGCATTCAATTCTAGAGACAACGATATTTTTCAATCCGAAACGCTTGACCCCTGAAATTGCACCGCTGACCCGTTGCGTTTTTCAGAGGGACTGCAGCTACGTATATGTTTAGAAAATCGTCAAGTGTGATGTAACTCGCGTACTCCTCAACGACTCGCGTCTCATTTGGAAGAGAAGACGTAGTATTTGACATTTGAGTAAAGTTTGAGAAAACCCGTTGCAGCGTTTAGCTATATTTGAAAAAAGAAAATATGAAGTGGCCAAAGACATCGGCTGACCTGCTGTCGGAAAAAACGTTTCTCGTCATTCGCGAAGACCTGCGGAACCTTGGCGTAATAGGTCAGTGCAATCGTCGGTATCACCAAGACACGTATTATCAAGACATCGTTCATTTTGGTTAAGCCAAGATACACTGTTTTTTGTTTTCTTTAAGCATAACCTACGCATTAAAAAAGAAATTCAAGAAATTGTCGCATGAATTTTGAACTTGGCAACAAGTGCCAAGGTCTATTATATCTATGCGCATAGATGTGCGCATTCGCTAGCTTTAATCACAGCTTGTGGCGGTTAACTCTGACGGTTAACTCGGACAGTTAACTCGGACAGTTAACTCGGACAGTTAACTTGGATCGAATAATTCCAGCACACGCTCTCACCTCTATATACGTGTAATATCCGGCTATATCTAGATGTGCTCGGCAATACGTATGTCTCCTACTCAAAACTCTCGACGTAACTGTCTATCCACCCACAGAGAAAAGGAAGAGCAGTACAGGCCATCGTTCGAGTAGGGTATCATCGTGTAGCCCACGCGATCAGTCCTCGACGAGCACGACGGCGAGGTGTAGCTCCGACACCTGGCCGAAAATGAGGAAGAAACGCCAGAGGAAGACGGACATGGCGGATCAAAGTTCGGACGAAGAGCCACGACCGGCTACAGCCAGCCTCGAGGCGCCGCTTGTACTGGATCCGAGACTCGTCGACAAACTCGACATGACGCTGCTCAGCAAGGTTCTTCTCATTCGATCTCCATTTCTGTCGAGTAATCAAGGGGACGGGACATTTTTAGACACTCATTTTTTTACACTCAATCGTTTTCATAATTCCAGTTACGAACGCAGTGGAAAGTAGAAACATTTTCAATATTTCCTAATGGCAAGTTTCTCGAAAAATCGATCATCTTCCATTGCCTGACAATTTGAAATTCTATCATTAGAAGAAATTCGCTTCTTTTCTCAAACGAATGTTCTACTTGCTACCTGCACTATATCTATCGAACAGCTTCTAAAAATCTTTACGTACACTGTCATTAAATTTTTCACGAACTATGCTGAATAAAATGTTATCTATAATTAAGAAAATCTATGCATTTATTTATTTATTTATTTATTTATTTATTACATATTTTCGGCGTAAGAATGAAATTTCATGTAATACATGCTTTTTTGGATTTCCGTGAAGTTTATTTAATTATATCTAAAGGTGTCTTGTCCCCGTAGTTTGCGCAGACAGATAATCGGTGGGGAAAGTAATGCATGCGGGATGTACGAAAAGATAGCGTTGAGTAGGATCAGGGTCTAAACGATCTGGGACTAAACGATCTGGGCCTATACGATCTGGGCCTATACGATCTGGGCCTATACGATCTGGGCCTAAACGATCTGGCTCAGCGTTAACTTAGCTTGATAATTATTTCTAATGATTATTCATTTGATCACAGGAACATCTGAGCGCTTTGTTAACGCGGATAAATCTCGGTGTGGTGAAGGTCGCTTCGGTCCTGGACACGTCTAAGCTGAATGCTCAGCGACAAGCGACGGCGTTGAAGTCGAAAGCTCGATTCGCGAACGTGAAAAAGTCGAGCGCGGTCAGCAGAATCGAATCGAGGTCGAGCGAAGCTGCGAGCAGCCCCGAAGAGACCAAACGATTCGACGCCAACAACAACAAGAACAAGGTGAGTCAGAGATTGCCGAGTGACTTGCGTTTGACAACAGAACTGTGACGAAGCGCTATTACGAGTATTACGAGTTTTCAATTACCTTATTACTTGCATTGAATCGTCCGATGTAACGAGGATTGTCGAATTTCCTTGAATGAGTCACCGGCGTGCCCGAATCAATCGATAACACTGGCTATAGACGCGTGTATCCGCGACAAGCATAGCGTTTTCGCTGCAATATAACCATTGAAAATGAAACGATCTCAGCGAAATAGCAACAGTAGCTGCAACGCCGTCCAACAACGTTTATCACCTCTGCGCTCGCGAAGCTCCAGGAGTACGGCGAGATCGAGCGACGTGGCCTTGTTCACCGCGAACGTATCCCAGAACCCGAAGAAGATGTCGGAGCCGTGCACGACGTGTAAACGAGCAGCTCATCCAGAGCGGTTCCACAGTCACCCCAAGAGTCCCTGCGCCTCGCCAGTCAAGTCGCCCAAGAAGGACTCCCTGACGTCGGTCGCGTCCTCGGTGGCCAGTGCCAGGTCTAGTCCGTCTATTATACCGATCAGAGCTGGTGCTAGGAACGCAGCTAAGACGACCTATCCACTGCTCAGCCCGACGATGACTTCGCCTAGGTCGGAACTCCTAGCGAATTCTTTCCTCTTATCTGGTAATTAAGTCGTATATAAAAAACAAACAAAAATACCAAATTTCATTACTTACAGCTACATTATCTTAGAGCTACATTCTAACTTAACGTACAAGCTATATATATGGCTTAATAGCATTTCACTTACACTCTTTGAAAATGAAAAACATTTGTTTAAGGGGGCAAGATTTGAAATTGAAATGTAAATTACTAAATTCAAAATTTAAAATATTTATAACAATGCAGTTATAATCCTAGTGATACCTAGTTACGACAGAAAGTTGTTAACGATGCATTTTGTTGATTTTTTTCATATAAATGTAATTATATATAACACTATGATAAATTTGATCAATTTGATCAATTTGAAATTCGGTAAGACACACTGATATACCAATGTCACGATAAAAAATTGCATGAAGTTATTTTTTTCAAACACTTTAAAAAAAGGTGAATTTTGTAATAATATTAATTTTTTGTTACAGACGTGCAAAGTTCAGGGAGAAAATAAGCAAAATTATCATTCGGTTTATCGCTTATCACATTTTTCATTTTTCCCATAGTAAATACACTTACTTCTATACACTTACTTCTTGTATTAGATATATTTTTTTATACATTCCTCATAGTTCGAAATAATAAAAATGATCCATTCGAATAAAATAATGAACTATTTAATAGGAAAAATGACTTGAGGACTCGTATCGCTAGCTGGTTTATCGCTGAAAAACGTGACGTTTCGACGTTTCACGACGAGCCCCAATTTATCCTATATTATTAAAATAATGATTGATTGGAGGTGAAATGACATTAACCGTTTTCGATTTTGCCGCGCTGCAGCGACGGAAGAGGAAAAGTCCTCGAGCGAAGAAGCTTTGCGAAAGGTGCGTAGCGTGACATCGAGTGCGGCTCAAAAGAGCACGGAAGATAAGGCGTCGAGTAAGCAAAGTCGGCGCCCGAGATCTATCACCTGTTATATCTGCGGTAGAGAATTTGGAACCGCAAGTTTTCCCATTCACGAACCGAAGTGTTTACAGGTTTGTCATCATGTCTGCTTAATTTTAGTAATAGATTTATGTTTTCAAATTATGAATATTATTGTATACGTTAACATACGTTAACATACGTTAACACACGTTGACGTACGGTGACAATCCACTTATTGATCTCTATAGTCCATATCGATTGCCGTAAATTTGCATTTCAAATAAACGCTAAATATCGTAAGTTATTAATGATGTTCTTCATGTTAATCCGCGATAAATATTATTTGGAGTAACAATTGATTAATAGGCATAACTTGGTATTTTGAAAAGATTCATTTTTGAGTCACAAACTCACACTTGTTCAATGAAACTGTATTTTCGCGCGTTTCTCAGATAAGATGGAAAGATCAATGACCATAACCATATTCTCAAGGTACCTTATTTCGCTAATTTGACGATTAACTTTTTGGAATATTTGTAAAATTTATCACTTATTCTATTACCAAAAGTATTCATAAAAAATTCGAAATATATACCAACAGTAAAGCAATTAATTTAAAGAATTCATTGAAATAATTTTTTTAATTATTTAGACAAGATATTGCTAATATATTTCATTTGGCAAAATCGTGATTATATTGCATTATATATATACTTTTATCGTATACTTTTCTACGAAGTTAAAATAATAGCCTTTTTTAAAGTTAAAACGCAAATGTACCGATGCGTAAAAGATTATTACGCTCGATTATTGTTGTTTTAATTAGTGACTATGAGTTAGTGATAAGATTAAGATTGACAACTAGGAAAATCTACCAAGTATCGTTGTTCGTTACTAATCGACTTCTCGCATGAATAATATTCATTTAACAACAGAAATGGGAACGTGAAAATAAAGCTCTACCTCTGTCACAACGACGCAGCGAACCACAACGACCCAACGTGCCCATTGATCACGAGGATTGGAACGAAGCTGCATGGGAGCAAAGTCAGGTACACCTGAATTTTTCTCAACTGTATATTTTACATTTACGCATTTGTCGAGTGCTCATTTGGATCCCGCTGAATAACAATTGCTATTAATTGTTTAAAAGATATGCGTATTTTTGGAGCTAATAAAGCTCACGAGCTCGTCTTATCTGGCTGTTCTAGGCTCTTCTGATTCCGTGCCTAAAGTGCAAAAGAACTTTTCTACCCGATCGATTAGCTATTCACGAAAGAAATTGCCGAGCTCCAAACAAGGTATTTCACAAGAATCTATAAATAGAAATGGAATTTGGCACACTCTATTCTTTGAAAAGTACTATAAAAATCCAGCAATTTAAATGCGAGAATCTGATTATAATCAGTCGTTAGATGCGCTTAATTGCGTCTAACATTTTTCGACGTAACAATTTCGACGTAACAATTTCGACGTAACAATTTCGACGTAACAATTTCGACGTAACATTTTCGACGTAACATTTTCAACGTAACATTTTCGGGTCGAGGTCTTATCGAGAGAGAAACTTACACCCCATCCTAACGATGATGCGCAACCTACATCTCGAGGGATTAATGAGCTTGTAAGTTGCGATCGTTGAGGATGTCGTATGCACAAGTGTACATATAATTCGTTGTACAAACAAAACCGTCTAATAATTTTCGCAATTTTCTTATCATTTACAGGTGTTCTATCACGTTTAAATTAATTATACAGCTGTGATAAGCTTTCTCTCAGGTTTCTGTGTTTACGTTCATAATAGTAATGTGTTGTATAGATTCACACAGTTTACCTATTATAAATCTCTGTTTTAACGAAAGGATTTTCTGACAATGTTAAAACTCTCGCAGCAAAAGAATTCGAAAGATATCCATTAATCATTATAATCAAATACATCTTATATATAACTACAGATATTTTAAATCTAAGATTTTTATGTGCGTTTTTAAAAAAGTTTTTACGAATGATTCAATTAAAATAATGCAAAATAAAAAGAATAATGCAAAATATGTTTTATTATTATTATTTTTCTCTTTACATTTTTCCTTTATACCCTGGTTATGTGGTTATGTGGCTATGACAACACCAAAGACATTTAAAAAGTTCTAGTTACTAACACACGTGACAAATTCAGAGCCAAAAGTAATTTGCATAAGTAGGAAAGATTGATTGATCGTATCTTTGTTGTTATTTTGAAACTTAAAGGGAAATATCGCCTTAACCGGTCAGACTTTCGAAATTGAAATTTCTGCTGTGAGATCTGAAAATCTGTGAAAAAATCTATACGACTGGTTTTGAAGGGTCCGAAGAATTGACGAGCTCGAAAAAGGAAAAACTACGAGGCTTATACTTGCCATATTCTTGCCTTATTCTTCGATACTGAAAATCAATTTCCCAGCGCACGTTCTGCGCGTATCCTGCATATATAGAGTGTAGAACCTATTGATTTCTTAACGATAATCGTAGACGTAAGAGTAACAAACACGCTTTCGTATAGGCACAGACTCGAATTTTAGAAAAGTAGCGATTTCTTCGTAAAACAGCTTATTCGTGCACTTCCATTCGTGCATATATATATAATATCTATTTTGTACGATCTACCCCTTATATATTAACTCATTGTACACAAACGCGCGTCCGGCGAACGAAAAATAAAAGAATGATCATTCGATGACGCGCTAAGAAATAAAGCGAGAGAGGGTCGGAAGAAAGGGAAAAGGTTCGACGACCCCGAGTTCCGCGAAGAGCTTTCTAGCTTGCGAACTTAGAGTAACTACTAACTGTATGAGAAATCATATAGGCGCGAGCAGTAACGCGAGCAGTAACGCGAGCGCGTTTTCCCTTAATTGCCTTGCAGCGTTAGGCTCTTCGACGTACTCCAAGTGTATTGTACATATTGTACATACATGTATGACGTGTACTATATGCATAAAGGTAAGAGCGACTGCCTATACACACGGTGACGGACGTACTTTGTTCTGATGCTCAGCGACAAGCGTGTTCGTCATTGAAAAAGCTTATAGGCAGAGAGTATCGATCGTTGGCCGTGCGATTTCCGAGTCGCAATCGATATCGATCAATTTAGGCCACGGATCTTATCGTATACTACATAGTCTGTACTATATTATAGTCTAACAATGCCAGTGGCTATCGCGATCTCGAATTCTATTTCAATAGGCTAGCTCTTCTCGGCTTTAATCTCAAATCTCGCTCACTTTGCAGTAAAATCCCAAACTTCGTAATGACGAATCTCTTTAACGAATCTCTTTCATTTCATAAATACCGACAACTCTACCACCGTACATCTCTACAGTACTAGCGTATAGGTATGTACGGTAGCGTACGCGTACGGTCGATGGAACGGTCAAACATTATCTTTTTCTTCTTTACAAACCGCTTCCTAATTAAAGAAAATCACATTTTGTCATTCTCGTCGCGGCATCTCTATAGCATTGAACCTAACGATAGTCAAGAAATAATGATGTTTCTCCCTTCTGAATGATCAATATGAAAAAATGAAAAAACGAGGAGAAAGATTTTTCTCGTCGACGGGTTTGTCGTCAATCTGTCGGAGAATGAGACGAGGATATCCTAGCGTGTATACGATATATATCTACATATATATCTATAGCCAGTGATTCCGCGAGCTTTCGTGCTGAAGGTTTTTTACAACTGCAAGGTAAATTATACACGAGGAACTCGGCCGATTTGAAGGTAATGGGAGAGCCCGCGAGCAGGTACCGCTTCGCGCGCAAAAGCTCTCTGCGTGTCGTTGCTGCGTTCTCGAGCTCGCGAACAGCCTTAGTTGTTTTTCTGCACTGACTCGAAAGATAAGCATTTCGCCAGGAGGTACATTGTTTTACATTTTTTCCAGCGGAAAAAGGCTATTCAAGTGGTTCGTCGAACAATATACATCGAACAATATATACTCGGTAACTGTTAAAACAAAAAACAAATATGTACTCGCTTTTCACACGTTTTTCTTAATCGCGCTGTTCTCGAGCTAATATCGAGATAATATCCTCTGGACATATCGAATGCTTGAAAGAATATCGTGTCATGCGATGAAACGCGAAATGCCAAGAATCGCGCGCCAAAGAGACTTCTAGCGCGTGCTTCCAATGTTTATTTATCATATGATATAGAATATTCTAGAATATTCATTTCGAACTATAAATTTTAATAATTAAGCATACTAGCGAGATGTCCACTAAAATGCTTCCTTTGCTTGTTGCAAATTTCCTAGTATATAATATAATAACAGCTATCCATATACATGTACATATACACACATATATATATATAGGCATTATGATGACTAGAAAGCAACATTTCGACTACTACTCGAATAATTTCGAATGAATGCTCATTTGATATTGCTCCACTGCAGATAATATCAAGATATTTTCTCTCTCTCCGAGTCCCCACGTGTTTTTCAGATTCGAGACTTTGTAGCGCAAGAGAGCACCGTACACACTGCAGGCTGCAGCGTCGCTGCGTCCCTATCACTGCCTCGACCGCTCGAGTCTCACATCCGCTTCCGCCTCGTAAAAGTACGAGAAAATGAGATAGTAGATAGTAAAGCTACTGGTGGTGCCCTCGTACGGTGTCTCTCTTCTTAAGAGCTTCACACGTGTGCAGCAGCACTAGCAGCACTAGCAGCACTAGCAGCACTGAGCACTGAGCAGTACGTGTACGGGCGCTATCTCCGTCTCTTTTCCTCGAGTGTATTTTAGATAGACGGACTCCAGCCGCCAGCGCTGTGCGCGTCATTCGAGCCGCCGATACCGCCGCCACTACTACTGCTGCCACCATCTCGTCAGCCCCGTTACTGCGGCACCAGCGCGCAGGACTCCTGTCGTTCTTTCCCAGGGAGTCCGCCATTGTTGGCGCACGTATATTTTCGACCAGGCCTGCCGTAATCGGACAACATCCAAAATGGTACGTAGCCTAGACCTGAAATATCCTTCGAACCGTTCTCCTCGACGTCCCAAGTTCAAGGCCCGACCTATATTTCGACTTAAATCCATCCCGAGTCCCTGGAAAATCCGGAAAACTGAGCGATTTCTCCGGATTGCGCAACAAAGCCGCCGTAGGGCCCTCTCTTGCCAGTATCACCCTTTGCCGAAGGTTCTTCCTTTTACGTGTCTGCGCGTCGACGTCGAGACAATTTCGAAAATAACGCGCCTAGAAAGAAAATCGTTCCAAGGGTCATTGACATCGTGTCTGGACGCGTGACTGTGGCTGCAGATGTTGGAGGAGTTGTCCGCGTGCTCGGGGGGATGTGCACGCACCATCGGGTCACGCAGATTTGTCCACGTCCGGGATTCGATCGTGTGGCATTCGCCAAGATGTCGCGGAGAGAAGATCGGGCGGACCACGTGGACGCGACGCGCCGCGAGGTTAAAAGCTGTTTCGCTTTCGACCCTCTTCCCTTCATCTCTCGGTCGACCCTTGCTGGAGGATAAGAATGAAGTTACGATGCGTCTACAAGTTTTCACCGAGGATTCGATCTATTTTTTTAGGTGAACTTCACGGTAGACGAGATCCGTGGCATGATGGACAAGAAGAAGAACATCAGGAACATGTCCGTCATTGCTCACGTAGATCATGGAAAGTCAACTCTGACCGACTCCCTTGTGTCCAAAGCCGGTATCATTGCTGGAGCTAAGGCTGGAGAGACACGTTTCACTGATACCCGTAAGGATGAACAGGAACGTTGCATTACCATCAAATCCACGTAAGTCTCTTTTTTAAATTGGCTCTTTACAATGCTCCAATATTTTTGGTTCTGGATGCTAACCATGCGTTTCATTGCTTGCTTTGCAGGGCCATCTCTATGTTCTTTGAACTTGAGCCTAAAGATTTGATCTTCATTACCAACCCTGACCAACGTGACAAGGAAGAAAAAGGTTTCTTGATCAATCTTATCGATTCCCCTGGGCACGTAGATTTCTCCAGTGAAGTCACAGCTGCTCTGCGTGTCACTGATGGAGCCCTTGTTGTTGTTGATTGTGTTTCTGGTAAGTTGATTATTATTTGCTCAGGCTTAGTGTTCTTCTTCAATATACATAAATATTTTACAAATATCCACAACAATTTGAAAAGACTAATAAGCTTTTCTCTATCAACAGGTGTATGTGTACAGACTGAGACTGTATTGCGTCAAGCTATTGCTGAGCGTATCAAGCCCGTTTTATTCATGAACAAAATGGACCGTGCTTTATTGGAACTTCAACTTGACAGTGAAGATCTTTACCAAACTTTCCAGCGTATTGTTGAAAATGTTAACGTTATTATCGCTACATACTCCGATGATGATGGTCCCATGGGTGAAGTCCGTGTAAGTATCTAATATTGGAATAATTCTTTTTTAAAGTCTAGTTACTTTTACATGATGATTGTTCATTCACAGACCTGTTCTGAATATTTGTGATAGACAATAGAACGGCCAACTGAAGTTTTTAAAACAAATTACTTGCGGTTCTCAATTATCTATGGAATATTCATAAAATTATTTTTTAATAGGTCGATCCCAGCAAAGGATCCGTTGGTTTCGGTTCTGGACTCCACGGATGGGCTTTCACTCTCAAACAGTTCTCAGAAATGTACGCTGAGAAGTTTGGCATTGACGTGGTAAAGCTAATGAACCGACTGTGGGGAGAATCCTTCTTCAACCCCAAGACAAAGAAGTGGAGCAAACAAAAGGAGCCTGAGAACAAGCGTTCCTTCTGTATGTACGTCTTGGACCCTATCTACAAGGTAAATATCAGCTACGTTCCCTTTTTTTAACTTCTGTTTCTTTTTTTTTTTTTCTTTTTTGTATCCTTTTGGCACACTAGCGTCTCTCTGCAGTGCAGAAAAGGTTTTCTTCATCGGAAGAAAACTGATTCTTGCACGATGACAGTGTCGACAGTGCATTAACAGAAGGAGAGTAAATTAGCGACTACATTTAAACGATGCCATTGAGCCTCTATCCTTATGCTCGATAATGATATGCTACGGTGTAGACGCTACATTTTATTACTTGTTAAATGCATAATTTTAAAAATGATAAATCCACATTTTTGTAAACACAATTTTGTATGGTTATTTCAGGTCTTTGACTGCATCATGAACTACAAGAAGGATGAGTGCGAAGGTCTCCTGAAAAAACTGGGAATCGTTCTGAAGCCCGAAGACAAGGACAAGGATGGAAAAGCTCTTCTTAAGGTATTATATTTATAACAAATTTTTTTAATATATTCATTGATTTTCTCATTCAAAATGATGAACGTTCTAAAATATTTCTGACACCTCTTCTGAATAATCGTGAGAGAGGCTATGAACTAGATCTGACTTTTTACGACTTTTTGCTTATTTACTACTGACATACTTTTTAGTCACTAATTAGATACAATCTTCTTAGGTCGTTATGCGTACCTGGTTGCCAGCTGGAGAAGCTTTACTTCAGATGATAGCCATCCATCTGCCATCCCCAGTAACAGCCCAGAAATACAGAATGGAAATGTTGTACGAGGGACCTCAGGATGACGATGCCGCCATTGGTATTAAGGTAAATAATATAATCGATGTCAATATTTTCTTTCTTTTATTTTAAATTTTACATGATGATTGTTCATTTCACAGACCTGTTCTGAAAATATTGTGACTGACATAAGAACGGCCAACTGACGATATTTAAAAAATCATTAATATCTTTTTTTTTTCTTGGAAAATATTAAGCATTCCCCATTTATCTTTTAGAACTGTGACCCCAACGGGCCCCTTATGATGTACATCTCTAAAATGGTACCCACTTCCGACAAGGGACGTTTCTACGCTTTCGGTCGTGTTTTCTCTGGAAAGGTCTGCACCGGAATGAAGGCTCGTATCATGGGACCTAACTTCCAGCCTGGCAAGAAGGAAGATCTGTACGAGAAAGCTATCCAGCGTACCATTCTTATGATGGGACGTTACGTTGAAGCTATTGAAGATGTTCCCTCTGGTAAATTATTTTTCTATTCTTACATGTATTTAGTTAAAATATCTAAGTTGAAATATTTACGATTGTTTACATGATGATTGTTCATTCACAGACCTGTTCTGAATGTTTGTGACAGACAATGGAACGGCCAACTGACGTTTATAACAAAATTAAGCATCTATTCATACCCAGGATTAAACAAATTTTCTAATCAAATCTTTTATTTTGATTGCAGGCAACATTTGTGGTCTTGTCGGTGTTGACCAGTTCTTGGTTAAGACTGGAACTATCACCACTTTCAAGGATGCCCACAACATGAAAGTCATGAAATTCTCTGTCTCACCCGTCGTGCGTGTCGCCGTCGAACCCAAGAACCCTGCCGATTTGCCAAAACTTGTAGAAGGTGCGCTATTCCAAAATACAGATTTAATTACTTTAATAAATTTCAAATGATGAAAATACTTTAGAGCACTGGGTTATGATTTACAGTGATTATTTTTGACAACCTGATAGATTGTTCAAAGTTAACATAACAAATGATTTAAGAAATCAAATTATCTATAGAAGAAAATGTTGTTTTTAGGTCTGAAACGTTTGGCCAAGTCCGACCCTATGGTGCAATGTATCATTGAAGAGTCAGGAGAACACATTATCGCCGGTGCTGGTGAGTTGCATCTTGAAATCTGCCTGAAAGATCTTGAGGAGGACCATGCCTGCATTCCCATCAAGAAATCCGACCCTGTTGTGTCATACAGAGAAACGGTCTCAGAAGAATCAGACCAGATGTGTCTGTCCAAGTCGCCCAACAAGCACAACCGTTTGTTCATGAAGGCTCAGCCCATGCCCGATGGTCTCGCAGAGGACATTGACAAGGTATGTTTAAACTATTTGTTCATTCGTTCATCGATTTAAAATACTATAAAATGCATTTTTCAATATTAGTAGCTTTATCGTGATGACTGTTCTAAAATATTTCTGACACCTCTTCTGAATAATAGTGAGAGCGAATATGAACAAAATCTGAATACCTTTAGAAACTTACAATTTTTTCACATCTAATTAATATTGACAATTTTAATATATTATTTACGATTTATTAACTAAATTGTTAATAATTTTAGGGTGATGTCAACCCCAGAGACGACTTCAAGGTCCGTGCTCGTTACCTGAGTGAGAAGTACGATTACGACGTAACAGAAGCCAGGAAAGTTTGGTGCTTTGGTCCCGACGGAACTGGCCCCAATATCCTTGTCGACTGCACCAAGGGAGTACAATACCTTAATGAAATCAAGGACTCAGTTGTTGCTGGATTCCAATGGGCCGCTAAAGAGGGTGTTCTCTCTGAGGAGAATCTCCGTGGTGTTCGTTTCAACATTTACGATGTCACGTTACACGCTGACGCTATCCACAGAGGAGGTGGTCAAATCATCCCAACGACGAGACGTTGTCTGTACGCATGTCTTCTCACTGCCTCTCCCAGACTTATGGAGCCTGTATACCTTTGTGAAATTCAGGTAATTATTTTTTGCTTTCAAAATTTTAATATGTAACTTAATAGTCACTCTTGAAAATCTTTAATACGCGTTGTTAGAGTATTACTGAAGGTATTAAAGCACTTTACCCTCAAAAATACTATTTTAATCAATTTTCAAAGAAGATTCTGTATTTCCTAATATTCCGCAATAATCGCTGTTTTAAATGAAAAATTGTATAGATTGATCTAGCAATATCCATATATGGAGGTAAAATGATGAGAATGCTATTGAGCACTGGGTTATGAATCACTGTGATTATTATTGAAAACCTGAACATTTTATTTAAGTTACGAAAAGAAATTTTTTATTAAAACAAATTTATTTATCCAAATTATATTTATTTGTTAGTGTCCTGAAGTCGCTGTTGGTGGTATCTATGGTGTACTCAATCGCAGACGTGGTCATGTCTTTGAGGAACAGCAAGTGGCTGGTACCCCTATGTTCGTCGTAAAGGCATACCTTCCTGTCAACGAGTCGTTCGGTTTCACCGCTGACCTTCGTTCTAACACCGGTGGACAGGCTTTCCCACAGTGCGTGTTCGACCATTGGCAAATTCTTCCTGGTGACCCCCTGGAAAATGGAACTCGCCCATACCAAGTCGTACAGGTAACGTATTTAGTGTGCTAATCGAATTTTTTTAGATATGAACCACAATCATAACTAATGACTATGGCTTATTAACGGTCTTGTCATTTTTAAATTTGTGGTAAAGTAATTTGTTTTTTAAAGTTTCGGTTTTCCAGTAGAAATCTGGTTTGCCTGAATAAGGAAACATACATTTTTAAAGTAAATTTTAATTTTAATATTGTGCGACGTAAAAAGCATGTAAACGTGTGTTGTACAATTCTTATCTGAACACAAATTGTATCTCAGTTTTTAAAAGTATACTATTATTCGACCATTAAATCTAAAACTAATGCCTTAAATTATTCTTTGTTTCAGGACACACGTAAGAGGAAGGGATTGAAGGAAGGTCTCCCAGACTTGGCTTCATACCTCGACAAATTGTAAACGTCGCGAATGGACACATCATATTTAAATAATTATTTAAATATTGTAATTCAATTAATATCGCTGGAGCAGTATACGTCTCTACCATCGGTCGTTATATGAACTTTGTTCCTCCGCGCAACATCGTGGAAAATAAAAATTATGAATATAAAAAAATACGGACAACTATTATAAATTGTAATTACAGAGCGGGGAAGAAGGATAAGAAGAAACTCTTACTTTAGCACGGGGAATACTATTTTATACATTTATTTAATTAAAAAATGAATCGCAATAAAAGCTGCCAGTGGCTTTTGTTTCAGAAAAATTGATTTACAGTACTGGAAACGTTATTCTGTAATTTTAAATTACTCCCCTTTTACTTTTTACTGTTAATCCTGTTATGTTGCCCCGTTACGTTTTCTCGTTTGACTGAATAAAATAAACGATTTTTTCAATTGTGATAAAATAATTTTTCGAATTTTAAAGAAATACATTGTCTTATTTAATCGAGACAAGCTGACATCACTTGCACTGAGCGATGAAAATAATTCTTATGTACTCGTTGCACATTGACAGTCTATATTTTAAGGTAACGATAATGAAAACCTATTTAAGTATAAAGTATAATAACATTTTTTATACACAAATCTTATTTAATTCCTAAAAACATTGCAATAAACATACATCTTTTTATTTCTTTTATATATTTAAGTAATTAGAGTAGATTTTCATAATTTAAAAATTTTTATATAAATTTTTCATATTTTGAAATAGATTAACTCTAATCTATGATATCTATTTACATTTATACGGGTAAAAATTAACGGCTTTTTTAACGCAAATTTTTCTCTTGGCCTCTACAATTAACCCAATTAACATATATCAGTAACAAAATTGTTTGTGAAATTAAAATATGCGTCTTAATCTAAAATATTCGTATAAAATGTTATTTCTTTAGAAAGTATAAGTATTTGAAAGTGTATAACAACTTATGCTTAGAATGTTAAATTTTTCACTAAACTGGATTAATTGTATTTTTATATATTCCTGCAAGAGATTGAGCAGCTAAAAATACTATATCTTTCCTGGATACTCCTGTTAATGCACTGTGCCATTCAGTGTGTGAAACCTAAAACAAAAGTAATATTTACTAATTTAGAAAATTATTATTTAAAAGTCAAATTTGTGTATTATTTATTACTTTTAAGACAAATAAA
Source organism: Apocrypta bakeri (assembly GCA_018906985.1). Taxonomy (NCBI): domain Eukaryota; kingdom Metazoa; phylum Arthropoda; class Insecta; order Hymenoptera; family Pteromalidae; genus Apocrypta; species Apocrypta bakeri. The sequence goes on along the minus strand of JACCIA010000017.1, from coordinate 519,613 downwards.
AAATATATCACAGCACGTTCTTATTGCAATAATAACAATAATAATAATGATAATGATATAAAAGAAATAAAAAATGATCGTATATTCATTAGGTGTTTGAAAAGAGAGCTCAGCTTTAACCGATTAGCAAAGAAAAACACGTAACTTCTTTAATATATATAAAATAACATAACGGGCGTAATTTAGCGTAAATCAATTGAAATAGTATTTTATTCAGTACCTGTAAATTAGCTCCCATCAGGCTGCCTATTGTAAGAGCTAAGCCATCTTTGGAATAATCTTCGGGTGTGGATTCTCGTGCTGTCTCAACAATTTGACTAGGCACTGGCGTCATTTGCGTGAACGTTTGTAAATTGATGTTCTGCTTGATATCCTCCAGAATGATAACTCCCAAATCATACCACTTTTCCTGACCGACTTCCAATAAGAAATTCTCTACCGCTACAACTGGAATATCTGCTGGGATCGATGGATTCTTTCGAACAGCCGCTATTCTCTCCTGAGCTGCCTTCACTCCCGCGGCAAAGCCAACTGGCTGTGCAGCTGCAAACGCTGTCTCAACATTTGCTCCACTAATTTTCATTAAACAAAATGTTGTTACATCTTATTTGCAGCTAATCAGTGAGATCTTGTAAATAATGTAAAATCATACTCACGTTACGGTTGCGTTTCCAAAAACGTTTTGAAAAGCTTCGCGAACAGGAGCCACCTTTGCATCCTTATTTGATGCAACGACAATTTCTATGTCGCCACCAGAATCTGAAATATACAATTCTAAAAATGCACGAACGTACGTTTGAGCATTAACTAACATGACTTTCATCGGTCGATAGTTCTCCATTTCTCCTCACTGAATGTTCTTCACGCGCGTTTTCAAATATGACTTGAATTTCATTTTTTAAACAATATCTTCATTTCTCATCAGAATTATTTTTACAAGCACAGTTGTGAAATTATAATCGTCTTGCAAAATTGATCGATAACAAATTGATTTTCGTTAACTATTATGAAGTCATGTTTTTGACAGCTAAGCTAACACTGGCATTCAAGCTCTGCCAAAGATTAAAACAAAAATGGGCAATGGCCACACTCCAAAAATAGAGCAGCATGCGTGAACCAGTTTAGTCTGCTATTATTATACCTAGTGCCTGACATTATGCTTTCATTCATTGTGCACATGGATGACACGCATGGAGAAGAAACACATTCAATGAATATAATTGATGTTAAATAAATATATAAATTATTAGAGTTAATAGTGGAAACAGCTTCATATCTTGTCTTTATGGGACAAAAGTTTTGCTATATTTTTTCTTCATAGGCATTAATGTGTTTGTGATATTATTTGTTGAAGCAGTGACTTATCTGTATCTCTATTCATGCAGTCTGTCAAATGAAAGAACGACAATATACTTACAAATAAACTCACGCATTTGAGGGTCTAGTGTTGTGATCATGGAATTAACACTGTTCTTAGCTTTTTCAGCAACTTTGCTGAGTACATTACTGTTTGCCACAGTATCCTTTACCCATGTGAATAAGCTTCCTGCCAATGCACCACTGTCCATTGTGGGACTGTCCGGGGCTATTAATACTTGTGGTCCTTTATAATCTGATGTCGATGGCATAGGCTCATTGATTTGAAGAGCTTCCGGCAACTCTGTGGGAGTTTTGGCACTCTCGCTCTTAATCAGCTTCTCAGAATCGATTACAGGTGAGCTTGCAGACATGTTGAAGGAATTTGTGATGAACGTAGGAAGCGCAGTTGGCGGTGCTATCTTAGACAGTATATTGCCTACGCTTATTGGTAATGCGACAGCTGTTGGTGAGGATACTCCTGCACTAACTGGAGTAGGAGCAGCATCTACAAAATAGAATTGGTAAGAATTAATGGTGTATGATAAGAAAAAAAATATACTGAGATTGAGTAAAGAGCGAGATTGATCTCGGCGTCCATGTACATGAAGAAGTAAGGTCATGAGAGACAGGCAAAAGTAAAGACTGTGTCGCAGTAATAAAGGTATATGTAAACAATACTAGAGAACCACTGACCCAGAGCAACAGCAGGTTTCGGAGCAGCTCCAGAATCGCTAAACTCCTCCGGTTTCTTCTCGACGAATTCGAAGCCCGATTCTCCGTTCGACTCGTCAGTCATCTCGCTGACACCAATAACAATATGATTTTCTCAACTCAACACTATGACAGATTGGTTTAACGACCCAAACGTATGTGGTATGCGCTGTGACAGCGACTGTGCAATAACTCTGTGACTTTACTGGTCGACCACACTACTGCAGTCAGTGCAATAGGCAGAATAACTGGATATAGTCAAAATAAGCCAATTATACTATACGTCGCAGTCTGCAGCTATTCTTTTTCCCCCTTGGTCTTCCGGAGTGTCAAAGCCACGTGATAATGTTCTTTGCGTGAGAGTTGCTAGTTGCGTACTTTATACTGCACTATACTCCGAACATCGATGAATAATAGAAATATGTGCGATAAAGATAAAACAAATAACATTTGTCCAATATCAGGTATTCTTTGTAAACTGAGCTTTAGACCGCTGCTGACGCGTTGGAAGCGCGGCTTGATAGCGTCAATGATATCAACAGATGGGTGCTTTCGGCCCCTGTTTTTCACAATTTCTCGACGGACCGGAGAATAGGAAGTGTCAGGAGGTATTTATCTAGCAACGCCAACACCAAGGCATTGGTCGCGCTCTGCGCATGAAACTAGTCTTTCTTGGTGAACGGTGACAATAATATAACCTCATACTCGGTATGTATCATAGGCTCAAATCATAGGCTCGTTCGGTCAATTAATAAACGAATCTTCAGTACTCACGATATCAGTGGCTGACATTTCAACAGCAACGGGCAACTGGCAACAGCAGAGTCGAATACATTCTTTGTTCTTTCATTCATTCATTATTCTTGTCTGTGTGCGCGTGTGTGTGAGGGTACGCGGTACGCAGACGCTGGCTGGGCTGGTACAGGGTACAGACGTACAGAGGTACGGTGCTCTAGCTCTAGTCCCGTCGTCCCGTGTGCTGGTCTGCTGGTAGGCTGCTACGCAGTGACACGCTGGTGCGTGTGTTGGTACGAACGCGTCACTGACGACGAGACGACGGGGGGACACGGATTTTCAGCCTAGCCATATACACATTATAGGTATATATGCATCGATTGTATTTTCCAGAGGGTAACGGAGGAAGTATCGGCGAGGCATAAGAGAGCGAGAGGAGAGCGAGAGGAGAGCAGAGGGTGACAGATTGACAAAGATGGCTGACATTAATGAACTTTCGCCACTGTTCGACAACGACGAGCCGAAAAACGACATGGACCTCGACGACGATGACAGTGATATATTCGCTTCAGCGATACAGGTAATTGTTAACCTTTTCTTTTCTGTGAGACTTTGGGCTACTGATAAAGAGGCTGCGCACATCCTATTGTACACGTATGCATTTCGGAGCAAATCTATCGGATTCGATAGTGCGATGATTAGTAATCATTGCGGAGGGTTCGATTACGATTTCTTCCTTTTTCTGTGGTTCAGGTAGACTAGATTACAAGAGTCTGAGTAACGTTTTGAGAGAAATAGAGATGCAGAGTGAGATTTTAAGAGTCGATTTCCGCCCCTTTTTGACGCATGAGAACCTCCCAGTACTCTTGTATTTCCATAAATGCTTCGTGCATTTCATACTATTGGTTTAGTTTAGCCAAATTTTTTTCACCATCGGATTCATGTTGATATACCAAATGTTAAATAACTGAAAAAAATTACTTCACAGGATCACAGTGTGCACGAAAACAACTCACCATACAATGGTGAGTCTATTATTCAAGCAGAACTACCAAAGTTATCCCTAAGAGATGCCGTTCAAGACAATTCTCTATCTACTCTCTCCAGTCCCGCTGCACCATCAGGTCCACTCAGTCCTCCTCTAGATCCAATGGGCGGTGACATTGATGATTTGCACGATGTTCCTATCAATGATGATGGGGAAAACCCACAATCCAATATTATCAAGTCTCAGTCCATGGAGGAGGTAAATATTTTCGACGAGCATCCTTATCATTCAATGTTTTTGAATAAATAATACAAGTAAATTTGATTTTAGGTTCCAACTGAATCCTCAGATTTGTTTTTACAAGTAACTGTTACCTCGCCACAGAAGATGGGTGATGGAATGGGATCATATGTTGCTTACAAAGTCGAAACAAAGACTAATATACAATTGTACAGAAAAAGAAGTTTTAGTGTAAATAGACGTTTTAGTGACTTTCTTGGATTACATGACAAATTAACAGAGAAATATTTAAGAAATGGCAGAATTATTCCACCAGCACCTGAAAAAAGCGTTATTGGTAATTAAAAGATGTTACTTATCAACTGTGCATTGGATAAATCTGTAATGAAAATATAAAAAATATGTATTTTATGAAAATTTGTTTAGGTACAACAAAGGTGAAAATGTCAGGAGAAAAGAATCAAGAGCCAAGTTCTGGTTCTAATGAGTTCCTTGAACGGCGTAGGGCCGCATTAGAAAGGTTCTTGAATAGGATTGCTGCTCATCCAATATTTTGCGTCGATCCAGATTTTAGAGAATTTTTAGAAACAGGTAAACTTTATTTTCAAAATTTTTTAGTATTCATTTATGTGTCAAGGTAAAAAAATGTCAAATTTATTGTAGATATGGAATTGCCAAAAGCTACAAATACCTCTGCTTTGAGTGGCGCCGGTGTTATGCGATTATTCAACAAAGTTGGAGAAACCGTAAACAAAATCACTTACAAAATGGATGAAAATGATTCGGTAAGACATGTTCAATTATTTTGCAATAATGTTATTATAGTAATATTATTTTGAAATAGTATAAACATTTATTTAAATTTTTTTAGTGGTTTGAAGAAATGGTTACACACATTGATTCTCTTGACACTCAATTGCGTAGTTTACACGCAGCAGTTGAAACTTTAACGAATCAGAGGAAAGAATTGGCCGGTTGCACGGGCGCCACTGCTCGATCTATCGCAGTTTTAGGTCACGGTGAACCCGGTGCTTCTCTAGGTAGAGCTTTGGCACAATTAGCTGAGACTCTTGAAAAAGTTGAAATTGTTAGAAAAGCTCAGGGAAATAGCGACTTGTATCAATTTGGAGAAATGATTCGTGACTATGTGGCTTTAATCGGCGCTATAAAGGTAGGTAAAATATATACACATGTATATATATATTTCAAAAGTCAATCGATAGGAATAAAATTACGTTGAAATTTCTACGGAAATCTGAATTTGGCTCTAGGACGTCTTCCATGAACGAGTGAAGGTCTTCCAGAATTGGCAACACGCGCAATTAATGTTAAATAAAAAGCGTGAACAAAAAGCACGCTTAGAACAGACTGGTCGGTCAGATAAAACGAGCCAAGCAGCTACGGAGGTCATCGAATGGGAGGCAAAGGTTGAGCGAGGTCAAGAAGAGTTCGATAACATATCGAAAATGATCAGGAAGGAAGTTGAAAGATTTGAAATAATACGGATACAGGACTTTAAAAAGCAGCTAATTCAATATCTCGAGGCTATGCTGCAGCACCAGAATCAACTCATCAAGCATTGGGAAAGTTTCTTGCCAGAGGCCAAGTCCGTAGCGTGAGCCAGCATTTAAGTGGAACGATGAATCCTTTTCACTACGCAAAAGCACCGGAAAACCCGCTCGATAAAAAATGATAATATTGTCAATAGCATTTTTTAATCGTCTAGATATTATTGTCTAATACGCTGATGAAGGGAGTACTATTGCAGCAGTTCTAAATTATCATTATTTCAAAGAAAAGATCTGATTGTAGTATAAAGTTTTATTATTTCTATTAAATTTGTCAAGTTCTGTGGTAACTATTATGCCAAGTATACTATTTCTAAAGTATCCTAGAAATTATAATTAAATGCAAAGTATTTTGTTTAATTATGTTGTGTGATTACAGAACTAGATAAATGATTTTATAATTGTTTTTCATAACTAGCGAAAGAACAATGAAATTAGTTTTCTATAGAATTTCAGAACTGTTTTTAGTTTTTCTGTGAATAATGCACATTATTTTCAAGAAGTCTTATTATTTAATTTTAAAAACACTCGTACTATCAAAATAAGCACTGTTTACATAAGCATTTTTTATGTATCTAAAAAGACTATTTACTTGATATTACCATAACTTTATTCGCCTTAGGTCTTTTCTTTATGCAAGGCAATATATTTATAACATGCGATAACATATTTAATAATATGTAGTCACTACTATGAAATATTATTTGTCAAAGAGCTCAATGAATGCATAACAAATGTGTAAGATAACCAAATGTCAGCACTCTTAATTTTTTGAATATTTTATTAACGTTCGAGCTTAAATACCATTATTGTTGTTGATTATACTTGGATATATCCCGTGCTATGCGCAACGTCGAGTATTTATCGAGCACTGTAAATCGTATATTTTAAACATTTTTTTAATACTGATATATTATGTTTATAAAAAACTCCATTGCAATAACTGAGTTTACAATTATTATTATATATTATTAGATTTATTATTATTATTAGTAATAGTATACATATATAAATATTTTTATTATTGTATTATATAATAGGTAAATTGAAGAATGTTATATTAGACAATAAAGAAAGGAAATTTTTCGTGAATTCGATTTCGAAAATATGGATTCTGTAATCCTTAAATAATGTAATAGTTATAAGCAACAACGTTATAATGCACAATGCATAATGCAAGCGACGACTGTACATCAAAATCACTAGAGTTACGCGGTTCACAGCACGTGTACAAATCACGAGATGATAATTTCAAATTTTCAACTTTGAAATAAATAAAATATATAATTTAGCACAATTAATGTTTTAATTGTAAAATTTTGTTTAACCAAAAAGTGTAATAAATGTAAAGGCGTTATCCTCTCGCTAGATACGTGACAAATACATCCCGATTTAGCTGACATTCTCTGAGCTTACTTTGATAATTCATAGCCTGGCAATAGCGATTTACGGTATTCGCAAAGTGGCGCGCGGTACGCGTTGTTCCTTGCATCCGTGAACGCGTGATGGTAGCACTTTTTATACAGAACGACTTTTAGCGAAGTGAGTTTCGCTGGTGAACATTAGTGTCAAGCGCGCACTGTCGAACCTCAGTCCTTTTTCGTGAGTTGCTTTGAGATTTATCCGAATATTTATCGTTTGATTGTAAAAGCTCTATTAATAAAATATAATTGTATAAACAAGAGCAAGAGATTGTGTTAATCAATAAATTTCAAGTGATATGCAATTATAAATAAGTTGAGGAACAAAGATATTAAGATAATATTTGGATAATGTGTCACTCGAGTGAAATTGGTAAAGAAAAATAAATGAGGTTTAATTGAGTTTCAGGATATTTTTCATTAACGCGGATACCAAGATGAACACGTTGAAGAAGCCTACTGTCGAGGAAGAATTAAAAAAAAATCCCGAATTATCCGAGGCCGATATGGAGTATCTTCGAGATTGGTTGAAAAAACAAGCGCACTTACCGAAAGACATCTCCGACGAGGAGCTCGTCCATTTTTTGCACAGCAATTATTACAGGATGGAACCGACGAAAACGACGATCGAAAATTTCTTCACGTGCAGAACTCACGTTCCCGAATTTTTCGGCAACAGAGATCCCATTGGTTGCAAGGAATTACGAACGGCTATGGGCACTGTGTAACGATCATGAATTTATGCAATGGTTTACGTAACCCTTACACTCGATTCCGCGAGATCACGTTTCACGAGCTCGCCTACATACGTACAGCCTAATGGCACCTAATTAGCAGTAACTCGCTGCCAATAAACGATAGCGTCATTTCTCCCTTACGTAATTTATTCATTCGGTTAATCGTTGAGAAAATCTCCATTTACGTAGGTGCATGCTGCCTTTGGAGCAGAGGACTCCCGAGGGATACGGAGTACTGTATACGCGACTGATAAACTTCGAGCCGGATCGTTTCGTCTATTACGATACTATGCGCCTCTTCAATATGATTGCTGATTTGTGGATCATGCAAAATGGAACGATGAAGGGTCATATATTGATATGTGACATTCAAGGCGTGCAAATGTCTCATCTTTTGAAGATTCCTCCGATCGGCGTTAAGAAGTTCCTCTACTACCTACAGGAAGCTGCTCCTATTAGGCTTAAGGCTCTGCACTATATCAATACTACTTCGGTTATGGATTTTATTTTGGGACTTATGAAGCCTTTTATGAAGAAAGACCTCATGGACATGGTTGGTAGCTTTGACATTTGTTCATCAAATTTCAATATTACCTAATAAAAATTACGAAAATTACGAAAATTACGAAAATTACGAAATTCTACAGCCGAAAATTCGATAGACTCACAATTCGACAGATTTAATTAATAATTCGAAAGTTTGAAGCTTTAAACCTTAAGAATTTTTACAAAATCTTGAAGAGTTTTAAATGAAAAAGGATACGCATACAATTAATTGACAAAGCCCGTTCTTTTAATAAATTAATGGGATTGAAGAGTAGAAAAAAGCTGTCAATTTATTGTTACATATCGTCACGTTTATTACACATCCATACCAATTCTTCAATTTCCATTTCAAGTTTTTCTCTTTGCTTTTAATTAATGAACATTTCAATGCGATTTCTTCCAAATTTGATGATTCTCTTTCGAAGTATGAAAGAAAAAAGAATAAAATATTTTTAATCATTTATTTGTCATTGACACTTATTGCAATAATAGGAGCACAGGCTATGTTTAGCCGATATATTTAGCCATGTTTGAAGAGGTATATGATCGAGGAGCGTCTTATACTAGTATGTAGTAAGTATTGCAACGATCGCAAAGTTTTAGCTTAATGAACTCGTTGACAAGATTAAGTACGTAAAAGTAAATAATTGTGAATAAATGGTTGAAAATATTTGAAAAATCCACCGAAGAGAAATAGTTTAACAGTTTAATCGCTAATTTCTTACGATTAACATATATACCACTGACTTTCATAGCTGCATCTTCATCCCTCCGTGGAAAGTTTGAAGAAGCATATGCCCATTGACATTCTTCCGAACGAGGTTGGCGGTAAGGCCGGAGGAACGACTGAAATATACGAAAAAGTATTGAAAAATCTTGACAGTCATCGCGAATACTTTCTGGACGAGGAAAAGAAAATGCGCGTAGAAGAGAGGCTGCGTCCTGGGAAAGCCAAAACCGTGAACGATCTCTTCGGCATCGAGGGTAGCTTTAAGAAGCTTGACATCGATTAAATTTTCATTATTTTAATTATGTCTTCTTATGACTACGGGACTTACTACGCAGTATTTCCATAATTTCAAATACTACATGCATATTATGGTTTTTAGTCGGTATTTCAATTCATGTCAATTAGAATTGTTATAATTTTCGAGTACACCTTATATATAAATAAATATATCATTTGGCTGTAAATGTTTGAAAAAATTCATCAACATAAATAATATATTGTTATTGTTTCGTTATTGTTTCTTCATTTGCAAAAAAGCTTCTTTAAAAATACCTTCCCAAGTGAATTGCACGTGTCATGTGCAATTCTACATTAATAGCTGCCGAACGTCGCTTAGCTAAAAATCGCTTAATTAAAAATGATTACTCGAATCTCGTGGTGCACGTTATGTCGCGCTGAGGGTTATTAGTTATGCAGTACGTTGTTGTAGTTCGCTTTTGCGGATGCGCGATGCGCGATTCTCGCAACTTTTCTCGAATGGCTTTTAACGAAATGAATACCGACCGATGAGAAGAGTAAATGCCAGTGTTTATCGAGTTCGGAGGATACCTCGAGAACGCGCGCACGCGACTAGTCGGCGGCGACGGCGGCGACGGCGGCGGCTGGGTCACTTGTTTTTCCGGTTCCGTTTATTCGCTCTCTTACTCTTTATCAAGGGGCGCGATAACGTTGCGCGCAGGTAAGTACAAATATTCACTATACACTGTCTAGGTATTCATTTGTCACCGACTTCTTTTACACAGCGTCATTCTAATAAAATTAAAACACTTTCGATATTTTGCTTTTAACTTTTTAACTTTTTAACTTTTTAACTTTATAACTTTTAACTGCAAGAATGAGGAATGTCATAAACAAAATCTTGTTTATCCTCTCCCGCTGAGCACTTTATATTGCGCTTCTTACATTTCAATTTCAAATTTACAACTATAAAAAAGTCTTTTGTACGACATTTGTAGACGTCATGAACATCGTAAGCAGACCTTCGGTGAAGGAAGAATTTCAAAGAAATCCTGAACTGAAAGAAGTCGATTTGCAACATCTACGGGATTGGAGCTCGAAACAGCCGCATTATCCTCGAAATATTCCAGATGAAGATCTTATTTATTTTCTCCACAATAATTATTACAAAGTTGAGCCTACAAAACTAGCTATGGAGAATTTTTACACCTGCAGGACTCTCGTCACCGAGTTTTTCAGTAACAGAGATCCTTTGGGTTCGAAGGTACTTCGATCGACTATGGGGACTGTGTAAATATTGACAATCATTGTTATTATATGAATAATGCAACTTATTATACGAACAAGCAATGGCGCAACGGCGCAATTCTCCAAGAACCAACGGCAATCCTTTCGAGATAGATCAGATTAAAAATAATCCTAAATAGCTTGTCGAAACGGTGTTTTTTAATGAAAAGGAAAGAAATTTTCTTGAAAGATCGTATTCTGTGAGTTATGAAACGTCTTTTATGAAACGTCGATATTTCCTACGGCAAATACACCGACTGTAAGCGGCCAACTGTAAATGTACACTGATATGTAAACTGATATTGTTCGCATTGAAAATCCCTTTGAAGCATAATTTTGAATGAACGGGCTTTTCAAATTAGTAGCCGCTTTTTTCTCGATTTCGTAGGTCTATCGTAACACTTCCAGAGGTAAGCTCCGAAGGCTACTGCGTACTCTACGCTAAATTCATCAATTGCGAGGTGGAACGATTTTTTTTCAACGACGGCGTTCGATTGCTTTTGATGATACTCGATCTGTGGATGGTTCAGCACGGTACAATGAAGGGCTTGTCGTTGAACGTCGATCTGACCGGTGTGACGTTGTCGCACGCATTTCGCATCTCACCCGTAAGCGTGAGAAAATTCTTATACTATGTGCAAGAGACTAATCCCGTCAGGCTGAAGGCTGTCCATTTCATGAACACTAGCCCCGTAGTCGATTTTATCATTGGAATAATGAAGCCTTTCATAAAGAAGGATCTCATGGATAAGGTTTCGATTTTTCTTCAACTATTCACTCTTCCTACGGTCAGCCGTTCAATGAAACACATTGCAATATTATCATTTGCAGATTCATGTGCATCCTACGTTGGAGAGCTTGAAAAAGTACATGCCGCTCGAGATATTTCCCAACGAATCGGGCGGAAAAGCTGGCCCGATTATGGATATGAGTGAGCGAGTAATCAAAAATTTGGAAGACCATCGCCAGTACTTTTTAGCCGAGGAGTCGGAAATGAGAATGAACTTTGCACTGCGCCCCGGTAAATTGAACAATGACCTCTTCGGTATCGATGGCAACTTCAAGAAACTCGATTTTGATTGATGTCACTGAACATCTAATTAGTTATTATTTATTAGTAGAAATATTTTAACAAAATTTTATTTTGATACTTGGGTCAATCAATATTCCAACGAATTCTTGTCAAACTAGAGAATTGAAATTTTTGCAAGAAAACTCGCGAGTCATCGATGATACCAATAATAATATAATAATAATAATAATAATAATAATAATAATAATAATAATAATAATAATAATAAACTAAATACACGCTAACTTGTTGATATTTTCATCGTTCTCGATCTGCGTGCGTTTATCCTTTTCAAAATAGACGATGCTGACGTTTGTAATTGAAAATTTTGGATTATCATCGCAAGCACAAGTCGGACTCGACAGCACTATACGCAACGGCAAATGGAACCTGCGAATATGTAATAGTATGCTATTTACTTTCCGCTCGTCTGCAAGACTTTTCCTAAACGTTTTTGCGCTTCTTCGTGTACCGGAAATAGAACGGGGAAAAATATCGCTGCGGTTACAATGGCATATAGAAGAAAAACCATACATTTATAATTCTATGCAATCTCGTAGACTATTCTAGCAAGTAATATCTTAATAGTCGAAGAGAAATAAGTTTCCTTTAAATGAACGATCTTACATTGATAGAGACACGCAACGAAATATATACCGATTGGGTATATATCAGTATATAGGTATAACCTCTGTTAACTACACGTTTTCATACGTTTATGTCATATTTTCCCTTTACGAAGCTACGCCTAAGTATGTCTGCATTTTTTTTCTCAGCATCTATAGAAATGAACGATGATTTCAGTTTTATGAAAATAAGAACTAAGACGACGCGAGACAGTATTTGCCGAGAAGTAATAGCGCAAACAAGTGAGTTACAATGTTTTCTATCTCCTCTGAAGTTTCTTGCGTTCGTTGGATTTTCGTTGCATTCAAGCACTGAGCTTTACTTTTATTTATCACGGCAAAACTGCGATGTACTCGAAACAACTCGGTGTTTCGAGTACGTCCATGTGTCAACAAATTATCCGAGTTTTAGTATCGATGGATGGATTTCCGTTGAAATCTTATATATTATGGTTTAAAAGCGTTTGAATGAAAAGTGGAAAGATCCACTAGCGATTGAAAACAAATTCCACCGATTCGTATTTCTTGTGCTTCTTGAAACGATTGTAGAAACTATTGTCTGCTTTTTGTTGTTTACTTATTGTTTACTTTTGGTAATATTGCTCGTTTAATGAAATTCGTTTAGATTCGTTATGAAAATTTGCTCATATAACATTGATAACGCTTTGATTAATCAGCTTGAAGGATAACGCGTAGTTGCATACCTTCCTGTACATGTACATTTGTACATGTACATTTGTACATGTACATTTGTACAATTGTACATTAATTGAACGTTTCATTGAACGAGCTAAACCTGCATATTTGTTGAATTTTCCATTTATATCCACTTTCAGTAGGAATTTCATTATGAAGTACACGTGCCATCGATTAATCCACGACGATCGCCCATCAAATCCTTTATTTATCATATCGAGTAATATTAAATAATAATTAAGAGAAATTGAAGGAATATTGAAACGCGTCAAGTCTTATTGATAATCAAAGTAGTTTAACTACCGCGTAATTTTCATAATGTTATCCTGTCAACGTCGCGAGGTCATGTAGATTTCCAACATTTCTTGTAACGTTATCTTGTAATGTAACGTATACTGTCATCGCAAGTCGCCGCTGCATTTAGCAACAAACGACATCGGGCAAATTATGCAAAAGTGTCGGCAAGTTCTTCTGTGCCTTGCAGCTATAAGAACCAAGAAAGATGGATGAAATAAAGAGGGTTCCGGTAGAGGAGGAATTGAAGAAAAATCCCGAGCTCGGGGAAGAGGATCTACGCCAATTGAAAGAGTGGGCTAAGAAGCAAGCCCACTTTCCGAAAAACATCCCGGACAGCGATCTCGTCATTTTCCTGCACAGTTGTTATTTTCGACTGGAATCGACGAAAACTTGCATGGAAAACTATTATACCGTTCGCAGTCACTTTTCGGAAATTTTCCACGGACGAGATCCCATTGGTTGTCGCGATATCAAATCCAATATGGAAACTGTGTAAGACAAGCAAATAGAGAAAAAAAACATAAAAATACTTATTTGTCAAAATATTCATTATTCACATTATTCGATTGTACCCGTTGACGCATTATCGTAGACACGCGATTTCTTTGGAACAACCGACACCGGAGGGTTACCGGGTCTTGTACGTGCGACTGGTGAATTTCGAGGTCGAACGTTTCCTCTTCTACGGGGGTATGAAGATCTTCAATATGCTGCTTGACTTGTGGCTGATCGAGCACGGGACGATGAAAGGACACGTGCTCGTCTGTGACACTATCGGCGTGCAAATGGCTCACGCTCTGCGCATACCACCAATTGGGCTGAAAAAATACCTCTTCTATCTTCAAGATGCCGTACCTTTGAGGATCAAATCGTTACACTTTATGAACACTACTCCCGTCATGGACTTCGTTATGTCCCTAATGAAACCGTTCATGAAAAAGGAATTCATGGAAATTGTTCGTATTTTTCTCTCTTTCGTCTTATCGTTCATTCCAAGATAAATATCAAATATACCTTTATTAAGTATATAAATTTAAATTTGTTTTGCGTTTTTGTTTTTGTTTTTGTTTTTGTTTTGATTTTTTGTTGTTGCTTTTTTCAGATTCACTTGCATCCAAATCTGGACAGCGTGGCACAGCATTTTCCCATTGAAATACTACCGAATGAGGCTGGTGGTAAGGCCGGCTCTATTTACGATCTATTCCGCAAGGTCAGTATTCAATTTCACGATAACCGTGACTACTTTATCGAAGAAGAGGCCACCATGCGAATCGACGAGTCACTGCGATCTGGCAAAGCCAAGGACGCTTCCGACCTCTTCGGCATCGAGGGCAGCTTTAAAAAGCTCGACATCGATTGATGCGTCAAAGCTTTCGGGTTTTCCTTCTTAATGGTTCCTCGTGATTTTAGGACGTTTTTTTCTGTATTTCCTAACTGAAATTCTAATTTTACCTTTGTACATTACAATAGACTTTTACAATAGACGCAGTAATGCGCTTGACAACAAAATATAAATTAACTGGTAAATAAAACTTGGTTCAATTATTCCAAATCCAACGGTAAGTACTAATTAACATACAATTACTTTTTTTAATCTTTTAGTTATTGAAAATACAAATAATTATTAAAATTAACTGTGAATTGTAATTAAAACAACAAGATATCAACTCCATGCGCAATTTCAATCATATTTCCTATTTATAGAGATTCGCATCTTGAATAAAGTTTCAGTTCTTGGTTACACGTCAGATATTTTTTATCAGACTCAAGTTTATTAAGCATAAATTACATTTATCAGTATATAACATTTCTAAGAAAATAAAAAATATTAATTATTTCAGCTTTCAGTAGTGTCTGTACTCCTTAGCATTATGTCCAGTGCATCGTACAAATGACATTTATCTTTAAGCATACAAAAAAATACAAAATACATCAATTTTAGAATAATTTTATCAATTTATTTTTTCGATTTTTTTTTGTCAAAGCTAGATATTTCGATTTTGTATTCTATATTTTATTTTAAACCTTCTTAAATTTAACTGATGCGTCGCTAATTCATGTCATAAAAATGTTGTAAATCATGACTTCCATGCTAAATATTATTTTCTCATTTTATGTTCAAAAATTTGATTGTACAGTGATTACTTTGTATCGTGTATTAAAATGTTACAGCAAGGAAGAATTTCGTATTTCCAATATATATTTAAATACATATTTAATGTTATTTTAAATATGGTAAAGTTTATTTAATAACATCACAGATACAATTATGTATATACAATAATTAAAAAGAGGAAATTCAAAGCTAAAAGCTCCAAGAGAATGATTTGCGTGTATTCTCACGACGAAATACCCAACTTGTTTGACGGGTAAAAATGGAAATATTTTCTATTAATTGCGTAAACTGGTTTGTCAAATCGATAGATAATTGATTTATGAAATACTTGGAAATGGCACTGATCTCTTTGACTGATTGATAATGATAATTGCCGGTGAGAAATAGGAGGAACTCTTTGAATTTCCACTCTTTGATTATCCGAAGAAAAATCTTCGCTCGATGCTCCCATACTATACCTATACGGTGCCGACGTCAGAAATCAGAGCACTCAATAATCGGATTTCAAAGAAAATATTGTTTATGTCCGGGGATGGATTTTCGATATTACCACTGTAACAATGGCTTATCCGTCTTTAACTTATTAGTCAAGTGCTGTCTTACATCTCTCTCTCGCCCGCCCTCCCCCTCTCTCTCTCTCTCTCTCTCTCTCTCTCTCTCTCTCTCTCTGTCTGTCTTGTCTATTTTGTCTATTTTGTTAATGTATCGTCGACCGAAGTTTCTTTCCCCGTCAGTTTACTTATATTACAAATTATCTTCCGATGAGGAAAGCTTGTCGAATACGTAAAGCTTGAGTTGGGCGTCGTGTCTCTGCGAAATCGAGGCAGAGTCCGGCTTGACAGTTTGAGAGGCGCAAGGTGGTTCAACGGATCGAGGTAAAAGGCTTCGATTGAGATCGGGCATCGAGGCAGTTGGATCCTTCAAGGGTACCGTCACTTCGCGAAGTGAGTCTGTAGGTGAAGGTGGAAGCACCACTTTTTCTGGAGCATTTTGAATGAATATCACTCTGAAAAAATATACCATAATTTACCATATTCCTAAACTCTGCGAATAGGAAATTAATTTTGGTAAATAATAAATCACCACATTTAATTAGTGAAAGTACTCAAATAATCCGTCAGTTAATGTAATTTTTAAACTCAGAGCAAGCAAAAAGACTTCATTCTTAAGTATTCGTAAGCATTAAAATGTCATCATTTTCATTTATACCCGGCAATGAAATTTCTTAAGACTCACAACTTCTTTGCAGTATTTATACTCTTATCTAAATCAGCATATATTTAAAAATTGATTAAATATTTAACGATTTATTTGTAACTGCTTGTATGCATTGGCATTGTGTATCAATTTGATAAAATTTATGTGCACAACATATTTTTCTTGTAGAATACAAAAACTTATACACATAATTACAAAGAATGATATTTCAAAAATAAATAAGACTGTAATTTCATATTATATAAATCGTACCTATTGAATGCTCTCCATCTTCTACACAGCATAATATAAGTTTTACATTGAATATACATAAAGACTAGCCCTCCTGTAGAACCTATCACAACAATAATTAGTTTCATCCAGAAACCCCAGTCAACAAATCCCCTGCGAGCTTCTTCAACGGTTCGCTCCACCAATACGTATAAAGACCAAGCTACACATAATGCAGCAACTGCATGAAAAGCAACTGCACACCAAAGTTTACGAACTTCAGGTGCTGACATTTCCAATTTTTCCCACTACAAACATTTTAAAACATTTAGAAAATAATACATTGCGTTACTATGGTATTTGAAATAAAGATCAAAGGATTGTGTTTACCTCAGAAAAAGGCTTTGTCTTTGCGTGCATTATAAAGGTGAATTTACATAATTCACAGGCACGAGTGTCAGATGCCTTTATCCATTGTTGAAGACAAGCCTGATGAACATAGCGAAGACTGCCACTACAGTAACAAGGGGCCAGAAGTGGAGCACCGACCTCACCTTCACAGTGACAGATCCTGCAGAAAAGAAACGTTTGTTCCAATTCATGAAATGGTAACTGATTATCACTTTAATAAATCGACTTCTACTCAAATGACAATCCAGCGATTTGAAGCAATCACAATATTTAATGTTTACTCACCGGCATATGTCATGATTGCTGGATGACAACGTGCTCACAGACGAGTGACAGTGATCCGGGATTACTGTTACAACAGGTGCATATGCTGGTTCCTGAGACATTTAAACAAAAACATTTTTATATTACTATACAGCAACATCTGAATTGTTCACCAGTGCACATAAAGAAATAATTTCCTGAAAGGTAATTAAAATTTATGTTCTTTGTACTAAATAATCCATACAGAATGTTGCTAAATGTGAACTTGAATTCTGAAATACACAATTGCATTGGTGGCAAAGAGCCAACTGCTTCTAAGTTATACTGTGATTCTTGGTGATATTAGTATCGAATGCAGGAATTTGAATATTTAGTTATGTGTCTTTCATAGATGAAGCTGCTGTCATTTCATGTGGATTTTACTATCTCTTTGAAGGAAATCGAAGCTCAATTGTCAACAGCATATTCACAATTATCTTAGTCGACAGTCAATTATCTTTTGACCTTTAAATGTGAGCTATGTGTCTTTTAGTATACTTAACGCTTTAAACTGCTCTAATAGTGGAGAATGAATGCACTGAAATACTTGACAGTTGAATGTTATTTTATCAACCCCTGTACTGCACATCAATATGTAGACCATAATACGATCTTTTACATGCAGCTATTTTTGTGTGACTTGGCTAAGGTTAATGTAGATCATTTGTCAGTTTTATTTTAAGCATGTTAAGTATTTCCTTATTTTGTCATATATGTATTATGTCAAATTAAATGTCTTAATACCAAGTAAAAGATAACGCTTCAAAGAGTCAATGTATATCTTACACATATTCAAGAGACACTCGGTTTTGATTGTCTAGGTCAATATCGTAAGTAAAATTTAACCTTTTCTTAGGAAATATTTAATTTCTAAAAATTCTGAAATGCACCGCGTTTCTTTTGATATTTACCCTTGGTGACCATTCCGGTAACTGTTGCTCTCCAGCAGTTGGACTGTTAGGACTATTAGCTGAACCAAGCGACTGAGATGGTTGCCAATCGGGTGGATTGACATTGATCTGGTGAACTGGCATAACTCTCTGATCGCAGGCAAACATGGAAATATTTTATTTACTGAGAATTTGGGTCATTAGAAGCATTTGACTGGGTCCATTGGCACCAGCATCCTTCGCAGTCATGTTTCTCTTCTCAATCGTCTGGCAGCCACAGATAAACAAAACTCAGCCTGACACTCAATATCATCACCAGTATAAAATCCACATGTTAAGCATCACAGCGTGTAGGATACCGGGGCTAAAATACAAGTATCGAGTCTCCGACCACGAGCTATATTGTGCGTCGTCTCGATAAAATTGAATTTCAAATTCTCGTCGACGTCTTAGTCATCGCGCGCGCGCGCGCGCTCAGCATTCGATTAATTATCGCTCGTGAGCTACTCGCTCGTCGTGCTCGTCGTGCTCGTCGTGCTCGTCTTCCTCTCGAGGGCAGAAGAGTCAAGCTCGTTAGCACGAATCCAGGGACTTGGAGTACGCGCTTCCACTGATGCAGCGCTGCAGCTTGTCGTTGTTGTTGTGGCTGCAGAGCTGCAGCGCGTACGACGACAGACGACAGCAGCAGCAGCAGCAGCGGCGGCGGCGGCGGCGGCGGCAATCCTGGATCGACGTTACGCTCATGACCACGACGCGTCAGCGGCTCTTCTACTTCTCTTTTTTTTTGCAGCGCGTGTGGACATATGCACGAAACAAAGGCCTGAACCAATGGATGGGGGTACGCGAACGCGAAGGCACTCGGTGTGCGCGTGTGCGCGAGTGTAGAATAGAGCTAAAGTTTCGATAGGTAATCGGCTGCACGGCGCTCCGCCGTCAGGCCCGAGTTCATCGATGGACGTATTTTTCTTGGCTATGAACTTTTGACACTCAACGGTTCTTTAATAGTCTATACCGCTGCACTGCGCGAGTCGCTCTGCAATGGCAGACTGGCAGACTGGCAGACTGGCAGAGAGAATAGGACTAGCGCGTGCGGCCGCCACCGCTGTCTCTGTGACGCTGTCGGCTGTCGCCGCCGTTGACGACAGAGAGTGCGATAGTGGTGGAGAGGGCTTGTATGCGTCTATTTTTTGTTTTTTTATTTTCTCCAATGCGCGCACTGTCTCGTAATTTCTCTCCCGCCAGCTCGGCAGCTCGCCAGCTCGCCAGCGCACACGCGCGCAGCAGCGTCGCCACTTTGTGTTTACGTAGCTGCTCTCGTTGCGAATGGACTGCTGCTCCTTCGCAGGGGAGAAATTAGTTTAAAGCTAAGCACTGCCTGCGCGAGCTGACTGCCTATATAAAATACCTATATTGTGTATTATAAGTCCGAGGCTTCGAGGAGACTAGGCGAGGATTTTTTGATTGTCACTTCGAATTGCGCGACCTCGACGCGTACGTGTCGAGAGAATATAGAAAATGTATGCACGAGCTACGAGCTGCGAGCTACGAGTATGGCATTTAAATGCAGCAACGTCCACTCTACCTGACTCTACACTGTGCGTGCACGGCTCTTTAAATAGAGTCGGGGATGCGACTATACACACCGTTTCTCTCTTTTATCGACTCCCTTCTACCTCCTGTGTTTACCTTCTCAATCTCGTATCTCGTCTAGCATTCAAAACTGTGTGCTGCCGTTGACGCGATATTGCGATACGTCTTTTAATCATTCAGTGTGCATGCATTCGCCGAGGTTAAACTGCTCTGCCGAATAATTATTGGGAAAAAAATCCTACCTATTAACTTTGCGTCTATTGCGAAATTTGGCCATTTTCTACCGACTGCATAAACGGTTGACACAGTTGACACTTCTTCGGCGTAACTATAGTCAGTAGCCAGTTGTCATTCGCCAGTCTATCGTGTATGGAGCGCGATAGGCGACAGCCCGAACTTACTTTTACGCAGACGCCTCTTTAAAAATCTCTTCGGATTACAAATTTACAATAGGCCGCTAACGCGTAATAAAAAGAGAAAACATTGTTGAGGAAAAAATGTCCTCGTTATATATATATAATCAGTCGCGATAAAAAAGTCTTCTTGCAGCTCTAGTTTTTGCTCTATTTTTTCTCTATTCTCGTGCGAATCGAACAAATAGCCCAGAATATTTGTAGTTTCCCAGAATGTTGTTTTAGCTCTGGACTTAAAGTTTCTACAAAGAGATCGGGCTTAAAATATCAAGTTCAAAATTCAAATAGCAACTCTACCTCTACCTCTACCTCTAGCTGTTGCGTGAAATCTCAATTTACTTTGTTTAAAACTTGTTTGACGATATTTTTCCGGGTATATTTTTAGGATTTCGAATAAATCGGGATGAAATTCTCTCTCATTCTGCTCATTCATCCGCAACTATACGCAATACGTAGTAGGTAAAGAAAAAAAATGATAATTTTTATATTGATAAGTGCATTCGCACGACTATAAGTTTTTGTTAGTAGAGGTAGACGATAAACAGAGATATTATTCACGCAGATTGAGAGTATATTGACGGATTCTGAACGATGAATTACTTCGCGATTGATATTCTATCGCATTTGCACAATTATAATAATACAATTAATTATAAATTTCGTTGTAAGCAAAATATCTTTATAACTGCGATTGAATAATTCATTACTCGTCGAGATGCAAACATTATTGTCTTTTTTTGTAGGGTTGTATTTTTATTTATATATTAACCATTACAATGAGAATAAAGACTGAAGTATCTGTACCCTCTTTACTCTGTTAAGATTCTTATCTGTTTTTCTTTTCTAGACCTTTGTTTTTATACCATTCGTTATAATATTCTGTGTGTTTCAAGACCTCTTGGAATTAAATATATTATTACAAAATTTATGACCATTATCTTGCTGTCGAGAAGGATTCATCGTATACATTTCCAATAACATATTTTTAATGAATAGTTGTCACGAAGTAATTCAGAATCCTCTTTTAATATCATAATTTTATTTTAATTACTGCTTCTTACTGTTATGTACATAAGACGAAAATAATTTATTCTATTATAATTAACATTATTTATTACAACTACTCGCTTTTTACAAAAATATCTTATCATTAACAAAAGCATCTTCTAGGAAATTCGTATACAACGAGAACAAACTTGTAAGATAAGTATTTTCTTGCACTTCGGATAATCTTATGTCAAAGTAATAAATAAAATGTAAACTTTGACAAGTAAAAAAGTATAAAAATTCGTATTCTAAAAAGAACTTACTGCTGAAATAAATGAATAATAAAGCCATAAATTTCAGTAAGTTATATCTAGAAAATATTTGTCGCAACGTTTTGATTTCAAAATCATTAAGTATGTTTTTATCAGTAATACTTCATAGGAACTCTTATATGTGCAATCTTATACACTTTGAGAACGATATTGCTCTTTGGCATAGAGAACATTTTTTCTTTTGCATAGTAACTTTCTTTAAGCATTCCAAACAATACACATGTCCACAGGGGGTTGTCATAGCTTTAATTTTATCATCTGCTAAATTCTCTAAACATATTGGGCAGTTCAAACCTGGTTTATTCGAGGTGACTGATTTGTCATTATCATTTAAGTTTGTAGTCTCGTCTAGGTTAATAATCATGGGTTTACTGGAAATATAAAATTTTGTTAAAACTGTTTGACGATGCTGTGTATAAATACCAAATGGTTTCACAGAAACGTTGTGAAACTTACTTAAATTTTGGTTTCTTGGTCCTTGGTACGTTATCAATCTCATCCATAAGTATGACAGAATCACCTTCTTCCAATTCTTCAGCTACTGTTTGAACATTACAACCAGCACGTGCTCTTGATAATCTCAAAGCTGTGTTAATTGGAGAATCTTGAGTAAGATCAATAATATCAACTGGTAAAGGAATTACTTCTGGATCATGCTGATCTTTACAATGTCGATGATTGCGTGTACGTCGAGGCATTTTTGCTGAAAATTGAATTAGTACTCTATAGCACACTAATACTGAGTGATCTCCGATTGCCATGCATAAAATATAAAAGATAAAAAATTGGACGTCAAAGTTATTGTTTTGATATTCTGGCATGTCACACGCGCAAACTAACCTTAATTTCGGAATCACTATTTGTCAAAGGATAAAAGTTTCGAATTTATCTGCTCCTAATTAAATAGATTTAAAAATAGGTTAACGCATCGATGGATACTACGCTACATTGGGTTTGTACTGTTTATAAACAGTCACAGATTATGAGATTCAATTCTGTTGATAGAAAATTTCTATTAGGTATTGTGTACGTCGAAGAGAAATGAACGATGATCTATGCAGAAGGAATGTAAAGCCGTTGGTAAAGCGTTCGAACCGGATGAAACATCGTGTAAAAATATGCATTCTTCTGCGCAGTCGATAAGGCAGATTCGAAAAATCCCGCGTTGAAAAACCGTTTTCTCAGATGTTTTTTCGTTTACGACGAGAGAGTGTGAAATTAATATACCCACGTCTGTGACGCGTGGAAAGCTGTTTCTCTATATGTACTAGGAATGTTGTTTTATTGTACAACTGATTACATGTTTTCCATTAATAATAATATATTTGTATAATTAGTCTAAAAGCTTTAACGGAACACAATAAGCTCGTGAGCCACTAATCGATAAAACGAAGCACAATAAATAATAACCGTTACTCACGAAGATGATCTAAAGATAAATAAAGAGAAAGAAAGAAATACACATCGAGTGGAAATACGCTCAAAATAAATGATCGTAGTAGACATTAGCGTATCAGAACTGTATAATACATTTTAATCCGTAAGTTTCTTGCACTGCTTACATTTTCTCTCGTGTTCACGGAACTTGGATTTTTCGCAGCGGGAGCAAATGAAACGTCCACACGGTAACGCCCGCAACCAGGTTGTTCTTGAGCAATTCAGGCAAGACTTAATGGATGATCTGGGCCTGCTGTTACGAGCTTTTCGCTCGTCTGCGTCGGTACCGCTGCCGCTGCCGCTGTCGCTGCTACTCTCGCTGCCGCTCTCGCTGCTGCTGGCTTTGCGACAAGACGACGATTTACAGCCAAATTTTTTCTGAATAAAAAACATAATCGGAGCTAACGACTGTTTCACAGTTACGCGAGTCACTGGGAAATTTGCGATTTTCCTCAACAGAGATTTCTAATGTATCGTTGCGTCTGATTACCTGGGGCGAGTCGTGCCTACGCGGCTTGTTGATCCTGCAACTTCCGGAGGAACACTTTTGCGGAGTGAAGTACTTCAAGGTAGCTTTTCTCGGCGACGAACTGCGATCTGCGATTACGTTTACGACGAAATTAGTGCGTGCGGTGTGAAAGAAATATCGAAATCCCCTTACCTCTTCTGGCGCGATCGGCGGACTTGCTACCACCGATGAGCTGTTCCATTACGGGGCGTGCCACCTGCAGCATACCCCAAATGTTGGGTGATTTACAAGATCCACCGCTGCAACCGCCCGCTTCCTCGTCTCTGTTGCCCCTGCGCTTGAACCAGGTCTGCGGCGGTACAGGGACACCTAAGCCACGTATTCCGTCGATGAGCTTGGCTGAGGTATCACCCAGAGGAATACCGACGCCCATAGCTTGCATACCAGCACCGACCAGTTGTGCTGCTGGACCTGCTAGAAAACCCGCCATTTCTGATGATTTCCTCTTCTTCTTCTTCTTCTTCTTCTTCTTCTTCTTCTTCTAGCCCAATATAGAAAATATACGGATAATATGGATATTGATCTATCAGCATTTAATTGTTCATGCAAAGTCAGTGAACAGTAGCTAATAACACTTATACGTCTCAATTTATAGCTCGGTTAGGTTTGAACTGTGAAAGTTCTTCTACCGATGAAGGATTAAACGATACTAACGCGAGGTCAGCAAACATAAATATAAATATACGAGCAATTTTGTATATAAACTCGTTGATCCGTTACGATTGAAATTGAAAACGACGATTCTTGTACACGATTCGATTTGGAGGCATTTGAAATAAAAGGAAATCGGCTAATGGCATTTGTAGGTATTGCTTTATTCAAAAAAACTAACCTTATTATTTACAAATATGTAAACGCTTGTATCGTTGACCGATTAAAACATTTTAACGAATTAAAATATATAAAGTGAGTATGCACAAGACAATAATCACCAAACACTTTTTTCATTAAAAATAAAGACCCTCTAAAAGCATTTTAAATTTATAAACTACTTTCATCTAACGCATTTAACCGTCGTTTCTCGGCAATTTGTCTTGATTAAGGAAGACTATCTGGAATATTTTAATATTATAATACAGCTTGCGATTTTTCATTATTTAGAATATAAATTTTTACCTTGACAAAAATACTTTCTAAATCTAAAATTAATAATACTACAGCCGTTGATTTTTTCTCATAAAACGTTTCTACAATTTCTTTGATTCTTCTAAAAAGTGTCCCCGTAGTAACAAAGTAAAATCTTACGTTTTTAAAAATGTAACAACTTATTATATTGTAATTTCTTAATATCAATACGATGTAAGATATCGACGATCAGTACAAAAAGTGCCCTAAAAATTGTTTATATGCATTTTTAAAAGTTATCGCCTTCGTTTGATACTGGCTGAAAAAATCGCTAGAGGGAGAATTTTCTACGCATTGTATCACGCGCAAGAATGTCTCTTGTTTATCTCCGAAATAATAAAATCTTTTTTAAACGACGTAATTCCGTAAAATATCTAATAAATATTTACAAGACGTTAACTTGTCCGACGTGATTATAATATAAGGTATACAGTATACATATGTGTCGAGTGCATTATTTATCATCACCTATCGTACAGGCACATAATGGACGGTTACTCTCAACTGTACTGCAAATACAGAAATAATTACTTATAACGTTTACTTTAGTTTTCTACGTATATCAGCAATGGCAAGATTCAAGGTGTATTGGCTTAATATCTTCTATTCGCTTATCTTTCAAGGCACCAAATTAAATTACTAGCTTTTTTCTCCTAAATATATCTTCTCACAACGTACGAGCTTTTGCGAAATCTTACTCGTAATATTATTATACTTCTGTACACCTTGAATAAAAAAAAAATATTTAACAATAATAAATCGAACCTGTTTACCGGGAAGTCCTTTTGCCATTTTATACGCTCACCTTCGTTTTCGAATTTCACGAGGCAAGACATTTTGACGATAGGAACGAGTGTATCACGTATTTATGTGTAAGCGTGCTTGGAGTTTAAAACGATTATTGCGATTGTTTATTATCATTTATCACTAATCTCCGAAGTTCTGGTTCTGGTTCAGGTTCTGGTTCTGGTTCTGGTTCTGGTTCTTGCTCTGGCTCTGGCTCTGGTTCTCATTCTGATTCTGATTCTGGGTATTTTTTGAGCCTCGGTGTCGGAGTAGCGAGGCATCTGAGAGCGAATACGTTCCTGGCTCAAAAACCGGAGGATATTCAAGGCCTGGATAATCTGGCGGAGGCGACGTTGGCGGAGGTATGTAAGGTAATGTTGGAGGTCCCAATGGATGTCGTGCATTAGATCTCTTCTGGCATATTGAAACTCCGCCCACCATACACTGGAATAAAAATGATCGATTAAAAAAAAATAATGATATCGAGGGAGATTTTATTTGAATATAGATCGATTGAACGCTTACCTTTGGAACGTGAGACATTGGTGTGTCTGGACTCCAGTCACTAGCAGAACTTACTGAACTGAAACTCTGACTGAATGTTGGGCACTGGCTAGTTCCACTGCAAGAACTAAGACTTTGACTGATTCCACTATCGCCAGGACTTTGACTTCCTGAGCGATTATTTTGCCGTTGATGAGATGATTTCTCTCGGAACAATGCCCTATGTAGTCTTGGAGAACCTAAAGCCAGATATTATTGAAGTTATGTTAAATATCTTTATCATTCGATACATACATTAATGTCAGGCATGTCAGGCTTACCTAATAAAGTCTTTTGTTGTTCACGGGGTAAATCCAACGAGCTTGGCTTCTGTGGGCTCTTGTTACCAAAAAAATTACGCAATCCTTTGCTACTCTTTTTCTGCTCGTTCGCTTTATCCAGATGCATCTCAAACGCAGCCCTCATACCGTCTTGTTCGAACGGTGACATTGGCATCGGTGGAGGTTGGTACTGAGCTACGTTCTTCAATCTGCCCTTGTCCATGTTCATATTACGGTTGTCAGTTGAACGCAGCGAGTCCATCCAGTTGCGTTCTGCGTGCAGGTGATCACGTCGCCGACGGTCGGCCACGTTAAAACTACCGTTGCGCGCTATTGAACATTCCTTCTTCGTTCGCTGCATCGTATCTGAGCATGTATGGCAAGCAAGATCGCCGCTTGAACCTGAATGGCCATCGTTTCGTAATATTCTTCTGGTCGCAAAGTCCATATTTGCGTTATTGGTTTCAACAGTTCTCGGCCAAAGTTGAGGTTTCAGTCTCTCTCCATAATCCAAAGTTGAAAAACCAACTTGATTATCATTTACTAAATTTGCCTGATTATACGTTATCTCTCTGTTAGCAATACTTGGCGAGTAAGGCTGATGTCCCTCATAGTTGTTATTAGCTGATGCCTTTTTCTTTTGTAAACAACTTGGTTCCCAAGCTTTTTTCTGAGTTTTAGGTTTGTTCGACTCATTTCTGCCGCTGTTGCTACTGCTGGTTTCGCTATCGAACGAATGGTTAGAGGAGTACAAATCACTTCGAGATGGAGGGTTTGGTGGTGGTGGTGCTGGTGGAAGGGCATCTTCGCCATTCCTCGGAGATCCGTAAATCATCCCATTGCTACAATGTATCATATTGCCCATAGGATTAGTCTCAATAATATTCCGGTGTTGAAAGTGCACGTGATCGTTGTTTAGTGGCGTGAACCGAGGGCTGTTATTAGCATTGTTGGCAGTACGGTGACATTCCTCTTCTTGGCGTGAAAGCATAAATTCTTCAAGGGTTATAAAGCCCTGCAGTTCTTCAGGTCGCTGGTTGCGACTACTTCGTGGTCTGTGTAATAATAAAATATATTTAAATATTTAGCAATGTTATCAAGCCCATAAAGTAATTGATTTTTCCCATTTTTTCACATTCGACAATTGCAGGGGCCTTTTTTCTTTTCTCTATACCTTGCTTATAGCTACAAAAAATGCTAAACACATAGGTATATTACATAAATGTTTTTTTATCAACTCAATTACCTGTCAGTAGTTCGTCTATAGTCGCCCATATCTTGAGAGGAACTAAGCACGTCTGTTGCGCTGTGAGATGAATTCAAGCCATAAAACGTACTTCCAGCTATCGTAACTTGCAAATCTGGTGAACTCATTTTTTCTGGTTTTCTGCTAGGCGTTGAAGATGGCAAAACTCTTCGATAACTTCGGAATTGAGCTGTTGGAACGGGTACATTTTGAGTCCTGGATCCCAGGAACTTTAGATATTTTCTATCTAAACTCGCACCTCCCATTTCGTGGTCTTTCATACCAGACTCTTTTTTGCCGAGCTTCTTAAGGGAACCAAACGTTTTTTCAGTCAATGGCTTCGAGTCTGACGATTGACTTTTAGTTTTATTATTCTTGGTCTCGCCGTCACTCTCATCTGTTTCGGTAAACAAGCCATTGCATCTGTCAGTTCCTATCGTGGATCGGTTTATAGCGTCCAGCCACATCGCTAAAGTGTCTTCGGTATCTGCAGCGAAGTAAAATACTGTTCCCGTGTAGTAAACTTTGAAGGCATACTTTCGAGATTTTACTTCTGTTGCCTGTGATGCTGTGAATCCTGAGAGCGCTATCAAACAATCTGCTTTCATGCTTGTTTGTGTTTTGAATCTACAAAGTTAAATATATTACAGCAATCAATTTCACCGTTTCTTACTATACGTACAAAAATGATGTTTTCTAATTAGAATGATTTAACTGAAAAAATCTATAAACTCAATGCTTCAATGGTGGAATAATAATGAGACCAAATAAACATCAAAAGGGACAAAGAGACAATTTAATACTTGAAAGTGCATACGATCAATACTAACCTGTACAACGAAGCATCCTTTATGATAAACCAAGCTCTTGCCCATGCTCCACCAGCACCTCTGCTTCGGTACGTTAACCAACCTTCTAAGTCTCCTGGAGCAATGTCTTTGACTGCGATATTCCTTCGTTCTAGAAAATGGGGAATTTCATTATTCGGTAATCCGAATAAATACAAATAAATATAAATGCTAAGCTAGACTTACTCGCTAAAATGGTATTTCGTTTTCTAGTGCTTCTTGGACTGTTGCTCGATTTCGTCGAATTTCCATGTAAACCCATACTTCTCGCTACCATCATAGCTCGGTTGACCATACCAGGCCTATCTTTTTCGAGACTTCTTTGTTTAGGGTCCGATGATAAACTTCCTACACCGGACGGCGTTTGTTGCCTCGAATAGCAAAGACCATCAGGTGAATCTAGATTTTGCGGACAGTATTCGTGTTTATACTGCTGTGCATCGAGAGAACTACTGCTGCTAGGTTGTGAATACGAGGCTTCTTCTTTGAGCTCCGGAATCTGCGTATATCCATAAGGGTCAATAAGAGAAGTTGAGGGCTTGACCTCGTGAATCGGTGTGCTCGGTTCGTCGATAAAATCGGTGGACCTTTCAACAAAGTCCGAATAGCTCTCAAAACGATCGCTCTTTCGCCGATGTTCGATAAGAGTTTTCTCGTCGCGTGGATAGACTTCTGGAGGGATCTCGATTTTCTTGAGATCTCGTCTGACGCTTGGTCGGTCCGGGACTTTCGGTTTCTCTTGCGGATGCTAAAAATAGAAAACGAATTCGTGAATAAAAAATTCATAAATTATGAAAACATTTTTCGATAGGCCTAATTAGAAAATAATAGATGTTCAGTCGACGACCGCACATGTGTTTTTTAATTCCCGAACATTCATTTCTTCATTAAATTCTGTCGTTCTCGGAACTATTTAAAAGGAGATATAATACTCGAGAATGTGTGTGACTCATGCATTTCGGCAGCGCGGCATCTTTTGAGTTCTCTCGACCGTGTGACGTCATACAAAGGAACTCCAGCGCCTTAAAAATACCGCAAGGACTGTAAATCGGTTTGGCTCGCTCGTGGGTTGATTTACCTTTTTCGTTCGGACTTTTAAAATACCAAGAAGAGAAGAGAAGAGAAGAGAAGAGAAGCGAAGCGAAGAGAATGTCTGACTCTTGTTTGTTGTGAAATTAAAGGCTAACTTATACAATGAGTCTTGAATATGCAAACATAATTCTTTTTGAGTTAAAATTCGTTAGGAAATTCGAATGAAGAATTTTTACCTGCTGCGATTGATAGTGATCTCGTGGGCTGTTAATGGGTTGCGGTAGCGGTTGGTTTACGTTGAAATTTAAGGGAGCCGGTTTGGTGAAATATTTTCTCGGGGGTGGCTCTGGAGGTGTCAGTCGAGGCTTGACCTCCGGTTTGGCTGTAGCCTCTCTCCGAGGTGTCTCCGGCCGAGTGGCGGGCGAAGGACTGCTGGAAATCGGTGTCGTTGGATATTTCATGCTGATGTTCTCGACCAGCGCGCTCTTGTGGACCTGAATGTTGGGCGAAAGTGCCTCGATCATTTTATCATTCTGATTGTTATTATCCTGATATTCGTTGGATTTATCGTCGCTTGGAGGAGAGAAGCGATGTTTCTTATTCTCGTACTCGGACTCATTGCTATTGTTCAGCTTCGCTTGTTCGAGCAGTGCATTGTCGATCGTCTCGATGATGTCGCTAAATTTTTTCATGGCCGCATCTCCGTCACTGCCGCTGCCGCTGCTTGTCGCATTAGTTTCTTTATAACTGCCGGTCGACTCAGATTTATCTTCGCTACTCTCTCTGCTCGACTCAGCAGTACCGCTGCTGTTGGCAGTTTTAGCATTTTGTACGACAAGCTGAGGATGCTCGGAATTTGCTACTTGGGTCGTTGATTCGCCGTTGTGGCAGTTGTTCTCCTCGTCGGTGTCGAGGTCCGTAGTGATGTTACCCGAATCTGCCTCCAGTTCGTCGAGATTATCATTTACATCTATATCGAAATCGTTTACTTTTATATGGACGTTGGTCTTTGTTTCAGGCACTACGGTAGATTTTGAAAGAACTTTTTCCGAAATACTTTCATTGCTGCTAATAATATGCAATAATTAAAAAAATGTAATCACTTCTCCGAGTGTCAATAATTTAGTTGTTGATACTTCACCTTTTATTATGAAGATTCATCTCAATATCGATTATCTTCCTTGCTACGTTGCCAATGATCCTCGTCCGTTCAAGCTCACGATCATCTGCCGCGGGCTTTGGCGTTATCGTTTTCTCGTGTTCTTCGGATTCCTCCGCGGAATCAAAGTAACGCGAATCAGTCTTATGAAAACTACTGCTATTACCATTGGCCATAGTGCCGGCTGCTCTCGTTCTTTGTTGCTGCTTATGGTGTTCATCAAGCGCAGCCTCAAATTTCTTTTCGATAAAGTCGTCGTCCGACTCCGTCAGGTCGTACGCCGGTGTACTGTGGCTCTTGTCGAGTCGGCCGCGTTCTTTGCCACCAGAAACTCGTAAAGGAGCAGTTGAATCTTTATTGTCAATTGAACTGCTGCTGCTCTGCCGCTGATGGCTTATTTCTAAAGATACGGTATTATCACTTTTTTTGCTATTGCTTTCGTTTTTGGTTGATATCTTGTCTGGCACTTGCAGCTGTTGGGCGTTATTCCCTAGAATGAAAAAAGTTGAATAATTACAATTCAATGAGTCTTGGAATAAGTTTTGTAAGTTGAATACTTGAAGTTGCGGATAATAAGATACGCTTGAATCTTATACGAATATTGAAACGTCCGTCCTTCGAAGGCACTTGCATCCAGCAGCGCATTTTCGCACAGCCTACAAAGACAAATGAAATTCCTCTCTCATGACTCACCAGAATCGTTTCCCTCTCGCTTGGCCAGCGAAATCTGATCTCTTTTGCCGGTCTCGTGCGCAGTGCTGTCCTGAAACTGCACTTTCCTAGCATCGTTGATACCCTGCTTTTTTGATCCAGGTGGTCGCTGCTCGATGCCAAGACAGGTTTGAGGCCTCAAACTTGGCTGGGCTTGAACGTTGTCGAGGCCGTGAGCGCAAGAGGCGGCCTTGTCGCGAAGCTGGAAGCTCGTGCTGTGCTCCTGCTTGAGCTCACGCCAGAACTGCTCGATATCGATGCTGTGTTTAGCGGTTGGCGATGCCCCTGTTATCGTTGCGCGACGCTGGACGAGATTACGCGGTTTCGCCGAATACAGTCGAACGGATGACGGCGGCTCGATCTCGCTGCTGTCCGAATCGCTGCTATCGTCTGTAGTCATTGTATCCAGCATCGAGACCGTGTCCAAAATTGAAACCGGCTCCGGCGTGGGAACTTTCGGGGCGTGCCTGAAAAAAGGATTATTTTCAATCGATATCGATCAGAGGAAAAACGTCAACAAATTACTCGAAGGAATCGATCGATTAACATCGGTTAAAAGTTGCTTTTTTTTCTCTCGTAGCAACAGCTCGAAAAGCAAGGAAGAATAATTCGACTGTCTGATCTTATCAGTCTTAACAACGGAGCAATAATCGCTGGCAAAATTAGTAGAATTAACTGACCTTGGAAGTGGCATAGTGAAATCAGGTATTGTCAGTAATTCCGGCCTTGGCGATGGTAAATTGTGTTGCCATCTCGTTGCGTAAGGTGTTTTCTTATTGCTCGGTAATCTGTATGGTTTAATATAAATCTGCCCATACACCTTCGTATGTCTAGGTCTACGCTTGAGGGTTAACAAAATTTCCGCGGGACTCTCGCGAAACAGCTCCAGTACATTCTTGCGCTCCCAGCCTACTACAGTCTGATAATTAACCTGGAAAGATGAGTCATGGCATTTGTCATTCATGGAATAGATCACATGACAAAACACTAGTCAAGGTTTATGAATAATTGCTTAGAAACGGGGGCTCGATAACGACTTATTTATTTTTACGACGATGATTTTTCCGTATTGTGTCAACAAACTCTAAATCATCGACCACTATCGACGAGTCATTAGTAACATAAGGTTTTTGTTATTGAAAAAATAAAAGAAAATTAGTCATACAAAGGTCATTTTGTTACCTGCACAATTTCATCTCCCTCCTCCATTTTACCACACTGGTGGGCAGCTGAACCAAATTTAATTTCAGCAATTTGATGGGCTCCATGAAAAGAAGGCAATATGTAAAAGCCCTGAAATTAAACAAGATTCTTGCATTAGCACTCTACCAAGACAAGAATGAAACTGATGAAATTTCAGTCTTTTGTTAGACAGCGTATCTATTAATTATCACAAGAGGAAGAGGCAGTGCTGCTGTAATTACACGAATACGAAGAGAGCTGATACTGTATCTCTTGTAGCCTACAAAACTACAAAGAATATTCAGAGAGTGCACTTTATAGTTTTGTATTTAAATAGTTATTCCATTAATATTGAATTTAAAATGCAATGTTAAATTTTGTGCATGTATTTGCATTTGAGCATATCATCGGTTGATAAGAAAAATAACTAATTGAAATGTTGCGAGTAATAATTATAGCTCTAGAGTTGAAGAATGTTATTTGTATTAAAATACAGTAAATGATGAATTGTTTTTTTCTTCTTAAATTCATAGATGAAGAGTAATGGGAATTTTATCAGAAGCACAATGAATGATAAATGAGTTTACCAAGTCATCGCCAGGTCTCTTTTTCAACGTGGCCAAGTCCAAACTAGAAGGCTGTAGAATCATTGGATCTGCAACGTCCTGGATGATGTAGTCAGCCAACATGGCCATCTGTCCACAAGTTGTTCTAATCTCCTCTATAGGCTTTTCAGCAAACCTATCTCTTTGAGCACAGGTGGCCATCTCTAGAGATAACTTGAGCAATTCTGCTTTCTTGTCATTGTAGTCGAGTTGACCACTGAACGGCGGTCGATCCAGCCATCGGACCAATGGCTTGACTGCCGTGATTATCGACACTACGTCGGATAGTGTTTGCGTGGTAACCGGCTTGGAGTCGGTTTGCCGCGATAACTCGTTGTGCAGACTGTGCGCCTGACACGATAGCCGCATCGCCAATAGCTGCAGGTTTTCTCGGTCCAATTCATAGTGGAAGTTTCTGAGGTTTTCTACTGCCTCGAGGATGATTTCCTGGTGACCTAGCTTGAACACACCCAAGTGCTCCAAGTCCTCGGGTCTGAGGTTCAATAGCTGCTGTCCGTTGACATTGTGGTTCATAAAACTATGAACGTAGGGGAGAACCGAATTTTCTAGTCCTGAAAATTCACATGTATTAGCGATGCAAAGCTAATAAAACCAAGGGATACTCTTGGATTTACAATTTTTTTGAATTTCTAAAATTTAAATATCCGTTACGTCCCAGCCCTCAGCTGTTGGCAGCTTATCCCAGCTCATAAACAAACTCGGCTACTCGGCATCGCAATGACGATCGCAATGGCAATCGCAATGGCAATCGCAATGGCAATCGCAATGGCAATCACAATGACAACATACATATATGAATGGGTATGTAGATAGAAATATACAATACGCGATGATACATCCTGCTCGCGCGCGGACAGACGTCCTCTGTAGCTAAAGGGCAAAGCCTCGCGGAAGCAGTAAAAGAACAACAAAGGAGGAGGGGTGGGGGGAGAGGGTATCGAATTAAAATTCGTCGAACAACGGGCTCGATAAACCGAGCGTGCATCGCGTGAAAGAGAGGCATGAAAAATGGAAAAAGAGAAAAAAGAGAAAAAAGAGAAAAAAGAGAAAAAGAGAGGAGCGCGCGTTCAATAAAAGCAAAGCAGCAGCTCCTCTCACAAAAGCAGAGGCGAGTGCAGAGCCCTCGGATAAATTAACTCTCCTCTGCCGCGGCAACTCTCTTCTCCGGCGGTGTATCGCCTGTTTTTCCCTTTTCCCTCTCTCCTCACGCGAAACACGACGTAACGAGTCTCTGCATACATTTCTCTCTCTCTCTCTCTCTCTCTCTCTCTCTCTCTCTCTCTCTCTCCCTCCTTTCCCCCACTTCGCCGCTCTTGCGAGCATCATTCTCTCGTTCGCACAAGGGTAAACAAGTATTTTTCAGAGAGACTTTCCCCCGAAAATCGAGCAGGTAGCAGAGACTAGTGAGAGAATAATAGTATAGCTATAGGGAGTGAAAAATGCCGTTGAGGCTTGACGCATCGTAGCGAGAGGAATGATGCTGTTTAAGTGTGAGAAAGAGAGACAGAGAGAAGGAAGAGGGAAACAAGCCTAAAAATATACACTGCGGTGCGCCGACAGTGCCGACACGGCGGGCGGTGGGGCTCTTTTTACTCGGGCGAAATGCGATTGACAAAGAGCAGAGACGACGGCGAGTATCGCTGTGTGCGCGTTACGTCTATCTCTGTGTACGAAGCACGAGTGTTTCGTTTTTCATGAATGGCGCTCCCTCGGCGTTTTTAATGAACGCGCGATAATTGACGAACGCGCGCACACGTACGTGTGAGTCCGCGCCTGAGCAACTGAGCGTATCCGTGCCGCCGAGCCGCCGAGCCGCCGTGCGTCGCTGTCTCTCTACATACGCGAATAAAATACATTTTACACTGTACTTGACGAGCTCTTCTCAGCGAGAAAAGAAAAAAGATGTACCGAGTAAGACTCTCAGAGGGAACGCTTTGAAGAGAAATAAAAAAAGCGAGAGAAAAAAAGAGATTTTCCCACGGCCTTTTCGAGCGAGGAATCTTTCGCACCGATCTTACTTTTCCTTCGCTCAACTACAAGTAACCTGCACATTCAACACTCTCGAACGCACACGGACACGCGGACTATTTCTTTATTCACTCGTCGTACGGACGGATATAACACAAGTTCTACTAAATTCTAATACTCTATTAATAGCTATTAATAGCAATAATCGTCGCACCTTTTAGCCACTCGCACACTTGGTCCGTCTTCCACTCGGCGACATTAACATACGCCATCACTTGCCATGACCCATTCACTGTCTGAGGAATTTTCTCTTCCTCTCCTCGCGCTTCAGCTCTACTACTCGTCGTCGTCGTCGTCGTCGGCGGTGGCGGTGGCGGTGGCGGCGGCGGCGGCGGCGGCGGCGGCGGCGGCGACTGGTGTCTACACACCGCGGCGCTATGGATGAGATGGGGGGATAAGGTCAGTGTGTTGGTGCGTCTGTGTGACAAATTTGACGGAAACCTGCACTTGTCGTTGTGAGGCCGATGCAGGCAGGCGGGCAGGCAGAGGCAGCAGTGGCAGCACTCAGCAGCACTAGCAGGCAGCAGGCCGATTGGACGATGGACTACTGCTGAGATCGTTGCGAGCTCGCGAGATATATATGCTATGTTGATACACGTATAACGTATATGCGTTGTCAGGAGAGAGACCGTCGGCAAGGTAGGAGATCGCAACGACTGTCGGTGATGCAGGACATAACACGGTAAATCGGTAAAAGATTGCGCATTTTATGCAAATAAATGTTTTTTCATGCTAATAATTTATAATACATGTACATTTGGATATTTTAGTAATTTTTCCGGTTTAACTTATTGTATTCTCCCATCGCACATGTATGTGTAAAAAATACACATCTCATGTTCGAATAGCGACTACAACAAGCAAATATAAACACGAACAAAATGATTTTGACCGTTCGCAACGACGTTTAAACGATACCAAAAATTCAATATTTCAAGCATTGTTTATCCAGTTCAACAGAATCCCAGCTTTTGTTTGGAATATATATTTATAGCTATTTTGAGCTAAGTGCTCAATCAATAAATCTGAAAAGTTTCATCCGAATACCTGAATTAGATTAGTAGACGATAGACGCGTGAGATACGTTCATTATCTAATCATAATATTGAATAGTTATGCGAGTACAAGAAAGCAACAAATTATTAATTAAAATAAAGAATTTTGACAATTATTGTTTTTAAGCAAAAATCATTTGACATTTACTTAAACCTAAGTTGGTTAAGTTCCTTTCCACTTATTTGGTCCTTCCGATTCGTAAATTCTAGTTTACATAAAAAAGAGTTACTCGAAACCTGCTGAAGATGGTGTAATTGGGTTAATTAAGAATCATTTGGAATGATCAACTGTAGTGTAATTATGTTTAACTAAAGAAACTTCTTTAGCGTGTGAAAATATACAAAAATATAATCCTACATTGCAAAAGCATCTCTTCTAAATCTAAAGAAAAATCTTTTGTCACGGACAAACGCGTCCAAGAATATGAATATCCATGAGACGAGTCAGGAATAATTTATAGGTCTCAACGATGCATTTTTTTCAAAAAATTTACTCGAATTAAATGGGAAAAAAGTGTAAACTAAAATCAATAGAATATATATATATCACTGTTTGTTTCATTGCTGTCTCTCTTTTTTTAAAATAAAATTCTTCAATTGAAAGAAAAGAAAGGCTAAGACTTTTTGCGGAAACGGCAATTTTGAGTAGCTTGGAGAATCAGCGGAAATCGTTGAGCGTTAAGGTTAGAGCGTTAAGCGTTAGAATGCAAAACGGTAGTACAGCAACTGTAGTAAGTGTCTGAAACCGAAGTGAAAAATCTCGTAGGGAAATAATTTTAAGTTTGTTTAGTTGTCTATGCATTTACATATTCTCTTTCCATATTCAAGTGCTCGAGGATCCGTAAAAGGCCACACTTCTTGAGCAGTTGTTGTTTTGATAGGCCCGGCCACTTGCCACCGGCCACTTGCCACCGGCCACTTGCCACCGGCCACTTGCCACCATACCAGGCGTCTAGCTCGAATCAGTCACTTTATTTTCACGCATACGCGCTGCGGGCAGCTGCATATACGATATATAATACCCCTTTCCGCTGATCCGCTCTCTACACTTCTCGCGCACAGAGGTATACGCAACGTATACGTATACGTATGCATGGATATATAGGCAAGAGGGAAAAATATGTCGAAAATGCGCGCAGTCGTACGCGTAATAAGGCAAAAGATCGAAGCGAACCTGGTGCCGCTGGAAAAGTTTGTCACGGTAGGTTATATTGTGTTTATATTGCGATCGCGGAGGAAAAGGGGCGAAAACTTCCACGACGGAATAATGAGTGCGCGACGTGGATTGGACTTTTGATTTTTTCATTTACTGCCAGTAAGCAGCTCGCTGCTCGAGAACTCCTCGTACATCGTTACGCGTGTACACACTGTACACGGAACAACGCATATATTTTTCACATTTGTTCGATTGCCACTTGAATTCTCGACAAATTGGCTGCTATTATTATTATTATTGCTGTCGAATATGACGTTCGAGTGCCTGCGGAGAATGCTCTCTTCATTTCTCATTGAAATTATTAAATGCGATAATACGGAAATTGTATATATATACACATATTGCGGCCTGAACTCACATATGTGTACGATATGTGTACGATATGTGTACGATATGTGTACGATAGATTGAATGAAATTTTACATTAATATCGAAGCTAATGCTCTATTTGCCGATCGAGCATTAAAAATGAAAAAATACCATGGCTTGTAACCAGAGAACTAGGCGGGAGATTAATTAGCTGCGTTTGACTGACGGCTCTATAAATTATCAATGCCCAACGTTTGGGAGTTTGGCATGTCAATTATCCGCTGTAGTGATCGGCGAATCGGTTTGTCATTTTAAATGAATAGTAGTCGGTTAAGCTTTCCCTTATTCCGCTCTCGTCTGTCAACAATGCGATAATACGCACATTGCACGCGCAGCTATACGGCAACTTTTAGCACAGACTGTTTTGTTTCGAATGATTCGATGGCAAAGATTTGACGTGATCATCGAATAAGCTAAAAGAACGAGGAGAAAAAGGGAGCATGAGCCAATTCGATAATTGGGGTGTGACGAACGTGAAATGCACGATGGACATTCCGGCATAGTGCAGCATAGTGCAGCATAGTGCAGCTCATCGTGCTTTTTTTGCTCTCTCGTAACGACCGAGCTTGGGATAACGAAGCTCGAATGTTTATCATAAATCCAAAAGCAGATTTCAAAGTCAAAAGCGGCTTTTTTCCATGCGGCTTTTTTCCATGCGGCTTTTTTCCATGCGGCTTTTTTCCATGCGTTTGACACGGCGACCGAGTTTGACGAGATAACCATTGTGTGCAGAATAAAACCTCCATCGTATATTTTTTCCTCCACAACGGTCGCACGCGTCACTACGTATAATCTATTTGCGGGTAAAACAGTAGTTCGACGGCTGAACAAAAAGACGCTATACACGCGAGGAAAATTAAGCGAATCGATGCAGGCCGATGGTCTCGCGTTCTCAAAAATATTTCTCATTCTCAACTGTAATGCGGCATTCGAGAGGAAGAAATTCGTAACGAGGCTTCCAACGTGAAATAACATTATCTCCTACAATGTATTCCCCCGCTGCGGAAAAATCCTTTCGAAGGCTTCTCATTGCTCTCAGTGAGTGGGAGTGCCCAAACTCCCAAACTCTCTCGGCCAAAAACCGCGTGCCCAACGCTTCCCCACGAGAAATCAGCATGGCGAGATCGGCAGTGGTCCGTATATCTCTATCTCCTTTACTCCCTCTTGAATTCCTCAGCGGCGCCGCAGTGGCGAGAGCGCAAACGAGTTCGGTGGAGCTTGCAAGCTCTCGTCAGTCGACGGCCGAATCCCGTGCGCTGAGCATCGCCGCCGTCGTTGCTATTTCTAGCCGCGCGAAGCTCTGTACCACGTGCCGTTCTCTGTCGGGATTCAGTGGGGAAAAACGAAAAAAAAAATACATTTTTCGCGTTCACTTTTTGCGTTCATTTGCTATCGGCTAGTGAGGTGATGACAAATACTGTGCTTTATCGCTTTGGTTGGCGATCGTTGGAAAATCGCGAGAATCCGTTCTTGTGCGACTATACTTGGAACGATTCGATTGCACGTTGGACAAGTTGAAGTTTGGCGAAGAATTTCCCGGTTGAAGCTTGCTCAGGCGTAAGTTGGATGGATGGCTGTGCTTTGAACAGACGGATGACTGATCGACAAGCTATTATAAACAGGGATCGGTTCCCTAGCTCGGTATAGAAGAAAAAATATATTTTCTTTCGCATGGACGACTTTTGGACAATCATTTGATAATGGAAAATTGTAATATTCGATATTAGATATTAGGTAACGCAAGGTTGAAAATTGCAAAAGTTTCGAAACGTTATTCAAAAGTTCGAATGATGCTTCTTGGAATGAAAGCGCTCGCGATAAATATAGTGATTGTGGATACATCGCGTATTCCCGGCTTTTCATTATGTAATTCAAATTTTCTTTCATTATTTAAAATTAAACGCATTCGCGGCTTGCTACGTTCCCGTACGTATGGCTGGTTAAAGAGTTGCTGGATAAATAAAAAGATGAAATTCAAGATCGTGACTGAACCTGAAACTGACGGGATTTTAGGCAAACTGCTCGTCGGCCCCAATCCCAAGAATCTCCATCAACGAACCAAACTATAGTTATGAGAATACAATCTAACGTTCATGACATTATATAAAAAGCTATTAATTCTCTGCGAATTCAGAGCAGAATTTCACGATGAACGTTTCTTTGTTTCTTCTCCTTCTCTCGGTTTCATTGTTATACACTGGGAATAATTTCGCTGCTGTAATTAATATCAATTTATCGAGATGAAATAATACGTCCGCTAGAAAATTTCGTCGAAACAGCCGGATTTCTCCACTGGCTAAAGGTTAAAAAAGCAGTGTTTATGCGTGGCTTTTGTAGAGGTCCGTTACGCGAAGCACGAAATGTCGCTTGTCAAAATATTTTATCGTCAATGTGGTGTCGCGAACCGAAAATAGATCGATTCGAGACACAGGGAGACAGGGAGACAGGGAGAGAGAGAGAGAGA
Organism: Apocrypta bakeri; assembly: GCA_018906985.1. Classification (NCBI taxonomy): domain Eukaryota; kingdom Metazoa; phylum Arthropoda; class Insecta; order Hymenoptera; family Pteromalidae; genus Apocrypta; species Apocrypta bakeri. Next base: position 479,256 of record JACCIA010000017.1, on the reverse strand, counting down.
GAGAGAGAGAGAGAGAGAGAGAGAGAGGGAGTAATCCGAGATACTTAGAAACGAGGAGATTAATTAAAAGAGAGTCACAAATACAAGCGCGGAATACTGATGACCCATTTTTTCCCTGCTCATGCGGTGCCGAAAAAATGTCGTAACAACTTTATACTTACGAGATCGGTTGAGTGCGTATATAACTAGATGCTACTTAGATTAACATCTCCGATGGAATGTTTCGAATGTTTCATTCGCTTAGTTCCCGTGCAGAACTCAAGTAGTCGAGGCTAGACGCGCAAATAGAGATTCAATCGGAAAGTCCAAATTCGAATTTCCCGCGCATAATTAACATCTACCGTGACGATCGAATCGATCGTATAATCCATTTTAGTACAATATATATATATATATATATATTGAGGTAATTTTCTTAAATGCAGCTTAATCATTTCGATATTGGCGATAGTTGCATGAAAAAATAGCAATACACTGTACTACATAATGATCTCGCGAATTAATCGTAGACGAAATATACACATTCGCGAAAGAGCCGAAGAAGCGAAAAGGCAGTAACGTGTAGCGGTCGCCGAAAATATCCCCGAAAAATCTCGGCGCCAAGCCAAGCGTCCTCGACCGCGCTAGAGACGAGCCTTATCCGCGTACGAGGCATATATGTATGTTATATATACGAGTAGAACTAAAAACTCTACATAGTAGACGCAACGCTTAGCCCATTTTTCCTTCATACATTGCTATTCGAATCTAAGATTCAAGATACATACACACACACACACATATATATATACAAATAGGCGACTCCGACAAGAGATATGGACTCCATTCCTTTCCTATGCACATGTATCTGCGTATATACGTGACGAAGTTATTTTATGGATATATCTAGATATTGCCAGAGCTTTTTCATGCGTACGCTTGACGGACAGTCGGATTTCAAATGGGATTCGATTCTCGGAATAGCGTGTATATATCGAGTCTATGTGAATTTAGACGGCGAGATTGTTTTAGAGCTTGGAAAGCTATATTTATGAAAGTTTGCGCGACTTCGTGCTGCGAATGGAAAAGTGCACGTGCCACGCCAGTCGACGGTCTCGAAAATTTCAAGATACTTCTGTAAAAGTGTCTAATAACTTTCGCTCTGTATACCACAAGCTTAGAGCTTTTTTAACGAAGCCGCAACGAAGAACGACGTAGCCTAATTAAAAAATCATTCAACAATTTTTAATTTCTTTGCGTCTTCCCACCGCAGTTATGCACATTCAAACCTCCGTGGCATCCCTTTTGCCTTTCGGGCTCCTTCAAATCTTTGTAGAAGCTCAAAATTCAGCTTCATTCATTGCTTTAATTTGAAATTGCTGCTACGTCTGCAAAGCTCCGTAAATTTTACTCGTTTTCTTCACTGCGCATTACATCTGTACATCTGGATATCTGCGTATATCTGTATATGTACGCGAATGCTAAAACATGAGTAATTGAATATTTTAAATAAGGCTGAAACTATTTTTTGGCAAAATCGTTGTTATCTACGTAGATTACTGCAGAGTCTAAAAAAAATCTATAATGGCAATTTTTTCTTTAATGACCCGGTAATTTGGCTAGGGCTTGACGTTATTACAACGGACGTCCTGGTTCGCCTTAGATGATTCATTCATTAAATACGTCAACGGCACTGTGAAGCGTCACTAACGGGATCCAAAACTTCACTTTTATAGCCACTTTGAATTTTTGGTAGAAAGTCATTTGAAAGTGAATAAATGCAAAGAGCTATGTATAGAATAAATACAAAACTACGGCATACTTGGCTTTCCTGTCGGAAGGCTCTATCACTCTGTTCAAGCACGAGTTTGAAATCAAAATACTTACGCATTAAAATAGCTAAATATAGCTTTTAGCGCGGTACGCTTAACAGATCGAGTGAAAACCAAGTCGTTGAATAAGCTAAAATATTTCGCTAAAACTTATATGGATTGCCTCGAAAGGTTACATTTTATCCGAAGCTTCGCGCTATATCGTTGAATACAATAGATTATACACTATAGTATAGATTCATGATGCAGATTCACGAGACTAGACAGTAGATTGGATTGTTCGTGCTCGAGAAAAATGTCTGACGAACGAGTTGATGAAGGTGACTTTCTTGAAAAATTCAATTACTGAAGATAAACCTAATTTTCTCTCGGTCTTTTTTATGCTCGAAATATGTTAATTCGTTCACACTACGGTGTGAATTCATAAAATTTGATTACTTCTGGACTAAATAACAAGTGCACACTTCAGTTTCAGTTGCAAATCGAGTTGTAGAAAACTTTAAGAGTGGGAAGGGTTTGTAATTGTAGTATTGAATTTGGAAATTGTTAAAAACTATGAAAATCGACGACCGCTGTACAGGAATATGATTGAAAATGGCCGGTACAGAACCGGCAATAAAAGCTTCGACAACAATAAAATCGATTGATATCTTCTTCAGCATAGCCCTGTCTATTGCGTCGGAGAAGAAGAACGCAAGGGTGTCGATGTCGATGGCCTTATCAATATTCAAATTCTCAAGTGTCATCAGACTTTCCCATGCGTATTTAGCAGCGGCAAAACAGTCGTAAGTTCACTGGACATACCGTAGCACGTCGCTCACTTCGACATCTTTTATGTTAAAAAAACGAAGGGCTTCCACTAGGGCTTCCATCTTATTTCTATCTTTTACGTCACAAATGTATAACCCAAGATTGCGTAATGAAGGTAGCATACGAAATCTTATTTCGAAGGTCAGGCGGTGGAATCTGAGGAAATCTGTCGATGAAATCACCGAGGCCGAAAAATTATATTTTCGTTTTAAATATACCTTTTTTTTAAACTAGTGGACGCGCATACAGTTTAACGAAGCTTTTTAATAAAATTTTTAAAAGCCTTTATCAGGATACTGCGAAATACATATCCTCTATGTATACCGTATGGTGTAACTAGATTATTTCATTTTTTTCAGTCCTCCCAATCCGTCGTCGTGAATGTTGAAACTTTTGGCAGAATCCATCGAAAGTTGCGTCTAATGCCAACGATTTTCTCTTCATATTCGTTAAAGGTCGATGGTCGATGTTTCATCATTGAAACGAAATTTATGAATTGGGTATGATTGGGTTTCAAAGCAGTAGTAATGATAAGGAGCGTTTACACGCTAACGCAAACGTATATATGCTATGAATATTGTGCTATGAATATTATGCTATGAATATTATGCTACGATAGTGTCAATTTGCATCGCTAAGCTTTCTGTAGAATAAAGTAGAAAATTGCACTTGCAACAGGCTTGACACTTTGTCAGGTGTGTCTTGAAGTTCGAATGTTCGAATGGGTAGGTTGTCTATATTAATTTATAAACAATAAATTATTTATATGCTCTCGAAATCTGAAGTAGCGAAAGTATTTTACCCTATACGTTAAGTTAAAATAGCCTACGTCAATATGAGCTTTCTGGATTGAAAATAATGCATTAAATATTTATAATATATATGATATTCATTGCTGATAAACTACTTCTGTCAATGATCATAATGATTGTTAATTGATTAATATATTGTTAATTGTTACGCGTAGAAGAATGAATTTGAATTTCAAAGTTTTTGATGCTGAATTAAATATTCACTGCGCGAGTGTAAATTCAATATAATTTTGTCACTACGACTGATCTGTTAACTATTTAAAATCTATAGAGTATGTAGATTGATATATTGATTGATATATCGATTGATGCAATGAACGCTTTAGTTCTGCGTTGAGGTTCCCCATTGCATATATTGGCCAAGTCGTTTCAAAGTTTTGTTATTACTGCGCCGGCGGCGTCTGTAGCCGTTGATCCCTAGACGGCGATTCGCTGGAGCACATACCTTTTTTCCATCAACTCCTGCTAGTTTTGTCGCCGACCTTTCGAAGATGCTTTTATCCGGGAGTTCGGCTCACGTATACTCTTTCTCGCGTATCGGCCATGTGTCGCGTATACCAGCGAGCACGCGACACATGGCCGATTCTCTAACAGATTAATCCGAACAAATTTCCTTACGTATCCTACGAAATCATTGTTAACTGTTGGGTGTTGTTCGTTTCCGCAGAGTAAGGTAGTGTAGGTACCTTAACGAATAGAGGTACCTTCGAAATAACGAATAACGAAATATTGATTTTCAAGTCTTTTAAGCTTTTAAGTCGATTCACATAACTCGAAAGTTGCAATGAATTCTATAGAACAATTTATTATATTCGTTATTTCGAAGAAAAAGACATTTTTGCCAGCCACTCGGTCGGAGAATCACCCATATGTACGTATGTACATATATACATGTATGTGTATAAGTTTCATTCTGTAAGGGCTTAGATTTTTCTCCGGAAGAACGTGCCGAGCATTTTGGAAAAGCTTTGTATACGATCGAGGATAAGGCGGAAGATAACGATGAAGCGACATTTTTTTAGATCGCTTTCAACCGATGGATCGAAGAGTTACAGTCATGCTATATAACTGTTATAGTAGCGTATATACTTAACAGATTAGTATAAATCGATTAGTAGTCGTAATTACCATTGACGGCGGTATTCCTAATTTACTTTTTTTCGAATTAATTCGCAATGAACAAGAGAAAAAACTTGAGAGATACGCGGAACTTTAACTCCGAGTTTAGAAAATTCTGCTACGCTGCTGAATTCGCTGTGATTCGAGTTTTAAAGGAGAAAGAGAGTGAGATAATTCGAGTCGAGATAAAAGGCTGTGCGTACGCGAAATGGACTTTTATCTACTGCGTTATGCGTTATTCGCTTGGTAAACTTTCATCACTTGGTCATTCTATCAAATTTTCACGGTAATTTTCGTTGTTTCTGTTGAAAAAATGGCTTGAAACTTTTTCGAGAAATCCAATGCAGAGGAAATTTTGAAAAACCTATATTTTCTATTCAATATTCACACAATATGAAATATAGCATATATGGTGTGCGCATATAGCCGAAGAGAGGAATTCGCGGCTCCTCCTATCGCATTTATAAAATGAGACTCGGTTATTACAATCGACTTGATTACCTTGGAAAATTTACCGCAGTGAGTTTTCAAATTTTTTGTCAAACCATAACACAATGATTACAATGATCGGAAGAAATTGCAAATACTGCAGTCTCTAGTGAGTTCGTCTGAAAATGCATCTTTGTCTAAAGCTTGCTGTAAGAATAGCACTGGTTTGTCATCGCATACATCGTTTAGAAAAATCGAATATAAAAACCACTTCACTTTGAAAGCTCGTTGATTCCAATTGAAATGCTCGAGTGAGAATTTGAACAAGAGAACACTGGGAGCTCTGAAAACCTTTCAAATACAAATTTATAACCGGATGGTGCGTGTGTGCGTGTGTGCGTCTGAGTGACAATATGTATATATAAGCAAATCTACGATGGATTGAAAACAAGTCGGCGGATGGAAAACGAATATTTTTCGGGATTCTACAGATACGATATTCTGTTTTCTAAATAATGACAAAATGTCAACTTTTTGGAATTTCTTTAGAATTAGGCAAATATAATATACATAGACATTCTAAGTTATTATTAAAGAATTTAATCTTCTAATGAATGAACGTTTCACCTACCTTTATTTAATTATAATAAACAGGATTTTTCTTTTCGCGACCCCATATGCAATGCAGTTTACAAACGAAAAGTGTGCTCTTCATCGCGTGCATTGGCTTTTATATCGAAAAAGCAAGAAAGTCGCAAAAAGTTATACGAGACTCGAAAATGTAATAATTTGTTGCTTGCGAGAAAGTAGTGTCGAACGAGCAATCGATAAATCATTCTTTATGCTTTACTGCCACAATCTATTGAAAGTTTCATTTTTTAAATCTTTCTGCGCAGTCGTTACATTTTTACAATCGAAAAATACATTTTTTCAAAATAAATATTCAGCCGCGTCGCACCATTGCAAACTTATATCTAAGGTTTTTGCCAAATTAACACGAAAAGTTCTGCGCGTAAAAAAGCTAATTAAACAAGTTTAATTTTTTAAAATACCGTCTCGTTGAGCATGTAGCTTAGGCATTTTCTCATAGAAAATGATGATGTACTAAAGTGAGATTAAAAATGTTGAAAGTGACGAATTGAAAGTCAGGGAATGTCAGGATGCGATTTGACAGAAGAACTTTTTTTCGCGCAAAGTGAACTTTGCCGCGAGTTTTGGATGTCTTTGATGATACTCGAAATATCTAATGAAATTGTTTACTGTTCGGTTGATTGTCAATAATTTACTTGCTGACAATGTGTCGTAGCAAGCAGGATCGATTAATTAATACGCATTGCCGATTTTTGTCTATAATATGTAATAGCTGCGTGTTCGCATTATGCGCTACGGACGAAATAGACAATTCTATTCTTGGAAATGTGTTATAATAAAAAAACGAATGTCCAATAGGGTAAGCTACTCTTCTGGAAATGTGAGTAATAGCAGGTAGGATGAACGTAACGATTATATACGCGTAGATCTGGCATTTCAGCTTCATAGCTTAGATAATAGGACACTATAAATGTGCGATACTTTGACTGAGGAAGCTTTATTTCTAGCTGGGAAGAAAGCTCGATTAACAAGTATCCTAGTGAATAAGGATATTTTGTATTCACTGAACTAATAAAGTACAGGGAGATCGCTTCACACTCGGACAGCAGTGTAGCTTAGCTAAATGCGAATTTTTCCTACACATGGATACGTTCTACTTGCTAATCTTGACTACATTTTCCTCTTCTCTCCCTTGAGTTCAATTTGATCCTCTTTTTTCTTCTTTGAACACTTAATTCTCCCGCTTCGGCAGCTTTTACTTTCTTTTCTTCCTTTTTTAATAATCTATGGCGAGTCCAGGCAATATCGAAGTATTCGAAGAAAGCTGTACTACTTATTTATATTGTAATTCAAGTATACGTTATATTCGGAATTGCAATTTTTTCGAGTGCAAAGTTCACAGTAGACTTTCGTGCGATCGACTTTGATTTGAGACATGAAACTGGATCCGCATCGTGACTCGGACACCGATAGAATCTCAAAAGGGGAGAAGATGGCTACGAGTTAATGAGATTAATAGATAATCCAGCTAATGAGGACAGTCTAGGTATATAGGTATATAGTATAGCGATCGATGTGGATATTAGGCGTATTGTGTGTTAAGGGGCTCCTCGAATGATAATAGAAATAAATGATCACTTGGAAGAGCATGAGCTATGATTTAAAACGAAATAATAATATCTGATATATCGCATGCGCTAAGGGGAACTTGCCCTTTGAATTCGTCGCTTTGAGAATCTTTCCGGCAATTTAAACGTCCCCACTCGACTTGTACGAGTATCAAATATACCCCATTGTAAAATTCAAATATACCCCAGTAAAAAGACCGCGTCGACCTGAGCGGCGATTATTGCGCAAAGGACTTGTTTGTCTCAGACAACGTGTCCAGACAACGTGTCCATGACAACGTGTCCAGACAACGAAGGCCAGGTACTTGGCTCGCGTTGGGCTTCGTCGACGTTGCGCACGTGGGAGGTGCCTACGGAGCACAGAAGAGGCAGAATTATTCGTATTCGAGAGCGGGATAACTAATACACCTAACTCGCGTTAAGGTGCTTTTATCGATTTTCAATTGAGTTCACGCGACTGTGACTTTTCCACATCTCGACACGTGTCATTTCACGCGGGTTGTGTTGGCTCTCGCGAATGGCTGCGAAAGTTTTTTCCGCATTGCTACGCAGTTATCCCGCGCTTAGAATTACACTTACGGAATTTACAGTGCAGCATATATCCACAGCATATATCCACAGCGTATATCCACAGTGTACATCCATCCATCTTAGATATCGCAGTTTCCTCGTGCTCGAGCAGAGTGCTCTACTGCATTCGTGTTTTTTGTCTCGAGTTGTCCGCGACGTCGTCTGCTGAAGTCGGATCGATTCACCATCGCTTTCCATTATTTTCTTTGGCTTTCGGATCTTAATTGTTTTCCCGGCTCACGCGCGAGCGAGTTTTATTTCAACGTAGGTTTTTCCAGCCAACCACGTGTCGGCGTTGTTTTTTTCGCGCGTCGCCTTTGTCGGGGCGAATTTTATTGCAGCTCCGGCTGTCGCTGCCGGAAAATCATTGGAGAGGACTCGGTCTTGGTCTTTTTCGGATCCTCGCTCGCTTTTAATTTCACGGCTGCTGCGACTTCATTTTTCGCCTTTCCTGCTTCTGCTGCGAGCGACTACTTCAATTCTGCTCCTAGATAGATGCTGTTCCGGCACGCATCTAAGCGTACACGCGAAGCTATATGGATAAGAAACTAAGTTGAGTTTTTCTTATTCATTATTCTAGTGTCGAATAATGTCTTCGGTGCTTTTTTACAGTCAAACATTGAAATTCGAATATTTAAGGCTTAGTAGCTTGTACGTTGCGCGAAAGAAAACTAATCGTGCTTTGGGAAAATTCATTTAATTCTGCGAAAATGAAAAGCTTATTTGGCACATTGATTTTAAAATGTGTGCGCACCTATATGTGCGAATGTGCAAAAACAAGTTAGTACCTGGAAGTTGAAAAATTTTACTCGACAGCACACCTGCAGAGCATATTTTTCTGCTTTCTTTGAGTCTCTCAATTGCCTGAAAGTGTGAACGTGCAATATCGCTTGTCATCCGTTCTTTCTGATCGAAATTCTCCAAAAAATTGGCTGCGATATTTCATTTTTTTTTCTTCTTGTTGTAAAAATACTGTTTTATACTATTTTTAGATCTACTATTAAGTACCATTAATAACTACCATTAATAACTATTAATAGCTACAGAACTAGAAGTATTCTTCGACTATTCTGATTCAATTCAAAACAATAAATCAAAATCGCAGCGGATGCTTTACAGTAATAGAGACGTGTCAAAATTCTAACTAAAATTTACATAGCCCAAACTATTGATGGGCGAATACTTTTGATGTGCAATGATTTTTTCTTCGTATTATTCGAAAAATTTAGCAACTACAATTGGTATGGAGTTTTGGTTTTTTGTCCAGTTCAACGCAGGGCTAAGAAAATTGAGTTCACTTTTAACCGACGACACATTCTGCTAGTCCCCGTATATCGAGAGGGAAATAATGTGAAATAATTATTACATTATGATAATATATAGTGCTTGAATCGCACAACGAGGCTTGGGATTATTGCCGCGTTGGGCTCGCATTTCATCGAATTCTACATATCTAATATATGATATTCATCACGAAACCCGAATCCCAAAAGATTTCGACAAATTAACGAGCTTCTCCGTTTTAGCGGGTTTCAAGCCGCTTTACCTCACATTACTCTCCCAGAGTCATAACAGACGATCGCCTTTTTCCATGAAATATGAACTCGCCTGTTTGCTGCTTGGGCACACGTGCATCTGATTGTACGCTTTTCATTCGCTCTGGAATTTCATTTATCAACGCTCGAAAAGATACGCTAGATTTACCTTTCTCATCGATAAATGTTGAATTTTTTTTAACTTTTCTCACTTTGAATTGTCAGAATCAAGCTTAGTATTACTATACCGGTAAGTAGAAAGGGTGCTTTGTATGCAAAGATTTCAAAGCACAGCAGAGCAGCATATGACTCTCAAATCTCTTATACCAGTGTACATCACTTCGCGTGCAACTTTGTTTGCTTACCTCGTTAGCGATTAGGGCATACCTAGAAATGGAATGAAAAGGGTTAAAAGAGTTGTTAAATATCTCTAATGTAAAAAATAATATTTATTTTGATTTTCATTGCAAATAACAATTTATTTAATATACAATACTATAATATATGTATACTATAGCTATTGTTATTATATTTAATATTCGGTTCTACGTTGAAATAATTTCGAGCTTTTCTATTCTGGTAAGATAATGCGCGCTGTATATACAGAATGGATGGAACGTAGAGCAAGCAAATTTAAAAGATCAAACAGTTCCGCAGGTCTATTATGACGCGTGCCGCATATTGGATTATTTTTCAAATATACAAGCTCGTAGCGAGTATAAGGAGACGACGCACGTGCTTCCATATCCTTCTCGGGCCGGATGCGTGCGTGCCTATCTTCTAGCAGCGTAAAATATCTCAGCTACTCGCGGCTCTTTGGTGACGCTCTATACAATATTCCCTCAGTTTCGCGCGAGATTTATGCTCCTCTGCGAGTGAACTCGGTCGGTTGAGAGACGCAATCTGGTGGCGTTAGCCCAACTTCGTGGCGAGAATTCAAATATCTTCCATAGATATTTATGCTCTATTCTTTCGAGTGCAGCAAGCGGTGCAGTCTGCGGAGCAGTATGCGGATCATAAGCGAGCTTTCGGTGATTTTTGTCTGACGATATGAATCTTTGTTTTTTCCTGAATCCTCGGGCCCTAATATGCCGCCTTACTTATCATAGATATCATCGATGCCTCCGTTATCATTCTAAGTTACGATTCACGCGCGTAGCTTAACTTCGATAAAACCTCAAGTACAAAAATATAAAATTCATTTTTTTCTTTAGCCTTTTTATCGATAAAGAGTCGAAAGAAAACAGACACTTTACGCCCATAGAAAGAAATATTTACGCAACAATGCTTCATATCATTCATTTATTATACATAAATGCAAACTTCTCTCTATACCTGCGGTATATCCGAATAGACTTCGATAAATTTAATGCTCTGCCGAACAGAATGAATTAGAAAATTAAATGAAAAATGACCGCAAAGCATGACGCAACGCAATAAAAGCCGCATCGGTCCAGCTAGTCCGTGTTAGAAGTTCAGCAATTTGAAAAGCAGCCTCGTCAAGCCGGAGCGAACGTCGATACGTCTCGTCGAATGGCCTTGCCAAGCGTAAACTCTCGGCCCTCACCCGTCCAAAAGAATCGAAGAACAAAAGAAGCCGTTTCTACTTCTGTATGAGAGAGAAGCGGCGCACGACGCAAGTAGCGAAATCTCGCAGCTGAGGAAAATTGTGCTGCGTTGCGGGCGCGGTATACGGAAAAAGCTGAGCGTTGTGCGAAGGGAATTCGAAAGCTCTGGGGTCGATATCAAAGCCATACGGAATTGAGCTTTGACGATGCTTATGCAGTACGCGCATACAGCACATACCGATACTAGAAATTTCAGAGTTTTAAAACGCGGGAAATGCGTGTAGGAAGTAATATTCCTCGTACTTTTAGAATAAGAGCCGTCTTTTGAATGATATATGAGTCGAGGCGCCATGTGCGTGTTTTAATTCGACTTTTAATTTAGACAACGTATAGCTACGGAGCTAGTTCGTTTCGACTCGTAGTCGATAAAGAATGCGCCTTGACCTCAATACTCAATACTCTCCCCGCGTTTGTTGTCTTTTCCGTCTGGTCTGATTTTAAAAATATACATATCTCTCCAAGTTCACCGATCTCTTTTTCCCACATTTTCCAGAGCGCGGACGCAGCTCGCGCTGTACATAAAACAATATCGCCGAGTACACCTCTTGAATGCAGTGCTATGTATACACAAGAGCGATACACCGCATAATAGGAGAAAAATGACGAGTGCAGCGCTCGACGAGGAATAATTATTAAATAGAGCCGTTGGAAAGTACGACGTTCTCGTTGCTGTGCTGTGGCTCGTCGCTGCGGCTCGTCGCTGCGGCTCGTCGCTGCGGCTCGTCGCTGTCGCTGAAAGGTAAGGACGGAGATGAATTGTTGAGATCTCGTTGAATGACATTGTGTTAGATTTTCGAATAATGCGCTTGTGTCGTCGTCGCATCGTTCTTGCAAACTTCAACGCAAGCACGATGAAGTTTCGCGAGGATAAAAACAACACCCTATTCTCGAGATCTCTGCTATCCCTTTTTCAAAACTAGACGAAAAGTTTACTCTCGCTACTCTTTTATGCAGCCCGAAATGAGCTCACTCCTTCGTCTCCCGGTGCTTCGTCCAACGCTGGTTCGCTGCTGAGAACCGCGGCTTTTCCTGCTCCCATTGGCCTTCTATTTCACGCGGTCGAAAATAAATAAAAACACGACGCATTGGCGCAAATAACTTGGCGAGTACGCGTTGCTCTCGGCTGTGAAACGTTGAGAATTGTACTATTCGCCGATCGCGTATACAGATCGCGCGCGTTTCGTTCGAGGTTTCTTTCTCGTGTACCGAGTAGTAGAGTCGAGCTCTCGCTGCCTTTTGGGATCTAGGTCAGAATCAACGACTCTTTGAATCGCGGTTGAGAAATCAAATAAACGGCGTTTGCAGAATATTTTCATTCCAACTGTTTACCTCCTATCTTTTAACGATGCTTATGTATATAATATGGCATTTTAATATAACAATAATATCTTTATTATTAAATAGCATACTACATTACTACTACAACGATAAGCCCGTGCGGCTGCTAGATTAGTTCAGGATTCTGCCCAAGCGTAGTCATGCGCAAGCAGCGCAAAGTCCGATTAATATCTTGTAATGTACTTATACAATTATACATACGTGTATGATTACATTATAAAACGAGAAAAATCACCGCTTCCATTTAACGGACTATATAACGTATGGATGGATAGCTTAGTCTTATAGCTCTGCGATCTTGGAGTTAAAAAGTTATGTATAGAAAAGTAATATTCGCGGGATGACGTGTACGCAATGTAACTGGACACGGGGGTTCATATTGTATGATAAAAATCATATATCGTAATGGAAATCTCTTGCGTCGATCTCAACTAGTGTAAGTTACCTAAATAATGTGACTACGTTACACCGACTGGTGAGATAGGGAATGAAGTTAATGCATAACATCTAAGCAGTGGCGAGTGTGAAAAATGACATTTCAATGTCGTACATTCCTTCGTACTTTACTCGACACGACCCCGCGAAATCAGATTTTTCTAAAAAAGTGATAGACGAATGAACGTTAAGTAAGTTTTGTTTTGATATTAAAAAATGGAGGAATAACTCGTATCAGCACATAAAATAATAAAGCCTTGGAATAATGAGATAATTCATTAGAATCTCTGTAGAATAGCTGTAATTTGAAAAGATGAGATTTAGTGAATAGGTGATTCGAGCTCGAATCAGTCGATGCACGAAGTACGTGAAAAGTAATAATATGTTTCCGCAGCAGGAGGAAAGGAGGAGGAAGCGAAGGAAAAGGAAGGGGGAGCGAGCGGCAAATGCTGGGCTCGTCGAGTGATCGGAATCGATGAGCAGCGCAGGAAGACATAAATGCGCCTGAGAAAGGCTCGAGGACGATGCTGCTGCTGGCCAGGCAACCGCAACAAGTTCTCGCGCCGCTGCTGCTTTTCGGGCTTCTCGGGCTTCTCGGTGAGTCTTCCCGTTATACATTTTACTCATGGTACGTGCTCGTCTGGCGTCTGCGGCACTACATTTAGAGGTGTGGCCAGGTTATATAGGTGCGAGGCCAGAATAGCAAGAGACGCGCCGTCGTCCTTCTCTTTTCCGCCCTTTTCCAATGCTGTACACAAGTGTCAATACACTTTAGACACTTTACGATCGCGTGCGTCTTGACCTCACTATCTCACTTGCGAGAAGTAACTTTGCTTTTTATTTCCCCTATTATTGTACACGAGAGTGTCACCCATTTCTGCTATGATAAATACACGCAATATATATGGGAATTAAAATAAACGAGCTGTGCAACGAAGTTAATTAAGGCGAGCCTCGGCTCTTCTCTGAGAGACGCGAAACCTCATATACATAAAGAGAGAGAGAGAGAGAGAGAGAGAGAGAGAAAAGTTTCGAAGGCTGAGATAAGATGAGCGCAGGCTTTGTATAAGCTCGGCCAGATATAATGAAGAAAAATAATTTCACGACGAAGATGTATATTGTTAATTATTAAGCAACACTTACGCATCGCTCATTTTCTCACAGATTCTCTGGACGAAACATTTTTTATCTTATGCCTATTTTCAGTCTTTTATAATTCAAGGAAGCGTTTTTTTCGAAAAATCAATACGGATTATTTTATCGAAAATTTTCCATTTTTTACAAACAAAATACTTTCATACGACGAAAAGGTTTTATCATTCGAAGTAGTACCAACGGATTCATGAAAGATACCTTTCTTGACTTCGAAACGTTTTAAATAGCAAATGGCAAATGGAAATCAAATTATTCGTCAAATTATCTCATTATGACTAAAATTTCCATTTTCCACGTATAATCATGATTTATTTTTATATAATCAGAAAGACAGTTTAGATTACTGGAAAAAATTATCCTAGTTTTGAGATGCTTGCAAATTTACATTTCTTCTTTTCATTACCATCGAAAAATAAATACAAAATGATCTTTGTAACTTTTTGTTGAAAATAAGTGTATTTCGCCGTGATCCGAAGACTACTGAAGAGTCAACCGAGGGCGTTGTTATCGTGACGTATTTGTGCTTAAGCTCCTTTTACTGGGGTGTGCGTCTAGTCATGCTCGAACAGTTATTCTGTGTTTTGTATGTAACTCATTGTTTATAACTAACGTGTTAACCACCAATTATTCAACCTTCAATTACCAAACAACACTTTTACAACTTTTGGTTTTTAAACAAAATTTTCTTAATGTTAATACTCTGCATTACATATACTAATACTACTCGAGTATTCTTACGTATAGAGTATATATACGCTTAAAATCATTAATGCATTAATAATATTAATGTAAAGCCTGGATTATACATTATTACGAAAACAAATCATTCAATAGATCGGTGTATCTGTGAAAGAATCATGTCATCGTATCAATGTATAAGCTGAGCCGAAGGATTACGATCGTTTCGCTATCGTGGAGCTTTTTTCAGAACTATAAAAGTGACACTGGTTTTCTGTACATAGAATATCAAACAACATCGCGCGGCGAAACTTATAGCCCGTAATACGTATAAGCTATATATGATAGAAAGCGTAATATCAAGCATTCCGTTAGAGTGAGAGAGAGAGAGAGAGAGAGAGAAGATCGAGTCTGCGTGGATATTGGGAATTTTCATGAAAATAGTTGTTAACTCGAGCTTGTTGCAATTAAATTTTCGTCCATTCTTTACGCGCGAACTTTTATTCAACGGAAATGAGAAACGTGTGTTCGGTTGGATTTTTCCCACCACTAACAGGATAAAACGCATTTTCGATAATTGCTCACCACATGGATTTGAAATTCTTCGTTTAGAGCAATTATTCCATTGTAATCTGAGATATTTCACTGACAACGTAAAAGTACACGTTATTGCTAGTAGTGATTAACTGGCGAATAGTGTCTCTAAATATTGACTAAACTCGACGTTATTAACTGATCGAGAGTTTATACATTCAGTTTAATTAGAGGCCATTTTATTTATTGATTTATTGATGCAATTCCAATATATTTGTAAGTATATTTGTATGTATATACACATTTACACATGGAGTTTAATCGATGAATAATTCAATCGTTGATACATTATCGCGCTTTTTAGAATTAATACGCGTATGCTGGACAATTTACAATTTAGCTGGACTTAATTGCTCACCGTATATAATATACTCTGACGTTTCAAGCAGTCTAGCCCACTGTATCTTCATCGTTAAAATGTTGATCCTCGTTTAAGCAAGCTCGTCCTCTCGTCCCCTCGTCCTCTCATACTCTCATCCTCTCATCCTCTCATATCTCGTAAATTTCTTTCAACCTCGTACACGTACGCGTTGAGACTGCAGAGACTCGTTACAAGCCCTTCTCGTCATAATCAGCCAGGATTAGCAAATGCAGCAATATGGAATTCGCGAATTATTAACATATCACGAGGTAAAAAGAGCGAAATGAGGAAAAGCAACAGCTCTACACAGTATGACGCGATGTATCATTCTTCACAGACACAGTTAGCTCAAGCTCAAAGAGGAGAGAAGATTACATCCCGGACCATGGTGGACTCACGAGTCACCAAGCTTTTTCTTCTCATCTTCTTGCGCCCGCCCACGCGCCCGCGAGATCGTTCCGGCCGAGTTAACGAGGGGTATAATTTCGAAACAATCTATGTGTTTATGCGTAGGCCAAAGAACCGGAAGAACGCGATAAGCCGTGCGTCGCGTCTTTATTCCACCGAAAAACAAGCTCGCGGCTACGATACACATTTCTTTTCTAAGTATCTTTTTACCTTCTCGCTACTTTAAATGCTACAGTTTTATAGCCGCGAGCGACTTTGAAATGCCGCGGTTAGTTATATACTATTCGCGAAGTCTCATTAGAGGGCTATACTTGCTATTACAGGGCTATATATGCTATATTTATATATATGTATATAATATAAATTATACGTACTCGTTGCGATAGAGCATTTATTCCCTTAACGCCATCCCTGATATTCGGAAGCAGCTTGTAATACACACACACACACACACACACACACACACACACACACACACACACACACACAGCAGAGATACATCCCTTAAACAGCGCAGATAAAGTTTAATCGTAAATTCCCGCTGAACAAATATTCCCTCTCGTTCGTATGCCGAACGAAATTCCTTCACCTGATAAACCTCGAAATTCCCCCACGATCTTTCGAAAAACAACACCGGAATCTCTCTCGAGGTCGACAGAGCATAGCCGGTCGCGTTTAATTTTACTGCTCACCTCGTATATATCGTATATATATATACTAACGGCGAAAATCACCACATGAAATCATAGTCGGTCAATCTCTCTACGCCCCTATGTATAGCAGTATAAAAGATATACCAGCAGTATAGGTAGCAGTACAGGTATAGTCGAAGTTGTAGACGTTGCGGTAATAAACCGATCGGCTACGCATGGCTAGCGGGTACTGCGTCCCTGACAGCGCGTCGACCCAATTCTCAGTGGATTCCTGGCAGCGAAACGAGTTCGCGAGAGAGAAAGACAGATCAGCACTTGTAGAGTCGCGACGATTTGCTCGATTGCGTTTCGGCTTTGCGTTATACGTTTTTACTCGGCTCAAGCGACGATCATAAAGAGCATCCAGTCCATTTTTTGCCCTTGCAAAATCTCATCGCGATGTTTAATGAAACAATGGTTTGCCCGAGTTCAAGCGCAGTCTGCAAATCCTCGAGTCACGAGGATCCTACATTCTATTACTTTATACGCGATACTCGATCGTTAATCATTCTTCGAGCATATTCAACGAAATATTCATAATCCACGCGTCACATTGAAAAAACTATTTTCTCCCAAGATCCTTTTTTCTTAAAAAGATTTATCTTACTTCAGGTTCAAATGATCAAAGAATTTCGTTGCTATATTCATTATACGTATAAGCGAGGTTTTTTAAAGCGATTGCTTTTAAAATTATTTATTTATTCATACTCACTTTTAGTCGGCTAACCGTCATTACAGATAATCTTTATCGTATCGTTGTATCGTTCACCGACTTATGCGAGTCGTCGTTAGGTTTTCTACTGGGTTGCTGTGCCTAAATACCATTTAATGCGCTACATCAATTAACCTCGTACACTAATTACATTCGACCCTTTCATCGTGAGTTCACTTTATCAACAGTCTATATTACACATCAGTATGTCTATACAAAAGAGATTCTAATTAGGCTGTATTTATCATCGGCTATATCGTTCTAACTCACTAGTCAACGATCAAAGCAGTCATTTCGATTAAGGTCTGTACAGTGTCCAAACGGACAAAGGGTTGTGTTGTGATCGCGAGTTCGCTTCGTACATCTGCTCACCGTTGATCCGGTTAAAAAATATCTGTGTACGCGCGTGTGTACAAACCGAGAAGCCTGAAGTAGTACAGTGTACGCGAGTCGAGTATAATCAAGAGACTAATTAGAGCTTGCAGACATTGCAAGTACTCGCAATAAGACTTGCTCCGTCGAAAACGCCTCGGGGCTTTCCTGCCATTCCAGTGATTAGTATATATAGCTGCTTTGGCAACCGCTGCTACAGTATATATACATACATCATCTTTGTATTCGATAGCCGCAACGAAGCCACTTGTGCAATTGAATTTATAGTGCACACTGAAGCGAAACTCAGCGTAACTGACGTACGCGTTACTCGTCCCAAGCTATATACATTCAAATTGATACGTTCACGCGATGGCCCTGGTGGTTACTTTATGCGAGGCGAGTCATGAAATTTTAATTCCTCCAGGATAAGAATGCATCGGGAAAAAGAACATTTTAATCCGTTAAGTGTTGCCGATTAACTGCGCCTCGGCCAACCTATCTCATCTTCGAGTCTGTTGCAGAACAACAGCGTGGTGGTGGTGTACAACTCTGGGTACTTCAACTTCGCGGACTGTACTTTCTAGATAAACGTGAAAATGGAAATTCCTCCAGCTCAAAGTCCCGTAATACGATGAGGTTCGCTAAATGGAGACGAATAAACACGCGAGCCTCCAAGTCAGTTTCGCGTGCGCGTTGTTGCACCTCGCGAGACACAAAAGTCCACGGCAGACCATGAGACATGGCAGAAGAAATGAAAGGCGCGAGCTTTTAATTAATTAATTCGTTTTTAATTAATGAATTCGCGCCTAGAGTTCGCAGCGTGTTTGCGTGGATATCGTGAACTATTGTCGGGATTTTTTGACGGGCGATCGCGCTCACGGCTCCACTATGAAGGGATCGCTCAGCCGCGCGAAACCATTGAGCCAGTCGAGCGAGGAGAAATGTTTACAAAGCCGTATCGTAAAATTGGACGAAGCGAGAGTCGTCCGCAAATTCAATTATTTCACGGCATTTACAGAGCAGAAGCTGCTGCAGTTCTTGCCAAAGATCGCCTGTTAATGTATGTAAATGTATATATAGGAAGCTTACCTTACCTAGTGCTATTCTCGCTTTCTCGAGACTAAGCAGTCGTCGAGGTTTTGCGATCTGTCGGTGAATTCCTCGCAGTCGGAGAGTCGGAGCTTTGCATTTAACGAGGTGTTTATACGGCGCGTTTATTGCGCAGAAACGAAAATGTGAACGAGTCTCAGGCTATATAGTCTGCCACGTAGTTACGCCACGCAAGAGTACTTATATCGAAATTTGAATTAACCAATTAGCAGCCGTACAGCGTGCTCGTGCGCGTGGCTGCTATTAATTATTCCTTCTTTTTAGCTGTAGAGACTTACGAGCGCGTTTCATAGCCACATAAATTAAGCTCGCGTGCCGTTCGAGCTTCTCACGGTGAATATCCCATAGTATTTTTAAGTCGAAAAGTTGGAGCGAATGTACATATAAAGTAACATATCGCTCGAAAATCGAGTTGGAGAGTAGTTGTGAGTACGATTACTTTAGACGAACTTCGTTATTCAAGGTGGGACTGCCTTGCGTTCGCGCGCGACAAACTTCGACGTATCGCGGGTCACCTTGTAAGCTCCAATGCTTTTACAAACGAGAACTTTATACGTGAATTCGGCCATGTATTATTATGTATATTGCATGTATATTGCAATAAGCCATTGCTTTTATATCGATTTTTTAAGGATTTTAATATGGATTTAAATTTTTTATCTTTCTAAATTATAACGAATCATCTAGAAAGTTTCGAACGCTCATTCTACGAGAAAACCAGCAAAGCACACTGGATAGTAAATCTTTAAACTGCCGAAAGCAAAATCGATATCGAAACATTTCCTTCACAGAGCAATGCGAAACTTTCCAAATAAATACCACAATAGAAACTTTAAAGCATAAAGGTATATAAAGGAATTCTACTCCGTAAAAAGTGCTCTTTCGTATTTTAAATCGAATTTTATTAGAGAATCGATTGCAACTACATATTGCACCAGAGCAAATCGTGATAGGTATAATGAGTGCTGATAAGTACAATGCAAGTGAGAATTCGATACAATAATTGATATCGAAGTGGACAAAATGTTGATCGTAAAACTAGCGAGGAAATTTCTCGTTAAATAAAAAAACCACACATTTGGCCAATTTCGCGCTCGGATGTATCGCTATAGTTCACTCAAGGCACGAGTATACTCACGCGGTATACACATATGTTTTTCTATTAAGCGAATTTTACGAGCTCGAGACTGCGGCTGATAAATTCGCATACGAGTCAGCAGTGTGCGTGTACATTTATGTACACCTACACATGCGCATTGATTTATATATATATATATATGTATAGAGAGAGAGAGAGAGAGTGACTGAGTCTTGGAACGTGCTTGCCACTGTTAAGCTAGACTCCTAAATCTACCAGCCAGTGGCTGATTCGCTCTTGTACCTTTGCCAAATCCAAGGACATTCTTTATACTCATCGGAAAGGTCGAGCCTATGTACATGTACACCAAGGCACTGTATATGCTTTAACTTTTTAAAGGTTCGCTATGTTATATTAATAAGTTTTTTCGCGATATTCACGTACGGGAAAGAACAAATTCTCGAGACGAGGAGCTAGTCCAAATTTGAACTACTGCCGCGAGAACGATAACTCAGACGGAGGTATAAGGGTTATATGGGAAAATTAATATCCTTGTTTCTAAAGTCTGCTTCTTTCACTGCTGCTATGAGAGAGAAGAAAGTAATATATATATATCTTAGTAGTGCTTACAAGATTTTCTCGCTGCGACTCGGTCTCTTTACACGTCTTCCAGTTGTCCTTGTATACCTTCTTTTTCTCCGGAATATACACTTAAAGTCTCCAAGTCTCTTTCTAAATGCGTCGTTTTTATGCTTTTGTCACGTGTGCGCAGTGGTATTACTCGAAATTTAGTCCGACCATTTGCGAAAAGTTTTTTTTAATATATTTTCCCCCAAAATGAATGGTGCTGTAAAGATCTCGCGTTTGTCATCCGCGCGGCTGGAACGGACGCGTAATAAAATGATGCAAATGAAATGAGTCTAGCAACGTTAATTATTTCGCACAGCGGGTGATGGGGAATGTTTAAATGCAGCGACTACAATATGTTCCAACGGAGTTTTTGTAACACAATGTCGTTGCGAGAATAACTCGATATGCTTGGAAACTCGATAAATTACAATTCTATCGTGTGTCGTTCTCGTCGATTACTTTAACGAATGTTATGAACTGTACACTAATCCTATTAATATTCATCACAACCGAACGATGCATAATATTTCAACGCAAGTGCTAAGTATAGAATGAGCGCATGTCGATCGGCTGCAAAGATAAATAGAGAAAGTAAGTACACTTACTCTGTTTCAGAATAACGCCAGTGTACAACATCTGTCTTTATCGGAGAAGCAGACCAAAGTTGTCGTTTGTTTATCGCAGACCTGTCTGTCTGTGTACGTTCCTCGTTCGGCCCTCGTCTTTTTTTTGATACATTCTAATTTAACTCGTTTCTCAAAAAAAATTTGCTCTATTTAAAAAAAAATTATTAATTAATAAATAATTAATACATATAACTATCATTTCTATTTAGTCTATACAAATCTTGTACACAGGCTCTTACTACATTTTCCAGGTGAATTTAACGTTACATTAATTAGGTGATTACATTTTTGTAGGGGAAAATTGAGTAATCTTTTATTTTTCCATGAAGTTGCGAATAGTGTAAACAAGTGACAATTTGAAAGGTTGCAGTCAATATACATTTGAGATTGGTATGACGAAATAAGCGTTAATTGCTGAAGCTCTAAATTCGCACTTAGATTATAAAAGTTCTAATTCAATAAATACAAAAAAAAGAATTGAAAAATTGCACGATCTAATAATTTTATTGGTATAGTAATGCAACAAAGAAATGTATTGTTTATGTATTATCTTATATTATATATAATTATCTCGCGAATACAAGAAACAACGAATACAAGCGCAGTTATAGCCCATTTTATAAATCATCGAGCACGGAAGCACGTATTAACATAAGCCGTTTGCAATTCGCCAAAACCAGAACTCCGTGGAACGTGGAAGTTGAAAATTCGAAGTACCTTGGCTTGCAGGAGGTGGAGGCACTTAACGTTCAGGCGTTAATCAACACTCGAATATTGAACGCCGCCTCGAGGCGCAAATGAATTTGAGCGACTCGCGCGAGAATCGCGGCATATCGCGCATTACGCGGAATGAATTATATTGTACACATTGCGACAAGGCGTTCGGAAACGCTCAGCGCACACGAGCGCGATACACGCGCACACGCAAACACGCACGGCGAATGACATATCGAAGCGGCAGGGGCCGCGCGCGAAGCCGCGAAATACAATTAGCGAGCGAATATATCGAGAGAGAGGGAAACTAAGAAGAATGGCGCGAGAGAGGAGCGCTGAAATAAGGAAAACCTAAGTTAGGACAGGGAGTCCTACAAGAACACTCCTGGCTAGAGCAGGGACGCGAGCGGACGTCTTTTCCGACTCGCGGTGCCGGGGCGAAGGACTGCGAGTCGACCAGGGCCCAGGCGGAGAGACTCCAGGCGGAGAGACTCCAGGCGGAGAGACTCCAGGCGAGCGTCAAGGTCCCACCAGCCCGCTGGATGAAGCCAAGCAGCCGACTACTACACTACGCGGGGGAGCGGCGAATGTACCGTGTCCCCGAAAGAGAAACCAAAGAGAGAAACCAAAGAGAGAAGATCCTTTTTGTCCCCTTTTTCTGGTCCAGCACGTCCTAGATCCCAGCACCTCCCAGCATCGACGAGACGCCCACGAGCTCGACAAACCCAGACCCTCTCCGCGGTCCGTCATTTGGCGGAGTATCCTGAGCTAGGCCCGGAAGAACGAGCGCGAGGGCAATTGTCGACGCGGCGACGACCTCCAAGAAGTAGAAATAGAGCAAATAACCGCGTCACAACATATACATAATACATAGTGTACGTTCTGGCTTGTGGTGATGTTAGCTTGTCCCGTATGGTATGATTAATGAAGTATTTTTGGCGTCGTAATGAAAATAGTGATATAACTCCAAGCATGATTAGTTTGACTCTACAGCGATAAATTCATAAACAACAATAACTCGCTTGAGTATACGTGTGCATTTTTTCTCCTCTCGGAAGCAATATTTTCTTCTTTCGTATGGAAATTTAAATCTACTCCGGAAATCTACGCTATCCAATAAAACGAGTCACGAGTCGCAATAAAAAATAGAGAAAAATGTGAGTGTCTGCTTGTAGGTTTATGTATATATGTTTAATTGTTTATACAATGTCCTGTGCGAAAATCGAAAGCGATCCTAAGAAGATATAGCGGAATCTCATCTGCTCTCGGCTAACGCTATTAACTCCAAGTCTCCACGCAAGTCTCGTAATAATGAAATATCGAGTGTGTCGTCCTTATATATACATATAACATACCGTGGACATATACAGTGGGAAGACTTTACCCCGTGGGGTATCACTTTCAAGTTAACCCGTGTGTTTCGAACTCTCGAGAATCACTCGCGTTCGCTTTAATGGCCTCTCGGTCAGCTCTTGACTGGAACTTTTGGGAAAAATTGACTTTCACCGTGAGTGGAGTTTCCTTTTTTTGCCAGGCGTCCGGCGTCAGATGTCAAATTGAGTTTTAAGCTTCCTAGGTATAAGGTAAACCGTGAAAGCCCCCAGTGTTGATGGAGCACCATAAAGTCATATTTTACATCTATTGAAACAAATAGCTCATTATAAATACCAATTTTCACTTTTATTTACAGTTCGTTTGCGAAGCTTCTTCGAAATTACGTATATTATCTATTCTATGTATTTATTTTTTATTCCTCTATACATGTTTAAATATCGCTAGTTTATTTTCTGATATTAGTTCGATAATATTATATAGTGTGTGCAATCGTTTACTTCAAGGATAGATAGTATTTTTTACGCGCAGATAAGGAATGGCCAATAATTCTGCAAGATACGACGTGTGCTTTACGATAATGCATTTTTATTTAATACAAATTCTTTTGTAAGCCGCACTTACGCTTATTATGAAATAGTGCGAATAAGATGTTTTGTTCTTAGTCCCTGTAGAGAGTCTAAAATGAGTCTGATTTTTTTTAGAAAATTTTAAAAAACGCAAATAAATTCGTGGAAAGTTGAAGAAATTTTGAGGGAAAAAATGTTTTCAGTTACGATTTGATAGACAATCGGTCAATTTGATAGATCATTCGTATTATAAAATTCACAATAATAAAGCACACCGACAGTTCGTTAAACGGAATGCGACACGATGTATACTATGTATATACCTATATACATAGGTGTTATTCTATGCACAAGCTATATTACAGTTCTATTGAATGTATTGTTAATTTAATCGTCTTACACTCGAGAGAAAGTGCTTGAATGTACGAAGCCGAAGGCGTATACAAACCGAGTAAGCGCCGAGCCAGTGAGCTAAGAGAATACACAATGCATTGCGGGAAGACAAGAAGGAACCCTTTCTCCGAAATGGGCCGAGCTCAAAGTTATACAAACCACAGAAGTGTGAGAGTAGAAAGAGGATCGTAGTGCAGAGAAAGTGACCGAGAGGGTCGTCGGGGATAGCGAAGATAAGATCTAATAGAGCGGGAGCAGTTAATGTTCCCAAATGCACTTTCGACCGATAAATTTACCCTGCCAACTATATATATATATATGCATATAGTTGAGGAAAATTAGCAACGCGTCGCGAGGGGGCTCAATGAGATAGCTCTGCGCTATTGTGTTATACATATATTCTCTCGAAATGTAACGACGAAATAATCGTGGGGTGCCTGTCTCTCTACTTCGATAAAGCGCGGGCAATTCAAACCCTGCGCTCGGTAATTACGTGTCTCTCTCTCTCTCTCTCTCTCTCTCTCTCGGTATATATATATAGAAAGAGAGAGAGAGAGAGAGAGAGAGAGAGAGTTTTTACATGTATATGTACATGAAGCTACGCGCAAGTCTATACGAGCGCTCTTGAGGCAAATGAAGGTCCGAGCTCATTACGAGGAAGGCACACACGACAATGGTTTATTAAACGACGCAAAAATACGAAGCCGACCACTCGAGAGACGAAGAGAGGAGGAGGAGGGGTCTCGAGCGCAAATAAACCATAGCGATGTAGTCTGTGGGAAGCAATATAACTCGGAAATTAGTATTCCGAGGCTGCGCACTTTATATCAAACGGGACATTTCTTGGATAAATTAATACAGTCATCGCATCCATAAATCGAACGATCGGAGGGATGATGCTAGATCAAGCGGCTAGTCGTCTGGCGGCTTGTCGAGCGTAATTGCTTCGACGATTTCCAGAGACTACAGTAATTGGTCGACCGAGCATCGTAAAATGCTATTATTAATTATTAATGCACTTGGTTGAATCATTATCGGCACGATAGTGAATCAACCAAGTCAATCAACTTTGTCAATATACGCGTGTGCGGAGATGTTGATCAGCCCGGTTTTGCATCAATCGACTCGTTATCCATTTGACATTTTCTATTTCCTTTCACATCACAGTTTATCGACGACTGGAATTTATTTTTTTCCGGGAGTATTCATTGAATATTGAGCGGTAAAAATTGTTTAGTCAACTACATCGAGTTGTCCTATGTCCTAGAGTGCGCAAGAGTGCGCGAACTTGAAAAATATTTTACAATCTGCCGGTACAATCTGCCGGTACAATCTGCCGGTAAAAAAAAGCTTTTAACTACGTAGCGAGGAAAGGCTGACATGCTGAAAAAGTTTAGCCACTATTGCAACAACTCGTAG
Source organism: Apocrypta bakeri (assembly GCA_018906985.1). Taxonomy (NCBI): domain Eukaryota; kingdom Metazoa; phylum Arthropoda; class Insecta; order Hymenoptera; family Pteromalidae; genus Apocrypta; species Apocrypta bakeri. The sequence continues at coordinate 453,704 of JACCIA010000017.1, read as the reverse complement.
GTCTATAAATGCACTTTTTCAAAATCATAAATTCTCGCTCGCGTTAAAAAGAGCTCTGTGAAACCATTGTACTTGAAATGTCACGTACGCGCACGATAATTTAAAGGCACGTCAAACGGCATTATTTTATCATTATTTACGATGCGTAATTCCGCGAGACGAAAAAGAGAATTACGCTGCATAATATAATAACGCGGTTCGAAAGAAGAAAAAAAAACAGTGTAGTCAACCAATTAAAGCTCATACAGCCGAAACTAATCGTAAAGGAACAAGAGGTAAGAAAAAGCCTCTTGCAAGAAAGCCGCTGCACTTTGCCGGCGCCGGAAATGAGAACAAGCCAAAGAGGGAGAAGAAATTCTCCCTCTTTGGCTCCCTCCCTCTTTAAAATCCGCGCCCTCGGCCGGAAGTCCAGGGGCGCTCGCTTGCCGTGAAGTCCAAGAGTTACTGCCGCGAACGATGTAATATTTCATTTTCGGGCTAAAAAATGCGCGTTCCTCTCCCACCCCCCTCCCCCTTTCCTCCCCCTTTCCACTCCCGCTTCTTCGAAGGAGAGGAAAATGGGAAAAGACGCGCGGAAAGAATAATCGCTGAATATGCTGTGCGGCTGAATACAGGCCGATAGGCTACGGCCGAAGGCTACGGCTTTTGTAATATACGATGAAGCTTTGTTTACTGTTTTAAACTCCTGGGACTTGATAAAAAGCTTTCATTTTTATTTTGTGCTCTAAAAACTTCCACCAATTAATTAATGCATATTATTCCCTATAGGTTGTATATATGCGTATTTGGTGTTATACGTCATATCTGTTGTTTTTCCCAAAAATCGTACGTGTCTCTAGTTCATCAAAACTTAACATTACATTCGAGCATTTCAATGCATTATCGTGAATACTTGAGCAAAATAACAAGAATTTCAAATCATCGAATCGAAATCATTCCCTACTTTTCTCTCAATAAGCAGTTTCAAAAACATTTTTACAACGAAACGTTTTGTTAAAGCTTTTGGCTATTCGTGCACGGCCAGCACATAACGCAATAATTTCGTTTATTACTCGTCACAATCTGTTGCTTTAATATTTTCATAGGCGAATGATGTCCATCAAACCATGAATCGAGCTCTATATTTCTAGCTAAAAATAAAATTATTGGGTTATTATATATTATCCAATTAATTTAAATTTTAGTGATTTGAATTCTAACGAAAATTGCCGAAAATCTTAACTTTAACTTTCTGTAAACCTGTAAATGGATTGAGAACAAATCTCAATAATAAAAATGACAATCAAAATTCAGGAAGGTAGAGTGTCAAGGAATGGTAAAAAACATTCGAAGAAAAGACATTTTTTGACTGGTGAATCTGTGAGAGAATTACCCATAAGCGACAGTTCTGGAAATGTTTTCATAACTAAAATAACACTATCATAGACTTTCAAATGAATAATCAATACAATCGATCGATGAAAATTTCAGTTAGAAAACGGCGTGTTCGATCAATTGGGGCATAGGCTGTACAAGAATCGTGAATAATTACATTATTAGCGTACGTCTTACAATTTTTAAAATTACATGAAATATGGTGAACACTATATGAATAACGACTAGATGAATACTAAGTATGTTATAAGCTGAATCATAGTATATGCCCTTACTTAAAATGTTGAAATCCTAATATACCTAATAGAAATCATAATTACTAAATTAACAGTTTCAAATATTTATAACCATGCAATTATAATTTACACTTATTCTAATAATGGAAGATAGTTTTACGTTGAGTTGGAAAGATCTTGCTCTTCTACAAGTCCCTTCGAGGTACGTTCGCTAGTTACAGAACAGAAACTAGAACATTCACTCACCGTAGGATTCAAAGTCAACTGATGGATGGATTGAGATCTAAATTGTTAGCTCAAAATTGCTAGTTCAAAACTCTGTGTTGTAGTCCTTAATTTCAATATCTTTCATCTCCTTTTCTCAGCACACAATTAATAAAATAATTTAGGCCTCTTACAAGGAATGAATTCGAATTTCAAAAATTTCTTAAGACAATGATGTTTTTAGGGTTAACTATTTAGTTCGGAATTTATATGAGCTTTTTCTGAAAAAGGCCTAAAAACCTAAAAACTTTTTTAGGCACAGAGCCACTGTGATAAAATACGCGCATTACGTGCATTCACCCAAGCTGGTTATTTGCAACGAATCCTGATCAAAGTTCATATCAACCGTTTGCATTGGCTGTAACAGTAGATACTGTTACTGGCGAAACTAACAAATCTCGAGAAAACGTATTAAAACTATTAATTTCTTCAATAACATATTATTTTGATAATTAATACGATCTATCCTGCATTTTTTCCATAAGTAAATATGTATATATTTGTATATATACATAGTAGTAGAATGCCGGTTTTTTTTGCTCTCGATTTGCTCTCGATTTGCTTCAATTTTGATAAGATTGCAAGAATGAATGAAAATAATTCATTATCACATTTTCACGGAGCAGTACAAAGTATTTTACACCGTATGTGAAAATAATCAAATCGTATTTATACCGTTGAAACTCCGGCTCGAGCATGCTCCTTCATAAGTATCCGCTAACTTGATATAATCATTCCAGTGCAATACGCAATCTTTTTACGATCATCCATCGAATGCGTCTCTTTTCTTTCGTATACCTGGGCGAGTTTGATATTCAGGCTATATAGATATACGAGAGTAAGCGAGGACAGAGAGAGAAGCCACTCAAACTTTTAGAGCTTATCCTGTATGAATCGATGGCTTTACGTCGGTCACTATATGATCGAACAATCTCATACTCGTCGGGCTTTATAAATGTTCATATACGCTTTCGGCGAAGTTACGATTATACTCCCTTGTATTCCAGCCGTTGTATCGCGGACATTGTATTGTGGCTAAAAAAAGTATAAGTATCGATATTCTTTTTATCCGAAACTGCAATGCCGGTTTGTTCAATAAAACACATCGCGCTGGTTGATTGGTATTCGACGTTGCCGCGATTCCGAATTCTCGTGTAATCCACGTACCGCTACGTGAGTATCGTCGTGACAAACATGTATGTATTCGTAGTCGATTGTACGATTGTAGTCGATTTATAACTCTGATGCAGTTAAAAAAGTATACATAGATTGAGAGGTTATTGTCAAAACCAGGCTTTCTTCCAAATGTTTTTAAATCTTTTAAATGTTTTTAATGTCCGGGTATCGCTCCTCGGAGTCGATGCGCATTGCGCAAGCACGTGGGCGTCAGCGATAGTTCAAGGGATAATCGACGTAGGTAAGACACGTGGGCCTGGCATCACGGTTAACAGGGAACTATACCTCCGCGGCGCGATACTTTGCAATGCCGATGCGACGAGCGAAACCTCGTCCCGTCATACAAAATTCCAACTTCACAAGGAAGATGGAGATGCCGTTTGCTAATACAGATAAAGATGTCTACGAAGCTCTCAACATAGAAATTTTATATTTTGAAGCGTTACTCACTGAAAAGACAGGACGGATTTTTTTTTAAATATTGCTAGATTCCAATGAAATACTTTAAAAGTCACATTTAGATTATACATTTAGAAGTCATTTAAGGTTTATAAAAAAATCATCAGATCAAGTGCGAAACCCATAGATCTCAACTGTCTGTAATACGGAAACGTCTGCCGCAGAACCACTCATATATACAGAAAATATCACAGCGGAAAATTGAATACCCGCGATGAAGAATTCTACGCTTACTGGACAAAACTTAACTTTGCAACTGTTGATTCGGCGCTGCACACCCTATAATCCCATACTGATACGGCTATGTGTAGACGTACCGAAGTAGAAAAAACAGACGAAAATTCGATTTAATGCAAAAGCGCAAATAACCTTTCGTTGCTTTCATTCGAGTTAAGCAAATGAAACGTAAATTATACGATTCTCAGTATATCTATACTACTACGTAAACACAACCAGCGGGGAAAATATTGACTCGTGTAATGGAAAATAGTGGAAAAAGGATGAGAATTAAATTTAATTAAAAATTCTTTAAAATTCTTCTGTAGGATTGCACTGAGATAATTTCAGTTTCAGTATATCAAATTACTGTTTGAACAGTTCTCGAACTCGCTTTTAACAAACCGTCGAATCTTTTTTTTATCGATGATCTATCAACTATAAATTCCTCTTAGCCACGTAAAGTTCAGTGGCTAAAACAACGTTTCTCTTAACGGCCCCACTCAAGTTGAGCAAAGAAAATCGCAGAAGCATAGCCTTTAGACGAGCGTCGAAAGCTCCGAAAAAGCTCGCAGATAAGTTTTAAGTATTTTAGTGCGGCAAGTTTGAATAATGATCGAATTTTTTGTCAGTAATGTACAACCGCAAGGAAAGAGTAAGACGTTTATTATTTATTCACGAGGTCATTCAGAGGTATATAGAGCGGTTTTTGCAACTGGGCTGAGATCTAAAGTCTTATCCCCGTTTTTACAGCGACGAGACCAGCTCCGATTAAATATCTCGTCGTCGGCTGAATTATGCGGTCTGCGGCTTATCGCTTGGGATTACTCGACTGTACCTTCGAACGATATATAATCTCTCTTGACTTATTTAAAGACGCGGACTAATAGGCGGCTGGGTGTGGCTCCTCAGCGGTCATTGATTATTGTCCAATAAGCTTTTACTGCTGAGTACGTTATCACGGTTTCGATTGAATAATTTTCTTCCGATAACAGTTGAATATTAATGTGGAAATTAGTAATGCAATGAACAGGTATCTACTTCATGTGGATTTATTATATTTATAAGCAGATATAGCTTGATCATATTACTAGATGTGTAAATGTGTACACACATGTATATGTAGAACTACTACATACAATTTCATAGCTTTCCAAGTTATCGTGTTCGAGATCAAAATGTACATATTTGCGACTGTTTCGCCTCTCGACTCCATAATGCTGTTCTTCAGCATATATAAATGTATTGCACAAGTGCACATATCTATGCTTGTTTCTCTTAAGCCTAACGTACATCCAGAACTCCAAAAGTTTACAAGTTAACTTTAAAGTTTACAACTTTAAAGAATATATCTGCGTGTGTGTGTGTGTGTGTGTGCGCGCGCGCGTGTAGATAGTTTATCCTTAACAAAACCTTTTATGACCATTTTATCGTCCTAAGAGCGGCATTTTATTACATAGCGCAACTTTTATTCCGATTGTTAAAGAAAAATCATTATTCTTCGGTATACTCTCGTTATTTTACATTATCATCGAACGAGACACACGCCGGACATTACGCCAGATTTTCACTGAACTTTGGCTTTAATGTAATGCTCCCGGTAATGTTCCCTCTCGCATGAAAACTATCGTCAAACTCTTCGTTGTTTCCATTATACTCGAAGCTCCTCCAAAGCGAGATGTGAACTTGAGATTGAATTTTCCGAACAAGACGAAATTGATTTATCTCTTCCAGGACCCGACGAGATTACGCTTGGGAAAAAATCCGAGTCTTTATTTACATACGTCGCCTGTCCTTTTCTCTACAGGCTTGTTTGCCAGAGATAAATGGTCGAAAGCTCAAGGAAATACGCAGACGAGGTCTTATATTCCATGGATGTATATTGTATATAGATACAGGATAGAAACTGATTCTGTTGTTGAACCAACTTTTTATAAGCTTGGATCTCGATAAAAGCAGTCAAAGTGCAAAAATAGGAGCTGACAAATTGTCAACGATTTCGAACCCTAAATATAAATATAAAAATCATAAAAAAATAATTGTAGAAAGAATATATTAATAAGCTTACATCCTATCTTAAAAAAATGGTAAAAGATTGAAAATTAACTCAGTGGAGTTCTTATGAATGAACTGTAATAAACATTGAAAAATGGCAAAAAACGATTTTTACAAAGTATTCAATAAGTAGGTAAGCAGGGTAGCTAATTCTCTCCTTCTCACCCCAAGCAAGGAATTATAGAAGAATATTTATTTTTATTTATATTCTTTCCAATTTACGCTTTGTTTCAGTAGCTGTAACGTAAGCTACCTCTTCGTAAATTTTCGTTTACAATTACTGTCACGATTAAAAAAAATTTTTTAGCGGTAAATACAGCGCCAAAGAACATATTATTGTTTGACTGGTCAATCTGTTATAGAATTGCCGATCTATATGTATAACATAATCGTTTTACTCGGATGATCGAATTTTGGAACTGTACCTTACAATTTATATTTTTTATTAAGACCTACTGGAATTAAGTTCTCCAAAAATTAGTGAAATTAATTATGTTTCAGCATGTTCATTTGATCCATTGACAAGCGGAGAGACTGTGCTGCTAATGTGAAAATAGAAGTTATTCGGCTACGCGTCGAACAGAAATCGATTAAGAAATCTACTTTATCGTAACGATATAAGCTACGGATACAAATGTAAAGCGGATTAGCGTTAATATATTGCAAATTAGTTCAAAGTCTCGACGTAATGACATAGTAATCTTATCTTGCATTCAGTTAGAAAGTTTTCTTCAATTCGAGCTGATATACTATTGCTACGAATTGATACTTATATAATTCACGCTTATGAAGAAATGAAATTTACGTAAATACTATAGGTATATAATATTGTGAATAATCGGTTGAGTTGATCATTCGAGTTGACGAGACTCGAGTTAACTCCTTCGGATTGCAGTTTCTTTGCTACAAGTGCCAATATTCTTATCAACTGTAAATATAATTTTCAGCCAGGGGCACCGTGCTTTTCTTTCACACTCATAATGAAATTACGAATTTGCCGAACTGAGATAAAAGCGCAGTCCCTTCATTGTTCACTGCCAGCCATCATTGTTCACTTTCTCTCTCTCTCTCTCTCTCTCTCAAGTGGTTGCTGCGGGAGTATGCAGTTGTACCTATATGGACACATGGAGGAGAACTTGAATGTTTGTAGAAGGTGAAGTCTAGCCCAACAACTTTTACCTTCTGTATCCGACTGCAGGATACTTCCTTTTTATCTTCGCAGAGTTTGCACGTTTGCTCATCAACGCGTGGTCGCTCGAGATTACTTTGAACTTTCGTTTGCGCCTGTTGATGGTTCGGCTGTTCGCGAGAGGTTAGTAGCAGTGTGGTGAGCTTTTTTTAAAAAGTCGCGTAAAGGCGCGGCTTTACGAGTCAACCGTTCTTATTACGAGCTCGAATTATTTATTCTTTCTTTTCCTCTATCCATCTAGAAGAGGACAAGTACGCGTATAATAACGTTCACAGACCAAGTCAGCTTCTGTGCGAATTTTTTTTACGACTTTTCCACGTGGATAAGTCAATTCAAATTAATAATCCATGCGTCCTGGTAAAAATTAAATCAAACAAGAGTTATATTACCCAATATTTGTTGTCAGTCATTGGCGACAAAACGGATTGCGAGCAGAGAAACGTTCGGTGACTATATCAGTACATGATGTTTATAAGTTTGCAAGGTATTGAATTAAGTATGCTATTAATTATTAATCTATGCATGAGTTATTCTCTGACAGATTGACCGAAAAAAATTTTTTTTTTAAACATTTTTAAACTTTAGTTTCAGTTAGAAGTTTGAAATTTAAGCCTATTTCCAAAAAATTCTAACTTGAAAGGGAAGCATTTCTCACTAAAACGCAAAAGAGACTTTTCTTCTAAAATATATATGGATAGACCAATCATAACAATGTCCGAAGTCATGAAAGTCTTGAAATTCGAATACAAAAGGGTCCATGAAGATTAGAAGTTGAGAATGAAGCTCTATTTTTGTGTTTCGACGAACGACGACGAAGAAAGTATGAGCGATAGTAATCTAAAATTGGCGACAGCGACCACGGAAGATATTATTTGTCCGTCTTACTGGTACCAGATAATTGATGAAGGATATAGTGCAGTTATGACAATAATGCAATCGTGAGAACAAGCGAGCATCATTTCTTAGCAAAGAGGCTCGGTATTGCTCGGTATAGAAAAGACGCCCCAGTCAAATGCTTTGGAATGGCGAGGATATACGACGGGATTTTGAATATTTGTAACTGAAAATAATTTACTTTTAATGCTGCAATGTATATCGAGTTGACAGACATAAACTCTAAACATTTCGCTTTAATTCGTTACCTTTTTCTTTCCGAAAAAATCTCGAAAATCCTGTTTTTTACTTAAAGTGCTGGTATGGAATCGTAAGAAATTTAATCCAATTTCTCTTCACTATATGTATATACTGAGAATAAAGGTAGCCTCGAGGTCTAACGTCTACGACTCGGACTTCGCAAACGTTGCGGGCAGTACGTCCGTGAAAGACCGTCCGTGAAAGACCGTCCGTGAAAGACCGTCCGTGAATTGGTCGTAATTGAAATTAAAAAATTGGAAAACAATGTTACTCACCTCGAATATTAGGTGCAGAGTAGAGCTCTACGTATTATCGATGTATACGAGCATTCGTTAGATAATTAATCGTCATTTGCAAAATGCATTTTCTCTCGGACCGAAAATCCAAAGACTCAACTTTACTCGATCCCCGAGAACTAATAGTGTACTTATTCGCGATCAGGGGCTAAAAAAACTTTAACGAATACTCTGACGCGTTATAGTTCCTTTTTATGCATTAGCTAAGCTTCCGTAATTAACGCTTAAGCATTGACCCAACGCAGCGGAAACTTTTAGCTTTACGAGGCCAGTCGCTGCCGAAGACTTACCGCTGCGGCACCGCGATATCGCAAGCTCGTCGCCGCATATGAATTTCCAAAATTCCGAGCCACTGCGTCGCGTCACTTTGCTAAATTGAAAAGATAGGACAATTATTTGATCTCTAAACTAATTTCGTTAAACTCTTTAAGCAGTTATATACGACAAAATCACTACTGGACAATGTGACGCCTCTATCGTATCCAGTATACAGTATATACAGTGAACGTCTGTACTCTATACCGGCAGCCTATTGGAGTTTCGACCTCCTGATGGATTAAATGGCCACTTGGCAAAAGAGTTGGGTAACGAAAGTTATTCACTTTTTTTTAAGGTCGCTCAGAGTTTACGGCCCATGAGAAATTGAGGATGTATTTTAATATCCAACTGGCGGATGCAGGCAGCTATAATTTTTGGTGACTTGGAGATCATTCGAAGTAAGATTATAACGATTACAGTTTAGTGTTTTGTTAAACTTATCGATGTACATACACATATATATGGTCGATTGTCTGCCAAATTACTTAGTCAAAATTTTTAAAAATTGGCCAATATGCGTTTCCAAGATTCTCAAGACTTTTACCATTCAGCATATATTATATCTGTATTATATGATGCTCAAAGATAAAATAATATTATTATGTACATTTAAGAGTTTTTTTGTCGCATTCTCTGCGATCAACCTTTACAGGTATTTTAGTACACTATAAAAGGCTTTTCACTGTTAGATTTTTGAACAAATTGTATTGTGGACAAAAAAGGACTGGCGACGTTAAAGGCTTAATAGAGAATCGTCCATAGATGTATTAACAACACTTAAAAACTCTTCATATCTATTACAGTTTTGTATATAATTGCATTCCTACATGGACTGAGTTAGATCTAAAATCCCTGCACCATTAGAAGTCAGAATAGAGGGGGGAAGAGCGCCAAGGAGGCGGGAGGGGTGAGTTGGTTTAAAGAGAAGTCACCGCAAGCGACACTCCAAAGAGAAGCAACATCGAAGGGACTTTTGGGACACTGCGCTGGCTACTGCGTTACTGCTGTGCCGAGTAAATGGTTCATGCTTTGCGGTGCTTCCCAAAATCCCAAAGTGAAGCCTAAAGGCCATCCTGGATTGAGAGTAGCTGCTGTACGGAGGAAGAGTCGGTCCTCCGAGACGATATAAAACAGTGATTGCCAGAGATGACTCTCTGTGTCAATATGAGATTCGATGCTCACAGATCACAGATCTCTATTGGGTTTGTTCGGAACAGAAACTGCGGATAACAAAGGACGTTTACATCGACGACATTTCGAATTCAGAGTCTTGACATTCGCTGTATCAACGATTTTTCTGTAGCTCCCAGAAAACAGGATCGTTTGTCGTCTTCCAAATGTACTGCATGGGCATCATTTTATTTAATCTGAAAGAAATGCTGAACTTTCATGAAAAACGACAATACACAGTTTTTAGCATTCAAATAAGTATACTTGTTAAGCATAGTTTACAAAATTACTTACGTTTTCAGTAGATCGCTCATTACTGTCTATTAATACAAGGACAAATATAGTACGTTAAAATTTACCTTAGTTACCTAGATACATTGTCTGCTATCGTACACTAGCTGAAGTAAAATTATAAGTTCATTCTTATCTTGAATTTTTCGATACTGAGCTTCACAATAATGTAACTTAATACAGCACCTTGACTTTCCATTATATCTTCTTTATTCAGGAGTTACAGCAAATAATTAACTAGTTATTTATCCGCAATACGAAACGAAATCATTTTAATGTTGTCCCGATGAAACCATTTTATGTCAAAATATAAGTCACGATTGCAACTAGATCGTATATTGTTTTTTTTTCTTTTCAATTTTACGCTTTTATTTTTTCTAAAGTGATTAGTTTTTTAATTAAATTTTTGTTTACTCGGCACCATAATGATGTAATTGAATACAAATTTAATACAGCACCTCGACTCTCTTTTACATCTGCATCATTTAGGAGTTGCTTATGAGAATTATTTTATTGATAGATGAAAATGTCTGTAAATACGTATACCAGATAATGGATGCGAATTAACGTTAAAATTTCGCTTGGACAAATTTGAACAAATGATTTTTTTCCACATAATATCGTGGACAGGAATATTTTGCGAAAGAAAATTCAAATTCGTACAACAAATCTGATTTCAAAGTAAATTCTTAATCGTGCTGTAGAGCTTCCGTCAGTGTCGAACGACACCTATCGATCGCTCGAAAAAAATCTCGCCGGGGAATTTATTATCCATGCCCGTCCACTTTCCCGTGGCAAATTTGATTTCCCTCAACTATAATACCGCCTATCAATCATCCATGCTACACCAAAAAGAAATTTTACACTTTTTATTCGCAACGATGTAGATTATTTGAAAAAGGCTTTTTCTTAATTCTCTAGAGATCGAAGCAACGGCTGCACAGACATTGAATATGAAAGAATATTATTAACGGTCGATTAGCTACGGACGAGTCTATCAGCCGTGTAAACGGATACTGTCAATGTGTCACATATGCACACTACTCGATGTGGCTTCAAACGGTTCGTTTCAATGTTGACTCTGTACTTATACTGTACATTTATTGGCTAGACGAGAAATAGTTTTTTTTTATAGTATAAGTATCAAGTTATATCTTTTATATCATGAATTTCTAGTGCACGTAGAAGGTTATCGGCTGTCACGTATTTTCACGTGCGAACGGAAAAAGACGATGCGAGAGAAACGACTGATCGCTATAGTGGAGTGTATGTTCTGATATTCAGTATTTAAATATGATAAATTTCCTAAGATATCGCTTTTGGACTATTAGGCATAAGTTTTATATAATGAAACAGCCGAAAAAAAACTCAACGGAATTTTAAGAAAGAAGACGTGCAGTTCAAACGACTCTACGCAGATATGATTTATATTTTGATAAAGAAATAATTCACGGTGCTAGATAATCCTAGATGATCCTAGATAATCCTAGATAGACTGAAAAATGTGAAAACTGCTGTTTATTAACGTGATAGAGTGGGATTTTTGAACAAAAAATCTTCGGAAATACTGCGTTAAGAAACCAAGAATCCAGAATCCAAGACTTCGAAGTCTCAGATGCTAATTTGAAATACTTTCGAAGCTAGATCGTAAACAGTGGCTGAGCGTCCAACAGGTGTAAATGCTTAAGCAGGTGGTCCCCTCGTCTTATTCTTTGATTAATGTTATTCGATAATAAATCGAGGGATGTAATCGTAATGTAAAAAATTCTCTCTGAAAATATCATTTGTGCATCATAAATGGTGTGCATCGATGCTTTTCTGCGATGTTACCGTCAAAGCTGCATTTAGCAGCTACGTTCAGATTGGAATGTTCTTTTGGCTAGTGAGCATTATCACATCATGTCCATTGTCGATTGTCCGTATATTTGAAAGGAAATCTGAAACAGCATCCGAGGAACGAGAAGGACGAGAGTATTATTTATCCGTCTTCCACTTATCGGATAATCGAGCTAGTGATTTGCAAGTCGTGTAAACTTAGGCGGATATTCGCAAAATTCGAGCGAGTCCTTCGGCAAAAGAGCTTCATTCGGGCATCGAAATAGTAATAATTGCTGCCTACGCCGCTGGAGGATTATTCAACGAAGGATAAAGTGCAATTGTCACAATAATGCGGAAAACAATGCCAGAATTTTAAAAACAACGCCGACGCGGGGCGGCTCAGTCTACGTAAAGACTGAAGAGCTAAATTACAGATAAGTAATCACTGATTTTGATATTAGTATTCATTGTGTAAGTACTAAAAATTCAATGATTTTCTAACCGAAGTCTTTAACCCGCGATTCCTCCGTGTTTCATTTTCATGCGATTGTGTAATTCGCGTAAACGATAGCAAAAAAACTAAAAGTCGTATTGGGTCAATGCAAATTCTTTGATCTTCGGTATTAAATCCTCTTGTTTATGAACTAAAAAATCTGGAAAAAATGTACGTTTAAACAAGTATTTAAACAATGTAAAGTTAAGCAATTTTCTTTTAAAAATATACACTTTTTTCAAATTCTCGAGAAATTGTTGAATATCGAACTTTTTTATCAAAATTATAATTATTTTTAGATTTTTCTTTCAGGATAACATTACTATTTGCATCCGCATGCCATTCATCAATTGCGTACACGTGGCGCGTCTGTTGATCGCGCGCTTCGAAATAACGGAATTTTGAATATTTCTCAATGGAAATAATTTGTATTGAATAACAAAATAAATATAACTGTAAACCCTCAAAATGTCACTTTAATCAATTACTTTTCTCCTTCGGAGAAATATCCTCGAAAATGCCGTTTTTTAGACCTTCTAAGACAGTCTCCTACCCGAAGGCCATTCTCTTATATTTACGGAATGCCAATAATATTGCGAATGATATCGACAAAGAAGTCTACTACGCTATGAAATAATCGATGAAACATATGCTCGATGTGCACGCATGTGTGTATAAAAATTATTCAGAGACCTATAAAACTTTTTACCTTTTATTTTTACTTTTCATGTCAATATTGAAATATCTGACCAATGCCGCAAGGGCGTGATAAATGGTTGTATTGCACGGAATGTATACAATGTATACATATAGCGAAGGACATATCGATAAGCCATTTGAAGACGAGAACAGTGATCGTTTCGATAAGTCGATGGTAGATTATTAACGCTCACGATTACGAGAATCGGATGAACGTTATAGTGCATTATTGTATAGGCGATATGAAGTTTAGCTAATAAGAACCATCAACTATCAAATGAGCATGAATCAAATCAAATGATAATAATCAATTCCTCGGATGTTAATTATTTCGAGCACTTATTAATAATACACGTTCAATTATTCGCAGTTTTTCTAGAAAAAATAAATATGTATATATGATAGATACTATGCGTATATGAATTGATGTTTGCAATTTATGTATTCGTGTCGTCGATACATGCCCGCAATTGTAAATTTCATGTACTTTAACGAAATTTCAAATACTAACTTGAACGGCTCGCGTTCCTTTTTCTAATTTATTTTATTTTCCGTACTTCCTCGGTCTATACGAATATATATTATGGGTGTTAACAAACTGCCTGCTGGTTCATTTATCAGCGGAATATATGCACACGCGAAATAGCAGTTAACTGTGACGGGCTCGATCTTAATTCTTCTAATAATTATAGTTTATAAGAATGATTGAGAAATTAATCCGAAATGTAAACATGATATTATCGACGAGAAACTCAAGGATAATATCATTGAACTATAGATATATGGTAAGCTGTTTAATTCGTATTTAATAATAGCAGAATTATTATATTAATACGAAGCAAGAGGCTTTTGTGAAGAATATTATATTGAATACAAGTCAGATTAACGAGCGGCTCTTGTCATATTTCAGCGAGCGCCGGTAATGCAAGGGAAAAATCACCGGCAGTCGGCCTCGAGCCTCGTGGAACCACATCGACAGCCATCGCGAGGACGAACACGGCGAGGTTGCCCTTCCAAGCGGATTTTGCACTTTTCCATCAGCGCTGGGCAACTTTGTCCGAGGTAAAGTCGTTTTTTTGTCAATTTCGTTAGCATGTATACATTATGCATATACAAGTTTTTTGCGATGCATTTAATTTGCCACGAGTGAAGCAGCTGAACAGTTGGGATACTTTTGTAATAAGGTGCAAGTTTATTATTACACTGTTATCATTCTGGTATATTGAAATAGTAGCTATGCACGGAAACTAACTTTGTCAGATTAAAAACTTTCATTTTACTCTAATTTGTTGCTTAAGATCGCGGCGGCAAATTCAAATGCGTTAAGACTTAAAAGAAGATTTTAGGCACAATCCTTACACATTAACTAACTTTGTGAATGACGGCTCGATGGATTTTTTCATACATTTATTTTCTGAATATAATTTAATAAGCTGATGATGATAATATGAAGTCGAGTCAATGGTCGCTGAACACAAAGGGATTCGAATAGTGTCGACATGATTTCATTGACCAATTACGTTGCAAGCTGTTCTCACTTTCTTCTCGGATGAGGTACAAAAGCGAGGATTGCCTGAAGTTTACGACTGTCGAAGATGACTCACTTCAACTTTATAGTACTGAAAGAACTTAAGAAAGTTTCTAATCGATAAAGTCGACTACGAATCTTTTTTCATTTTCGTTTAAATTTTTAAATAAGTTAAAACTCGCAATTTAACGAGTTCCACAAAGTTGCTCAACAAAAACGTTACACATGTCAGTTTTAATTATACATTATCTCATTTGTTTGTTACGGCAATCGAAATAGATTTAACTGCTTATTTTGCATATCAAATTGCTACATACGCGATGTATCATTGGGTTATTGGGTTATAGTTATTGGGTTATAGTTATTGGGTTATAGTTATTGGGTTATAGTTTGCTGCAAAGTACTTTCGTCAAACTATACATCGCGATTGAATACTAACAAAAGAACTTAAATTCAACCCGCTCGTAAGTACGTTAAACTATTTAAATAAATACGTTTGCATAAAGTTAAGGTTCCGGTGATTTGAAACAATTTGAAATGGTTATCATTGAAATAATCTTTATAGTGTATATTCTCTTATAGTACTGGTCACGCTATTTCCCGTTTATAACAGTGCATTGTGCGATATCTCAATGTATGCAAGAAAATCCACTGAAGAAACGCTAGCGCACACGTACAAAAAACTTATACTTGAATCGTTTAGAAATTGATAAACTTTATAAGAAATAAAAGTGACTGGAACTTTAAATGCCTACATTAAGGTAAAAGTCATGATTGGTATTGAATGTTTACTTTTGTTTCTCATATGCGGAATTTTCAGGCATCGGATTCGACGGAAATCGCTGAACCGATAATGAATTCCACGAGTCGTCATCGACGTAAAGTCGACACCGAGGCGTGCGCTAAATTCGGAGACGGAGATCAACACAAACAGGAATTTTACAGCCCAGGATATCCGGATCGATACCCAAAGGACATCGATTGCTATAAAGTTCTCACAGGTGAGGAAATCGTTAGCCTGTGATGTTATTATTTTCGGCGTTGAGAAATACAACCGGGCACATACGTATACGTGTAGAGCATTAAAGTTACATTAGAGCTATGAGATTTTTGTCGATATCAATGAACTCCATTTATTTCTTATAGCGTGTACTCGTAGCGTAAGACAACGGAAAAGGCCGTGGCCGAGTATCGCTAATGACAAGTCCGTTGAATGAAGCTTCCGACTGGTCGTTTCTGTCGTAAGAACTAGTTAGGCTTGTCGAAGTTGTGGCTCCCTTTTCGAGACAATTCAGTATCAACTGTTCTCGAAGTTTAGCGCAACCGGACGATGCTGTACAAGCTCTTGTCTTCCGATAGCTGCATCGGCATGCCTATCAATTCAATTGATATGACATCGAAAACTGAAACTTCAAACTTGTATCCTTGTACCTCGGTATGTAGGACGTAACCGAATTATTATTGATATGTTTATCAAAAACTAAGCTCCAGCTTACCGAGGTAATATTCACGGTCTTCTACTGAAATCGAGTAGCGGTAGACGAATAGGATAATATCCCAGGGAGCGGGCGCGAGAAATACGTCGCCGAATCTAGATAACCGCAATCTTTTCATTCCACAAGAATGGATTATAGCTGAGTCGTGGGAAAAAGTTTCGTGTCGGGTCGTAATACGAACGATCCCGGGAGTTGGAAAAATTCCCTGGTTTATCCTTATATTCTGTCGCAATGCGACGGGTCGATATGTGGATCATCTATATGTGGATTCAGACAATATAAAACTGGTATACGGTATGTAAAACGACAGGATAGGATTATCATCTTGATGGGATCGGCCGTTGCAATTTTTCAAATTTAAATGCAAACAAAAAATTCATCTAAATGCCGCAAAATTCTGCCATCGTACGAGCCTCGTAATGAATGCCGCATTAATTGGTAAAACGAGCGGTCGTTATGGTTCGTGAATTAAAGATATCAATTGCGCCGTAGGTCAGCCTCAGAGCAAATATACCTCGCGTCGAGCGCTTAAAAGCTTAAAAAAGTCTCTCGGCGAGCTAACGGCGAGTTAGCTTAAATAAATTTCTCGCTGAACAAGGCAAATTCGAAGAGGTTCGCCATTCTATTCGCGGCCACGCTAACCTCTTCGAAGACCAAGCGTTAAATAAATGAAAAATCTCTACTGCGCGCGTTAGCGACTTTTTGAGGAACAAAAGATTCTATCCTGGGGAAGTCGAGTGCGAAAAGCGAAAAGCGAAAAGCAGCCAAAGCTCCTGGAAGATTAGAAAGATAATCGTAGGCAATAAAGCTATGGGTCTCGCGGGGAATTAACGGCGTCAAACGATAAGAATGAGACGACTGCTTAAAGTACCGGGTGGCGTGACGATGGATAAAAAACTTGGCATCTGTCCTATCGACGCCTTACGATGATAGTCGTAAATCATAGGGCAATGGCTTCTCTTTTTCCCTGTCACCGCTCAGGCACGTAGCCGATCGCAGAAGCGCCTCTTACGCGTCTTTTATTTAGCTGCCAAAGTTTTTTTAAATTTTCTCTTCATTGAATTTTGAACATTGAACATTGAACTCGATAATAATGTATCGGTAATGATCGACTCGGTTAAAATGCCTCGGGGCTGACGATGTCATGTCAATGTCATCGAACTATCATTCGTATGAATATTTCAATATGTAATTCTATTATATTCAACATACACTGCAACAACCGCAGGAATTAATATTCAACGTTTCCTCGTTAACTCGTGTGTGTCTTCGCAGCTATCCTTCGAACTTTCCACGAGTACACACTTGATCGCGAACGCTTGCGAGCGCGCTATACTTCGAAATAATAAGCAATTCCGTGAACCGGATGAACGAGAGGTGGTAACGCTATATAGAGATATAGCAAAGCTTTCGGTTTCTGAAAGTTCGCGAAGAAATGAAAAATGCCGAAAGGAAAGCGAGGCGATTCGCGTGATTCGAGTTTCTCATTACGGCTTACGCCATTCTATGCGCTGATGTTGTGTTGCTTCGAAGGGAGAAAAATGGATACTGGAAACTGCGACTCGGGCTTGACAAGAGTATACGCCGGAAATTTTGTTGCGCGTCGAGCTTGCGGACGATTAATGTCACTTTTTCTTCGAACTTTCATTTCGAATGATTGTTTGCCTTTCATTCAAGAGCATTTTTTTTATTTCCATTTGCACGGCGCTGACAATATTTACAATTACAAATAGAATATTCATGTTTTCTAATTTGCAATTTGACATTGTACTTTTAAGCTGAAAAGTTAATAATATTCTATGAATTTATGAGGAAAAGGATTGTTTTTAAAAATCGTTCCAAAAATCCATGCTTACTATTGAAAAGTATATCATTTCATTCAGTGTACAAATGAAATATCTGAATAATTAGTCGACTCTGTGTATCGGAAAATTGTCATCAATCGAAAAATTAGTTGATTTTTCTTTAGTTCGAAATTTCAATTATTTACGCTTTAAACTAATAAAATGAAAATACATGTTTTTTTTCGTTTTCGATTTTTTATCGAATAACTATAAATATACAATTATACAAGGATATACAATTATTACATTATATTATACATAGTTGGGACTCTTTTAGAAAAAGTAATTTTCGTTAAAAAATATTGAGGCAAATATATAGTTAAAATAACTTTTAAATGTAGATATTTTACTAAACGTTAGATCGTTTTTCATCTATAGTTGAATTGCCTTAATTTTATTCTGAAAATATCGCTAAAAGCAGCAATTTTGCGAAAATGAAAATAACAGGATAAAATAGCATTAGCGAAAAGTGGGTCAAATGAATTTTTATCCAACGGCATGTACAAGCAAGAGTGAAAGAAAAATTGTAGTTTCAAATACGAAGTGATGTACGTAAATACAGATAAACAGCTGCACGTATAGACAGTCTTAAGAGAGTCTAACGGTATGAAAGGAATTTCTTCTAGGAGACTTGAGCAAAACTGTGTAAATTTGTACTAGTACAGAGTTCGCATTTCTTTCACCTCGAGGAAGAAATAATAATTATAGACCCCGAAAAACGTCTAGCATCTCTTAGAATAATTGGAGCCACTCTCCAACCACCATATCTCAAACTCGTTTCTATCACTGCGTGACCCTGCATCGCTATTTGATCTCTTACATGACTACGTCACTCGGTAATAGGTATAGCAGATGAAGAGAAAAAACTCTGCGTGGAAGATGGATTTAACAAGCCCACGAACTCGTGTTCCCAAAAGAGAAACAGCAAGAGAACAGCCGCCGCAGTGGCGCATTAGGCAAACCGGTCGGGACGAAACCGAGTCAGGGTCGAGTCTGCGTCGCGGCCTCTAACAAAAATAGGCGTTGGAAGAAGACCACTCCGCATGTGCGCTTGTGTGTACCATAGACGCGTGTCGGAAAATAGCCGGCAAGATAGCTGCGAGAATGAATATTCAGTGATTCCAGGTCCAGTACAAATCACTTCATCCTCGATTATTCTTCCAAACTGGTTTTTAATATTTAAGCTTTTAACATTCGAGAATAGACGCCGGTAATGCTGAGGGGGGGGGGGGGAGGCGCGTTCAAGTTTGTCGGTACTGAAAATCACGATTTGTTCCTCGACGATTAAAACCGCTGCGTTTGCACGCGCACTCATGTAAGAGTATGTATATGTATGTGTATGTATATATAGATATTTCGCACAAAGATTCGAATCTAAATCAAGCTCGGAATTCACATGTTCGTCTGTGAGAACCTCGGTTTTCAGCACAAAACGCTCGCCATTACGACGATCCTACTCTTCTCGTCACGCTCATCCATGTGCACGAAAGCCAAAATTTTCCTACTTTTCCCATACATATATACATATAATATACTCGTGACTAGAGATTCCCTCTATTTTTAAATTTCGCGATCGACTCTATACCAAAATGTTCCATCTTCCCTTCGTCTTTTTCCCGTGGACAAAGTTTCGGTTCGATGAACTGAAGCTTCCTTTCATCGGTTCCCCTTTTTTATCTAAAACATCAAGAATCAAATGATTTGCATGTTATGAATAAAAGATCTCAAGAGGATATGGCCGAGTCGAAAGTAATATACTATATAGACAAGAATAAATACGTTGTCGCAAAAGTCTTCTCAATACGTATTCGCATTATTTACCGATTAAAGCACAGACTTAATGATTTTTAATAAAAAAATCCATTTTTTTGCCATTTCTTCGTAGCGTTTATCGATTTCTGGACTTATGTACATTAGTATAAAACTGGGGAGACGTTTTAATCTCATAAAATGTAATTCATTTTTTATTTAATTTTTTAATATATTTTTTAAGCACTAAACGGGCACTAAACTAACAATAGATAATTCGACTATACAAAGAAACGATTTATCAAATGATTTCAATTATTTTATTTGAATGAATAGTTGTTGTTTGCTATTATTAAACAATTAATAATAGCAAACAACTATTATTATTAATAATTAGCTTTTTCCCTATGAAAAGCGGCTTTGCGTCAATCTAATCAAGGGGCCGATAAAAAGTTTTTCCGAATAACAGGGATTGGCTTCTGGTACATTTAAGTCTAATTTCGGATACATAAAATATTTTTAAAATCGAGCTGGTTCAAAGCAATAAGTGTTTTTTGCAAATAAATTTCCATAACTCTGAATTAAGTGTCAAATTATCATTTTGTTATAATAACTTGGAGTACTTTGCAATAAACTGCAATAATATGTCTGTAATATCTGGCGAATTCTGCTCATATCCCTTGAAAATGAACTAACCAAATTTGAGTGGAGAGTTTGTTTGAAACCGCCGAATGTGCAAGTTGTTCGTTCTGATCCCTCGAGCGATCAGCTGAAGGAAACTCAGTGAACAGTACCTCTGGCGAAACGTCCGTTGAAACAACAAACTTACAAAACCTCGAAGCAATATCCTCGAAGGTTCTGACTCCCGAGTAGCAAAGAACATCGCCGAGCATTAGAAAACTAGACGGCCCAGAGTTGAAGGTACAAAAAAATATTGATACAAAGTCAATGTGGCTATGTCCCATGACAGGAGGTGCATACTTCCAGTGTATAACTAATGAGCGCGCGTGGCACATTCGCCTCAAGTGTTCATCTCAAAGCCTCGATTCCCTCCCAGGCTATAATATACCTATATACTTATTCGAGTAGAATACGAAGTGCCGACTGACTTCTGTAAACACGAGACGTAGAGTCGCCGTCGTTGCAGTTAATAGCGTCTGTTTAGTTTACGCGCAGTCGCGTTAACGCTGAGCTTGCGGAGCCAACGAGAGACTATATAATATACCTATACTCACGTTGGCTTTAGGGCGGGGTTTTCTTCCATGCCGCTAAAAATCGATCGATTCCTGCGGATAATGCAGATCGTATACACACTTTAGTATATACACCATTTATTGTGGTAATAATGGAATACTTGTCAATTATGAAGAAAGTTCTAAGCAAATGAACGAGAACTTTTCTACAAGTATTTCTTTCTATTAATCTACCGACGGGTAGGTATCTCAGGACTGGAATTAAACGATTTCGTCAAAGTTTGAAAAACGCAAAAAATCCCCTGCCTATGTCCACTGTGTAGAGTCAAAGATCGTTTTGAGAGGTAATATCATGAAATTCCTCATTTTTACTAGCAACATTGTTCGATATTCGACTCACTGTCAATTTCTCTTTTCAAATCCTACACCCAATAAAATAATCGTTTTGAAAATATTCTTTCGACATAAAGTCGATGCATCTTGAATAAAATTCGAATTGAATTGTTGTCTGAGATGCTTATGTAGACAAATATTCTTCAGCTAGTTCACACTTTCGGCTTAAACGTTTCAATGTAAGTTGACGAATTTTGCACTAAATTTGTATTATTTGACATTTACAAAGAATTTCTTTCTATAGGCATTTTTTACTTTAAATCGTATACGCCATCCTTGTGGAAGAGAGTAAGTTGTACATTATAAAAATATATAACAATATATAACAATATATAACAATATATACGACACATTCGCTCTCTCTGTAGAACTTTCATTATAGTTTTCACGATATCTGAGAAGTTCGAAAGATTTTGCATTTTTTGTCCCTGTTGTTGTAGTCCGCAGAAGTATACTCGTCACCAGCTGCGTCGACAAGCCGAGACGATAATGAGGGAAGCACGTATTAGGTCCTCGGCAAAGCTGAAGAACGATAGAGCAACTTCATTTATGGCCGGGTCGGCGAGTTGGTAATTCCAATTCTCGTGGGTTCTAGTTCGTTAAATGAGTTCGCTTCATTGCTTTGATGAAGGGAAATGTGATGAAAGTACCGCGGTTGCGCTCTCGGAATTTTCCTCGTTCGATTTTACCGCGCGCGCGCACACACACACACACACACACACACACACAGGTATATAACTATAATGTTATATAACTGCATATAGTCTTCCTACATCGGTATCACTGTAATGGAAATGTTTGTCGAAAAGAAAATTCCAGCAAATCCAGTGCGTTTGTAACGAACGAAATGTGTGATGTAGGCGTGTGTTTTTATTTTCATGCAATTAATTTCTTCTCTGCTAAGTTGAATTAAAGTCGCTAATGCATGCGCGTACATATATAGAAGCAATTATAGATTATAGATCATGCGATGCTCAAATCGGCCTAATAGCAATTTAACGGCACCGGTATCATATGTTTATTATATCAGTACTGCCGTGACACGAGATATGAGCTAATTATCAGACTAATCGCTGCAACGACTGATTAAGAATCAATCAAATCACTCTATGCCTGTGATTACCCCATTTTCGGCCGGCAGCGCCTGATTTGCCCGTAATGCTGCATTAAACTTGTATTAATAAACTGATTTTTGTGTCCAATTGATATGAAATCGATACGCAAACACCGTCTTGTAGATGAAACATTTTCTAGAGATACACAGTGAAAACGGCAAACTCTGGTTTGTAGTGTTTTTTGTGATTCTGAAAAGAATTGCGCGGCAGCATAATTGTTGGAAAGCGAATTTCAATTTACTCCTGCAAATTCAGCAGTTGACACGTAATCACAAATAATTCCCAAGTTTAATACACGCACATTTGTATGCACTTTTAGTTATTTATAGATTTTTGTAATTAATTCGAATATTTCATTTAATTATACTTGAACTAATAATTTACTTTCCAATAGAGCGCACACACGTTAGATTATCAGCAAATGGTTTAATGAAAATAGTAAGCATTGTGACAAATCATTTAAAAATATTTGCCTTCGTTAAGAGGAGTTTTTGTTTTACTTGAAATAAAGACTTTTTTGTTGTACATCGTCACGGTTTGAGAAAATTAAAAATAGTACGATCATTATAAAATCGAATGAATTATTTATAACAATAATGTGACTTTTTTAACAATACTGTGTTTCATTTGGTCGTTTATAAAATCGAGTATGTGCGAACGGTAATTATTGGTGCAATGCGAACTTGTTATTTTCCGCACATATACCCAAGCCCTTTCTTCGTAGAAAGTAGAGTAAATATCGTGGTAGGTCTTCGGCGTCGACAAGGCGATAAAACTTCATCAATACGCGTAAATCTCAGAGAAATCGGAGCAGTCTTACAAATTCATCGATTGTTCCCTTTTTACAGACCGATGGCCCCATTGTGCAGCTTGTAGCATGTCAACTCGCGCGAACACACCCCCTATACAGACATGAGCTGCTGCTGAATCAAAGCTACAGTCTTCTAACCGGAAATCTGTTAACAATTGCACAAGTATATTGCACTCGCGCAATTCCTTCTGAAACACAAGCGTTTTTCCATCTGCAGGTACGCGTTGTAGAGGAAAAAAGAGCGAGGAGGACGACCGCGGAGTCAGCGCTGGGTTTCTCTCTTACGATTTGTTTGTTTTTTTTTGTTTCGCAGCTCCGTTGTGCGATGGTTTTTTCCTCCCGTTCCAGCTCTAGGGCAGTTGTAGCTGGAAAACAATGCGAGGGGTTTCGCTGGAGCTTCTTGTTTTCTTTTTTTTTTCTTTCAAATTCACGGGGAGGTTGTCCTTTTTGTCGTCACAGTCAATGGCTGGAAAACAAAATTCTTTTGGTCGAAATTCGGCTAAGCAATTTTGAGCAACGTCGCACGTGCACATGACGGACGCGCCTCGTATGCAGGATTTTCCCTCGTTTCTTTTATCTGGGATGGCGACGAGGGAAGGCCATCTGTGATTTCGGAATGGGAATCTGGTTAAAATTTTCCTCTCGTTGTTTTCATATTTTTAACTTCAAAGACTTATTCAGATTATATGCAGTGACGACCACAAATCCGTTACATCGTTTTTTACATTGTAGCCTGACATGCACTATCTCACTTGGATTTGTGCACACTTTAGTAGTAAAATAAGCACGTTTACTTACTTTATCGATCGAAACTGTATACATAGGATATTAAGTTGCTTGTAACTTGCTACACTTGCTACGATGAAATATCTTATAAATAAGTATGGATAGAATAGGCCTCGGAACGATTTCGAAATCACTTTCAAATTATGTCATGCTACTAATTGTTGCAGTAGCAATCATTAAATAATATTCAAAAGGTAAATCGATATTCAAAAGTTGACATTTTACGTGTACATATTATTGTACATTTTGCATTTGCATAAAATTCTTGCAAAATCACCAAATTTCTAGTTCATATCCGAAATTCATTAGGATTCGAAAGCAAAGAATAACACTTAATACAACCAAGCGTGCGGTTTATGCCAATTATGGGTATGCTCTATCGACGTATCGAGTTGAAATTACGTTTAAGCATCTCAGGTAAAATACATGAAAAAATAATTTTGAAAATAAGCTTCGAAATTCTTTTGGATTTCGGCAAATATTATTGGGGACTGGCATTGGCAGAGATTCTTCAATCGCTAGACATTTTTAACTCTGTAGTATAACTTAGAAGGAATACTTTAACAATGTATTGTATTTATATTATACTTTAATGTAAAATACATTGATCAGTGACAATGTGTTGTTGCAAAGTTTTCGTCAACTTTTCATTCTCAGTTCGTCGTTTGCTTTCCTTATTGCGTATTAAATAAAATATAAAGTAACAAAAGTTGAACTATCGAGGCGCATCCTATAGAATATCGTCTGTTCGTCTGTCAAACGAAAGATTTTCAAACATAAATATACGGCTAAGTAAAAGCTGCCGGGGCGAACAGACTTCGTGAACAGACTTTTTTATCTACTCTTTGGCTCTTTCACCGTCGAGTTCTTTGTGCAATGCTACTCTTTGAGCTTATGAACTGGATGACCTGTAGCTCGATATCGCTGCGTAATTTTCTTATAAAAGTGTTAACACTCCAGACTCCACACTCTAGACTTGGTTCTCGAGAGAAAAGTTTCCCGATTAACGGGTAAGATTCGCGATTGATCATCGATGCGAGCTTGAGCTCTCGCGAACAAAGTATGCGCATACTTTCCTGGGACAGGGAAAAAATGGACTAGTGCACTTTCTTCACTATGATTACATAGCAAACTTCAAAGGCGAAAACATCGCGATCGCTTTTTCTCACTCAAGGCGCGAATTTCGCGCGTAAAGATTAACTAAGCGAGCGCCTCGTTGACCAGTTAAAATAACTTTTAAATCTAATGACTGAGAGATTTTGATATTTAAAGAAAGAAACAGTTGTTGGCGAAAAAATTGCAAGGGTTTAGTATACAGTTACATAGTAAAATAATCGTATTTGCAGAGTGAATTTGTTTTATACTTATTCATTCATAAAATTAATGTACATTTTTGTAAAAATCAATTTGATTCTAGAGGCAATTAAGAAGTATAAAAGAATTATTTTGTAAATTATTGACAGGAAAATAAAATTGTTTTAAAAATAGAATTTTCAGAATAGAATTTTAAGAAATATTAAGAAGAATTAATTTTTATTGAAATGACAATTAACTTTATTTAGAAAAAATTGTTTTAACATGAAAATTTAATAAAAAAAGTAATTAAATGTTGTTTGTAAAGTAAAAGTAATTGTGTGAATTATTTAATTGTATTTTATAATATTTTTTAAAAAAGGCTTAAAAAGGTTCTTAACAAGGACGAAGCGTTAGCACAATAAGTGCTGTTTTTAATAAGGTTATTTCTAACCTAGGTGTGGATTACCTGCCACAAATTGGTCTTTTTTACTTCTAATATAAAAATAAAGAGGAATACAGACATGTATGATATCAAAATTATTTCTATTGTTTTCTCTTTTTTCCACAAATAATAAATAGATTGTACTAACTATTTAACGTTGCACGCACACTTTTTCGAAGTTCTTTTTTGGTGGATTATGATATCCAAACAGACACATCCTCAGAAAAAGATCGCGTACTATCTACTTTATTATTTGGAGTTGGCTCGTCAATGAAAATTTAGTAAGGGAAGCATGGAATATATAAAATAACGATTCTGTAAATGGATGAAAAATTTGAGTTTTCTGTGACAATTTGAAGGAGCTGTCCTCTCATGTAAAATTAGAATAGGGTTTCAGCAAAGAATCCTTTCACTCGAAGATGTTCATTCTGCACAACTGACAGAAATATCGACAAACGATTGTCTGACGCGTCAACTCGGTTACGCGCAAAGGAGTCATCCCATGAATCCTGCCAAACTATCTTATCAAATGATCCTGTTAAACCATCCTGTCAAACCATCCTGTCAAACCATCCTGTCAAACCATCCTGTCAAACCATCCTGTCAAACCACCCTGTCAAACCATCCTGTCAAACTATCCTGTATCTTGAGAAAGAGAAGATGGAAATGGACCAGATGGAATAGAATTTCGTGCTAGACTGTAAAACTCGATCGAATCTGACCAGCGATATCGGCTATTTTTCAGCTAGGCTAACTTGCTAAAAGCTCACCGTCCTCGAATAATTCACTCTCTCCTTTATCCTCTTTCGGCTGGAACCGCTTGCATTATCACCTCGTGAGATAAAGTGAATCCCAACGATCAGCGCTCGTTGAATAATTCCCGGATAAGCCGGTACGCGCGTGCCAAGGAAGTAAAGCCTTCCCCGAACAATCGTTCTGCATCGTGCTTTTTTTTCTCTCCAATGCTGGGATCCGTGAAACTGGGCCTTTTTACGCTTCTCGTTGATTGGAAGCGACGGCATTTATACATGTGTACGTACAACGTATATACGTGTGTATACATGTATAAATAAAGCATAGGTATTAGGTATAGCCAACGCTCTTCCCGTCGTAAATTATGCATCGGTCGCTACGCTTTAACGTTTTGTAAACACTGCGAGGCGCAGTTCGCTCTGCCAAGTGCACTGTGAGCGAATCCGTTTGCATTGAAGATTAAAACGTTGGCGCGTATAATGGGGCTGCGTTTATTCTGGACTTTAAGCAAATGCTATTGCAATTGTATTATTTTATTGTTAATTGTATGTCCTATGCGAAATTCGCATGTTTCAGCTGAACCGGGTATGGTGCTAAAGGTGGAATTCAGGGACAACTTTGAGCTCGAGGAGCACGAGAAGTGCGAACACGATTACTTGGACGTACACGACGGCAAGTATGGATACTCGAGACGCCTGGGAAAATTTTGCCGGGCATTTCCATTTCCTGAGATCACGTCGAGCTCCAGGTACCTTTGGCTTCATTTTCATAGCGACAGCAGTATACAGGGCAGCGGTTTTCGAGCCGTTTGGCAGATGATTCCACGGCCTACGGGTAAGAGTTTCTAGTACTCCTTTCATTCTTACATTCATTCTAGCTTCAATATTATTTCCACGAGCATTTGTAACATGCTCGTCCGAAAATATTTTCCAGTTAAATTGATTTTCACAGAGCGCTAAACACTCTTGATTCATTCAATATTGATGTTTCCATTTGATGTTTGTTCGTATGCTACCTATACGCGCAGAACCTATACGCGCAGAACCTATACGCGCAGAACCTATACGAGCATAGGCTAAAAGAGCTTTTCGAATGCTCGAATAAAATAACAGTAGACGTATTAGCTGTTTTTAATGTGATTGAAATTTTCAAGTCAAGACACCCGAGCCAGAAGAATGCATCCTTAACGTAACCAATCACCTGGAGTACGAGATTAGAACTTCGGAGATAGCGGATCGGAAAAAAGTTGCAGTGGAACAGGGCACCGAACTCGACTGCATATGGAATATTACAGTGCCCGATGGTTGGAAGGTAAAGAGACAAATTCGTTTTTCAGTGCCCTTTGGTTACATTGCTGAAGCTCGAAGCGTACAAAAACGCATACTGTTTTTCTCGGCTACGCTCGTCTACGAGACAAACATCGCTGCTACGGTACAAACATCTCATTTCTCAACTAAATTTCCGATCTGGCTTTGCGTCGATCTTATGGTCGAGAGCTGGTTGATCGAGTGACATTTTTTACGCGGAGATTGGTCAGTTAGACTTGAGTGCGACAGTTCTGAGCGTAGCGAATGAAAAAGCACTTTAGAAAAAAAATATTTCCCATTCCCGCATCAAAATTCTAACTGTAAATTTGTTCGCTCGTCAAGTCTATAGTCTGGATGAGCTATGCATTGAGGGGAACGCAAATTTTTGCTCGTGCAATAAGCCGTGAATAGGAACGGAAATCTTTATTGAAAAACGAAAACTAATTTAAATGACAAGTTTATAAAGAATATATTAGCGATAAAGCCCACTTCCAGGCTTTGCAGCTGTAAAGCCAGGAAATTCATAAAAAATCCAGAAATGTACATTTAGAAATGTAGAGTTTTTGTGGGAAAAATAAAGTGTCGTTACGATTTTCACTGTGTAAAATAATGACCATTTTAGCAATCTGAGCAGGTAAACTCAATTGACTTAGCGATGGACAACAAACGCGTGGCTATCGACTAAAAATGCAAAAATCAAGCATCTTCAAGAATGGATAATATGCCAGTAAAGGTGCGCAGTGTTTGCGTTGAAATGATCCTTCAATACGGATTTCATTCACTGCTTTGTTTTCTCTTACAGTTTAGTTTTATCAAAGAAATGGAATCTGCAGCACTGAGCAAGTGCATAAAGAACTGATAATATTTTCCATCGTTATGCAGAATTCTTCTTTTTCTTCTTTCCAGATACAAATAACTTTTCCGCATTTCACCCTGGACAAACCAAACGAGTGCGACATCAATTACGTGCAAGTCTTTGATAAAGAGCCGTCGATGCTAAATAACCCGTCGATTCTCAGTACCTTTTGCGGCAGTATAGCGGATCTGGTAACCAGTAAAGGCAACGAAGCATACCTTCGATTTTTTGCTACAAAAGCTGCGATTAACAGTAGCTTCGAGGCGATTATGACCGCCATTCGTGAAAAAGGAAATAATAAAGATAAAGGTGGGATAAAGTTACTGGCTAGTCAAATTGGTAAATTTTTCATACATCATTATTGCTTACGTAGGTTTAAATACACTTATATACTTATTGCATAGTCTGATATTGCGGTCTCTACTATTTGGCTCAGCTAATATAGTCATCGTATCATACGTACCATACATCACGTTTCATACTGTAGAATAATTTGATAACATTCTGTAATATGTAACTTAACACGTATATACGAAATATATGTGTATGTTATATTACCTCTTACATAACTTCTTCTTCTTCTTCTTCTACTACTTCTTCTTCTTCTTCTTCTTCTTCTTTTTCTTCTTCTTCGTCCTCTTCGTCTTCTTCTAAAATACTTTAATAAATCATTTCGTATAATACTGTGCAATATGTATCTATAATCTATATCTGTATTAATATTTTATTAACCAACTAGCTTTCTTTATCAATGCCTATTCTGTCTTTATCATTGTTATACTGTTATAATGTTGAATCGAATCATTGTTCCTTGTGTATCAATGACAGTAATCGACAATGACAATGCGTTATCATCCAGGTTGCACCGATGACGAGTTCGATTGTCAAGACACCTGTATCTCGGGTGATCTACGCTGCAATGGTCGTCCGAATTGCCGTTACCGATTTGACGAGGACGCCGATATTTGTAATGTGAGTTAAATACCGAAAATCCATTTACTATATACTATATACTGTATATACTCTTTCATATTGAAATAGTGAAATTACGCTAATTGGCTGTAAGTGTCAGTGTATTTTTAACATTTCTTATAAATCTTCACAATTCAAATTTAGACAATTATCAAAGT
Organism: Apocrypta bakeri; assembly: GCA_018906985.1. Lineage (NCBI taxonomy): Eukaryota > Metazoa > Arthropoda > Insecta > Hymenoptera > Pteromalidae > Apocrypta > Apocrypta bakeri. The sequence continues at coordinate 423,817 of JACCIA010000017.1, read as the reverse complement.
ACAAGAATTATACAAGTATTATAGTCGTAAAAGATTGCCGACGAAATCTCGATTAAACAATCTTACATATAACTAATAGACTTTAACGAGAAATGCTTTAGTCATCGCGATGCACCGGGGCTCCAAAACAATTCCGGGATTCCAGAGCATCTCGCGACGTTTAATATCGTCTCTGTGTTGAAAAAACGCAAAGAGAGGGGGGCTGAGGGCAGAGAAGGATCGTCGCCGTAGCATTCATAGCCAACTAATTCAGGAGGCTTTTTTCGAGTCTCGCATTCCAGCGAAGTGAGAGAGAGAGAGAGAGAGAGAGAGAGAGAGAAAAAGAGCCGCCGTACACTTGGCAGGCTCCCAGAACAAGCGGGAGACCGGGCGGGGGGTATTAATCTAACCAGGAATAATGTCCTTCCTTCCATACATATCTACACCTACATATATACATATACCGCACGCGTATCGAAATGCTATATATGTCCTACCTATATATGGAATATATAGGTATTGGCCGCGGAGTTGATCTACTTGCGGATCGCCGCGTCTTCGCTCGAGCGACTGCAATGCCATTATCGGATCATAGCGCGAGTAGACTTGATTTAGTATTGAAACGCCGGTTACTGTATATGTGAAGGCAATATGTTGCGAAACCCCTCCTTCCTCCGTTAACCCTCATTTCCTCTTCTCGTTCGATATAGCCACTTCGCTTTACTCGGGAGAATATCAAGTTTAGTTGACGATTGATTTTAAATCTATATATAACAACAGAGTCCTAAGGAAAATCGGTCATTCCAAAAGGTGAAGGGGAGTTGGGAAGGGAAGACGGGATGCTTCGGGCAAATGAAACCGAAATTTATCTCCGCGATGATCGATCGCATTGCCGTTCGTTATTGCGGCTCAATTTTAAAATCCATCTTCCGACGTGACGGTCGCGAAGCGAACCTGCGCGACACTGCCCTCGAACAGAATTCGTACTATACCGTTGCTACGGTATAGCAAGCCTACGTAAACCTACTACTAGCTGTATAACTGTTAAAGTAACGGTAATATGAGAGTAGGAAAGACTGCAGGAGGCACCGGAAGAACTTGGCGAAACTATTTGCAGTACTTCCGGAAATCCTTTGCCAGAGCCATTGTGCGGAAGTAAAGTGGCGCCGGGGAAGTCTTGTGGGAAAAGGAAAGAAAGAGTGGCTATTTAGATTCGTTTTCCGCTGCTTCAGGTGAAAAACGTCTTCTAGCCGCAGGGGAATATCACGAGCCGTATCTCGAGCGAGCTGCTTCGTCGGTGCTCGTTACGATCCGTGAACATAATTGTGGGTGCATTATTGCATACAGCTGCAATTGAGTATTCTTTCCGCAAAGAGCTTGGTTTATGATACATCAATTTTAACGTACATCTTACAAAATCTCGAATCGCGCTTTAAGCTGTTACAAATTCGAATTAGAGGCTTTTATATATAACGAAATAGTTAACAAAATTACTTCGATCTAAATACATGCAAAATTGCTTGCCTTGAAAGCGAAAGAACGTTTGCTGTATATTTTCAAATAAATATAAATTCGTCATTTTATAAGATTTTTCAAAGTTCAGGTGCATCCGCTTATATGAGAAAATGATTTTTAAAAGCAATACTGTAATTTTTAGAATAGAATTCTATTCATATTGTACGAGCTAATGAAAGTGAAATAAAACCAAGATTTTTGATTGATTGTTCAGATCAGTAATTAATTTTATTTCTATATAAGTGCTGTTCAAATTATACATACATACATTGTACAGAATTATTGAATTATTGAATTATTGAATTATTGAATTATTGAATTATTGAAAATCTTCGTTTAATATCTGACCCTATATAGCTGAGAGGACCATGGCTCAATGAAGCACGCAATACATACACCTTTTACTTACTCTCACAGTACATAATTCATGTAATAATAGCAAACCCCGTTTAAACATTTACACAATTTCTCATCCCGGCCACGAACTCGGTAATATGCACATAGTGCTCTATGAGCATATAACCGAGAGTGTATAACCCTTAAAATTCGAGAAGAAAAATTGTTAAACCTCCGTTATTTCTTTTCCTTTATCGTAGAATAAGAGATTATATAAAACTACAGTGTATATAGTACCTATAGTACGACGGCTCTGTTTTCCTTGATGATGTCGCTTTGCGCAGCTGCGTACAATTATACGCCTCCGAGATGTCTCGCCTCTCTTTCAATGTCCTTCAGTAGCTCGAGCTTCTCAAGAACTTCCTCAGCTCCTTGAGCTAAGTGGAAATGATAAAAGGCTTTCTGATGATCGCGACAGAAGCGTCAGGGTTTTGTGAGCCAAAGCCATTGCTTATTGTGTCTTCTTTCCAAGCGATGTGCATTACGGCTTTTTCATCAGCAACTTTGAAAGAAAAAATTTCGTTGATTAATCGAAGCCCATTCGATTATTCGATTACGCTCACATTCGATTAAGTCACAAATTACGCAATCACAAATCAAAGTTCGCACGCACTCGAAGATCATTAAACACAAATTTCCGATAAAAATCAAAAACAGATCGCGTTAATGTATTCAAGGCATAAATTACTATCTCGCATCTGCAGCAGACATTGTATTGCTGGTGCATGCCGGACGTCGCTTAAGCCGCAAACAGAGCCGCCATTGTTAGTCTCGTTTCTGAAAATTCTCTCTCGCTCGCTGGGTAGCGTGTCGAATAATTAACACAAAAATCCCGTCAAGTGTCCCAATACGTTCGGCTATTAGAACTGCGAGAGATAACGCGAGGAAACAAAATAAAGTCTGTTTCTCGAGTCTCGCCGCGGAGACATTGCCAAAACAACAGTGCAACCTGTTTACGGTCGAACTACTGCAAGCTGTTCGCGCGAGCGCGAAATCATCGTCCGGGAAACTTGCGCGACAGATTGGCAAGTTCAGTTTTGCATTCGACGATTCGCTCGAGCTGATAATGTCTAAGTTCACCACAGTACGGTATAGAAGCTGGACGGCGATCGAGACATTCGGGAGGTATTATTTCAGAGTTCCCAATGATAATACGTTTGTTAAGAGTCGCTGGAAAGACATTCCAAGTCCATCTAATTAAACGCTCGCGCATGAACTAGCTATTTTATTCAGAACTACCATCATTTTCATTTCCATTCACATATTCAAGTTTCTCGTTAAACAACAAGAATTCATGCATCAACTTCTATCAACATTCTATCAACAAGTTATTGTTTGATCTCGCCATTTTTAATTCGATTTTTAATGTTCTAAACGATTTAAAAAATACCATTTCCACTCAAGTTAAGCTTCCATCGATGCAATTTCAATTTATCGATGGAAAATCGAATCTGAGCATTTTTCCTGAATAATCGTAGCAATATTTTATTCGAAAATTGTCGCTTGACAAACATGTATTTCGGATTTGACGGTATACTTAAATATATTACGACTGTCCCTCGGTAGTCGTTTAATATTCTTCTTAGGAATCTATCGATTTCCCTGAGTTCCCTGAACAGTATGAAGGTTCAAAATTAAAAGACACTTTGTAACTACCAGTTACAAACCAGTAACTGATATTTTAATAAATACTATGACTGGTTCCCTTTACTTGTCCGCCTACAGAGTGAATATTTCAATTTTAAAGAAACGAATAATATCTTACGCATAATGCTTCAGTGCGATAAGTGATGAGCTGACCGAGGCGCATCCACTCACGATCGCTAGGGAAAAGCTTTATTGACTGCAAAACTACTTATACATAAAAATCTCTGTCAAATTCATCAAAATTCCGAAAAAATATTGTATTTGTTTTTTAATTTCAATATTAGCGATGAATGTAGATAAATGGTAGAACATATAACTTGAAACTAGATCAGTTACTTTCTCACTGGTGTAAACTGCCACTCTGTCGTTATTTTAATAATGCTGGATATGAGATAATTTGACTTATAACTTTAGTTCTAGCTAGAATTAAAGCTAAAATTCACAAGCTGCAACTTATATAGGTAGTTTTGTAGTCGAGTTTTGTAGACAAACCCTTTCAAAATTTGAAACTCAATTGTATATACGACGGTGAAAGTATTTTACAAACATCATTTGTCAACTTTGAAAAAATAGAAAAAAAACATGAATGTCTACATAATACAGTGCCAAAGAGCAGTTTAAGATTATTTGAATGAAAAAAATGATGGCTAATCAGCCGATACGAGCTGTATAAGCGCATACGGCGCGAACAATACGCGAACGAAACTCTAATCTGACATTTTTTTCTCGATGAGGACAACGAAAGTCGTCGAACCGTTGAACTAAAAAAAGTTGGATTTATTTTTTACTTTCACACTGACTGGGGTAGATGGTTCAATTCCCAAAAAGAATATTCGAAATTATTCGAAGAATGCGAATACATTGTTTTCAGAGCATTTCCAAGTAATTCCATTATTTTTAACTGGTAATTTTTCGTAAATCAGTGCCGGATAATTCCAAATACTTGCATAGTAAATTTAAAGCAGTGTATGTATAATTTGAATGATATTTTACGTAAAGAAAGACTGAAATTCACGCTGTTATAAAGAGTGCATTTAAAATATAATTGACGACGATTCCAGACAGTGGCAACGGGTCTGAACATGCAAGCTCAACACGTCATCATCATCCTCGTGGTGTTCACCATCCTGATGTCCGGACTAGTCTTTACCTTCCTCTTCAACTGCATCAAGAAATTGATCCGCGATCATCGCATCATCAAGGTAACATTATCTTCAACATTTCTAAATATATAGCAGAGAAACACTTTATATTTTGTTTTTATGGCTCTGCACGGCTATTAGCTGTTCCACCCACGTACATCCACACACAGTAACACAGTAACACAGTTATACGCGAGCCTGGGCGTCTGCATCTCATGCTTAAGAGATGGGCCGGGCCGGCCTCAAGTCGACCAATATCGCAGCGAGCGATAAAGTTTATGGGTCAATCGTGACGCGTTTCTTTACAACTGTCGTTAAAGCTCCTCGGAAACGCAAAACTATTTACTTTTGCAAACGGGCCGTTCGCATATTCCGTATAATGCACCGCAATTACCGAGGGAATCGTAATCTTTATAAATGCCTTTTAATTAATCACAATCATTCAGCCGATAATTTTGATCATCGACTATCGAATTCACTACGGAAGAACCGTTGTTCAACGCAAAAGTATGTACACAACCTGCTGGTAGTTAAGCTCGAGAAAAAAGCTCGTCTATTCCTATACCTTCCTTGTTCAATTAAGCTCCAAGCATTGGTAATTGATACGATCGACTATTATATATATATCGCTAATAGCTTACCCATTTTCAAGATTCTCATTCAAACACGAGCCTTGGAGGCTAACTGTATATCCTCTTTGTCTTTGAAAATAAACAATAACTCAGTAAGTCGTAAAAAATGCGCGATTCTGTTCTCTCTTTCTCTCTCTTTCAAGTCATTAAGACAACGCAGCCGTATAATGGACCATCGCGGAATTCTATTATTTATGATAAACGGCGACTCGCACACTTTCGGAATTACAATGAGATGCTCGCGGGTACCCCTCTCCCTTCCCCTCTCCCCTCCCCGCCCACCACCCGTCCTCCTCCTACTCCTCCTACTCCTTCTTGTCCACTGCTACAGCTGGCGGGTTTTAATCGCTATATGCGACATCCTATGGTATATCAGCTTCCTCTTTCGCGTGAGATATTATCGTATGCCGGAGGATATTTTGCTTCTATTTTATGCTTCTATTTTCGAAAGAGAGATGGAGGATTAACGATGTGCGGTGTAACGAGTCGTTTAATATGAAGATACGTAGAATTTGAATATGTAGTGCGGAAGGATAGTTTTGTTTATAAATATATACGAATTAATGTGTCTCCGGTATGAGTGAAAACGAAACGATTATTAATTCGCACACGAGTTTACATTTTATCGTCTACTTTAACAGGAAAGTTTCTTTTACACCTGCTACAAGCCGCGCGCAGTAAACTATGAAAGCGCGAAGTTTCTTCTAAGTTGGTCGTTTTCGAAATCTTTATAGCTCTTGTCCGCTGAAGAGTAAATCTTTTTGCGACTGAATAATTTGCAGGAACACATTCGGCAATCTCGCGAGAAAAGCCTCGACGAGCTCGGGCGTAAATCGAGTCCGATGCTCGAGCAGTGTACGGAGATCGGCGGCAGCGGTCATCATCATCATCATCATCACCGTCAATCGAGCGAGTCGCCGAGTCTCCAGGTGCTGACGAATCCTAAGGAGCTGGTCAGTCCCGCCGCTACGATTAGCAGGGATTTCGTGCGGGAGAGAAGCGTCGTATCTGTCGACCTGAGCGACATACACCAGAGTAATAACGTGAGCAACGCGACCCAGGAAAGGCTACAGGAAAAGGAGACGAGGGACATGGAGTGTCAGACGAGGGAGAGCCTCTTCGATACCGGATTTATATTGAAGCCTACGGCGCATCCGGCCTTTACTACTTTTGGATTCCAGACGGTAAGCCAGAGCTCAGAGTCGGAGAACGCATTGCTTTTTATGTATTCTCTCTATTGATGGAATTAGAGCCTCCTATATAGCCTCCTATATAACCTATGCAATGCCTTTTCATGCCAAATATGTTCGAGCTAAATATTTAAATCCGCAAACGAGCGTAAAATTGTTAAACAGATATAGAGTAAACATGAGAAATAAACTATTATTCATATTTTTTCATTGTATTTGCCAAGGGAACACTTGCTCCAGAAGAAAAAGATTTGATCTTAATAAACTTTATTTCGAAAGAGCAATCAGGGATTCGCAATATGTCCATCATTGACTATATAATCCTAAACATAAATGAATAAAATAAATTGACCGAATGTCAAGACAAATATACAACAACTTCGAGGAACTGAGATGATATAAAAATATATTTGTTTTTGTCTATATGTCAAACATAGCAAATATTTGACGTATAGACAAAATGATTGTAGCATGATTTCTTGGTCTTTGGGCTATAATAACTTAGTTATTGTTGACCCTAGTTTATCGGAATAAATTAAGTCGCATATTGCTGACTAATAAACATACAAGTATACTAACGAATGAATCGCACACGACACAATTAACGAATTGCAGCCCATGAGTTCACGCAAGCAGTCTGCTGAATACCATCCGGAGCACCACTATCACCATCACGCTCACCCGCATCATTACCCGCAAGCGTTGACTCATCACCATCACCATCATCATATGCACCGACAGATGACAGTGGACGGCAGTTCGCCGTCGGATCGATCCCCGGCTGACCGGAGTCCGCAGCGGTGCTCGGTATGCCAGGAGCCGGGTTCTCGTCTCTGTCTACGTCACAGCTCGACGCCGATCGTACCTGCACCACCTGGTTGGTCGACCCACGAGTCCATGTATCGCATGGATGATATAGCCGAACTTCAACGCGTCATCGATGCCGCGAGTCCCAAGCGCAAACCCACCGTCCCAGCGGCATCCGGAGAAACCGAGTTACGCGACCTATTGCCCTCGCCGAACTTTATCGCGAGACAAAAGACCGTGGGATCGGGTGAGAATTATGGCTTTATTTACGGAGCCGACGACAACAACTCGAGCGAGCTCACTGGCAGCAGCGCCACGAGCTCCATGAGGTCCGGTGGACCCAAACCAGTCAAGTGTCCTCAGGTCGCCGATTCCAGGTTCAAGACCGAGGCCGTCATCGAGGTCGACCAGAAACGACCCTTCAGCATAGAGAGCACCAAGAGCGCACCCGACGTTATCGCGACGCACTGACGCCGGAGTGCTGGGGACTGGGAGACTCGCGGGTAGGTATTCGTCCGACCTGACTGACTGACCAAACCTGAACTCGACTACTCGCACATCGCGATACTTTCACTGACGTTCTTCAATGACAGATTTTCGAAAAATCTCGTGGTCCATAATAATAAAATTCGCTCCTTTGGAAAATGTGAGGAAAAAGTCTCGCGTACTCGCTAGCTAAAAAATTATCAAGTCCTTAAATTGACTCATATTTATAGACTAATTTTGATTGAACATAGAAATTGCATCGATGTAATTAAAAAATGAAAGAGGCTCGTTCGTAATACTTAACTGTACGTATGAGATAATTCTCAGCAAGAGTGAAACGAAGGGTTAAAAAAGAATTTATTCCCCACCGCCACAATAACCCACTATGATCTCTCTGAGATTTTACAGCGAGACGTTTTTGACGCTTCACAGAAACCAGCAGCCCCGAGAGCACGAGTCGACGCAGGCCGAGGACTCGAGTATCCCGAGTGAGAAGCGGGCATTGTCTCGAAGCGGTGGTGACCTCGCCGAGAGCTCCCTCTTCGCCTCCTGATCGAGGTTAGAGTCTCCGCCCTTCCACGAACGCGTGGCCCCGATCGTACTGCCAACTCCTCGCAAGCATTGGCGTCCGTGTTCGAGACACGCACAGCGACGTCGCTGCGAGATACACGACTCGGACTTTCGAGATCGCACTTGGCCACGACGATTACCTCCGAGTAAGAAACCACTGAGAGCCTCGAAATCGCAGAGGAGCTTCGGCACTCAGTGTAATCTCGCGGATTTTCGGGAAAAACAAGCCGGACCGGCCATACCGGTTTAGCCAAACGGCTTATCCTACTTTTTTTTATTATACCTTTACTCTTCCTTTCTTCGTTCCCAGGGCGGGGGCTTGCTTTTTTTGGCTTTCCTTTTATGTTATATATATATAATATACGTAAGTGCCATATCGTGAAAGTAAGATCGAATCTTATACGTGGCAAAAAGGTTTTTTATAAAACGGACGTTTTCAAGAATAAAGATAGATCAAGTCTTTTCGATATAGACGAGTGAAACAAACTTGCATGTCAATTTGTAAATCGTTCGATTTCTATAGTCTAATGAAAAATGAGTTTTTCAATGTGTTCACAAGGACCAGTTGCTTATACTAGTATGCACGTATACAGAGTATATACTAATGCGCGTATACTGATCCGTATATACTCTGCATACGTTGATGCTCTGTATTTTTACTTTACTTGAAGGATAAGATACGTCTATGCTTTGTAATTAAATAACACGTTTCATTAGGATAAATTCGTTTCGACGCGATAAAGTTCAACTTATGCTCAAGGGGGCATAAACAACCTCCCTACATGTACGAGTTTATACGGCAAACTTTACACGGGTCACTAATTACATCGATACAGCGAGCTTTTTTTCTAAATTCCAATATTTGTATTATAATGGAAATTTAAACTTTTCCAGAGAAACTAAACCGAAACTAAACCGAACAAAGAATAATCGTTTTTTATACACGCATATAATATACGAAAATGACATTGATAAACACGCGATTCACTTTTATCGTAGTAAAGCAATCGCGAAGAAGGAGAACTCGTTGTTTTTCATTTCCAACGATGAGGCAACTTCGTTATTTACTTCATCCGAGCTGGTGAAACTATATTGCCGACGACGCAGAAAATAGAACGATGCGCCGAGTCTATTTTATTCGCGAGAAACTTAAGTGTGCCTCGGAAAATCACCTTCAATTTCACTCGCAATATTGACGAGCGTTGCCTCTTTTTTTCCTGATTTATACGCGTGTAGACAGGGCACGAGTTCACACCATTTTTTAAAATCAAGACAGCATCCCGTGTTCGGAAAGCTTCTCCCGTCAATGTTTTCTCAAATATAGAACATTGCAACATTGCACTGATTTAAAAAAGAAAAAAGTAAGAGAGACCGCGAACCTCTGCATTCTATGACTACACATGCTCAACAATGACAATCTAAGGTGTTGCAGGCCGTTGGAGATGCATTTACTCTATACCACGAAAAGCCGAGTACAGCTTTTTTGCATTTTTCCACTGAGATAATAAATAACTCAATCACACGTTTATTGGATCTTCGGTGCTATTATGTTGTCTTTTAAATTATATGCACGAATCATCGTAGATAATCGAACGTTTAATGTTTCTACTGTGATAAAGCAACAATCAAATTATTTCTTAGAGTCGAAAGTGAAAAGCCGGTGCATTGTTCTCTTGATGACATCAAGATTATGATTCAATTATTTAACATATCAACATGTATTGCTGTAATTATCACAAAGCTATAATGATTCTTTTAATGTGCCTCGCTGCTCTGTGGATTTTCGCGTGAATTTAGTGAATCAAAGGCCAACGATGAACGTAGGACCGTGCACCGGAATAAATGTCTCACTTTACTTATTCATCGATTGATGTGAGCACATTAGAAGAATTAAAACGATGGACATTTTCAAAATGTTTCAAAGTCTCTTGGTTGTATGTACGACTGCAGCATTGTATAGTTTTACGATGTCCGTGTTAAGTTAACGCATTATAGTTATATTATATACATCGAGAAGTGTAACTTTTATAAAAACAATTATCGTTGCGTTAACGAAAGATAGACGTTAAATATGAAATAAATGTTGATAATGTTTTATCGTTACGTAAAAAGGTGAAAAAATAGACATTCTGAGGAATACGTTTTGCCGGTACACACCGTCTGAAAAATGAAACGAAAAAAAGATTTAATGTCGAATTATCCATAAGAGCGATTTACCGTAGGAAAATGTTCAGTTTATGTACAGATTAAGTGTTATTATATTTACTGCAGAATGTACAGAGTGTAAACATTTGTATATAAATAACTTATCAATCAAACTTATTTCATATAAAATACATAGGACTTTTAAAAGTTTCAAACTAAGCGTTTTTCGCCTCTTTCCCTATCCATATATATTTCCCTGTTTCTGCGTAATTTAATTTCGGTTTTATCTACGTTAAATGAACTGCAATGACCTTACACAATTAACTGATTGTACGAATTTCTATTAACTCCTGTTACCGCGGTGATATCAAGAGGCAACAAACTGCGGGCAAAGTAATTTATATCCTGAGTATAATAAAGTATATTGCAATAACTTATACGATGAGTTATCAAAGGTTTGAGAAGAGAGATTAGAGAGACACAGAGAGACACAGAGAGACAGACTAGAGTCTATTTTTTAGCCAGAAATGTTGAAGTTTATCGAGTGATTCTGGAGATGAACGGGTAGCAACGATGCAACGCTCAGCAGTCGAGGAAAAGTCGAAATCCGCAGCCGACCGTCGTCGCTTACGCCAGATGTATTTCATTCGTGAATTTGAACCCGCGTCTTGCCAGTGAAAAATACCGACGCAAAGCAACAAAACTACCGGACGGAGAAATACATAGAAAGAGCAAGAAGACGGATGATATAGTCCAGCATCTCTCCTTCTCTCTCTCTCTCTCTCTCTCTCTCTCTCTCTCTCTCTCTCTCTCGTCTAACAAGAGTCAAGAGTCACGAGCAACTTTATCTCTTCCGCATAATTTGAAATTTATGTGCGAGCGCGTCGCTCGACGCGTCGCTGATAGCTAATGTCGTAGGCGTTTTCACTCCCTCTGTCTCTCTCGCAGTGTGCTTTCAACTGTCGTCCCCTTTGTTTATGTAGCTTTAAAGCCGCAATGGGATAGACGCGGTAAGACTTCGCCGCGATTCTTCGCTGATGTTGACAAATACCGTCCAGGCGCTTGATATAAATGAATTTTACGCGTCGGGGTGTATAACTTTTGATTCGATGTCATTATATGGCCAAGACGAAGCGCGCTGAAAATTTGAATTTATGATCGCCGGAGAGTATAAGGAATCTATTTATTCTTCGAATATATACTGCGGAACGTAAAATGCAATACAGCTGCGCGGTATAAGGGATCCGAAACTATACGAATACTTACTATACAAGGCAAGCTCGAACGTAAGAGGCCATTTCTCGAGGATATTACCTCGTGTATATCGTGCGGTTATACTCGGACGATTTATGCATAAAAATCCGTGAGAGAGCGTGCGCGCGCCCATACGATTCTGCATTTCTTTCCGAATAATTCTCACGAGCGCTAAACGAGACAGTCCGATTGCATGTTTATGCGGTAGGCGCGCGAAATGCGCCGTGCGCTAGGCTAGTCACGATTTCGCGACTCCGTCCGCGAATTTTCCAATACTAATCATCGAATGTCAAGGCATATTAAATGAGCGATTTGCCGCATAGTTATGTGGGCAAAGTTTCTAATTCGAATCCTCGACGTCCGTCGTTAAAAAATTTTCTCACACGTTCACAATAGAATGCCATTTGTGCGTGATTTGTATTTGAAGCAACGGTTTTCTCCCCGTCTCTCGACCTCGAGAGTAAAGTCTTTCTTGGAACTTTTTTCATTTACCTTCCCCATGAACTTCGACTACAACGAGCGCGAGAAATTAACCGAATTAACGACGAAATAAAAAGTTGCGTACGATTCTTCCGTCGTTGCATTATATAGTCGCGCGAAAAGCGTAAAAAGTCAATGGAAGGGAACTGGAAGTTTACTGTAGGAAAAAGAAAAAACACTTCGATACAAGGAGCAATATGCAAGTGAAGAAAATTTCCATAACGAGCGACTCATTCATCGCCGCGCGATCAGCGCGAACTTTTAACGAGTCGAGCCATTACCCAACTGATCGAGAGTACACCCGGAGTCTCGAGACTTCTTTCGCCGCGAGATATACGAAAGAAGTATTTCTTTCGTCGTCTTTCCGCGGCGTAAGTAGTACAGCTCCGTTTTTAGTCCGACACGCATAGCGCTTACGGCGGTGCTCCATTCCTTCGCTGAATTTCCGCAACATTCATCGAGTATAATTATCGTCACATTTTATATCGACACAGAAGAAGCGAACGTTACGCTACCAATTACCCTCTCCAAATCCTTTTTTTCCTCCTCTAATTAAAGATTCCTTCTCTGCTTTGCGTAACCATCTAATTAGTAAACCATCTAGTTCCCTCGAGAACAGTGCACGCATGTATAAAAAAGCTATTTGCCGCTCGAGTAAATTTTTTACTATCGGTGTAAAACTTCTAAATGTTTATTGCGCGTGAGCACTTATCGAGTGCGTAAAGAGCGCAGAATCAGCGGTATCCCGAGTCAATAATATCTTATAACAGTGGTGTGATACTCGGTCGATGTATAAAAATCACCGAACGATATTTTCCACGCGTACATAAAGTTCATACGGCGAATTAAGCCTGCGGAGAAAATTAAATCACTCGCGAAGTTCCTTCTCTGCGAAAGTTAATAACGAAATTGTCCGGGTATCGACTTTAAGTGTCTCCCTTTAGGTCCATTAGCTTTTGCTAGACTAACTTTTAAATCCCTTGACTTGCTTAGCTTCCGAGCTTTCCTATACGTACACTGATGCTGACTTTGCAGATCAGTCGCGAAGAAAGTGCCGCCGATGATAGCTCGGTTTTGCGAATACCTTTTTACTTGAAGCGATTCTTAATTAGTATAATATATATGTCCATTCGAGTTTTAATATGCAATCCGCCAAATGGCTTGAGTGTGCAATTAAGCTTTGAAATATCGGCTTAAAATCTTACTCTCGGAAATTCTCTTCGGATTTTATATTTACCATTTCATGCACACATTCTGTATGAAGAGGTATATATCGAATTTTCCGCCAGAATATATCGAGGAAATGCACAAAACGATCCGTCACTCGACTCGACGATATCAATCGGATTGACGGATCATCTCAGTTTTGATTTACGTAAATCAAGAACAGCGCGGCGCCATATTCATTTGAAACTTCATCGTAGAACGGAAAAATGTCGCCTGTCGGAAAAGAGACGGTTGGAAGAGAAGTTAACACTATCGCATCCTCAAGTCTGCGGTGAAAGGAAATCCCCTTTTCGCTGGATGAACTTTATTTATTCTATTTATCACGCGTCAACTTCCCGACTGTACATGTACGAAATGACGCTATTCCTCCACGATTAATCAGACTTTTAGCGCAATTCTCTTACAAGTACACATGTTAGTAACAACATAGACTTAGATAGAAGATGAGCAGCTAAGAGTAATTTCTATTGATCGTCATCCACGGAAGTACAATAACCACGGGAGCGATTAATCAAACGGTGCATTCCGCCTCGACCTGTGAACCGTGGGGGTGTAGACAGGATGGACCTTTTTCACGACACTTTGGCACGATCAACAATCAATCGTGTTAATTACATCGCGCTAATTACCTTTACATTAAGAACCAGCTTTGATATATGGGCGTTAAAATCATAATATACAAGTATCACAGAATGCGATGAATACTTGCTGTTAAGGCACGAACAAAGAGCTGAAAATAATGCTCGAAGAATAAATGTCGACTTTCATAGCGCTAGTTTTTTAAGAACAGCTCGTCGTATATTTAGGCGTAAGACGATATTATATATCGCATTTTGTTTAGGAATCGCCTGCGAGCTGTGCGTTATCATATTTTAGCGTCTAGTTTAGTTTTTAAGTTTTCGATAAGCTAATAAAAATAACAGTGCGTACGACGAATCGGTATTTCTGAGTAACATCGATTGATAACTCTGTACGTGCCGATCCGTTTGAAAATTACCTTTAGACCCGCCCTTCGAGGAGGAGAGGTTTTAGTTTTTAAGCGCACGCAACAGCGTAATACAAGTCAGTCGTTCGAAACGAATCTTTGAATAACTACTCGCGTTATTCGTTGTGATCACAAACGTACTTTTTGTAAGTTAAAATCCGGCACTCTAGCTAACAGTTCTAGAGCTGTCGCCCCGGTATGCGCTCATCATCGATTGCAACGGTGTGAGACCCGGGGCTTTAGGATATTATTATTACACGCGCGCACACTCGCGGCTGATTTCCAACACCGACCTAAGTGTAAATAACAAGTGTATTACATAATAATTGAGAGTTTTTATGCCTATTGGCTTTTTCTCTCTGAGCCAATAAACCATTTAATTAAGGCTCAATTGAGGTTTACAGTGTTTGTTATTTTTTGTTCCTTTATAATATCCTTGAATTTACAAACTTCGGGATCTCTTCATGTTGAAGAGGTTTCGACGATACACTTTCCTAGAATGCAAATATCATAGAATAGAGCTTACACAGCTCTTGCCTTTCGATATAAATTCTTTACGTTAGAAGCCAGGCAAAGGCCCTTTCTAATTCACTTCTTCTATAATCCATGATTATAGCAAAGGCTCAATTATAATATTAATCAAAGACGTAAATTCTCTCGGGTGGATTCGCGCGCGTAGAATCATCTGCGAAAATGTGTGTAAACAGCTCGAGATTGCGATAACATCGGTGAAAATTGCTTGTTCAAACATTCCATAGTCCTTGGTCAAAAACGGCTCTGCCGTCAAACATATGTTGCTTTACTTCTGTGAGAGAACCGTGAGAAGGATTATGAAGTCGTCCATAACTCGACTGTGTACGTCAGCTATTTTAAGCCACTCCATAATTTAAATTGCTCGCGTATATTTAACGATATCAATGAACCCTTCAGGCAGAAGCAACAAAATTAAGCTCTACTTTCCCGTGTACTCGGTTCCGATTGCGAGTTCCACGCAGCAGCAGTGCGGTTTCAAGCATTTCTCGCTCTATCTCCACGATGAATCAGTATGCACCCAAGCCACGAAATAGTTGACATGTCGTCTTGAAACTCAATCCGTATGTCAGCAAATCCACAACCTATGAAACGATATACTCGGATATTACCGTACATCATAATCATTTGACAATTACAACTTTTCACTCGGTTCATCTTCGTTCTCAAGTATTTTTTTCAATTAAAACTTGATAATCTTTAATTCATAATTAATAAATTCTTAATATAAATATATATATATATATATATATATAATTCTACTAGCGTTTAAAAATATTTAAAAAAAAAAACGATTTTTTCCGGTCAATCTGTCAGAGAACGACTGATATATATACCTTCTACATGCTCATAAATAGTCAGCGAAACAATTAAATATAATATAAAACGTATGAAATTCAAGTAGAACTGTAGTCCTTTTATTTAGAAAAAGTTCATTCAAAAAATATTTTAGAAGTCAAAAGATTTTCTGAAAATCGCGTTATTCTTTTTGGCAGTTCAAATATTGCTAAGGTCATGTACACCTATAGCATCTTTCTTCTTTTTTCACTTCTTTAAATATAAGTTATGCACCTTTTCGAATTTGAACAATTTTGAGTTGATTCAAGTTCTTTTGAAATACATTTCAGTGATACGTATCCGATTGACTCGACCGTTGAGATTGAAAGTTTAAAAAAAATATGGTCCGATGGATGTTCCCTCGCGAATAATAATAGTTGGATCTTTGGCTGCGGAGTTATCTCCTTCACGTAGATCGCAGAAAATCCTAGCAAAAGATAAGAATTTCAAAGTACTGGTGTTTATGTATACTAATTGCGCACGAAAATTTAATATGAGAACTCTGCAAGCAGTTTCCGGAATACATAATTGCCGTGTCGCTTAATGTGCGAACGAGAATTTCGATATTAGCATGCGCACTCGACGCGTGACTAATCAACTTGTCGGAAGAAGAAAGTCAGAGAGAGAGAGAGAGAGAGTGCGAGAGAGCACTATTACTCCGAACACACATGTACAGTCATTGCGCGCATGATGTAAGAGCCTCGATTTGCACCTAAAGCTCCTATATTTTGAGGACTACGCTTTGCCACGTCGTGCCTGGAATTTCGCTACACGGATTCGCGCGCTGCTCTTTAAGCGAGGATTTCGCTGAGTACTAAATTTACGAAGAACTTGAAGAGAAATTACTCAATCGACGATTTCTAGATATCAAAAAATTTCTCCTTTTTTACATACATTTACATTTCTCATTTTTTACATAGTCCGTTTAAGACGTGATTTTATATTTGTTAATAACTTCTAAGTTATAAAAATCGTTATTCCCTTTTGTTATTTAGTTCTGAACATGCATGACTTGAGATTATGAGTACGTATCTAATGATGAAATTAATAAAAAATCTTAAACTGCGAACTCGTATTTTAAATTTCAGTACAAACTGAAAATTCTTCGATAATTTTTGCAGAGTGAGATGTGCAGCTGACTCGACAGCTCCTGTAAGGATCAACAATTACGAAAAAGACACCGTTCCGAGTATAAATGCCTTTACTGAGATACTGACATATTGATCATGTAACTAGATTACTTTTTAATTTTATTAAGTGAAGAGAGTTTTAAATTCATGTTTCATTAGTTTTAAGTTAGTTTACATGTTTAATTTTTATAGAGCCAAATTTTATGTATAATCATGACTGCATCACTGTATTTTAGTATTTGTATTTACTCCTATTTGACGCACTGCTAAAAAAATAAATTAAAAAATTAGCAAAAAGCATAGATATACTGGGCTGGTGTTTACAATGTACATGTACGATTTGGATTTATGTCGAAATTGCTCGTGGCGAAACAGATAACCTATCCCGAAAAATCTGAAAAACGATTCTACGAATTGTCCATAAGTCGAATGCGCAATTCCCAAAGAGACGAAGGAGAAAGCGAAAAAGCGAGGCAAAGGATCTTCATGCGCAAAACCGATGCAACGGAAAATATCGTCCCCACAAGTGAAGTGTGCAGAGCGATATACTCGGCTGGACGCAGTCCGCAAGGAAAAAGGTGTAACGACACCGATCGTATCGTTTGTCTCGGGATCGCGTATACGACCTTGTCGAGGCCACTCCGTCTTGCTTCTTTGGAAGAAGCTGCACAAGTGCCGAGCAACTCTCGAGAGAGCCTTTAGTTTCTCTCAAGGGACGATGTCTCAAGGGACGGTGTCTCAAGGGACGATGTCTCAAGGGACGATGTCTCTAGGGAAACCGATGGGAGTCCCTGGGAGCTGCGCGGTTATGCTATAGGTCTACCGCCTGAATTCGACGATTGATGCCGCGGGTGCTTGGGATTTCCTCGGCAGCCCTTTCTCTTTGCGGCGGAAGACGCTAGATAAATTTATGCCACCCTCTCAAGGAGATCTCGAGTATTTCCGTCAGAAGAAAATCGAGAGAAAGATGAAGAACGCTTTAACTTATTTTTTTTAACTCTTGGGTACCGGATGCTTCACGGCAACTTTATATGATATTCGATATTTGACGAATTTGTTTCGCTTACAAAACTCTATCTGGATCTCATCGCGTGCCAAAATTAAATTTCTTAAGTTAATCAATTTGTCAAATATTTAAAAAATTCTCTAGTGCTTCTTCTAATCACCTTTTATTAGTCTTTAGTACGATCCGCGAGCCAGTATAGCCGAATATTTATATAATACATAAAAAAAACTACAGTAGCTGTATGCCAGAATGAAAATTTCGATTTAAATCAATAATGTTTATTTGTGCTAAACAATACAAATGAATAATGCTGATCCATTATCACATAGGTCGCAAAGGTATTTTACATCTATTTGTTTTGTTTACATTTTACACCGCGGTTCGGAAGTTTCTCATAATTAAATTGACGCGTTCAGCAATAAATACAAACGACACAGATAGAAACGACACTTCTATTCGAACTAGTTTAGCTTCTTCAAAGGGGATATTCACAAGGATATTTACAAGTTGGTTGTTCGAGACAATCATTTATTTGAGTAAAGAAAAGTAATGCAAATTTTCAAAAACGCGTATGCAGAATTTTAACTTCGCCGACTCTCCGAAGACTCGAAATAACAGCGTATCTCTCGCAAAAGAACAATGCTGTACTTCCGGAGTCTTTAATTTTCGCCCAGAGATAAGGAAGTACGAAGAAGTAGTTTCCAACGTGCAACCGATACACATACCTATAATGCATCCAAGAAGACATCTTGAAGCGCTATATATAGTTATATTAGTGCCGGCAAGAAGGAATTCGCATGCGGGCAAAACTTGAAAGGCGCGTATGTGTACTTTGAACTACTACACCCTCTGAAAGTTTCGCCGGTGCTTACGGAATTCGGCGCGCGTCGCGAGTATATTTTCCCAGACACACGACGCTGTACTTCTAAAGCTGAGTATCGAAACGGGCGCAGAGAGAACTTTGTCTCGAAGGTGTCGGGCGAGATCTCGCGCCACGATTAACTTGAGAGGAACGTTGCGAGACGAGTGGCACTTTTACGTCTCTACGCAGCTGTGACGATACCGAAGTTTGGAGGACAAATTTGCATCTTCAAATGAAATCTTTAATCCTGTCGGTTAATCAATATGTAACCTGGTAAGAATCGCTGCTACCAGCACAGGTTGTTTGTCAGTACTGATAACACCTTGCTTCAAAATTCCGATCTTGAGATGATAAGAGATGACCCTGTGCCAGCAAATAGCGTGCCAGAGTTCAAACTGTGCAGCGGTTAAGCAATAAAACATACGCCAATAGTGGTTCAACGTAATTTTACGAATTAATATAGGCTTTTAAACGATTTTTTTACCTATTTAAGGGATCTCATTGGAACCTACTTTAGGAGGCCTGAAAACCTCGATTCTCGAGGATGTGTTTGCAAATGAATAAAGTTATGGATTTAAGGGAATTTTTAGCGAGTTTATAGATTATTGTTTTAGCATTAAAAACCAAATATTTTCATTCATAAATATTGCAAATTCCGTCATTGCAAAAGCATTTAACTAAGGTGCTTTGTTAGCGCAGTTGCAGAAACAAAATTCCAAAGAGAATAATCATTTGAATAAACTTATTATGTTTTACCGATGAATTATATTTTTTGAAAAATGAAATCTTTTTAATATTTTTGAAAGAAAATTTCACCTTGCATCGTTTAAAAACATGTTTAAACATATATTTCTACGTAGATAGAAGAATTTAATGCTTAAAAAAAGAAATATTCCATTGATCCAATACGACTGTTTTACGATTACTAGTTTGTTTGCTATCGTGTACGCTAATCGTGTCTTTTGTAGCATCGGTAACCAAAAAGTACCTACAGAATTCGTACGTTAATCAGCGATTCCTGACCCATAATCCAATATCCGTATATGACTCGTACAACTGATTTTAGTATTTCATCGTTTTTTACTATATCATCGTTGAGCATTCCCCAAGCAACATAGCTCGTTCGAATTTTCGCATGTCCAACCATCCAATGGCCCACCTAAGTTTATGTATATAATAAAAATATGATCCAGCAACAGTGAGACAGATAAATAATAATATCTTCCGTGGTTGCTGTCGCTAATTTTAGTTTTCTTTAGATACCTCGGCATGATTTGATAATGCTCACTAAGCGAAAGAAATTTGAAACTCAATGTACCTGCTAAATGCAGTTTGATCGATAGCAGCGCAGAAAGCTATCCACTTATACCGTTATAGTATAGATCTTAATCACTACTACAATTTGATACGTAAAAGGTGTGTACCTTTTATTATAAGCAAATAATATTTTGAGGAACAATTGGACCCCTCGTTAGATCAAGTTCACAGTGTCGAACAACTTGACTACTATTTATGATCTAGCTCCGAAATTATTTCAAATAAGCTTCTGAGACTTTGAGGACATATTCTTGGATTGTTTTGGATTGCTTTGGATTGCTTTGGATTGTTTTCGAGGACATTTAATAAAGACATCGATTCTTTGTATGTCTCTAAAGCAAACTCACCTTTAGTATTCACAAAGTTAAGTTAATACTTATTAACTCGTAAATACCAATATAACGGTCAGCTTTGTAATACGTACTACAATCGAATTTTATAAAAAAATTTTAATGCCTCGACATTTATTGGTCTGCTACAAAAGCTCCATTTTGCCATGGACATTTTAATGTTTCATTCAGATTAGCAAGATAATTTCAAATTGTATTGTAAGTACGCGCATTACAGAGCAAATACTTCGGTCATGTGCTCCATCGGAACTAGTATCATTAGTTCTGTACCGGGCAAGCATTGGTCTACGGTACTGATGTCAGGATATCATTACTAAGCCGTTGCTCCATGGACTATCAATATCATCAATTAAGACTATCAATAGGTAGTTCGTATAAAATAGTGCCAAAAACAATTTTTTCTTTGCATTTTGAGTTTTAGAATTCATGAAATAATACGTACACATGAATGTTATTCGTGCGGATGTTCGCCTTTTGAAGAGTTCTGCGAAATTCAACGACATGGAAGTTGCAATTTATCGGAGAAATGTAAATTCCCGGTAACACCTGGAAGTGTCGAAGTGAACTGAGAAAATACCATTGTAAAATTTTCCCTCAGTCGAGAGGAATATAACTTGTTTTCATTTTGTTAAAAGCTCGAGTTCTTTAGAGTTAACAACACCCGCTTAGTGAGTAAACGCTTTTATCGGGAAAGTTCGACGTGTACGCGGTGTATAGAGGTGAATGAAAATAATCATAATAGATGTTTATTATGTAGATATATACATTTGACAGGAAGAGATATTAAAAAAAAGTGCAATGAAATCGATGTGAATAAATGACAAGTCGACACGGAGAAGCTGATGTATCTAACATTCGGATCCCCGCTCGTTTCGTAACAAGCGACGCGGGATTATACGCGAGAAATTAATTGAAATAACAAAAAGCGCAATCGACAAATAGAGATGTGAAGCGACGCTGTGCGATCAAAAGATATAGTGCAGAGTACACGACGGGAAATCACGGCGAGCAAGGCAAAAAACGAGGATTTAGAGTACTGACACTGAAAGTATGCCGATCGATCTATCGACTTGGTAGATGCACCAGCAGCCCAACAGCGCAGAAAGTAAATGGGCGTTTTAACGAGAAACTCTCAGATACTAGCTTTCTAACCGAGTTAGAAATATTGCTGCTTTTAGAGATAGTCCCGCGGACTTTGCCGCGGATGAGTATTGCGGACTAATTGCAAAGTCAACTTATAGAATTTCAAAGTAAGCTTTCTCAAGTTTTCTTTTTTACTTTATAGCTACTTTAGTTTTTTCGTCGATTTTTCGTCGCACAAAGCCAAGGGAATCGCTTCTTTTTCAACATATCTATCGCGCCAAGGTACACACACGCTTTCGGAAAAAGCCGCTCGAGGTCGACTAGCTTCTTTTCCTTTGGCTTCCAGCTTAGGTACTGCTGGGAAGTTGAAATTCTTTCACGAGTGTCCTCTCGAGTGGTTCGCTAACTTTATTTTTCCTATCCAAGGATGACTTTGTGCCCCCCCCCCCTCTCTCTCTCTCTCTCTCTCTCTCTCTCTCTGTGTAACTCTCATTGTATTTTTAACTCCCGTGCGCTCAGGTTTGTAACGATATTTTATATCCTTTCGAAACTCGACTGTTTACACTTGCAGTCGCGAAAACTCGTAATAACTCGCGTTCGACGCTCTTTAGTAATTCATTCACCCCAGAGAATCGTCGTCCTCTTTAATATTTTCGCAATCGATGAGGTTATATGCGCGTGCGAGCGTAAGTGTGCAGTACTCAGACGGGAACGAATCGATGATACGACTCGACGCAAGCCTCCACTCACCTTTCGTTTATCCTACCATTCATTCGTTCCACGACGGAAATGCTGCGATTTCGAATGCTCGAGAAACGAAGAGAGAATGGGAGAGAAAGACGATTGCTGGTGGTGGTGGTGCTGCTGCTGCGTCGACACGTAAAAGTACAAAGCTCACCCGTTA
Organism: Apocrypta bakeri; assembly: GCA_018906985.1. Classification (NCBI taxonomy): domain Eukaryota; kingdom Metazoa; phylum Arthropoda; class Insecta; order Hymenoptera; family Pteromalidae; genus Apocrypta; species Apocrypta bakeri. Next base: position 401,342 of record JACCIA010000017.1, on the reverse strand, counting down.
TCAGAGTCTTGCTTGAAAAATTCATTCGTTCCGAACGGGGCTCATTCATTCGGCCCTTCGATCGAGAATCCGTACAATCAACGTTCTCTCTTTCATTCTTTCATACTTTTTTCAATTTTACCCCTTTTCCAAAACTTCTTCGTTCGATTTTTTCTCTTTTCATCGCCTCTTAAATTTTGAATAACAAATGATACAACATTATATCGTATAAGTAGTGTACACGTTTGTAAATCACGCGGCAATAAAACGAATGTCGATCAAGTTTTGTCCAAGTTACATTGTAACAAAATAAGTAGTAAAATTGGCCTTCGAGCCGTCGCTGGGAAAATGACAGGTTTGTCGCGAAGCGCAGAATCGAGTTTGGTTTAACGGGTGGGAAATCTGTGATTTACAAAAGCTGTAAGAAAATACGCAAAGCTAAGAAGTTCGGCTCGAAAGATTGTGCATTGCAAGCGATGAATTGATAGCATTATTTCAATTCGAATCTTAATACTTATCAGGCCAAGGGTATGTGTTTGTACTGCATTTGATAAAACAATAAACTGAAGACATTAAAAAGTACAAATGCTCACGTTTACGTACACTTAAGAAAAATATGAAAACGAAAAATACGAAAGCTATGAATTTTTTACTTACGCTGTTACGCCGCGTAAGTGCAGTAGTATTCCTACATCCTCCCAGCCTTATCAAATAAAGCATAAAAAAACACTTAGAAATATTAAAACTCGTGACAATTCGTGAAAAGCGTACAAAAATGCAACCAATCAGCCTACTGCTTAGTTTATTCTGCTTAAACAAAGCTTTGTTTCTTTTTTTTTTTGATAAATATTTTTTACTCGTTGATGTGCAAACTTTTCGATATCGTTAAAATTGTTTTCACATTTGACACTTTAACCGTTGATTTATCACCCTTTCCTTAACGTGCCCATCTTGTCCGGGTTACCTGTACAATTGGAAAATTCATGAGCATCACTCTCTACATTGAATTTCAGGTAAATATTTTGCGCCGGCTATTTCCCGAGTGGTTTCTTTGGTGAGGTGCTTGCTATCTTTATACATTTTCTTACGAACTTTTTATTTCACAAAATCTATTTGCGGTACTTTATCATTGAATTATTGATTCACTGGAAAAATTCAATCGCGTTAGAAGTTAAAAGCTAAAAATAGCTGGGACGCATTATTTGCATCATTGATTATCATTTAGACTAAAACTTTGTAACAAATGATATTATATTGGACCTATTGATGTTACGAAAACATCGTATTGTACCCTTTACTTCGGATTATTTACTTCGGAAGTGTTTTATTTATTCGGTACTTATTTGTTACTTTTTCAGTCAAAAATAATAAAAGAGCACTAGTAAATCCGAAATTCGTGAAAATGCCATCTCTGTTTTCGTGTAACTTTCAAACATTTCGTGAAATGTTTGAAAAAAATGCTCAATATAAAAAAAAATTTCACAAAAGCGCCAATAAATAACAGTTATTAAATTAACGTCCCAAATCGGCAGTCGGCCCATACCAGGCGTGAAGCAACACGAGTATGACTATTTAAATATGGGGGTCGAACGCCCCGTTATCTCCGGTGTTTAGTCACGGCGATCTTAAAAACGAACAACTCGCTACTGATGGGAAACGCTGTAGATACGCCGGTTTGCCGATTGTTTACTTGGTGACACATACTTACATGAATTAATGTAAAGGCAACGGCACAAACTCTCGTTTGGGTATAGGTTAGAATATAAAAGTAAATACGCGAGTAATCCAGATTTCCACTTAATGCTATTAGACGTATTTAATAATTTATAAAGATACAAAAGAGACTTTTAAGATTTTCGATGTTAAGCGGAATTATGCAAAAATATATATTGCTGCTGCAACTACTGCATAGCTGATCAGATTGACGGAGATACGTCTGGGCCTTTCTTTACTCGGGGGGTCGTAGGTTTTTTGGATGGAAATGAGCATATTGCCCTCCTTTTCATATTTGGTCAAATGCAGATTTATCATTATTACTTCGATTGAAGTTTGATCTCTCGTTGCTATTTGACTATAACGGCAAGTTGACTTCTTCTGTCTCTGGATTCAGTCTTTTCAGAGGTTCTCTTCCTATAATCGGTTTTATTATATGATCCATATATACGAAAATGAAGGATTAGCGGTCGCGTAGTTTCAGATGTTTGAGACGATGATTTTCTCTGTAGTGACCTGGGCTTGCTCCGTCTGGACTTCACGCGACTGGAGTTATTGGATGCTTGTCGGGAGAAGTTGTTACGGTCCGCGTTTGTTATTCGATGCTCCAAGCAGCAGGTACTTTCGGTTTCTTCGTCTTTGCTCTAATTTTTCTCAGTATTTTACAAAAGCAAACCCGTGCATATTTGTTTTTTTTCTAATCTTGTAACTCTCCTGATGCATCTCTCGGCATGTCCCTACGGAAATATTTTCGCTTTTAAGCAAGTGCAACGTGGATATTAAAACGGATTATTAAAATAGATCTCCACATGCGCACGTTAATATGGATTCACAAGGACTTTCGGTATTTTCCGTATGATAAAATAATAAATTGCAAACAACTAATTTCTGTTGTATTAAAACTTGATACATACGCAGAAGTAGATGTGCGTTAACGTATTGATGCGTAACCCTACTCGTAGTCTATACAGAGACTACAGAAAGAGACTCTTATAGATACGAGACTAATCTTTCGTATCGTATATTTCGAATATTCTAAAGACGGTTTCACGAAATCATGGTAAAAAATGAATCTATTGGATCGGGAATTACGGAATAAAAGCACTTGCACTTATTGCTTCGTCGCAGCGCACTATAACAGAGTTTCGAAGCGCGTACCTCGTAGTCGCAGTTAAATCATTACGTGCAAAGCGGATGTATTTTACATAAGCGACAAGTTTAGTGTGCTTGAAATGTTCCGATTTTAAAAGTATGAATTTGCGAGTAAATGGCGCGCTACTGCAGGCGACAAGATCGTGGAAACGTGTACTTTACAAGTATGTGCTGTTCAATGGACTGTACGTACTTGTAAAGGTGCGATTTGTTCGATAAGCTTCGAGGTTATAATTGATGTCGTAGCCCTTCTTCATCCGATATATTTCCTCGCTTTTTCACGGCTCGCAAATTTGATAGAATCGATGATTAAATAAAATTCAATAAGATTTCGATTGCACGACTGGTTCTTTATCTGGAACGTGTACTTTGACGTTCGTGCTCAGGATATCCATATACGTCTATATATGGAACATTTATTACTATAACGGTATTTTGCGGAGAATTTTTCTTTTTTCATCAGCCGCGGCATTTTGGCGTATTGTATTTATTGACAATAATCTTGAAGTAAAAATGAACCAAGACAGAAGAGAAAAGTTTCGTCGCGATGATGCCGTCTTTATTCAAGGCGCATTTGCGTCCCCGGCTAAGCGTCAAGGCACGCAAATTCAGTCTTACACTTTAAGCCCATTCTCTCGTCGCCGTAAGAGGGCTTTATACGAGAGATTATACCGTAACAATGTAATTTAGAAAGGATAAAAAGGATCGCCTGGGTTACTACGAAGAAGAATAAACGCAACGCGCGTTTCTTAAGTTGCATGTATACGAGCGGCTCTGGCAAGACCGGCGCGATAGAGCGAATGAACGCCTCATGTTAATCTCCATAAAATTCAACGATACAGAACATGCTGAATATTCATTCATGATTGTGAACATTTTTGTGATTGTGAACTCTCTTTCACAACAATCGGTTTAAACGAGTGATCCAGAGTGCGAGAATCACTCTCACTTGTGAGCTTTGAATTAGTATTATTCATCGAAACGTCGAAAATGTTAAGTACGTAGACCAGAAATATTTGCACTCTCGTTCTCGTCTATTTTCCTGCAATCGCATCGAATGCGATCCCGATGGCGCCTACAGCTTCCTGGAAAAAAAATTCTATTTCCGTTTCCCCTAAAACAGACTCGTCCCCTTGATTTGACTATCTAAAACGATGCAAATAAAAAAGGGGATGGAAAAAGTACAAGTCTCGAGGTTCTCGGGGACAGTTATTTCGCTCGGAGTCATGAAAATTTTCCCATTTCCGAGTTACGCGCGTGCTGCGATGCTTCGTCGCTGACGCTTTATGGGATTATGCCCTCGTCGCTCCTCGTTGACCTCAGGCGTAAGCTCTATATGAGACTTTATTCCCGACGTTTCGCATTTTCGCATATTGACTTGTCGTCGTATATGCGTACCTTTTCTTTTTTTCCACACGTCCGCTGTGGTTTTCCAAGGTATAAGGCTAGATCGAAGCCAGACAGCCGCGAACTTATCCGCGAAGAGGATTGATCTCTTGCATCCGCTTTGAAAAATCTCGACGAACGGAGAAAGGGGCTTTCTCCTAGTTTCTCCTAGTAAGAATACTTCTCAATTTCGACGTATTAGATATAATACATTTTAATGTTGAAATAATAATAAAGTACACGCAATTGATGAACAGCGGTAATGAAATGAATTTTAATTATCCTTGCTAATGCATGCAGAAATATTAAAAAATTCCCACGTCAATCATTTACGACCGTATCAAAAGAAAAATATTTTTATTTTAAATTTCTTTAAAGTTTCTTTAGCTCAACAACGTTTTAAGCTTTGTGTTGCTCGAATCGAGCGGTTTTAAAAAGTGTACAAACGTCGACCTGTACACTGTACATTGTACAAGTGTACAAGTGTACAAGTACAGTGTACATACATATAAGTGTACATCTATACAATCTCTATACAATATACCGTTTTATCACAAAAACTATAAATGCAATTTTTATCTTCTAATACTCTTTCTATTCACTGTATTTTTGTATACCCAAAATAAGAAAACAGTTGGTCAAACTAATTTGTTGAATTTCATTGAATAACACAAAACCAAAGATTTTTCGAACATTCTCATATTATACATTGTTAGCGAGGAATTATGAAATAAATGCAGGAACAGTCAATTGCGCCTTTTTTAATCTTATTGACTCAGAGAGGGCAAAGCGTTTGAGCATGAAATAAAACATTTATAACATTAATTATAATATATATAATATAATATAATAATCCATTGAATTGAGTAATCGAATTGTATGGATTTATTGGATCGCAGGAGAATAGCAATGATCTCAGCTCTCATGAATATGAAATCGCACCAAAGAGTATCCGTTAGAAATTCATTTGGCAAATAGTCAGAATGAAAGCGCTTTTTCAGTTACTTTCTTTCGAATAAGCGCGGGTACGCTCATTCGATAGAAGTTCGCTCTCCTGGTCTACTCGTGGTAATCACTCAGCAAAACATATAGTTTACAAAACATATAGTTTCATACATTATCTTTGCTTAAGGAAACAATTTTTTTTTTCATTTTCAACTGAAATCTCTCTGACATTTTCTTTCGCTTCCTTCTCATTTTCCTTAGCCTTTTTCAGCGCGGAAGTTGTGCAGACAAAATGTGCATAACAATGTAGTCAACGATGTTTTTACGCGAAATTCCTTTTCCGCGAGTCTTTTAGAACCTCGTGCAATTCTACTGAATTTGTAGTAGGCTCCGCCAAAGCGAAACACTATTTCGTCTTGACACCGTATGTCAAGACAATATTTATATATACAATATGAAACTTCATATTTTCAAGGAAAGATCAAAACTTGTTAATACAATATTGTAATATTCTTGCTCATCTATTAATTTAATCATAAACTGTGCATACGCTCATTTATCACTGGAAAATAAGTAAGAATAGTACTCGTAAATGTCGCATTGTCTTGATTTGGCGAAGCCCCTGTATATACTACTGAATTATCACTTTTTTATCGTATCCGATATTGGACGTTTCATATAAGAACACTGTACACGCTTAAGGTAAGTAAGATTTGATATATATCCAATGGACTCGTTTGGTCAAAATAGAATGAACATTTAGTCCTCTCGTAGTGCTATGGTGCCTTATTGTTTAAGTTTTATTATTCCTCGAGCTAAATTAACTCTTGCTACTAATCAATCATGTATTAATGTATGAATTAATACATGATTGATTCGAGTTGCATGAGTGTGGGCAGGAAAGTGGCTATGTGCCGATCTCATCCGAGGAAGATCGAAGGAAGGTCCATCGTCCGTCATCGTAATCTCAGATATTAGTTGGAAATTACTGCTCGTTTTGCGAGGCTTCGCGATTACCCTCATCTGCACGCCATACTCTGAAATAATTAAGCAGACGCACGAGTAGCTGTTCCGTCTCTCTGCGTCTCTCTGCGTCTCTCTGCGTCTCTCGCAATTTTCAGGTCAGCGGCTTTCATTTACTGCGTATTCACTGCAATGAAGTGTGGAAACCCAGAAAAACTTAACGCACGTTTAATTATTTATTGTGACTCTTGGAATACTGAAAAGAAAATTAATGTTTAAAGTCCGCTTACGAGTCTATACTTGTAGCTTTTGCATTGTCGACTGTTGCGCTTTGAAGCGATTTGAATCGATTTAGCATTGGAAATGTCGGCAGGTATACGTATGTATGTACATACGTACGTCGAGCAATAATTACTGTCGAGCGACGACGTAGAAGCAGCAAACTGTTTGAATTTTGCCTAGAAACTTTTTAATGAAAAACCTTTTTGCCGAAAGAGAGATAGAGAGATTCAGCGCGAGAAAACTCGTAGGCGATGTTGCTGTGAGAATAAGTTTGAAAGAAAAGTCGACGCAGTCAGAGCTGTTTAGGTTTGGCTAAATTTTCGACGAATTGTAAAGAAAATATGAAACCCGCTGTTCAGCTGTATGCATTGTTCAAGTATACGTGACATTTAGCGGCAGATGCGCAGAGAATCGCCGAAATTGGCGAATCTAAGCGCTTTTTCATACTCGGTGTGTATTCGTGTATATACGCTCGCGTTATTTACGCGCTAGAAACACGGCTCAGTTATTCGAGTGTTTTTTTCTCGGCATTTTGCCAACTTTCACGTTTATACAATTTGACGGAGATTTCCGACGGGAAGTTCCGTGGGACATTCGCGAATCGTATTTCAATGAACAATGAGTTGTATTGTCGTGGAAAAAGAAGACTACGTTCGTGTCTTGATTAAGAATTGAATTTTTAGCAGTTATACAGGAAGCAGTTATAAGAGAATAAGTGAAGAGGGCCGGGCACGAGTAGCAGACTAACTGCGACAGCGGAGACTTGACAATGGTCTTTTAGTCTGGAAACCGTAGAGCTCGTTGTTGTGGCACGAGAGTAGTTTGTGTATGTACAACAGTCTAAATTATTATGAGCGCGATTTGCTCGAGTGTTTGTACATGGCGTACGGGGGCATATTTGACGACGAAATACCTCTTGTAAGCTTGTCATTGCAACGGACTATTTATAGCTAGCCCTATACTTACTTAAGACGATTTTCTAGCAAATTGACACTCGATCTCTTGCAAAACACATTGAAGTACATTAAAATTCATGACTACTTTTGGAAATATTATTTACACATTTTTTAAATATGAAGAAAAAAATGATTGATGTAACGATTTGACAGATAATTTTGACAGATAATTTTGACAGATAATTTTGACAGATAATTTTGACAGATAATTTTGACAGATAAATCGTCCATACTCAGGTGATATACATATACTCATTTTTTCCCCCTCTGCATTCATAATCCAACGAATCGCTGTATGGTAAGTTTCGTATTCACTAACAATTGGCGTGCATATAATTGGATGTCTTGTGGATTATTTAAGCGGTAAGTGCGGTAAGCGGTACCTCCTCTATCGATTGACTAATTTATCGAACCACTCATACGGACTCGTACCGTTTGATCGACAAGGAAAAGGTGCTTTATTGGAATAATGCATTCTGATTCGAAGAATGCTAAAAAGGACGGTAAATTCATTTACTTAACTTCAATACGAGACACAGATTAGATAAGTCGAAACTAAAATCGCAGGTTTGCGCTGATCGTAAGGTGCGACGCAAGTATTTTATGCGATGTTAAATACATTTAACTGTCTGGCGATGTTTGTTTTCGTAATAATACTATCACCGGTCGATCATGACTGCCGAGAAAATGTCAACAACAAATTTATCATCGAGTATTTCCTGTATAAAGCCCCGTCAACAGTCGTCGGCTTCACGTGCGATCAGTACGAAAGTAAAAAATTCAAACAACTAATATAGAGTATATATAATATATAGCGTATTATTGATAGAGGCGCATTGTCATTGAATTTCAGATGACTTACGGCTGATAAAAAAGTTTAGCGATAAACAACTGCAATCCCTCATCTGGAAATTGGGTGGTGAAACGGTGATGTCGCTTCTGGGCAAGACGTTATTCCGCAAATCAGGGATATTTATCGATTTGAGATGCCAGTTCGCCGAAAATGTAAGGATAGCATTTAACGAGGTAAAACTATGCTAATAATTTAGAGTGATGGATGCGAACCTGTAAAATATTCCAGCCACGTTCTTAGTAACGATCTAACTTCTACCAAATATTCAGGCAACGATCCACAAAATGTTCGATGAGCTGTATTATTGGCTTATTCTTGGAACGAATTTAAATGAAACTTTGTCATCGGTAAACGATAATTCGTTCGGTTTGTCCACGGATTTCGTTGTTGCCATTTTCCAAGATAATCAGTGCACGCTTTATGACATTTACAATCCTTGCAAAATACGGGGTGGAACATTAAAAATCACGCGTCTTGGATTTTGGAACGAACACTACGGCTTAAACTTGCGTTTGGAATTAAACAAAGCACACAGATGGAATCTGGAGGGGATGACGATATGGATTAGCGGATTGGTGAGCGAATGTTAATTCAATCTCGCTTCTATGTATTTTTGTAAAATATACTCGAAATATGCTCGAAATATGCTCGAAATATGCTCGAAATATGCTCGAAATGAACGTTTAGGTGAAATCAAGACCTTCGAATATGCCGCTACACGACTATCTTCGGGATCCCAAATATAAAAGCTTTGATCGATTGACCAGACTCGGATATGGAATGTGGATACATTTAGCGGATATGTTTAACTTCACGTATACGCTTTGCCAATAACATTAAATGCAGCTTACAATGTATCCGACAGCGTTCTTATTTGCAATATTTGTAGTTTGAAATTCCACGAAAGTACCATGTGGAATGAAGGCGATGAAAATGGTCCAGTCATGTCGTCTTTAATTAAAGGAGAATTCGATGGCAGTGGAACCCCCGATGCTTTGACAACTGAAAGACTTAACTTAGTTAAAGCTGCTTATCCGGCTTTGCCGTTCCGGTATTTTATTTCATGTAATCGTTAATAGCTATAACGAAATGGCTATTCAAATATTGAGTTTCACTTGATTTTAGAACCTGTTTCATATTTCGGAGCACATCGTCCGATCGAATAAGCGTACGCGATATATTTCTCCCATTATCAACGACTGTTTGGTATTTAACAATTGCTCTAAGCGTATTGTCGATAAATGCTCTTGCCTTTTTATTCACCCTATCGAATGAAGACATTTACGAAAATTATCTTCGATCTATCATAATTCAAGTAGGTGCATTCTCTCAGCAAGGTACGTTTCAAATCTCTAGGCATTTAAAATAATTCTTCTTTAAAATGATTTATCTTTTATATATAACATATGTCTACTTATGTTGTAAATGTAAATACATTCTTTGTTTAAGGAACTGAATTTTCTTCCGAGAATCTGTCCAGTCGTATTGCTATACTTCACATTCTGCTGTTCAATCTCTTGTTGTACAATTATTACTTAGCAAGTGCTGTATCGAATCGATTGAGTGAGCCAATAACGCGCATAAATGATTCGCTGCACGAATTAAGAAAGACGGACCTTCAGTATGCTTCGGAGCCAATGCTCCTATTTGATCGTTATATCAAGGTAAACCGTTCCGTCGTCAAAATATTCTCCCGCTCAATGGATTCGTCCCTATCGATCTATCGTTTCTTTACTCATCTATACACATATATACAAATATACATAATACATATGCATTCACGCCATACAACATACAAGCTATTTTCATTCAAATTTTACTTATACTGCTTATCACGCTTTCAATATCGATTCAACTCGATCGTTACTGCAATATATTCCAGGCTCATTAGTTAATATATTATTTGTATGCTTAAATAACACTGTAATCGTATCGTTATAGAATAATGATTGGGAAACAAGGTCATTTTATATCAATAAGTGGTTGAAAATTCCAGAATCTCAAAGATTCATGCCAGCAGAAAAAGGACTGTTACTTGTTTCAAAAGGTGGCTTTGCTTATCACACTCACCCGGATATAAGCTATCCTTATATTGCTCGATATTTTGATGATCGCAAAATTTGTCAACTCCAAGAAGTTCATTTAATTAAGCCGCTTCAATTGTCGTTATTTGTTCCCGTGAACAGTTCATTTACTGAAATGTTTAAAACTGGGTAAATAAATAATTCCCATGCTGAACAATAGCTGAACGATGCATTACAAAAATCCTAACAATGTATAATAATATCATAATAAATATTCGTAGATTCGCTAAACTGTCAGAAGTTGGCATTCGATTTCATCAAATCCAGTTATGGACTGCGAAAAAACCGATTTGTCGAACCGATGTTTTAACTGCCGATAGCATCACAATCAAAGAAATTGCTCCGGCCATAGTATTTTTATTTTTAAGCATACTCTTCTCAGGCACTTTATTGTCCATAGAATTTGTATACTCAACTTATCTTAAAGGGTGAGTAAATACAATATGTATATTAAAACGAATATTTTTAGATTATTTTCTAGTATGTACATTTTTTATGAAACTAGGTTTCCAGTAGCAAGTCCATAATTAATTCTGCGAACGCGAATTTCATTCCGATGGTACAACACGAAAATAAGCGTTATGGTTTTGAGAAACGATTTGTAATGAAACTGCTATTGCACCAAAACTGCTATATATCACATCTGCATATACATATATGCAACTCTCTATATGCAACTCTCTATATGCAACTCTCTATATGCAACTCTCTGATTGTTCAATTATCAATACTTATGTAATGACTTTGCTTGGAAATAAATGAATTTAAATTTATTAAAATCAAACTATAAACGTAATCTTTGTTCAAGCGCCTTTCAGTCTCTCGTCCCTTCAACGGGGATTATTAAATATGTCAAAAACTGCTTTCCACTAAAATAATTGCATCGTACGATCAGTTGAAAAAATGTAACCTTCATAGTATTGAACCCTTTTGGTTTCATTGTCCACGACGTAATCGTTCCAGATTTGTTAAAAAAGATACATATTCTCAGAAAAATTTAAGCGAATCAAAGCGTGCTCGCCCACGTAACGTTAAAAAATTTATGTATTATATATTTTCCTTCTTCAGAGAGAAACAATGGTAAATTGTCATTTTTATTGAAATTTTGTAGAAACAATTTTAAAGGGGTTTTTTTGCGCGTTTGAAGTTTAAATTAGATATTAAATGATAGTCGAATGTGGAACTAATTGAAGTACACCAAAATAATTGTTAATAGAAGAATAATTTATACAAACAACGTGAACCTTACTTTAAATCCAAAACAGATTATTGAGAAAACTTTTCTCATCAGGTGTATAATATGAGAGCAAACCTTAGTAAGCAGTTTCTGTACAAGTATTCCCGATTTTTAATGTATATTGTACGTACGAATTGTAGCTTGAATATTCATGCAACTTTCCAAAAAATGCTATTACATTTATTTATAGTTGTTTCTCATATCCAGTAGATTATCATACTGGAGAATCTTTCTCCGAGAAGCTGGAAATTAATGAAAAAGTGTTTAGAAAATTTAAAATATTATTGTTGTACAGCTACTGAGCTGCACGAGTGTTTTTTTCTAACAAGGCATATTTTATATCAGATTTTAATTAACTCAATAAACATTGTTAAAGCATTCTTTTATTAATTGATTGACAGTAAGCTTTTGGTTATTTAATGATATTGATATGATAAAGACGAAACGTGATCAATATGCTATTGTGAAAATCGTTTTTGCTCAATCGGAACAGCAACAGCTTTACTGAACTTACATTTCGGATTAATAGAACGTATAAGTTAGCATGTTTCTTATGTAAGAAAATATTGTTTAGATAATGAATGTAATGTTTCATGACTCCCGTGCCGAGGAAGTTACATGCATCATTCACTATAAGTGGAATATTCGCATGAAACTGCACGATTATGGATTACATAATTCACGAAGCTTGCTATGAGTTCAATACAGAACAATTGCAGTATTAAGTAGATTTAAGGTCAGTATACAAAAGAATGCGGTAAAAGAAACATTTTTGAAAATCAAATTTACTTTCGCATTTTCGATATGAACTTGATGATAACGATCTTGATATTTCAAAGTTTTGGCTTTACTGCCGGACGTTTAGACAATTTGTTTATCGCGCATTATTTTAAGTATAAGGCAGCTGTACACGTCGTCGGATTCTCGTGTAACGATGCACAAGGTTAGAGTGAAGAAATGCGAATTTTCGAATTTTAATAAGATGAATCAAATTCACAAATCAATATGAATATCGGAGCAATTATTATATTTGTACGTTATTTAGGTGATGTAGTCTTGATGAAAAATCTCAGCGATGCAGGAATTTTTTCATCGATAGCTCAGCTGCGTGTAAATTTAACAATAAATCCATTTTTACACACAAAGTATCGAAGGCTGGGTGTTTTTTTGGACTCCCGATGCCATACTAGGGCAGCAGCTAATTACCTGCTCAACGAGGCAAGTTATTTCTCATATGATTCGCAATTTTAATGAATTCTGTTACGAGTTATTAATGAGTGTGCGCTGTGCAGGCAACGTTGGTACGACTCTATGGAGAACAACACTATTGGTTGATTTTGGGAAAGGAGTACAATAGGAGCATTAGCATTTTGAACGATACCGAATACAGCATATCAACTGATCTTGTAGTAGCTGTTGCCGAAGGCGATAATTTTTCATTATACGACGCTTTCAATCACTGTAAATACCGCGGCGGATCACTAAATATAACTAAACTAGGAAGTTGGAATAACGTAACCGGAATTAATATAACACTCACCCAATCTAAATTCATGAGAAGATCTAATCTTCATGGAATGAATTTAAGAATGGCAGGGCTAGTAAGTTTTCACTATTTCTTCTTCGAATTCGAGTGCGAGAACATTTTCGTTTGGTAATTTTTGCTTCGTCATCTTTGTAGGTACTTAATAGACCAGCTAATATACCTTTGGAAGAATATCTTCAGGACTTTGGTACGAAGCAAAACGATAGTATGTCCAAATTTACATACGCAATATGGTTACATCTAGCTGATCTATACAATTTCACGTGAGTTTTCACAGCTTATTTTCAATCGTCCTATCGAAAAGAGAGCTCAACGATATATTCATATCGTCGATTCGATAAGGTAGTCTGTTTACTTAATATAACGTTGAATTATCATTAAAAATAGTATGAAAGCCAAGGAACTGACAGTTTGGAAACCTACGAACAGAAATGGACCTATGATTAAAATGCTCCTCGAAAGAACAGCTGAATTGGGAGGAAGTACCGGTATCCCTACACCAGAAAGATTATCGATCATCACGCCTATACCGGTGTGGCCGCTTAGGTATCGTTAAAAGTGAAAAGTTGGCATTTACTACATTGATAATGTAAACGATTTATCATATTATATGATATTTGCAGGACCTGTTTCATGTTTCGCACTACGCAGTCGAAGCACATTAAGGTCAATCATTTTCTAAGACCCCTAGCTAACGCAACGTGGTATTTGACTGTCGTACTCGTTGTCACTGCATGTCTAGTATTTGCTTGGGTTTTGGTGACTGAACAGATTAACGACGAATTTGAAAGATATTCAGCTGCATTTTTGTTCGCCATTGGAAGCATATGCCAGCAAGGTAACCGCGACACTACGGACACCATATTCCTCGTATCTTCTAAATAAATCTTCATAAGTGCAGGTTCTGATCTTCAAATTACACGTGTATCCAGTCGCATTGCTTTCTTGCAAACTATGCTGTTCAGCTTGCTTATATACAACTATTACTCGGCTAGTGTCGTTTCAGCGCGACTGAGCGAACCGCTCGAAAAGATTAATGACTCTTTAAATGAATTAGCAAAAACTAGCCTCAAGTTTGCAGCTGAACCTAGTCTCTATTTTAACTTTTTCATAAAGGCAATTATTCTAAGTAATTAATCACGTTTAACAGCTGCAGTGACATTTACAGATATTTTTCCATTCAATATAGAGATCCGATTGGGAGGCTCAGCAATTCTATTATAAGCGATGGATCAAAGTACCGGAAGACGAAAAATTCATGCCACCCTCGATAGGAATACCACGTATCCTCCACGATGATTTCGCTTATCACACAGACGTTAACGTCGCTTACCCTGTAATCGAGAAATTATTCGATAATCAACAGACCTGCCAGCTAACAATGGTTTATCTAGTTCGACCAACTGATTCGTCGATATTCACGGCATCAAATGGTTCATTCGTCGAATTAATTAAAGTCGGGTAATGATAAAAGAAGCTTATCTATCGATTGTTACGTATAACTCAAGCAATATATCAGTGTAATTATACGTTCGACCATTCGTCCCCATTAGAATAGCCAAAATCCGAGAGACGGGTCTTCGAACTAGACTGGTTAAGCGATGGGCCGCAAGAGAACCAGGATGTCGAAAAGATATCCTGATAATAGATCCCATTAGTATCTATGAAGCAGCTCCAGCTCTTTTACTCCTAGTTTTCGGCGTAGGCTTCGGCATCCTCATATGCACTATCGAGAAGATACTCTATTGTCAAAAGCACCACGACCACGGTATCAAGACAAAATTCAGAATCTTCTTTTCCAGATTCAAGTTCAAATAAAACAAGTGCCTCTAATGTTATTAGCATCTTTAATGGAAATGCCTATACGGAAAGAAATGATTTTTTTATCTATATACAATCCGATTGTATTTGCATTGGCTTTTATTTTCACTAGTCGGGTAGAAAGCATCTAGTCAAATTAGCCTGCAAGTGCTCAAATCATTCTATAAATAGCAGAGATTTAACAGAAGGGGACCTAGGATCCAACACCAACTAACATATTCTTAAATATAGCAAACTATTTTTCACTGTATATTTTTAATGAAATAAAATGTTACCTACTGTTAATTTTTTATAAACCAATATGTACATTTATGCAACATATTTATTTATTTATTTTTTTATTTAATAAATAATTTAATAAATGTTAACAAATTTTTATTTCAAAATAGAATCATTTTGATTTGACAGAGATTTCAAGAAAATAATTGTCAAACTTTTTAAGATTATTTTCTTATTTCTTTCGCTTGTAGTGGCTTCTTTTCAGAATATTATAAGGCTCAAATCAAGTTTTTGTACTTCCAATGGTTTATCGCGAAGCATACCGCTAGTAGACTATAACGCAATCTCTAGGACAAATTCTGTATCACTAAATCATAGAATATTATAAGCGCAAGAGCGTCGCGTGTTCATAAGGACCTTCGGAAACGACGAGAGCTTACGCCGGGCGCACAACAAGCCATTCGGCGCACATAAAATTATTAATGCACCGTGACTGTAGCTGCCGGTGCAGCTGCTGGGAGAAAATCGCGCCATCGAAGACAGCGTTTTCACGCTGAATTTCGCGATAACGAACTTGTACAACCCGTATTTCGAGCTTTCGCGTAACGAGGCAGGGAATTTATCGTTACGAGTCCAAGTATCCGGTGCCTTTGTTACCTCCTACTATACGTACCGACAGACTCGAGTATTACGCAGAAGATCTTGTGTCGCACACCTTCTACATCGCGGCATAGTTGCGTCTCCGGATCGTCGAAACTTGGATTCGCCTTTCGAACGAAATACTTGAAAGCTACTCGGTTCTTGAATCAGACCGCGCATATCGACGATGGTATACGAGCAGCAAGTATCTTCGCTAAAACGACAAATGCTCCGTCGAAAATATGCCTGTGTGGAATTGAGGGGAAAGTTGACGAGTGGCTAAGAAGAAACGAAGCGACTGCATCAACTCGACGATCGATAAGTATGCCGAACTATAGACGGATAGTCTTCAAAGCATGGCGCTATTGCTAGCTTCTTCAAACGCACGTCGCCTCGGATATCTATATGCGTAATGTCTGCTTCTTTTGATGCATCTATCGATGTACAGTTGTACCCTATACCTTGTATCATATATAGTGATTCGAGACAATCGTACTTGCTCCCATCTTGATTCACAATCCTCCGGAAAGGTGATCGTCGTCGCTCTCGATTGCGCACGCGAGTTCCAACGGAGTGTATACGATAGCTGATGTTTGTCACGGGTCTCGGCCACCTTAACGACGGGGCTCGCGCGTTTCTCAAGCGAAAGATAACGAGGCAAAGTGCGCATCGCCGAAAACGGAGCCAGCTCTCCCGTTAGATCATGAATATTTGCATATCTAACCGGGACAAGGATCAGGATCCGCTCAGCCCGTTGCACAGCGTTTAAATGCGCGAGTGTACTCGTGAGGTACGAGATAAGCGAGAAACAGAGATAGAGATAGTCATAGAGTATGTATTCTATTGTATATACAATATACCAAAAGTACAAAGAAAATCCGAGTACTCGATATGCATCTGCTAGAGTGGAAACGAATGTACGCGAACGAATGCACATAGTCGCGAGAACTGATTCAGTCTAAAATGCACTATCAATATTTGCGGACGTGCTTCTCGTTAAATTTAAGCGTCTTATTCGCGCTGATCTGAGCCGATTCATAGTGTGTTCAATGCACATGTATAACGATCCGGCGACGTGTTGACATCGTCATCGAAATTCATAAGTGCAGTCACGTGCTTCAGTGGGGTAAAGAGGCAATGAAGCCCGTGTCCGTAGTCTTTGACCGAAGTTTAACATTCCAGAAAGCAACTTTCAGTTAAACCAACGAGGAATTTCGACTACTCGACCCGCACTGTATTAACAATTAAAAAGAAGACAGAAAGCAACAGAAAACAAATCGAAGAGTTCAACTGTATTATTATGGACTTATGAATTGTTAAGGATTTATTGTTTTTGGAGACGCATATGATATGATATGAGTCGAGTCGAGCTAACAAATTTCAATGTATGTAGAAGCGCGGAAAACGAGGTTCTGTGTATACAAATTGCCACATATTTCAATATTAACATTAGAAAACTAGCGGTAAAATTCAGTCAAACTTCTGCTGATGTAAATTCTACTCGAAAACAAAGAGATGATGTCTCGCGTACTACGAAATTTCCCATTCAAAACGACCCATTGAGTTTTCGGGCGCGAAAAGTGCTCCGTACCGTTGTTACCATGGTTTATATATATATAACTGTCATTCATTCGTAGATAAGCGTATTGCGCCAGATTGTTCTCTCCAATTTTGAAAGCTATTGAAACTTTCGTTAAAATTACACGAATCCGCGGGATGAACTTTCGCAACCACATCGCAGTTAGTCACGTAATTGCGTTAACAAGATAAAGGGTCTAGAACGCACCGGTACTTTAGACGCGTTCGGCGGCATTGGTCAAGCGGAGCCAACTGCAATCGCGATAAAGCTGCATTTTTCCTTCCACTCCAAGAGGTGCACTGGGAAAACATACATTCCAGAGAAGAGGCGCTGAAAACTATTCGTGCCCTATTCATACCCTATGAAAATGAAAAAACGAGTTGTCAACAAGGCTTGCTTTGATCGCGATTAATATAGACCAAATTTTCACAAATATCTTAAGATCCATGTAATCTAGCTGTCTGAGAATTTTTGCGATACTAGCATTTCGCTAGCATTTCATTCATCGTGACTTGTGTATACGAGCATGGAAGATTTTTTAAAAATTAGTGGCTAACCGATATCTGTTAGAGAATTATTTTGAGTTAGATAAGTCCGTCGCCAGCGATTTAAGAAGGCTCAATTTGCGCCTGGACAATCGATTCTACGAAATGGTTATACCTATAAGGATTAGACTTAACGAGAGACATAGAGGGGCAGACCAACTGGTATACCGTAGTCCTTTATTCACACAACTACAAGGTTCGCACGTGTAAGCTCTCGCGCCTCTGTGTAATAGCTTGCTGTGCGCAAGAGAGACGGACAGAGAGGGGTTTTGGGGAGGGTTTTGCCAACGCCACGGGGAATTTACGGTCGCCTGATTTACGCAACCCGAGCATGTACTCCCCCTATCCATCTCAGTGCGTCTTGGGCGCGATGCATTATAAACCGTGATTATGCGAATCGAAGTCGGATACATCCGAATTCTGGAATAACGAGATAAAAAAATTATTCAAGTCTAAAAATATAAAATATGTCATCGGAAAATCATAGGATGTCCGAAAATACACATAAAAAATACAAAATGCTTTCTAAATTATCTTTAAATGCTCACAATTTTTCATTCGAGCGTCATTATTAATGACTTTTTTATTCGTGATCGGTTGAAAAGTTGCGATAAGCATTTGAGTTAAAGGCCAAAAAAATGCCGACTTTCTGAAAACCATCGTTTTTTTTTGTATTATTTCCACTTGCTTAACGATATCTTTTTTCTCGATCACTCGACAAGTAGGAACGAGAAAAATAGTGCACGAACAGTGCACGTACCCTTTAGAACAATTTGTCAATAGAATAGGAAGGCAGAGTCGTGGGAAAAACGGTAAACACAAAGTGTATCGAGAACCCGCGACGTCGAGAATGAAAGGCAAGTGCTCTAGCTAACACTGACAGTGACAGCAGTGACACAAGCAGATTTGCCTTGAAACTATTAGTTTTTGAAAAATGTACGGGAACGGTAAACATATTTCTATACGCTATTTGTATACAATATGTTCTTGTGAGAAATTTTTCACTGATTATTTTGGGTGATACTTGTTATAAATGTTATGTTTACAAGATTTCGTGTATAGACGTTAGTATGTTGATCTCGGAGTCAGGGCGACATACGTGTATACGCGTATCAGTGCAAGTAAGCGAAAGCTTATTAATCGCTCTCTTTAAGTAAACGGTTTTGCTGTCGATGAGTCCCTTGGACATTCTCTTATAATCCACATCTACGTATATAATATAAGATTAATAATAAACGGAAATCAGTGTGCGCGTGTGTGTGCGCGTGTGTGTGCGCGTGTGTGTGTGTCTAGCATATAATCTTGTTCATATCGATTGTCTCTTCCTATCTGCATCTACGCGTGCAATCGCAACGATACTTTATATTTTGAAATAATAATGGTTAATTTAATAAAAATATGTTTCAAGTTGTCTTCTCGATAAAATAGAATTATCCGTTTGAGAACAAAGAACTTTCGATGAAAATTTACTGCATTATATTTGTTGCATGAATTATCATTTCATTCGAATTCTTATAAAATTATAATACTTCATTGCAACGTAGATTTTTAACATATAGATCTTAAATAGTTATGGATTTTTCATGGAATTTAAATATTACATAATACGTTTGATACTTGTAAAATATGTACGTATGAATTAAATGAATTTATCCCAATGAAAAGAAATGATCAAATACCCATTTGATAATATATCATTTACTTGAAGAGGGTTATATTGAATGTGATTAATTTTATTAAAATGGGTTGATTTATTGAGTAACACCGTTCGTCATACAATACAAAGGCAGTGATACGTCGATAATGTTCTAAATAATATATCTCGATCGCGTGCAAATCACACATTCAATCACATCTGAAAATATAAACATGAAAAGTAAAGCAGGAGTGAGATCGCTCTCGGTATTTGTCGTTGAGGCACATTTGTCAGCATCGGTTAATTTATACGTGAAATTCCTTTCTTTCCACAAAGTTTCTCGACTATCTAGTAGTATCTGTAGTATCTGAAGTAACAGAATGAAAAGATCGTTAAGCCTTCCTCTCCGAAAAGGAGTTTGTATAGAAGATCTGAATAAGGCGTTTCTCACGATACACCGAACCCCGTCTGCTGACCTATCCCTTTCAGAAGAGCCCGAAGCTAGCGGCAGACTCTTTTTAGAAGGAATAAAATCTCCCAAGCTCCAGAGAGAGAGAGAGAGAGAGAGAGGGGGGGGGGGGCTCCCATTCCCCAGGGAAGCACATCCTTTCTTGCTGGAGAAGAGGATTTATGTGAGGCACGTTTGCGTGTATTATAATAGCTCGCGGTGTGCGAGAATGGGCTCGGCACGTACGTAATACCGCTTCCTCATTGCGAGAGCATAGAGAGCAAACGAGAGAGTGAGCGCGTAGACGAGATATTTGCGACACGAGCAACCGAGCTGATGCTCTTTGCGGAATTTATGAAAGTTGTCCCTTCGCTTGGAAACTCGTTACGAGACCCTTCTCGTATGTGGAGAGTTTTTCCATCGCGAAAAATAATACTTTCCAATAATAATTTTTCCACGCATTCTCTCTCAATTCTATTACCGTGTACTATGCTATGCAAGGAGCCCTGCCACAGATAAACCGTAATAATAAAAACCATAACAATAAAATCCATAACAATAATCAGATTCAATGGGACTGGATCGCGTTAACGACTAATTCAGATAAATATCGAGTATGCATAAAAATATGCATTAAAAAACTAGATTTCCTAATAAACTTGTAGAAATCTCGAAAAATGTAACAACAAATTTATTGGTTTATTTTGAAAAAATACTAGTCGGCAGTCTGTAACCGGATGACACTGTGCAAAGCCCTGAACGAAATGTTCTCAGTGTCAATTTTTCTTGTCGTTGTTAGCTCAAGCTTTTTATTTGAAATAAATCGATTTTTTAGTTATAATTCATTAGAGCCACTGAGGTGATCGAGAGTAGAAAAAAACGAGTCGTACAGAAGGTCCACGTAAAATAGTTCTTTATGTACATCTACTGCTTGACAATAGGATAGTAGTCATCTGGTTTGAATGCAATGCGACCGTAAATAATCTTGGACTCGCCGTTGTTGTTTGCCTGACCATTCGTCGTACCCGCCGCTGGTCCATGAACCTTGTTAGCGTTGATCAGTTGTTGCCATCGTTGTTTCAAATTCTTAAACCAATTGGAGATCGGACCATCGCTCTTAATACCTTTAAGACGTTCGCTTATCCATTGAATTGGCTTCTCAACCGGATTCTGGAAAATGTTCTTGTCTGGGAACAAGAAGGCCGATGCACCGTTGCAGGCGAAAAACGCCAACAGCACGATAATTGCGAATTTCATAACTGTAAACGAGTGAATAGTTACGTCAAAGAACTGGATTGAATATACTAACTTTTTGCCGGTATGGCTTTGACTTTTATATGGAGTTGAGGAGGTCCGTTGATACAGGTGTTTTTTATGTATTCTAGGAATCGCCACATGTGCAGGTGTATACTCATAAAAGGTTATATTGATTTGCGTATATAAATAATGAGATAGAGACCAAAATGATCTAACATTTTTTCGCGCATTGGTACATGTAAGCGCGTTTATTTTCATGGACTATTGTCATGTTCTATTTGGAGTCGCAGATACCCGACGGACGATGAATGTCTAATTAAGCAGAATAATATTATAGCCACCGTCAAGCATATTATATTATGTTATAACATATGCTAGTTTTTCACAAGGACAATTTGCTCGAAACGATCGCAAATACAGGTGTAATTTTGCCGTTTTTGTCTATAATCGACGGAATACATCAATGTTTCGAACTGTTCGTGAGTGACTGAGTTTACAAACGTTCAATCTATTTATTAACTACAAGTTCTAAAATGAGATGGCCTAATGTTTTCGAGTAAGTAAAAGAGCTTTAAAATAATGTAAAATTTACCGACTCAATTAGGAGGATACAATGGAAGAATGGCGAATAGTATTAATTCTATTATATTCTAATAAACTGTTGGAAATGTTTGCAATTCGCATAGTTAGCCAAATTTCAAATGTATTTTCTCTGGCGCAGCCGAGCAAAGCTGTGACGATAATCCGAATAGCAATCCCGAGTAGATTTAATAGTTATGCAAGAAAATATGTGCATCTCTAAAAAAAAATTCAGTATCCAAGAAACGTGTACAGTGATACAATTGAGTGAAATAAAAATTTGCTTTAAAAACACGTTTATTTTATTCTCTCTGCAGTTTGTTTTACTTAACTGGGCAAATTGACTCGTTCAAACTAGAAACGTTCGAGTATTACGAAAACCTGTGTTTCTCTTCCGCGGAATCTGTTGTCGCGAGGAAGTGCCTTTCTGTATCGTACATTATCCGGCTGAGTATACAAGATCAAACATTAAACTTAACTTTCAATTATCGTAACAGACATGTGTGTACGTTCCACACCGGTACTCACATTCGACACGTGTACTGTTTCTATAGAACATACATAGGTGTACAATTGTATATATACGTATACCGTGTGTCCACGGTGAAACACGCGATACGAATTGTGTATGTGGAAAAAATTTTCCCCGCGAATCGTCACTGAAAAAAAATTGTAGGCGTTTACTAAAATTTTACAACTCGTAATGAGGGTCAAGACCTAAGACAACGTTTAGACCCCCTGCTGGCAAAAAAATTAACATTATTGAAACATCATTAAACCCATTGCAAAATGTATATTTGATCATATCGTTAGAATCTACGTAAAATACCGATTATAACAAAGTTTGAATGAGAAAAATCGGATCAAATTTATCTAAAATTTTTAATCATTCTGATAATTATGTCGTAGATTTTCCATGATTTAGGAAACTTAAAAATGGTCCGATTTTTACCATTCAAATTCTGTAAATATTACTGTCTTTTTAAGGAAAAACATTGATCTGTAATTTATATTATCTATTTGTTATAAATTGGTCGTTATAAAATTGTTCCACTCTGGGACTCTAGTACGATCAAATTTTTAAATACCCTTAGACAAAGTCCGACTACCGTATACTGTCACCCGTCATAAAAGTAAGCTTTCTTCGACAATTTTCAGCATTAAAAATTTTTGAATTATTTATATTTTATCATAATTTCCGTATTTCGTACAATTCACTGATCAAATCAAAATTTGAATCGTAGAAATCGGACCAGATTTGCGTTACCTAACGCATTTAAAATCAACCATAAAATTCTTCGAATTTTCAATAAATATACGATAATTTTATTCGATTTTTTTCGGTCAAATTTTCTTGTAATCAATATTTTTCGTGTATTTTAGCACGTTTATTAAATATCGATTTTGCAATAATTCTAATGATATATTCGTAAGATATTTTTGATATTGGTAAGGGATTTGATTGTTTCTTTAGGTCTCGACCCTCATTATGAGTTGTAAAATTTTAGAAAAAATCTCCAATTTTTTCATAATGATTTTCCACAGCCAAAATTTTGTCCACGTACACAAGTCGTATCGAGTGTTTCACCGTGGACACACGGTATATGTGTTTTTGTATTATACAGAGCTAATAACTCGTTCACTGCTATCGGCCTATTTCGACATTCTCCACATCGAACTCCATTCGAACCAATGATGGGGTTATTACTCTTTAATACAAATGTCATAATGGCTCACGCGAAAACTAACGTCGCATTCGAACTTTCCATTATTCAACGACTCCGGTGTTTTCATAATAATTTCCTATTATTCTCGGCGCACGCGTTGACGCGAAGAAAAAAAAGAAACCAGTTCAGTTTATAGTCAAGCACGAATGAAATAGAAAAAGTGTAGCGCAATTAGGTGAAAGGTGGAGATTTCTCGTCCCTCAATGGGAAACGTTAGATCGACGGGTTTTCCACCTGTGCCCTCTACACTCTATACATATGTCTATGATTCTTTTGAGCCGCAGATAAAAGAGCGCCCAGCAAGCTTTTCAATCAAGATATACTTGTATTACTTTTTCCCTAGCTGGGAAATGTGCTTACCCCATTATCAAAATAAGACTTTGAATCATACGGGCCTTCAACCCACGGGGAATTTAGTGCCAGCGATATTCATGCCGGCTAGTGCAAGCGACAAAACGTATTAGTCACATTCCCTATGATAAAGCGTTCTATATACAGGGATACGCTTACATACATCGGCCAATATGGGGTTATTGATTTAATACGCGAGAGTTTATCGGCGATGTTGCGATAAGAAAGGGAGACGCGTGATCAGATTGCAGTACGATCCCTCATGGGTTTGCGGATTCTTTAATCAAAAACTTTCGTGCTTTCATGGGTGTACCCGCGTACATACGCGGAAAATCGATTTGGAATTCGATAGTTGCGCTCTTCCTTTTTTTCGATCTGCATTCTCTGATATTGCATTCTAAGTTCCGGAACGTTAGCTTGTTCTTTCAAAGATCAATCTTTTCTGTTGAAAAACTACGACTCACGCGTCTACGTACGTGCCGATTCAATCGATGAAGACGATATCTCTCATTAAGCTTAACTGCACGCAATTATTATTAAAAATAATTAATGTCAAATTAATTAATTAATTTTTTTTTAACTTATACTATTACAAAAGTATATGGATTATATATTATATCTGTAATATAAACAATTTATCATTAATAAATATTGTTAATACTTCAACAGTATACTTGTAAAGTACACTACTACTACAAACTGCTTAGTGCAAACTTTTTAGTGCAAACTTTTTAGTGCAAACCTTGACTGCCGACATGTTCATCGTCACTACTTCTATCTGTAATTTAAAGAAGTTTCTTATGATTTCATAACTATAGAAAACTCAGTACGTTTGTTGCTACCCGCGTTCATTCTAGAACGAGAGCGCTTAGAAGATTTTTTAGCAATATTTCATTAGCCTCCAGAGCGCAATGATTTAACAATAGATAATATTCGCAAGCGATATTGCGCCGATTCCTTCATTATCAGACGTTCGCTCAACGAAGAGAGTCTCTTATGCACTCGAATCGATGGAAATAATATGCCGTGAAGCAAGAAATACTGTAATGATATTCCGATACGTAAACAGAAAAAAACATTGAAAACCTGACGGGTTACCAAAGTTCATATACGTATTTCAGTCTATTTACGAAGAAAAGAATGAAATACCTTTCGAATTCCGGGTCACGTTAAAAAAGGATGCATTGCATATATACATGTATAGTTTTGACATTACATAGAACTTTAAATATGTATATATATATGAGTATATGACTCGAATAGAAAAGTTGGCTATGTATGTGTTGAGTGTCTGCCTTCACGTCAGTCTCTCGTCAAGAAGTTGAGGAACGATGAAAATACCTATAGATTTACTCAAACATGAATATAGAATAGTTTATTTTGAATAAAATGAAAACAAAATTATACAGATAAAAATAAGAACGTCGACATAGGTTTATCTATAAAAAAATAGCTCTCGTCTGTGAATATGTTTGAAAATATATTATACGTAGTTGGGAGAGTTGGGAGGGCAAACCGTAATCGCGACAAAGTCGGCACACGTGCAGTTTATCTACTGGCTCTCAAACGGACTCCTGAGCTTTTCGGTATTCGAAAACACTGCCACGTTCGGGAAACGTTCTTGTTGCCTTTACGGTGAAAGCTGGCTTTTCGCTCGGTTCACCGTAACCGCCTCCACCCGGTGTCTCCAGGATGAAAACATCCTAAATAGAAAAATGGAGCTTTAACTGGTATATAATGTATTAATGAATATCTATGAGATGCATTCGTCTGAATAATGTTTTCGATCGCTCTCTGGTATATATATATATGATTGTATATGCACATAAACGTTCGACATTCCTCGATCGTAAACCTTGAACAGGCGCGTAAATGCGCAGAATGGGAGGATTATTTGTTTTTCTCCCCGCGTATCCGCTCTAGCGCATTGAATGGCAGGAATAAAGCCTGACTTAAAAGAGATTCCGAATTATTTGCAGATATCGTTGAGACTGAAGGGTTTGCGCGGGAAAACAGCGTTGCGTATAAAGCATCGTTTCCCAACTCGACTAAAGAGAAGACACGCGCCGCGACGTGCGAATGCGTCGTGACCTCGGTCTTCTTTCTTGCTCTCCCGAAAGATAAAATGTTTACGAGGCCGCGGATGGATAAAGCACCGGATCCCTTTATTTCACGTCGGCCTGTACAATCTTTCCTTTCTTTATGCATTCTTTGCGAATTGGCTGCGCTACAACAACTGCCGCTACCGCTGCTATTTTATTTCGCTACATCTGCTATGTTGCTCTTTCTGCGTTCTCTTTTTTTCTTTTCACGGTTTCTTTTTTCCTTATACGCAGTTAGAGTTCTCGCTCGACGACAAACTTGCCGTGTGTATACGGTTGAGAACGTGAAATCGGTTCGAGTTTGCCTATCCACTGCCTTGGTTTTACGCTTTGGGATCACGCAATTTATTCAAGTTTCATTTTGATCTGCTTTTCTACGGCATTCCCTTTATTTAACCCCTACCCGTTCCACTTGACCTAGCCAGTTGAGCACAAGTAAATGTGCTCAACTGGCTAGGTCAACTGCTTCTATACTCCATAGTCTTTGATTTTGGCTGCGTTACAAACATATACCAAAGCACTTATTGTTTGTTACGCTCTTACGGAGCTAAAATCTCATTGAAATCTGGCGGTATTTCATATAATGAATCGACGACCTAAATTAAAAATGAAATCCACATAAATGAAACTGTGCCGATATTATATAACGCGCGTTTGAATTTAGCGCAGTGAACGTGTCGCATCGCGGTTCATAATTCTCGCGCTCGCTCCTGCCAATAATTTTACAGCAACGCGTTATCTCGACTCTTTTATTCGCAGCGACGTGTAATGACAGTTTCGCGAACGTAAAAGAAGCGTAGAAGCGAAAAAAGAAGCCGCGACCGCACGATAAAAGCGAGTCAAGTAACGAACAAAAGTAACAGACTGCGGTTTGCCATATATTCCATATATATTATTCAGTGTATTTATTTTTGCGGCGAAACTTCTGACGTACCCTCTCAATATTGCGACGTCCATTCAGCCTTGTTTTCAATACGTTCGACGAGTTATTGCGAAAAAAGTCTTCCGCTATACAGGTATCACGGGTGTACCTACACCTGTTTGCATACTCGTTTTACTCTGACAATTTGAGCGCAAGCTCGACTCTGATTAGCCTCTTCTTCTCTTACAGGAACCAAGCGCGTGATTGAACAAAAGAAAAATTAGGCATAGATAAAAATGGCAGCACGGGTGCGTGTTATTGGATTCATAAAGCTTCCCGATAACGCGTACGCTCGGAAGAACGAATTAAGGTCAATTTGCCGCGTCAACTTGCCGCGTCAACTTGCCGCGTCAACTTGCCGCACGTCGGGCTTATTTCAACCGCGCCTTTTATGTTACCTCTCGGCATCGACAAACAATCGCTTCATCAATTTTCTATTAAATAATAATGCCTTATCGAAAGCTGCGTTTCGCAGTCTTTTGATAAGCCAACTGAAAATGCGTATACCAGAGAGAAAGGGTCATGTCGAAAGCTCTTGATGGAAAAAAGTTATTCTCGCGTGCGTATGATAAATTTAAGGATGTAATTACTCCCGGGTCCACAGCCACTGCAGTTTTCGGGCCCAAATTAATCATTCTGCCGTCCGATCGTTTGAGCGTGTTTCGGCCTCGAGCACCCGGATCGCCACCCTCCAGTCCCGGTGGACAGTGAACTCTTCTTTCGGTCAATACGGACAACATCATGGGTGCTCTGCAATGGAACGCAATCAGCCACATCATTATTTTTTCCTCTCCTCTGCATGCGCACACTGTATGCGCACACTAATGTAACATATCGAATGTCCCGCATCGTTCGCGTGACGCGTATAACGAGCGCATTGACATATTCGACTGAGTGGGACGCGGGAGCATTGCGCTAATATTTCAATGTTCGCGCTACCTTTTTCAACGAGTATTCGTATATTTAGCGATGTACTCACCTGAACAGTAATTCGCGAACAATTCCATCGCCGCCTCGATGAGTCCCATCCCCACCACTTCCCGATCGAAGGGAGAATTTTCGCAGTATTACAGGATATCGCATTTCCAAAATTTCGGGGTCGGTGATTCGCGTATTCGTCATATGAGTGTGAACTCCGCTTCTGCCATCCCACGTTGGACCCTGTGTTGCAGTGATATATTTCTTGGTTACGCGCTCTTGAGAATTCATTTTCGCGCGAGCTCGCGATTTCGTGTGTTACCTTTACGAATCGTTGTTCGTAGGCGCGCTTTACCGTTAAGAACCTCGACTACTGTCCCGACTAATAGTCCCGCACCTTTCCTATAATTCCTTTCATCCACCTTTCCTGTTTATCAATCTGACTTTGACTCTCGAATTTCCGTCGCGTGCTTAAAGAAGACTCGATAAAAGAGAGAATAAGAAAGGAGATTGAAATAACGGACGATGAGAGAATTCGCTGCACTGGGCGAATTCCCGGGATCGATTCGTAAACCAAGCGCACGAGCAGCTCGCGCGAACAATCATAATTAATTCGTGCTCGATCGCGCTAAAAGTTATGAGTGTTCCGTGGATGTGAAGCTAATAAAAGGTGAAAGGTGAAAGGTGAAAGGAAAAAAGAAAAAAGAAAACAAAATTCCTCGGCAATAATGCAATCGTGAATAGCTAACGATAAAAATGCACCGCGAGAATAAAAAAAAAAAAAAATAATAAAGAAAAAACGCGTAAATAATTGAGACTCGCTCGCTCGCTCGCTCGCTCGACTTACTGCTCCACTGCCTCCTGCGACTGTCTCGTAGTATCCCCACTCCTCGGTCCCGAGGGTGATGTTGTTCATGCAGCCTTGGGATGCGGCACACGCGCCAAACGCACAAAGAATAACGTCGACGACGCGCTGCGAGGTGAGTACGTTGCCGCCCACCACGGCAGCCGTGTCCGACGGATCCAGCAACGAGCCACGAGGTATTATCACCTTCACTGGTTTCAAGCAGCCCTACATTTCACCGGACATATTTATATCGTTATACACAGAGAGGATTTGCTAGGTACAAGGAATTTTCCGGTGAAGGATTGTTTCGAATAGAAATATTGATGTGCACAGAGCGTGCGCGCGAGGCATGAATATTTCATGGGCGAATTTTCATGAGCGAATTTTCATGAGCGAATTTTCATGAGCGAATTTTCATGAGCGAATTTTCATGAGCGAATTTTCACGGGCGAGAGGAGAAAAATGATGCAACGTGCATAGTCACCTGATTGAGAGGTACATCGCGTCCAACGATGCTTCTCAGGCAGTAAATCAAGGCTGATAAAGTGATTGCGCGCGGTGCGTTGCAGTTGCCCCAAACCTCGTAGCCCGTTCCTCTGTGCGCGTGCGTTACAAAGAAACGAGGGACTCAGTATCGACGGACGATAAATTATTACTGTATATACATGCACAGACACGATATGAGAACGCATCGTTCTAGAGACTCACGTGAAATCGCAGACGGCTTCTCCCTTCTCGGCCTCGATCTCCAGCTTCATTTTTATCTCGCTACCGTCGTCGAGATAGTCCGAGGCTGTGACGATGCTGTGACTCGATTTTTCCAAAAGCTTCTTGCCCACGACTTTGAGCATTTCCCGTACCGCCAGCTCCGCGTTGTCCTGTATGTGTTTCATGTACGCCTGCACGACCTCCAGTCCATAGATGTCTATTAATTCGTTGACCAAGTGTGCTCCCTTTGTGTCGGCCAGACGAGAAACACGAATACACGAAATTCAGGCACGAGATGAAAACCAAGAGCGAAACGTACGAATAAAACGAATTTATTTCTACCTTGAGATTAGCGGCTATCTGAGCTTTAAGGTCACTTAAATTATCCGCGAGATTTCTCGTTCCGGAGCTTCCAGGAATTTTCCCAGGTGCCGTTAATGCATTCGTGACTTCCTCCTCGCGAAAAACGCCTTTGTGCACCAACAAGAAACTTTTAAATGAAGCTCCTTCCTGCGAATCATTCAAGTCGCGCGTTATTATGGACTTTTAAATTAATCATTATTGTAGAAAGCCTTTTTAATCGGGTTACGCTGCGAAAGAACGTCAATTTTCCTTCCTTTGAAATTGCGCAACAAATTTTAAAGGGTTAATTCGCTTTAAAATTTCACCCGCTGATTCAAGTCATCTCGTTAGAGAGTTTTAAATCAACGCAAATTTTATTAAAGACTCTAGCTCTCACTTGTACTAGCATCGTCGAATGCGGTGGCATTGATCCCGGCGTTATACCGCCAATGTCCGCGTGATGTCCTCTACTGGCTACGAAGAACACGGGTCTCGGTTCGTTTCTAAATGTTCAACAGAAAAGAAAAAGCTCAAGTCCAATGGAAGCTAAAGTTCGTTGAATTGCGCAAAGCGCGCGCGCAAAGGATATTTTTCAAAAATCACTTGTAAAAGATAGGAGTGATGACTGTGAGATCGGGTAAATGCGATCCACCGGCCGATGGATGATTAGAGAGTATCGAGTCCCCTGGTTCAAAGATACCCTTGAAAGTCATTATCTGATATTGCACGGTCTCCTGCATAGCGCCGAGGTGAACGGGAATGTGTGGCGCGTTTGATACTAGTCCACCGTCGGGACCGAAGACTGCACACGAAAAGTCCAGTCGCTCCTTTATGTTCGTCGATATGGCCGTCCTTTGCAGGATGCTTTGCAAAAAAACCAAAGTCGACGAATAATTAATGATTTACCGAACTCTCTCAGCAAACAAAGCTTCTCAACAACTCAAGCTGTATTTTACGAGAAGGTTGAACGGAGCGAAGAACGATATCATTTCGAACGATTTCAATATTATTTCCTTTAATCATTCTTATACTATATCGATACTACATGCACCTACTCTTGGTTCGCTACTATCTTGGGTAGGAGAGGAAAAACTACGTACCGGCCCATTTGTTCGGCGATGCTCATAAATCGATGGGAAAATATGCTAAGCTGAATCATGTCAAGATCCGTGCTGATTTTTGATTTGAGACCCGCTCCGATCTTGATTTTGATGTTGCCTCGCGAACTGATCAATGCCGTGCATCCCGGTTCGATTAAAAGTGTGCTCAAACTGTCCATTATGATTGCCGGGCCATCGATTACGTGGCCGACCGATAGGCTCGGAAGTTGATACACATCGGTATCCCGATAGCCGCCCTCGAAATATACCTTTGTTTTCTGAAATATACATAAATTTTTTTTTTTTCACCTTTATCCTTTACTTTCTCAGATCAGATATGATTTTCACATCTGAGATTATTCATTTGAACAATATACTCACTCTCTTACCTTTTTATTATTTTCGAACCTTAAATTAATAAACTTATCCCAAGTACACGACGTGTCTTAGCTCGTTTTTTATTCATAATTCGATATTTTACGGTTTACCGCTCAATAGCTGTATGGTAAACAACAGTTACATTACAAAGAAAGGAACCGGAATAACTGAAATTTAATGAAGTGAAATTTTCTCTCTGGAAAATTGCTTATTTATGCAAATAGCTCACATTTTATCAGGAGAAAAAAGGACAAAGCATTTTCTCAAATATTGAAAATTCCGCTTAAAATAAGAACGCATTGGGAAAGCCGGAAAGTACCTTTCCCCAAATGTCAACTATACGCGCAGACTCAACACAGCTAGAAAAATATTCAAAAGACGGCTTATTCGAAGTTGTAAGAGTGTAAAATGAGTTTCCAGAGCTAGTTTCAACGAAAATTCCATATTTTTCCGCCACAAAGCTTAGCGCTATTGGTGAAGCGTATATTTGTCATTTAAATTGAAATCAAAATATTACTCTGCGAATAAAATGAAGTACATCGGTAATAATTAGAAATAAATAAGAATCTGTAAAAATGCACATAGTGCGCACCAGAAAGGAAATTCACCTTATCGGGCTTAGGTCGAGTACTCGATGTCGGCAAAATAGGCTCGTCGAGAATTTCGCTCTTGCCAACAGCTCGAACTCTCGCGTCGTTAACGAGAATCTTCCTGCTCGGCATGACGAATCCAAATTCCTTCTGATATCTCTCGAAGAACGAGCTGGCGAAATCTCCGTGACGAGGACTCGGGAGTTTCGTCTCGCAACTGGGGCTGCACATTAACGCGCAATCGGTTCCTTCGTATCGTAGATGTAAAAAATACTCCGTTACGATCTTGTCCTTGGAAAATCCTTGTCCGACAAGACGAGCCACTGCTCTTTCGCGAAGAGCGTTCAATTTTTCGTCCAAACGCTCGAACGACTCTGCGTGGTAAACGAATAAATCAATTGAAATTATCGACAGACATCGGGGACATCATTTTCACAAACCACCTTTAAAATGATCGTTTACAGAATTGGTATTAATCAGTTGCAGTTATTTGTACTGTTATGAGTTATTCATACGAGTCTCTTATTTTCTTCGATAGCTAATCGATTAATTCAACTGAAACTTCCTATAGTAAAATACTCTTCAATGCAGTCCTTTTCGCACGAATGCAAGGATTTCAAATCGAGCAAAGAGAACATTTTTATTCCAAAAATTCAAGCATTCTATACCGAGAAATATGAAGATATTCTCGAATCATTTGGTGGCTCAAAGAGAGTTGGAGAATGAAGAAAAGTCGTTCAATCGAAGGGTATGTATTGTTGGAAATGTATTATAGAAAATGTATTGTAGGAAATGTATAAGTCCATTGCATTAGGAATAATAATTTGAAAGGGGTCTACATTTAATTCACATAATGTGCTACTCGTTTCGGCAAATTGAAGTTTCTTTTTCGGCCTATTGAATTCTACGAGGGTATAATTGTATTCTATAGGTATAATGCATATAAAGTTCTTGGATATGATATACAATATATTATAGTATGTATAAGCGGAAGTAACAATAAAATAGCTAATGATTGTGCACATTACCAATGTTGTTGCTACGAATATTGATTTGAACGAATTTAGATGCACTCGCTGCATTAACCTTATTTTCAGAGAAATATAATGTTCAGCTTTATGAATTTTCGTATAATTACGCCAATATTATTGAAGCTACATACCGGATATTAAATGCTTAATGTATTACTATAATATAATGTACTTAATTATTGTGTACTTTATTGAGTAATAAAGATAAAATTTTTCTAGGCGCGTAGGACTAGATGCGTTGCTTTTCGTCAATGCTAAGTTGCTAATAGTCGAGAGAGCGAGAGAAGATAGCGTACCTTCGTTATAAGTTTCAGCGGTAGGCTCTTGAGCTTCTTCAACGACATCGGCGAGCGCCATACCGTAAGCCGATAGAATACCAGCGTATTTGTGAACTAATACCATGCTCATACCCAAGGAACGAGCTATTGCGCAAGCATGCTGTCCTCCGGCACCGCCGAAACAGGCCAAAGCGTGCTGAGATGTGTCATGGCCCTTCGCCTGCGTTGTTTCCGAATAAGTCCATGCGAAAAAGTCCATGCGAAAAAGTCCATGCGACAAAGTCCATGCGAAATCGCGAACGGACGTAAATACGTAAATACGTTAATTCATATATATGAATTATGTGACTTATGTCTAGAGACATCGTAGATAATCGCAAGAGGCAGCTGTAAGTGCCATTTATACATGTTGTACCTGAGTCAAAGCGCGAATGGGACGACACATGGTCTCGTTGGCGACTCTGATGAATCCCATTGCCACTTCCTCGATGGACATCTTTTCCTTCTCCGATTTACCCTCCGATGAAAGAAACTCGTTTATCTGTTAAAAATCGGATACTTAATAATTCGCACTATTCACTTTCGCAACTCTCACTGCCGCTATGCACTGCCACTATGCACTGCCACTATGTACTGCAATTCTGCTAAATCTAATATGCCATAGATCAAATAAATATAATTATAAACAAATATTGTTTCGTTATATGGAGGGAGGATATGCGAGGATATGCGAGGATATGCGAGGATGTACGAGGAGGTATGGATATGTTGCCAACAGTTATTGCTTCTGTCTCTATATATCACTATATAGAAATTATTCGAGTTAAGAGTAGGAAAATAAAAGCACTTTATAATATACAATTATATATTTATATGACTAAAGCAAATGCTTTGTATTTACCTCGTGAGTCAATTTGGCGAATCCCTCGAACGATCTAGCCTTGTCGAGCGGCTCATTTTCTCGCGGGCCGAATATCTTCGGAAAGTATTCGGGCAAAAGTCGACCGAGGGCCAAGTTAGCATCGGTGACAGCTAGAGGACCGCCTTTCTTGTAGCAAGCCGGACCCGGATGAGCCCCTGCACTTTCCGGCCCGACCTCGAACATACCCGATCTGAGGAAGAGCATCGAGCCGCCACCCGCTGCCACCGTATTTACGTCGAGCTGTTAGACGCGAGAAAGAGCTTTTTTACTAGCAGCATATTTTCTCGACTCGTTTCCTCGTTCCAAGAGACGCGAGACACATTCAAATGGACGTTACTTCGGAGAGGCTCGCGAGAACGAGAGAGGCGGGAAAATGAAACGTTGAAAAATTTGTTATTTCCGAAATAGTCGATCGCGAACTTTCGATCGCGCTGAAAGAGCTGCGCTTAAATGAAGTTGCGCTCGAATGAAGTTTTTGCGCCTTTCGTTACTAGATTTGTGGATGCATTGGTACATTACGCATCCGCATTACACATATACGAATAGAGAAAAATGTCTTTACCTGCGCAGCCTGGATCGTAACTCCGGCAGTTGTGCTCTCGTAAACGTGTTCGTAACTTCCGCCGAAACGACTGACGTCGGTCGAAGTGCCGCCCATGTCAAAACCGATCACTGGCAGTTCAGTTTCCTTCTGATAAGTGGTCATCGCGTAGCCGACAACTCCGCCTGCCGGCCCCGACAGTATAGCCCTCGAGCCGTTAAATCTGTCAGGGATTTTTGGGCCAAAAATAAAATAAATGCTTTTTTTCGTATACGTGCGCAGTCGTCATAACAATCCGATCGCACTGTATATTAGCGATGAATTTTCGAAGCTTCTGGAACGTTTCGCAATCTGTGACATTTGAGCAAGTGCTTTGATCGAGTGTACTCTGGCCGTGATAATGGAAGAGTTTTATTTTTGCCCCCGAGCGAAAGCTTTCGACAGATAGGAAAATAGGATTGTTCCGCAATACTCACGAGTGCATGGGAGTCAGTCCACCGTCGCTCTGCATGAACAGTACATTGACGCCTTGGAGATTATCTTTGAATCCTTTTGAAAATCCCTAGAGTCGTGGAAGAGTGAGAACTCGTAGGATATAATGAAATAATATGAATGAAAAAAGGTCGAATCGACAAAGCATCTTCACGCACTTGTAAATAGCTCTTAATGTGCGGCGTTAAATAAGCATCGGCAGCAGCGGTGAAGCCTCGGGGGACGATTCTCGACATGGGCATCACTTCGTGCGACAGTGAAACTTGCTGAAAACCAATTTCATTCGCCAACTGCCCAACGCGTATCTCGTGCTCGGCATAACTGAAAAGTCGCAAGCTAGAGTCGAAGACGAAGATTGCGACCGAACGGCTGGTATAATGAGACAAAGAAAAGCAATTCACGTGTAACTGTGCATCAGAACGACCGCTAAGCTCTCTATTCCCTTGGCTTTGAGCGTTTTTAAATCCTCTTTCAATTTCTCTTCATTCAGCTCTTTGCTCACAAAGAGCTCTTCCCCGGTAGAGCCCTTGACCATCCTCCATGCATTTTTCGGCATATCGCATTTTCCTGGCAAAGAGGCCACAACTCGCGCCTGCACCTCTAGCACTTCCGAATAAAGAACTTCCGGCGTCGCGACTTCCTGCGCAAACGTTATTTATTACATTGTGTCCGTATACATCAGCTCCCGGACGAATAGTCCGAGAGCAGAACTATTCTTGTCTTTCCTGTTCAAACTCACGAGATCAAAAATGTTGGGTCGAGCTTGATTCCCTATGTACAGCAGGTCTTTGAAGCCGTCGTTTATCAACAATGCCATTCTCGCGCCCTTTCTTTCCAGCAGAGCATTCGTTGCCACAGTAGTTCCCATTCGGATCCATGCGATTTGCGAAGTATCGATTTCACCTTTAATCTCCACTCCGCTCTCCTGATCAATTATACAATTCAAGAATACAATTCAAGACTTTTTCTTTAGTAAATGCCAATTGCGACTAATTTACCTAAAAATGTCTTTTAAGACATTTCGATTTATCTTATCTTTATTATTTTATCTTTAAGTATTTTCGAGGTTAATTACCTGCTGTAAAATTCGACGAATTCCTTCGCGAGGGGCATCCTCGTAATTTGCGGGATCTTCAGACAACAGTTTCATTACTCGAATTCTGCCATTAGGACACCTCGCATAAACGTCCGTAAAAGTACCTCCACGATCGATGGCAAAACGAAAACGATTATCCGACATTTTCCTATGACCAGATAAACAACTTTTTCGTCATAATTATTTTGAAATCTCGTTCTTGAGAAATAATGCTCACGCTATGACTATCAAAGAGGACTACGCGGAAAGTAATAGATTCATTTTCAAATGATATTATGATTAATTACATTTGAGTGCAATTCGACGGAGACCCTATCGGTATGCAGGTGATCAGGAGCGCACTTTATTGATTAACTTGTCTCTAATCTTCCAATAAAACATCTGCAAACATTCATAATAAACCATTCATAGTACCGTGTTTATCATTCAAATTGACCTACACTTTCATTGACTTTCCTCTCAACTCGTAAAATGACGCATTTAACAGCTTTTATAGCAGAAGAAATTCTATGTATAGAGCATTCTCCTCTTTATCAAATCAGATTTATCTGCAGATTTATCTGATTTGATAAAGCCGAGAATGCTCTGATGACGATACAAAATGTATTTTGTTTTTAAAAAATGACACTATTTAAAGGTGCTGGTAAATCTGATAATTAATTTCTCATCGTCGATAGAATACTAAGTTTATAGATATCAACCGCTAGTGAGTATGCTACGAATCCGTTATTTTCTTTTCTTGCTTTCTACTACGTTTACGTACGTACAATAATTCGACTTCAAACGGAACATTCGCGCAACTTTGTAAAAGTAACGACATTGCTTTTCCGCGCATTATTTTACGTTAAACAATTTCGTTAACATTGATAATGTTATTCTATTAATTAGTTATATTTAGTTTCGTTAAGAGCGGAAATGAAATTTCATCGTGAGTCTCGTTAGAAAAATTGTGAATAGCTTCAGACACTAATTAACTAAACTAATTGCATTATGAACGAATGGAAGGATCTCTTTGTAAGGAATGAGCAGTCGTTCTCCATATTTGAGAATTGTTTTTTTGTTATCCCTTGATTTTGAAAAATGTCATTGAATTCAAATTTTCGCGGTAGTTGGGTGCCACTTTTGGAAGAGCTGTTCTTTGGTTATAATCGCAGTTATCTATGGCTTTACGCAATGTCGTCACAATTCACGCTCTCTCTCTCTCTCTCTCTCTCTCTCTCTCTCTCTCTATTTCCCGCAATGATGAATTTTCCGAATTCTTTAAACGGACACGTAAACCGGCGTTATTTCCTCTAGATAATTAAGCATCCGTCGGCTAAATGAAAAAGTCGTTGGATTCGCGTTACGATAGATAATTGTAGACGATCAGAAGCATTGATGATCAAACGAACATTAATACCCGACCGAATAGGAGTAAACCGACGTAAAATGGATGAGATGTGCTGATAATGAGAATGGGTTTATTAACACCTACCGGATCAACGATAATCACCTTGGAGCCAAATAAAATAACGGAGCAAGTATCAGCGTCGGGCTGTGGCACGTTTATCGACAGAATAGTTTGCACCTCCGTCGACTTACCGACTATGTACTTTTGGTATACGAGTTGCTTTAATATACTGCAGTAGTCGCGAGCGCCCCGAAGTGGCTAAATCTGGCAGCTCTGTGAAATATTTTATATAACTATCACGATTATCACGATTATCACGATTATCACGAATCACGAGACGATCTA
This sequence comes from Apocrypta bakeri, assembly GCA_018906985.1. Classification (NCBI taxonomy): domain Eukaryota; kingdom Metazoa; phylum Arthropoda; class Insecta; order Hymenoptera; family Pteromalidae; genus Apocrypta; species Apocrypta bakeri. Next base: position 363,443 of record JACCIA010000017.1, on the reverse strand, counting down.
CAGTTGAATATAGCTGCCTCGATCGCGCCTTACTCTTAACTGCAAGTCTAGTATAGTTTGCTCTCCATTCTCTTCAGCCTTTTATCGAGAAATCTTTACCGAGTCAGCATATAGGCTAAATTATCAATAAATTTGATATTTTTCCTCTTACCACCACCACGAATAATTGGATATATCTCGTATCTCGTTCCAGTCTACAATTATGAACTATTATGTTTGAGAATATATCCTGTTTTGTACATTTCAAAGCAGGTGTCTGTTGGCATTGCCACCGCCGCGCAAGCGTTACGTCCTTACATTTAAAGAGATTGTTTCGCAAATATTTCCGTGGATATCGCTATATTACTGTGAACACTGTGAAAAAGAAATAAAACAGCGCCGTTGCTCGTAGAAACATTTAATAAATTCTATTATAATATACAAAGTTAATTTTTGTAACTTTATTAGAAAATAACGTAATATCGAATTCTCAACAATTACTTATGTACCATCTGTGTACTACAACAATTATTTTACTTTTCTGAAGATTATCTATACTATTATAGACTGATTCAATAGCTAATTTATAGTACACGCTTCATCTTATATTCTAAGATTGCTTTTTAGCACACCTATAAATTACTTAATCTAGGATATCACTTCTGATTCCTTCATTTCATATAAAAATTATTACAACACGAAGTCTTTTGCAGTCTCGAGACATGACTTAGAGAGCTAAGTTGCGCTCTACTTTCTTCAAAATCGTAACATTTCAAATATTTTCAATAAATTTCATCAACTATCCGAAAATACGCAAGATTATTCTTATAATCGAACTTTTTCTTCCTGAATGTCATTATACAGGTCTTCAGTCAGCTTCACGTACTTTCCAGATTTATCCAAAAAGTAGATTGGATCTTTTACCTGTTAAGGTGGGAAAAGTTATAGAAATTCTCGAATATATATGCGACTGATATTCGCAGGATTAGTAATTACAATTTGTCTCACCTTAAGGACGTCGATTCCCTCTTCCTGAAGATCTTTCTTTTTCAATTTAAAGGTTCCTATAATAAATGAAAATGTTTCATTTAAACATTTTCAACTTGATGACATAACTTGGAAATTCGATTTAAAAAAATTAAAACACGTAGCTTACCTGTCATCGGTAAAGTGGCGAGGACTCGAACAAACAAAGGCCTTGCGTATGGTGGCAAAGCTTTTTTTACTCCCTCGGCCAAATCAGTCAAATTGATATTTTCATCGGGGTCGTAGATCGCTGCCATTCCAGCTTTTCCCTCGTTTCCAGAAACCTGAAATATAAAGAGTCAAGTAAATGTCGTCTCGTTTCTCATAACTTTATAAATATGGTTTTACTCGACTACCTCAATGCCGTATACCACTGCATCCTTAAGACCAATGACATTGCTAATAACTGCCTCGACTTCTGAAGTAGCAACGTTCTCTCCTCGCCATCTGGAAATTGTTAACGTTCCTTTTTTTACCGACTATCAAATAGCCACGAAATTTCCAATAGCCACGCTAATTATTTCTTATCCTATGTAATTTCGATATGAGTACTTCAAATGCACTTTTTTGATTCTTCAAGCATTCTCTATATATCGTACCTGAAAGTGTCTCCGGTTCTATCCTTGAAGTAAAAGTATCCATACTCGTCCATTACCAGCAGGTCGCCTACAAATACATCAACCGATTACGAAAATAGATTACGAAAATAGATTACGAGAAGAGATTACGAAAAACAATTGTTATTTTCGCAGAAATATTCAAAGAAGTAGCGTATCTAAGAACTTTTTTCAAAATTTAAATACCCAAGAGATAAATAAATATTGTCGATGGTGGTAAACTTTGCTTGTTTTCAATATTTTCGACTAATCTCACTGTAAAACGGTTCTTTCTCAAGTGAAATTCATTATTTTTGAGTAAAATCTAATAGCATATTCCTTTCCGAAAACGAGATTGTCAAATCAATATTCAATATTCAATATTCTTGTCGATTAAAAATAATTTTTTCCAGCGAAGAGAGTTTTGATGAAAAAAGCCCGATGATTATATACTAACCAGAATTGAAAACTCGATCGCCCTTCTTAAAGACATCGTGAATAATCTTTTTCTCCGATGCTTTCTTGTCGACATAGCCGCTGAAGTCGTTGACTGCCTTCTTGGGATTGATCTTACCGACAAAAACACCGGGTTCTCCAGGCTGGCACAGAATACAAAGTCCATCGGGCCCTCTTATGGGCTCACCTGTCGACTCGTCGACCTTCAACAGGGCGACGGGGTAGAGCGAGCCGGCATAACGAGGAACGAAGCCCACTGCACCAATTCTGTTGTCGATATTGACTACGGACGGGCAAAGTCAGATTAACTAGTCGAACAACAGAAGTGGAATATTTGCCGATACGAAGTGAGGCGGTACTTGCCGAGATTAGAGTTGCCTTCCGTAGCCCCGTAGAACTCCCCAATTTGCTTGACGCGGAATCTTTCGACGAATGGCTTCCAAATCTGAGGTCGAAGTCCATTTCCATACATAAGTCGTATTTTGTGGGAAGTGTCGGCCGAGCTTGGCGGTACCGCGAGAAGATAACGGCATATTTCCCCGATGTATTGCGCTACCTGCGATTTTTAGATAGAGATACATATTTCCATAGATTCTCACTTCAAGCAATAACGAATATTTAGATTTGCAATTCAAAGTGTTACCGTGCACTCGTAGTATAGGCAATCCGGCCAGAATTTCGAAGCACTGAATCTTCGTCGAAGCACCACGGTTACACCTCGGAGAAGGGCCTGTCCAGCGCCAACGATTCCACCGGCGGTGTGGTAAAGCGGAAGCGAATCGTAAATACGGTCGGTCGATTTGAGTCCCAGCATCGAGTAAACGCCGCACGACATGAGCATATACCTGTCGAATGTTATTGTCCGTAAACTCTCTCTAACGTTCTCGGCTACTCCCTTGGTGATTTTCATAATTTTCACGTTCACCAGTTAAATCACGTCATGCGTTAAATACCTCAAATTATTGATAACCGCAGCCTTGGGCAAGCCGGTCGTACCGGACGTATATATATAGATGAGTTTATCACGCGGGGATCCAACGGATAGGTCGACGAAGAGTGGCTCGGGTTCGGTTTCGGCTAGATGGCTGCTCAGGTCGGCCGCTCCCTCTAGCAACGGCGTATCCGAATGCTCGGACCATTGGTACAGCGCCAGATCTGGGATCTTGTCCTTGATCTCGTCGATGGCTAATTCAAGCAATTTAAAAGAATTCATTAGACGAAGTCGAGGCAGGAGAATCTTCGAAAAATGAAACTCTCGCACGTTCGTACCGTCCTTGTATTCGCCGCTGAAGATGACCGCTTTGCAGCCAGCGACGTTGATGCTGTGCACAAGGACATCTCCGCGAAGATTCGTATTTACGAGGGCAGTCACGTAGCCGGCTTTGCTGAGACCGAGCCAAGTTCCGACGTACTCGACGCGACTCTCCATCACTAGGGCGATGCTGTCGCCGCGCGACATCGCTTTCGGACGGAAGTACCGGCCCACACGATTGCTGAAGTCCTCCAACTGTCTCGACAATTTTACGCGAAAAATCATATATGCTATGTATGATATAAATCCTACAGTCATTATAAACGAGATTCGTATAGCCGCTGCGTGTAAGCACACGCGACTTTCACTCCTCGCTATAACGGAAGTTGTCTTTTTATTTTTCCCGCTCACTCTTATACCTTTATCGTTTCCTGCACGAGGTGATAGTTTCACAATTTCAAAAACAAACCATTGCTTTCCATACGTACACAGAATGCGTAAGCGGGAAGATTCCCTTACCTACCTGCTGATAGGTCCAGCCCTTATCCTCGAAGATGTAAGCTATCTTCTCGGGATGAGCCGCTGCGAGTCTCGTGAAGATACCGGCTACTGTGAAATTTCGAGTTTCCCAGTACCAGAGAAGAGCGTTAACTTTCAAAAATCGGAAAGCACCTCTGAAACACGTAATTCAAAGAAACAAATGAAAGACGCTGCTACTGTCGCGCACGTTATAAACATAAATAGCTTCCGCATCTACGTTATTGCGAGGAATTCGCATCGGTCACGACCCCTCCTTCCTCATTGTAAACAAACGTAATATGCTTTTTGATCCCTGCTTCCTCGGCTAAATATATACGAACACATAACATTTGTCGTCCCCTTTACTTTCATCACTCTGCCGACCGATCTTGCCGCATTAGGCTTTGGGATGTCTCCGTTTCTGACAACAACGAAACTACGATCAATAACTAAGAAAAAAACATACGAACGAATGTTTTCCATCCCGATAATATCGTGTGTGTATATGTATATCGTACATATATGATGACGGAGCGAGCGCAAACGACCCCGTAACATCCTCTCCACTCGCGAGCGTTAAATTGGTTAATATCGCACTCTCCAGGCGCGTGACTTGCTGCCGCATGCGAAACGCTACTTTTTCTACTCAAGGCGAAAAACATTTGAGAAAGTCCCATCGATAGGTCCCATCGTACAAAGTGACTTTTATTATTTCTCGAACCTGATCGCAGGCGTGAAACCTCAAATGGTTACTCTCGTACGCAGCGGTTGATACTGGATATCCCCCCCCCCCCCGTGCGGTTCCACATCGTTCACAAGCTCTAGAACTCACAGATTTTTTCTACGTTCTTTACATAGTTGTCGTTGCTTTACGAAATGGATAAATATTATGAATATAAATAATATGCAAAGTAGAAGAGATATCAAGTTAGATTTCTTTCGAGGGACTGCGCAACAGCCCCGGTACAGTTGTACTTCCTGTGGAAGATTCCAAACTGCCCTATCGAATTAACAGCCTTCGTCGGCGCCGAGATCTATCTACATATTGCATATCCTCTTTTACATATTCGATACAGTCTCGCAAAACTCCTGAAAAGTATCTTATTATGAGATAAGATGTTAACGGACAGAAAAAAGGCAGTAAAATGAATATTCCCATAGATTCCCATGCACAGAACTTTTGTAGTTACCGTGTACTGCACGGATACGCATAGAGAACCGTAGGAACGACGCGCTCTTATTTCAATGCACGTGCGTGGATACGTGTATAGACAAGCGCACCGGCGTGTATGCCGCTGAACGTGTGTCGGTGTGTCACGATCGGGCGATCATCAGGCTCAACCGCTCAACTATGCGATGAACGAGCTACGGACAAAGCCAGCATTTGTGTGCAGAGATTCGTTTCGAAAAATAAATGAATTTTTGTTCCATCGGCAATTGACGCTGCTTTCAGTTCACTATGTATAATAATACTTCAACCGTAAGGTTCTTTCTACGCAGACTCTGCTACTTATAAATATTGATAATAAGAGATTTGCGAGGCCGAGAGCTCAAAAATAAATGAAGTGAACACGCGACCGCGACTCGCAACTCGCGACTCGTTCCAGACCTCACGACTCGACCGCAGGAATCGTCCTCAGGATACGAATATCGCTACAAGTCATTTCTTTCTTTTCGATGAGTTTTACATCTCGGCTATAGAGCATCGAGGGAGAAACTATATACGTGGTTTTAAAATAACTTCAAAAATGTTCAATAAACAGTCGTGGCTAATGGTTCGCTCAAGTGCTGGCTGTCAGAAAAACTGATATTAACTGATACATCGTCTTGATAGATTCTTCATGTTGACGAAGCAATGTTCCAGAATCAACGATTAAGGTTATGCTACCAATCGTAACTAATATCTATAAACCGAGTTGAAATATATATATTATAGTATGCATATGATTCACCTCGAATAGTTTTATAGTTTTTAAATTTCACGCTAAAACGGCACAATTATAAAAATGTCAAATGTAATAGTCAAATGTAAAGTCGCGCAAATAAGTATTTACGCGATTGAAATCCGAGTTGCCAAGAGTGAGTTGAGTTCGCAGTGCAAATAGCACTTGTTGCATCTACACGTGTTCGTACATTATGGAAGGCCGAACGAAGGCAAAGTTCCACATCGCAAGTCAGTGCTGCGTTATTATTATAAGTCATTATTAGGCGTTAGCCTTGCGAGAGAGGGTTTAAGATGCCCTTTAAAATTGCTGATTGTCCCTCTATTAAGATAGCGAGAATGACGTCGCGTGTTTTCGTCGCGCGTTTTCGTCGCGCGTTTTCGTCGCGCGTTTTCACTGCAAATCCCTCGGGATGCAACGCAACGTCTCTAACGCTAATATTCATTGTTCTCGTGAGTAAACATTGAAATGAGTATTCATATTAACAGAAGCAGTCGACGGAGTAAACTGGTAAGCCGTTCTCGGGCTTTTCATTTGATTATTCTTCTTTTTCAACGCCTGTCAGCAAATTACTCGCGGCGAGAATATGTATGTACTGTCAAAAGCCGAGACGACGTACCACGCGATGTTAGTATTAAGAGCTCGTTTCGGTGCTGCGACGCACGAGCTCTCTTCTCGTCTCTCTCTCTCTCTCTCTCTCTCGCTCCCTACATATATAGATATCACATACGTCTCTGTATATCATATGTATATTTGATAACTCTCTTTGATTTTCGAATCCGTTGGATTGTTTGTCCTTTTGTGTTTACGCTTCGCGTCTAGCTTCGTCGCTTCTCTATTTTCAATCGGAGTTTATCGACGTTTGTGCCGAAGTTCAATAATTGAATCGATAAGATATTCGGCCGTTTCGTCTCCCGAGTACAAACGTCTCGCCGCTTGCTTGGCGCAGATCCGCATAGCGCGAGGCGAGAGAGATTAAATAGCTCGCAATTACCAGTTACGAGCGTTGAAAAGCAAGTCAATTGGAAAATCATCATTATACCGAATAAAAATATCTAGTTATATTGTATACGTAGACTGATGTCAGGATAATAATAACGTTAATAATGTAACTCACAGAATGTCCCTTGGCAGTGTCCTATAGAGTATCCAAATGAACCTGCGCCGTCTTTCGGACAGAAAGACGGCGAGAATCGTCAGCACCGCGAGCGTAGCAAGGATCTGCTGCAGCAGCGTCACGGTGCTCGGCTCCATCTCTCCGTTACGTCTCTCGGTTAGGTTTCTCGGTTAGGTTTCTCTGCGGCGTGTCTCTGCGGCGTGTCACTGTGGCGTCTCTATTCCTACTTGTGCACCGCGTTCAGTCGATTAACGTTTAACGTCCGAACTTCCGACTGGAGTAATCACAGGCTATCTACGAAACGTTACTTATCAAAGCCCCGCGCTTCTAGTGGACGAAGATAAGGCGGCGACGCGAACGGATTGCCTCGCCGGCGACATTCGCTGTTCGCTGTTCGCTGTTCGCTGTTCGCTGTTCGCTGTTCGCTGCGAGTGTCCAACTTTTGTCTTTGTGCGCGTGTGCACCTAGGTGTGTCTGTTGCGCCTTGCGCGAAGCGCTGGTCTTCCGTTGCGAGATACGCGAAAACGCGAGCGCGACTGACGACGACGAGTGCTGAGCGCCGAGCGCTGCGTAGAGCTCCAACTCCCAACTATATACGTACAAGACCCCTTCTCTGCTACTGGACGTTCTACCCGTATATACGGTATACGGTATACCTATCGGAATACCTATCGGTACAGAGACTGCTGTAGTTGCTCTCCGCGACTCCCGACTCGCGAGCCTGCTTACATACGTGATATATGATACGCGTCAACTATCCTATACTGATGTATCACATGCAGGAATATTATTTGATTGTGAGATTTGGCAAAATTAGCCGATTAAAAACGAAGCTATTCTATAGCTATTCATTGCCATCGGTAGCAAAGCTACTGCGATAATTGCAAGTGCTGTCGGAAACGATGTAATAGCTCGCGTCCGTGCAGATAAAACAGACGATTACGAAGTCACATGATTGCACCTTTCTTAATCTCTAGCGCCACTTTTTATAATCCATATCTGCCTACTTGTCATATTAATGACTCTAAACTATAACTCGTACGTAACTGCGCAATGTCGAGAAGCTGAATTCCGCGTTTCTTGCCATTATTTCTTGCCATTATACACATATTACCCTCGAGATAAAAAACGAAAACAAATATTTCCGCAACAAATATTAACTGCGAGTAAAAGCCAGTCCGGCGCTTGCGTTAAACGCGACAGAAAGCGCTACAGGTGTTCGGCAGTAGGCAATAACTGCGATAGTCGATAGACGCGCCGCTTTACACCTCACTTTTTCCATTAGTATTAATGTTAAGAAAGCTTTTTTACTTTTTATTTACGAAAGTGTACATGCCTTCAATAACGCTTGGTTTCTCTTCAAAGCGCTCAATCATCCGTACAGAAGACTTTCACTGCTTTAATTATTAATCGAGCCCAATTATACGAGATTCGATATTACCGCGAGTCGAATAGTTTACAACAATTTAGTCAATAATTTAGACTGAATTTCAAATATTTGAAATAACGTTTTATTAACTTATTAAATTGCAATAGAAAAATATTATTTACATTATATAGATTTTTCAGTCAATATGCGCTTGGAGCGAACTTTTTACAATCTTTGTAGAATTCTATCCATAAGTGTTGTACGGCAAAAAGCACGTTTGCGTAATCAAATTTTTGTATAAATTTTTCAGCGCAATAGCTTGCACAATAATAATTGAAGCGAAACTAAATAATTCATCACTCTTAGACTTATATCTAGATATATATGATAATATATCGGCGAGATACGTTTATAAGCGAAAATTGAATTGATATCGAATCTGACCTCATATAAAAGATTGGTATAATGTCAAAGTAGTAAACATAAAATTAAGAGTACATCAAGTTCACCCAGGACAGTTGTAAAAGAAGTTTGCAATAGATAAAAGTGAGAATAAATATTAATCTGTGAAAATACATAACAAACCATCAACTATACTTTTAAAAATTCTTACATTTGTACATATCTTATACAATAGTAAACAGCCTGATATAAAGAAGTGACGCTGCGACTCGTAAAAAGACGCATAACCATTTGATCACGAACTTTTGGTTGATATATTTGCACCTCAAGTGGGTCAAGAGTATTTGATGATGATCGGCACTGAAAAAAATCAATATCATGAATAAATTCATATTATTGTAGAATACATGATGAAAATTTGTTTTTAAAGTCAAAGAGTAATGAGGCAGATAAGCGAATGTAAGCGAATATATTCCATATCGAAATGATCATGCGAAATATGTTAGCTTCTTATTTTCATTTTAATTCTAATATCATGATAATGAGCATGATTTTATTATTTTTAATACTTGAGCTGGCCTTATTTCGCAGTATCATATATTTTCGAAAGTCAATAATACAAAGAACAAATTGATTAAAGCAAAAGATCTTAAAATATAGTGATAGAATGAAAAATATTTTCAACGTACAATTCTGATCGAGAATCGCAAATAATGTAAAAGCTCAAGTGTACAGTGCATCGTAGAAAAAATGAAAGAAAAAGTATCGTCCATGTGTGACGTAATTACCTAAGCCGGAGCTCTGGCCGCGCGATTGGCTACCTGAGAACCAGGTAAAGCGCCAAGATATCCAGAACTGAAAATATACATACACACATACGCCGGTGTCGGAAAACAGAACGAAAAAGCAGGGTCAAGTGCAGACCAGGAAGGTGATGCGAGTACGAGGAAAAACTTATTGATGTCGTTTCCATCGAGAAAGCTTGAAATATCGAGCTTTGAAATTTAATGATAAATAAGTTATGCATTTGGCCAAAATAACCAGAGATTGCTGATCATCTGCAAGAGTAACGAATTCAGGTCCCATATTCGCAACACCTCTAAAGCAAACATGAATAAAAAAATTTGAATTAAAAACAACATTGTCTTTCTTACCAACGATACAAAGAATAGCTGTTATCGTAATGGCAATAATGATCATCCGACTCCGAACATTTTGCATCCAAGCTCGTCTCTGAGCTTTCCTTGCGGCTTCGCGGAATTCGTTTCCCGCTGAACTCAGCCTATCGCTAGCAACCTGCAGGTCGTCCAGTCGTTCACCGCGATCCAACACTTTGTGTACATTGTCGCGCATCACGTCCGTTACCTCCTTGATCTGGATCCTCACACTGCAATAACAATATTTTAATCGAATCATATTCTCGAAAATTGTCAATTATTTCACAATATCAATTTCAGAGTGTAACCTGTTTCAAGTAGTAATAACAAATCTAATAAAAAGAACGAAAAAAAAGAATCTATGAGCTAAGAAACGCCGCGTTTTTGCGCGGATATTAACGCGTTATCTCAAGGATCTGCGCAATAATGACGTTTGGGAACAACTAGCAAGTTTTTGTTGTTTTCAGTCATAGTTGATTGTTTGCTATGGTAATATAATTAGCGCAGTAGACAAGAATTTTTCTAGCTTTTCTCTAGCTCGCATATACGCGATAAAGTAAGCATGTATAGTTATAAATATTGCGTTACAAATATTGAGCCTACACTATTTGAATTTGTCCTCGACAAGGACGAGATGGTGACGGAGCTTTTCTCACCTCGATATCTTGCCATCGATGTGCAACTGTCCATCCGCAGAGCTCGTACGACTACAACAATAATAATAACAAAAGAATGCATTTTAATCATATCGACTGGTTCACGCCCACTGGTTCTTCGTAATTGATTGTTTATTAGAGCTACGGATCTCGAGTAATGAGAAAATAACTCACTTGAAGAGCATGTCCTCGTCGGGCTCGCTGTCATGATCCAAAAGTGTTTCCTAGAAGAGAGCGGTAAATAAAATGAAGTGTTCAAGATAATATCGAACAGCAGAGTAGGTATAGGTATAACAGTATAAACAGTATAGCCTCACTTTTTCCGCATCCTCTGCTCCGCGAAGATCTCCGTTGGACAAGCTACGACCAGCTCTCATCGACATTTTTCACTGGTCTGCGACTATTTGCGCAGTGAACTGACGACCAGAGCTCGACTAAGCGGTAGCTCAAACAGTAAACGGCGACAATAGTCGCGTTCGATTGACGAGCCTGTCGCGGGCACTGCACCGGCGGCCATCATTCTTTGCCGAAGTGCCACTGCATGAAGACAAAAACGAAGACGAAGAGAGACCCCCCCCCCCGTTCCAGCCAGCAAGTTTAACAATTTTAAAAAAGTAAATATATCGGGTTATAGATATTAAATTGCCCTTTCAAACTAAGTAAAAATTTTAATTTGCCCGTTTTTAGTTTTTTTAAGAAAAATAAATTAGTAGTTAAGACTTAGCTCAAACATCAATTAGCTGTATTTTTTTAATTAAACCTTTTTGGAAGATCCATTTAACGCGAAAAAATTGCCCTTAGGTCGATTTAATTTGCCCGCTATGAAAACACAACAAAAACTAATTAATTATTCTTTAAATTAATAATTTTATTGCTACGAAAAATTAACCTGCAATTTGAACGATTCGTGCGCATATGCGGTGTTGCCAGTTCTCGAGTCTGCGCAGTAGCGCATTAGATTGTGGTGCACTCATTGACTCGGTATAATCGCGCGTTATTTGAACAGTAGAGAAAAAAAACATTGCATACCGTTTGTTATTTGCAGTTTTCACATTTCAAATAAATAATTATTTTATGATTTCAATACTTGTTTTGTTACCAAAGCATTACTAACGTGTAATAATACTAACATTTTATATCTAAAAACAGCGTGAAAAACTCGTAAAAACAAACAATGAAGCATCATCCGTTCGTGATACTATTGAAAAGCCGCGCGGTAGGGAGAGCAAATGAGCGCTCGAATCAAATAATTAGATTAATTAATAATATCTATAAAGAGGATATTAGATAAATTAGTTAAATTTAGATGCTTTTCAGAATACAATAGAATAAGACTATAAACAGTTGTAAAAACATGAAACTAAATTATATTATTTAACATAAAAATACCTTTTCAATAATAAAAATTTAATAATGATGAAAAATTACGTTATATTCGAGTAAATGACGATTCTAAATTCTTTAGAGGAAAATTTATCAATGTAAAGATTTTGAAGACTTGAATACTGTTGTAACATGTTGCTTCGATTTTTAACATTAGAAGCAACATGTAACACAGACTATTTAAATCATTGACTTTTTAAGTCATACACTTTATGTATTCCATGAAATGTAATACATTAATTTAAAATTCATACTAATCCAGATTAAATTAGAAACACATTTGAGACTATTTGTGAGTTATTTTATTTCTAAGAATGTGGCATATTGCTGAATCAAGTTTAATTGTTTATATAAAAAAAAGAATTCCCCGACAAATTCAGTACAAAAAAATTTACGATTTTACAAAAGCTAATGTAGAAGTAGTATTATCCATAATCGCAGGTTTCAATTGATAAATGAGTAATTTTTATTAAAAATATTTTTTACCGAACATGTAAACTTTTTAAAATTTGAATAAATTAAAAAATGATTTTTCATAACAAGAGTTAAAAAAGTTGTTATTATTATTTTACTATTAATAGTATTATAATATATTAATAAATAATGATTTATACCCCAATCGAGCGCTCATTTGCTCTCCCTACCGCGCGGCTTTTCAACAGTATCACGAACGGATGATGCTTCATTGTTTGTTTTTACGAGTTTTTCACGCTGTTTTTAGATATAAAATGTTAGTATTATTACACGTTAGTAATGCTTTGGTAACAAAACAAGTATTTAAATCATAAAATAATTATTTATTTGAAATGTGAAAACTGCAAATAACAAACGGTATGCAATGTTTTTTTCCTCTACTGTTCTAATAGCGCGCGATTATACACAGTCAATGAGTGCACCACAATCTAATGCGCTACTGCGCAGATTCGAGAACTGGCAACACCGCATATGCGCACGAATCGTTCAAATTGCAGGTTAATTTTTCGTAGCAATAAAATTATTAATTTAAAGAATAATTCATTAGTTTTTGTTGTGTTTTCATAGCGGGCAAATTAAATCGACCTAAGGGCAATTTTTTCGCGTTAAATGGATCTTCCAAAAAGGTTTAATTAAAAAAATACAGCTAATTGATGTTTGAGCTAAGTCTTAACTACTAATTTATTTTTCCTAAAAAAACTAAAAACGGGCAAATTAAAATTTTTACTTAGTTTGAAAGGGCAATTTAATATCTATAACCCGATATATTTACTTTTTTAAAATTGTTAAACTTGCTGGCTGGAACGGGGGGGGGGGTCGAAGAGAGCCAGCTCCAAGCCGCCAAATAGAGAGACAACTAGACGATGAACGAGCGAATCAGCGAACGAATCAGCGAACGAATCAACGAACCGGATTGGTGTTCAGTTCAAGTGTTCACAGCTCAGTCTTCTCTTCAGTGTTCTGTAGTTCTGCTACTAGCTTATCTTGTATCGGACGTACGCTATCGCCTCTTGCGCTTTTCCAACGAACCATGTTTTATCGGCTGAGATTCGGAGAAATGAGAAATGAGAAATGAGAAATAAGAAATGAGAAATGAGAAATGAGAAATGAGAAATGGGAAATGGGAATCCAAAAGAAAGAACTCGATATCTCTCTCAAGATCTACGAGTTATCTAACTGGTAAGAAGGAGAAGTTGTTGCCTTAGCTAGCTATAAATTTACTACCTGACTGCATATTTCGTTTATCGCCTGAGCTGCAGTTTCATCCATTCCAATTCCGAGAAATACGGATTATCGTATAGAAAGACGAATTAGCTATTGCTGATTCGTACACGACGTAGCCGTTGATAAGTTAGAATACTGTACTGTATTAAGCGGGAAATACAAATGCTATGGAAATGCGTTCTTGGGAATTTATTGAAAATTATGATCGCTCATTGTTGGAATTTTATTCGTTCACATTCACTTTATTCGTTTTACACAAACACGAAAGTACAATAGTTGTTGAAATTTATTTTATACGTACCGTTTTGGTAAAAAAATCAACGAATCAAATAAAGAAAACTAGGTTTAGACTAGGTGAAAAACATCATTCACATCTGTAGAATAGTCCAAACACACTTTCTTTACACCTTATTGCTTTGTATTATATAATGTACTAACTGTAACTACGATAACTACGTCATTTTTATACGTATACATACACCGAAGACAGTAAAAATATACGTTGATTGTCATGTTTAGACGATACAAATTATAAATGGATTTTCAATTTTGTATTTTTGAATTCAGGGGCGCGGACCTTGTCATGGACCTTAACTTATTTGCTTTAACACTTCAATTAAAACTCAGAGTTAAGTACACGTGTATTATAAACATTATTTTCAATTATACTACAGCTTGTAGAAAAAGTAGATTGTGATACGATCGCCAATTGAGAATCACGCGAGACGTAAACTAATCGTTATAAAAATAGATCGTCGCCCTGGACAGATATGCGTCAAGATATATATAATTAATTATAAGTCGCTTTATAATAGTTAATGATTATGTATAATTATATAGAGAAATTATTCATAATCATTATCTTACATCAATTTATATATATATATATATATTGATTTATAAATATAAATCTTTTTCTTACATTTTTCTATTTCATTGATTTACATGAGAACTTTTTGTCATTCCGATTGAGTTCCTTGCAATTCGAACTTATATTCAAACTTAAGTCTTTGCGTTGAAGGTAAGAAATTTTACTGCAACGAAAGAAGCGGCCTTACGTTACGTTATCGTTACGTTTTTATTCTAACTCCCAGTTAACTATATTATTCATTTCATCTGCACTTTTTCTATTTTTTCACTGCACTAGTTTAGAATTTGTTACGTGATTAACATTTTACAGCTTATATCGGGTAATGCAGTGTTTTAGTCATCAGATACACTTAAGTCAGTCGAATTTTGGTATGTATAAACGACGAGCGTAAAAAAAGACAATACAATCATATTAATGTTTTATTATTAAATGTGGCAGATGTTATGGTAACACCATGTGTAAATACCGAAAAAATCGTAAATCAACTAAATATACATAGACTTAATAAAATTATGCATCTCTACTTATACTTTCAGAATATCATATTGTATCACGTGCACACTCAGGAACATTGAGATACTTATGACGATTTACGATTTTTCCCTAGAGTAGTACAGAATAGAACGGTCAAAATGATATTCTTCATTTTCAAGCATTATTTTCATTTTGATAATCTAGGCAGTATAGAGACAGTACGCAGTCACCGCATCAACACCGTTGGCGCAATTATCAAATAACCATCAGATATGTCAACAGTTTTCAACGACTCCCATAAACTTGTAATATACCTATTGAACATTTGACTCAATTGTATTTGTACCTGACTGATTGATGTTTCTTACAACGCTTTGACCGAATCTTAAATAGTCTAGACCTTTCCTCATTTTTTCATTTCTTAACATCATGATGGATTTCGCATAAAATAACAAATAACGGTTACATTGATTTTCGCGGACTTGTATGTTCCACTGAAAATATTTGCATCGAATCGAAGATAAAACGACGAGAATGCCCATTAAGATTGCGCTGAATACCGTTGAACTTAGAAGCTTATCAAATTGTCGCTGCGGTACATTTTTTGGTAGAATTACGATTTTTTCAAATTTCCTTCGAATAGGCTAAATTTAAAAAACAGTAAATCCTCACTAATGCATTCATCATTAAAGACCTACGCAAGTTTTTATACGTATATGTAAGTGTTAACTCGCAAATCTAGAAAATTGAAACCTTCGACGGAACATCTAGTTCTTATAGGTAGACAATCCATTTTATGATCAAAGTCTTACATTTTTCACCGAACCTACATTGTCGACAATTATCCATTAACTATTTATCGACTTAAGAGTCTGTAATGTCTTTATTTCTACACGTGTCGTATCCATTGTAATACGAATATTCAGGAAAATACATCGTGCTATACAGAATAATTGATAGATTTGAATGAATTTAAAAGTTTATTCTTTGAACTATTCTCATAGGTCTTTATAGATAAATGTTCCGTTCCGTTGAATCCACAAATTTGTGAATTCTGACGATTTACACAGAGAATATACGAAAGTAATGTACATACACATACAGCTTGTAAGATATATCAAAATGACGACGCGTGAATAATGTTTCATTTAGGATTGCGTTTATGTTTCATTTGTACCGAGAGGGAACGACAATAATGTATTATATCTTCGACTTGACAGTAGTCTCCAAAAGATAGAAATTTCTCCCGTGTTGTATATTACACGCGATTAGGCCTTTATTTTTTATAGATCTAGGGTTTCTCGAGAATTTCGCTGAATAGAGAGCCGAGATCGCAAATTCACTATCGTTATCAGGTAGCTTTAGTAAATTAGAAAAATCATCCTGATGAACCAATGAGAAACCTCAAGCGCCGAGAACAAGCCGGAGAAACTAACGAAACGATTTCTCAGTCTTCTGTGGCAAAGCCAGCACAGTTATACAGAAATCGCTATACAGAAGACTGTATGGCAGACGAGGAAGGAACATTTTCGTATTTATTTTCTGCATGCATTGTTGCGATAGGGATGTGTAAATATGTGTAAATATGTGTGCTTTTGCAACATTCAAACTGACAACTTACAGTATATATTTTCAATAATGGCGAACCGATGGAGAGACTTCATTTCTACATGTACACAACTTTGCATTGCATACAACTTTAATAATCTTATAGGAATAAAGTGGGAATGCAGATTCTGACATTTTTAAGTGTATGATCTTCCTGTTTAACTCATTAGCACTTGAGCCGACTTTATTTCAGCATCCTTTTAGCGATAAAATTCAGCAACTCTCATTTTCATGAATAAATTCAGTCAACGACGCTTGTACGCGAAGCTTATTCTACTTTCAAATTAACTATGGCACATTTTCGTTCGCTTCCTAAGGTATACCTTTTATATGAATATGAAAAATCGTCCGTCGAGATTAACAGGAATTCTGATGCGATTCTGAGATCAACTTTGCCCGATGTTAATTACGTTTATATTTTCTGTCGGTTATATAATTAATGGAAAAAACATTATTTCATTATCGAAACTACTGGAATATTGAAGATTAACGTATATTGTATATATCAACGGTTTCAGAAGGATTTCGGAAGGATTTCGGAAGGATTTTAGAGAGAGTTCTTGGAATTCGAAATTGCCGTAGAGATATTGTGAATATTTCCATTGCATTTGGCGAAATGCTTTCGCTCTACTTTTTACGGTTCCACAGTTTCCGAATACTAGATCAACGATATGCATTTAATTCATGATATCGCTTACACGTACGCCGAACATAAGTATAAAAAGAGAAATCAGTTTGCAATCGAACAGAAAATATGAAAAATTCGTCTGGAACAAGTGGAATGCGTCATTGGCAGAAAATACTCATTTGTGCAATGGTACTCTGAATAATCTATTTTATCGTTCCCTACCTCATGACTGTTTTGGGACTTGTTTCTATTTCTCTAGTGAAATTTTCATGAACAGCGAAAAGGCTTTATCAATAGAACTTTAAAGTTAATGGTCTCCTTGAATATTTCACCTTATTCTCTTCAAGGGAATGCAAGGGCGAAGGAGATATCAAAGAATATGAAATCCTGATGAACAATTTAAAATATCACTTTTTTTAAACACCCTGCAATCGATATGTATGCCCAGGTTTTTTTAGCGAGTGTCACAAAAAGAAGTAATAATAAAGACAAGTTAGTTTTTCTAATTAAAACCAAACAAATTAAGTAAACAATGGAATAAAAAATATAATGCGATATCTTCCGATAGAATAAACGTTCAAGCTCCGGTTTCGACATCACCTTAGAATTCAGTACGCCGTTTCTTCTATACATTTATATTACATGTAATTACTACTTTTACTAGATATATAGACGCCTTGGTGGATGACCTCGTCAATTAAAAAAAAAATAATACAAGAATGCAAATATCGTATTATTGTTTATACGAACTACACAATTTAGCAAATATTATGATACATGTATATTTTCATGATAATGAATGAGTATATCAATATATATATATATATATATAATGAATATATTCGTAAATTTATGAAGTTGGTTGATTCTTCAAATTTCAAGTTGAATTGGCTGTTTTCTGAAGCTTTTTTCTCAATTAACATTTCTCATAACTGGAGTATTTTTTCCAAGTCGTCGATATGTAGTATTTTAATTATATATGCCTTGAAGGAATAACCCCTCAATTAAAAGACAGACTTTAGTAACGAGCCACATCAAAGAAGATTTCAAGAACCCGATAGCTCAAAAATAGGCTTTTATATTATTAAAAAATTTTAATTTATATTAACTATATATAAAATATATACTCGATAATGGCACAGTTCACTTTGTATACACTAACACTAATGGGTCTGCTGCATGATAATATATGAATATATCATTGGATATATTCGTAATCATTTAAATTTATATTAATAAATACATTTAATAAAAAGGCTATAGCGAGACAAGCATGTAAAAACTGCCCTAACCTGAATCTTAATTTGAACCTAGCTATTCAAAAGGACGCATTTAAAGACCTCTTGAGCCAAATTTTCAGACCTCTAGGTTTAAATCTAACGTCCCTAGACTTAAAAATGTGTTTTTTTTTAAGCATTTTTTTTGTTTGACGGTTTGCTCCAAAAAATCTGAAAAAATTCATGAAAATATATTTCCTAGTGAGGAACTACTCTGATTTTTTTCAGTTTTTAGAGACCAAAATTGGACCCAGTAAAAATATTTTAATTTTTCAATCATTTTTTAGGTTATGTAGATTATATTTGGCTAAGATTCAAATAACTCTATTTCATGTGTTTTTCCCCTCTTTCGAATGCTATTTTCAGTTATATCATTTTCAGACCGGAACATGCTCAAAAATCGAATAAACCATTTATTTCGCCTATTTTTTGCTTGTTTTCGGCACACGACCTTCAAATACAGATATTATAAAGGCGTCTACATTGATGCATTTTAGACGAAGATAGTAATGAAGATTGAAAGTATTGTTATATTTAAATGTTGATGTCTACTATAATTTCAATCAATGTATTCTTATTTATATCATTAATAATAAATAATTATTTTATTAGTTTTATGTACATTAATTTTATAACATTAATACAATTGAGCATTGGTGACTCAGCGGTTTAAGATGAAGCACAAAAAAATTTATTTTCTGCTTGCGCATTCAAAACTACTCAGATTCAGAAATGTAATTGATTTCTTGGTTAAAACGTTTAGAGTTCCATCTTTGAACTTCTGAGATCGCCATGCTCAATTTTGTTACCGTATTCTAACTAATTGCGGGAGCAGCGCAAGATGGCAAAAAAATTTTTTTTTTACAAACTGCGCCTCAATGTCTGTTAGAAATATGGTACTCGATTAACCATTGAAAAATATTTTATTCGATATAATTTATTTCAACATTACTTAAAACGATAAATAACTTACCATAACTAAATGGTTTATTCGATTTTTGAGCATGTTCCGGTCTGAAAATGATATAACTGAAAACAGCATTCGAAAGAGGGGAAAAACACATGAAATAGAGTTATTTGAATCTTAGCCAAATATAATCTACATAACCTAAAAAATGATTGAAAAATTAAAATATTTTTACTGGGTCCAATTTTGGTCTCTAAAAACTGAAAAAAAATCAGAGTAGTTCCTCACTAGGAAATACATTTCCATGAATTTTTTCAGATTTTTTGGAGCTAACCGCCAAACAAAAAAAATGTTTTAAAAAAAAAACACGTTTTTAAGTCTAGGGACGTTAGATTTAAACCTAGAGGTCTGAAAATTTGGCTCAAGAGGTCTTTAAATGCGTCCTTTTGAATAGCTAGGTTCAAATTAAGATTCAGGTATCCCGCTATAGCCTTTGTACATATTTTATTTGTTGAATTAGCTGATTTTTGAAGACTTTTTCTGAGCTGACTTATTCTGAGCTATTTTAAATTGACGGATTTTTCCTCCAAGGTGTCGATATAAAGTAAAGAGACGACCAGCGTCGGCGAGAACGATACCTGCGTCCATTTTATTTTTAACAAATCTTTCACTCCATTCTCTTTGCACATTATTTTCAGTTGAATGTCTATACATTATGTGACACACTATGTGACTATTATTTATAGGGATTAGTCTAGGTGGAATAGTCATTTTTATATTGAGTTATTATGATTTTCATTCTAACTGGATTACTTCTTTGCAATCTCTCCTTTAGAGACATAATTGAAGAATAATCTATCACATGTAAGTATGCCTGGGTTATTTCAAATAAGTAATTCGGAAAGAATCGATGTGAAGCGGTTGAGTACGTTGCTGAAAATCCGTGGTAAGCGACTAGAAATAGGAAGATCAAAAATTATACACGAAATAAAATTATCTTTTGTCAACTCTGATAGTTCACACCCTTAATAGCTAATTTGCATGCATTTATGGAAACTGTATTATTCGTTTTAGCAATACTGCGTTACACGTGCTCGCAATTATGAACTACACATGGACACATGAATAATTACTTATTAGTGTAATTCTCACAATTAACGGATAGTCAAATCACTGCATTGCAGAATATCGGCCGTTCTGTTACACAAGCCGTTCCTTTATAGAAAGTAAATTTATTTTCGAGGAAAGCCGTAGAATATTTGAAAACTATTTTTTAGAATAATATACGCACAAGTTTATCTTTTTGCGGAAAATCGTCAGTAGAAAAGTTTAGAAAGTATAATCTTTACTTTCGATAAATTTAGTAAGTAAAATAGCAGATTTTGTTATCTAATTTTTCATATTTATACATCTCATTATTGTTAGCTTAACAGTAGCCATGAAGAATCTAGAAAAAACTCATTTATACAATATAGTTCGACAAAACGATAAATAAGTCTTTACAGTAGTTCCACTGATATATATCATCTTTGTATATGTATATATTTATCGAAATTCAACTTGACATTACTTGGGTAGAACTACAATAATTGTACAATTAATTACCTATCTCTCTTTCTCTGTCTCTCTCCAAGACAACAGACGCCATAGTTCATACATCATCGCGGGTCTGCAGTATCTTTACGCGCAATGTTCAATATCAATTCAGTCTTCGGATAAAAAAAGTAAATGTTACTCTTGCACGGTGATTTCGAAAAAAAGCAACGACTGACTCTTAACGCGATTTCTCGTTACGAAAAAAAAAGCAAATAAATAATTAGAAAAGTCCATAAGCTTAGTATTTCGTAATATTAATAATCATAGTGAATAATCCAAGCAGATTACGAGTTATTCATTTTGTGCAAATAAATTTTCTTTCTAATGGCCAAGCCAAAATTGCGCGAAATGCCAGTCACACGTGTTTATAATGAAAATCTCGACATGGCAACGAAACTTGAACCTATGCCAATTTTGACTTCGCGAAGAGAAAGAAAAAGACAAACGAAAAAGTTATTTATACATCCTCCCTCCAATCTGACTTACATTCGAGTCCTAAAAGGCCTACATGATCATATCTGAATAAGTTTTTTTCAGCTTCTCAACAAAAAAGCTCAGCGTAATGCCTAGTCTGTAATATATCGCAGAGGACTTATCGCAGAGGACTTATCGCAGAGGAAAATCGAGGAATAATTTTGTCGAGTGAGGTTTTTCCTTTCCAAGAATAAAGCCATATAAATTTAACTCGATTTCCAAGGATATTATTAGTGATTATTGATAAAATCAGTGATTGCTCATGAAATAAAAAAAAATCGCCGAACAATTAGACCGCGAGCTTGGAATTGGAAGAAAGAAAGAGAAAAGAGATCGCTCATTCAATGCACGTACACGAGCACGACCCAGCGCCTTTTAGCAACGTCCTTACAATACGTGCAGATTCTCGCAACTCTTGCTTTTGCTGTCGTTCAAGCACATCTTGTTGAGAATCTCTCGCGCCAGATTGAGACTTAGAGACGTCTTGCTACCGTGCAATCTTGACAGCATCTTGCTTTTGCTACCTTGACGGCGAAGCTTGCGGTCACGAGATTCACGAAGTCGAATCTGTTTCAGTACTCCAACTAGTAACTCGTCTACATTGTGTTGAATGCCAGATGAAGTTTCGATGAATTTGCACTCACGAGACGCCGCCAGCTGTTTCCCTTCTATATAGAAAATTTAAAAAATAACATTTTTTTTCATATTTATAGGTATTTTCACGCTCGAATCGATAGACTGAGAGAAATTCTCAAGAACTTGACATTATACCAGTCTTCGGTAAAACGTATTTTCTTGCCGATGCAGTAGTATTAATTTTAAAGGCTTTTATACAAATTCTTTAATTACGCTAAAAATTAGCTTTATTCTTATGAAAATTTTATTAAATATTTGTTTAATTAGCGCGCGATTATACAGAGCCAATGAGTGCATCACAATATAATTATCTAATGCGCTTCTGCGGAAACTCGAGATCCCGGTACGATATAGACCACTGGTTGCAAGTACTGCAGTCGTATATACGAAATCTGGCAACACCGCACATGCGCACGAATCATTCAAATTGCAGGCTCATTTTCCGTAGCAATAAATTTTTAATTTAAATAATAATTCATTAGTTTTCGTTGTGCTTTCGTAGCGGGCAAATTGTATCGATCAAAGGGCAATTTTTTCGCATTATTTAGATATTCCAAAAAGTTTTAATTACAAAAATACAACTAATTAAAGTTTGTGCTAAATCTGAACTACTAATTTATTTTCTCTAAAAAAACTAAAAGCGGGCAAATTAAAATTTTTACATAGTTTGAAAGAGCAAATGAATATCTATA
Source organism: Apocrypta bakeri (assembly GCA_018906985.1). Lineage (NCBI taxonomy): Eukaryota > Metazoa > Arthropoda > Insecta > Hymenoptera > Pteromalidae > Apocrypta > Apocrypta bakeri. Next base: position 340,727 of record JACCIA010000017.1, on the reverse strand, counting down.
TCCCGGTATATTTACTTTTTTTATATTTTTATATGTGCGTAAGTCCACTAGTGGGGGGAGAGAGTGCGTGGTATTGTGGAAAGAAAACATGGCGCTACCATGGCTTCGCATAGCTAGAGTCACTACAGCCATAGTTTTTCTAAAATAGAGAATCTCGTCGTTCGCCATCACTAGTGTTTACACACGAGCTATTGATAAGGAGAATGAACCTTTTTAAATATTTTATATTTATTATTGACAAAAATTTGATAATTTCAATCAACCCTGCTGCGATTGACTCGAAGAGGAGGTTGTCGGTCAAAAAAATATTGCGGTGAAATCGAAATTATCAAATTTTTTACGAAAACATGTGGTTTTGTAATACATTTTTTAAAGCGCTGTAGAATCGTAAAAAAAATTATAACAAGCCAATTTTTTGTTTAAATAAAGTATTAGAGTTGTACTTTAAGTTTCACGGATCAAAATTTCCAAAAAAAATAACGCCACAATTAGTATCAACTACTAATTAATCAGTATTAATCCAAATATCTTCATTCGTTAACCATGTGTAAAAAAGTACGCAGATATGAAAAAAAAATCGACGGAGACATGAATTGAATGAAAGTTCCCAACATTAACAAGCTTAATGATTGCAGCATATATGTCTACTTTGAACTAAAATAGACATACATATATGCATATATATTATATGTCGTGTTATAAACAATAGCATGACAATAGTAAATATAAAATATTTAAAAAAAGGTTCATCTCCTCATTGATAGCACTTGTATAAAACGAGTGATGGCGAATGACCAAATTCTCTATTGTAGAAAGACTTTGGCTGCAGTGACTCTAGCTATATGAAGCTATGCTTGCGCCATGTTACCTTTCCACCAATACCGCATACCTCCCCCCCCCCCCAACCGCCAAGCGGACTTTGGATAAATAGCCATTTGAGATGTATCGCCCAGATCCCCCTACCAAGTCTCGATTCGACTTCGCCGTAAGTGCTTGCGCACGTCGAACAAAGACCGTCTTTACGAATATACTCATTTTCCAACAATAGATTAATTGTATAATATCACACGATTTTCATAAGAAAAAAACATGTTATATTTAAATTGAATTTTGTAGGTATTTCAGCGATCACGGGCGTAGAGGACATAGCATGACGGTTAATATTCCTAGGCTTCTACATCTCACCGTCGAGAAAAAGGTAATGTGCATAGGTAATGTGCAAATATGTGCAAAAAAATGAATTCGTCCCTTTACAATGGTTTGCATAGAGAAATCGTCTCGACAGAAGGCGTCCAATACTTACCGGTCGCGGAGATCGTACGACTTCTGGCGAGATCGGATTTGTTGCCAACTACGATGACCGAGCGCTCTTGCGTGTAGTGCTCCCGCCAGAGATAGTTCAGCATTTCTTCGGCGACTTGGAAACTGGCGCGCGATACTATAGAATAAACAACCACACATGCATGCGGTTCGTACGTCGAAAGTGAGTTTTCCAACTGTAAGAGAGAGGGAGGGCATCATTCGAGTCGCGTCATTCATCATGTTGTATTGTTAAAATATTATTTATTATCAATTTCCTATATCACGTAGAAATCCGATACTGTGGACATCGATTTAAAAGAACATTTTCAGTGTTGCATATCGTCCGTTCAGATACTAATGGCTAGTCTATTATAAAATGGTCTAGTCTTTGATAGAAAAGTATTATAACAAAATACTAATTGAGGAGTATAAATTAAAGATTTTATTTTGAGCTGCGAGCAAGAAAGGACGCGTCTGAACAATAGAAAGATCGGGCAAGAACTGAGGGCTAGAAAGAACCTTTCTCTATTCAAGATTTAGTTTTATTAATTATTTAAGATTGAGGTGCTTCAATCAAAATTTTGTATTTACTTAAGAATAATTCAAAGTATATAAATAAAAGATGACTCGCATGAAAAAATGTACTAAACGGATACAAAAATATAGTTGAAAAAAAGGTCCTAGTGAAAATTAAACCGCGGGAATTAAAAAGCGAATCCATCATAGAAAGAATTTTTTTCTTTTAGATTTTCCCTTTTAGGATGATATTTTTTGGAGAATGAAAATGACATTTTTTCAGCTCAGAATGAAAGCGATACTTTTCACAGTCGACTGTTTTTTTTTCAAGTAAATAGGTTATATGACAGTGTTTTTACGGGACCGTGTCAAAGCGCCCAACGAGTCAAAGCGCCCAATGCCAAGAAATAGGTTTGTTCCCAGCGATTTTGGTCGATATAAAGTGCGAACATCCAGAGTCTGACTTTTCACCGTATTATCGGCACTTTATATCGGCACTTTATATCGGCTAAAATCGCTGGGAAAAGACCTATTTCTTGGTATTGGGCGCTTTGACACGGTCCCGTTTTTACAGGTCGGAAACTCCCTTGTTGTAGTTTCGGAATTCGTATCAGAAGTTTCGCTCTAATGCTAGCTGTTTTTTCTATGAAGAAAAGAATAGAGAACAATTTAAACGCAGAATACGCGATACGCTATGTAGAAACTGACGTCATGCATTGTGCGTGAGCATTAAATTTTATGCTGGATTACTTAAGCATAGAAATTCCTTCTATTTTCCATAAATACTTTCGTATGTGAGTTTAATTATGCGGATCTAGAATTATTAGGGAAAGGGAGAGACTAAATTGAAAGCATGAGTTGCAACGTGTCGTAATATCCTGCATGGACAGGATGCAAACTGTAATAATGAAGTAATAGTGATCAGCATTGTTGCGCAACATTTGATTTTGCTATTTCGTACAACTACTGGAAGAGAATAACTATTCCGTGACGTAATTTGCGAATTCATAGACATTTGGCTACATCTGGCCAGAATGAATTCTATTACTATAATTGAGTGAAAAGAGAGCAGTATAAGAGACGACGCGGTTGATTTAATAATAAATGATATAATGGTAAAATTTGACGGTGGTTCTCTTTCTCTCTCTTGCGAGTATTTGACGAAACAATTATGTTTATAAAGTTTCGCGGATGCTTAGGTATACACGTATAGAGAGGCACAAGACACGGCACAAGACACGGCACCGCGAGACACGGCGATGCAGGTGCGTCCAAAAGCTCCTCTATCAACGATGTTCATCGATGCTCGGCGCTGTAACGAGCTCTTTACCAGCGAGAGCTGGTCCTCGAATTTAATACACGTGGTTGCTCGTATATAGACCCGTATATATTACGCACACGACTGCGCCCGAGACTCTTCTCACTCGCAAGCTTATTATTATACGATATCGAATTTTCGAAAGGCAAGCTAGCGTAAGCTTGAACTTATGCATATACCTTTACGCGACAAGGTTATTTTTCACTCCTTTCAACTCGTTCGACGCTAACTTGGATCTTGCGCACAAAGTATCTGTTGCGTGAGCAATTGAGCATTGTGACCTTCGAGGCAAACCTCACGGGGACAAAATCACTGCCTGAAAGGATAAAGTGTAAAGAGCAAATTTTCATATTAATTACTTTTACACCGCGTTCGTCGACAGCAAAACATTACTTTCGTAACCATGGAAAAGCATAAAAGTTCAAAGAGCGTATTACACACACTGCCTTTAGTAGTCGTCTGCTGTAGATAAACGACCAGAGTCCCACAACTCCATAAAAATACATATTTTCCATTAACTTCTTTTATCGGTAAATAACGTGTTTAGAGGTGAAAAATCCATTTCGATTGGCCTACAATCTTCAATGGAGATCACATTCGACTCGCACCGCTCGCACGGGACAAAACAAACCGACGCGAGCTTGTCTTGTCGTAGGGTGTATGCAGGGGATGGTGCCGTGATGGGCTTTTGAAGATTAAAGGCACGGGTGTTAATCGAATTGATCCGATGACCGAATAACAAATAAATATGTCATATTAATGTTCGCATTCCATTCTCATCTGAATTATTGCTTTCGATCATCTTTAGCAATTATTACTTTTTTCAAAAGAGTATAATGAAGTATTTGAATTTTAATTCTAATATATTTAAAATATATTTATAACCGAAATATCGCATACTTACGCTCATTTCAATATGAGGGTGATCAATAAATATCATTTCCGATTCTTCACCGTCGAGTAATATAGAAACGGTTTTTTCACCAAATTCGTCATCTGAAAAGGAAAATTTGTAATGTGAATTTCGTATAAAAAAATTCATTTAATTACGTATAACTACTGGCATATCTCTGTATGTACAGAGGTATACTTGCATATACATTAACAACGAAGCTCGATAATATGAACATTGACGTTTCGGTATAACGATAAATTCATAAAGCTACTCTGACAACGCCTCTAATTAAAATGCTCATCGAATTTTATTCCGTAAAAAGAATTTATCGCACATAACGAGCTTCATAAAGCATTATATTGACAAGAAGAGTTCTACACGGCGAATCTACTTTTTGTTTCAATCGAGACAAGACAAAATATTGAAACGCAACGGGAGAAATATTGGCATCGATATAAATCAGGCGTTTTTCGCACTCTTGCCCGAAAAGTGCAGACACGAAATTCCCATTATCGCGAGAAGGAAAAGGACAAAACACGAGGGAATAAAGGCTCGCGTCTGAGAGTCGCGAGGACTCTCACGCTGCGCGTCTATCGAACTTTATTGACCTGCGTACAGTACGTAAACCTTGTCAAGAGCTCCGAGGCGCGTGTGTGTCTTTCGCTAGTAAGTACTGTTGCTCTCTCTCTCTCTCTCTCTCTCGTTCTTTATTTTTATTATTACATTATATTACGTTAATAATAAACTAGTGCCTTAATACTATTCTTCCAGCAGGGAATACGGATGATCTTTGACTATAGAGTTGCTCGATGAACCGACTAAAGTTTCCTTTGTAGACTTAAGTACGTACTTTGAGAAAAATGTGCCAGGAAACATGCATAGCTCGAGGCTATTCTGTATTAACTATTGACCCATTGCTGAAATCCGAATCCAAGCTATTAACTTTTTCGAAGCATTTTTGACTATTATATTTTCGAAAACTATATCAGCGATGAAATTCAATATGAATACACGAAAACTTTGATATTCGTCGTAATGTATTTTATAGAAGTTACGCGGTCATTTTTTTAAATATACGACCTATGATTATACAAAAGTAAAAATGTTGAACTAGACTATTATTGATTATTAAAAATACATGCGCAAAAAATAGCACATTAAAAATTGTATGAGATATCGCATGCCGGACTTCGATGATAGTCGAAATATAAGCTAAGTAGCTGCTGTGTGCTGAGAGAGAGTGCGATTTCTCAAGAAAAATAGCACTCTATTTGGTGCGTCAAGCGAGGATTTGAAAATGTTTATGTCGGACAAACGAGGTTCTGATAATGTATCGGTAAATAAAAGTTCGACCCTAGGTATTAACGTATTTTTCATTTAAACAAAGAGTCTCTATCTCTATCCGCGTAACAAGTTACAGCAAAGTCGTTCGCTCCCGATAAACGACAGCTTTATACGGCATTTTATTAGAATTATAGAACATTATAACCTCTATACGTTTCCGCTTGGGCTTTCGGAGAACAGGCCTTAGAATAACGCGGGAGATACGATTTCGCATTGAAGAAATAAGAATATAATTCGATGAATTTTTCAATATTTATTTTAAAGCCCACACGATTCCCTTTTAGCATGTCCCGCTATTTTCCTCGACGCACCCTAAAATTATTTCTAAACATCGCTAATGATAATTCGAGTGTGTTCGAAACCGATGATATTTCTGCAATGTGTTGTTATATAGACTAAATCTGTGTAGAGAGAATATTTAGCAAGACGTGATTTTTTCAAATAATCCAGCGGGCAGTTTTACGACGGAGTTAAACGGATAGCAAGCTCGTAAGGGAGAAATTACTACTCAATTCTGAATTTCTACTCGGTCGATTCTTATCGGAGCGTTGTTTTCGGCGAATAAACATTCTGGAGTATGTAGATGTCTAGCATCCGTTAGCCAATAAAGGTATGAAAGAATATATGGAATGCATCAGATGCTAAACTTGAAAATACCAACTTTGACGCTCTTTAACTCGGAAATGGCTATTTCAAAAATTTTAAAAGTTTATGCTGGTAGATGAAGCATTAAAGATCAGTCTAAAATTATTAAAAGGTAAACAGATATTTGACCGGTGATACTGTCCGGAAATCACGCATGTGTGTGAGTGTGTGTGTGTGTGTGTGTGTAATGTGCATAACAGTTCTCCGTAATAACGAATGAATTTTCGATTCTCATCTTCAGACGACAATAATCTAACGCACAGACGGAAATACGCGATTGTCGTGCACCGCATTCGATCTCCTGCCTCGAATGGCCTATAGGAACACTATACGAGCATTCAAGATCCAACAGTGTCTTCGATGACTTTGGAAATGCGCCTATCTTATCAGTGAGAAATTCACGGGATATTGCCTGTCGCACGCATGTGTCGCGATGTGACCTGTAGATACTTGGATTCTGCTCGTATTCCTACTCTCTCTCTTTCACTCTATATATATATATACATAAACGGTAGCTTCATATACTTTCGGAAGCGCAGGAAATCCGAACAGCTCCGCAGAAACGAGCTCGTTTGTTCGGTTCTACGCGGAAGTCGAACGAGTGTCATTGTCACGGTGAGCGAACTGAACGTTTTTCCGTTCTCGCTTTTGCGACTAGCGCGAGAATAGTTGAATTGTTAAATTTAATCTCGATCGAAGACGCGGTCGATTCGATTTACGCAATTGAAATTTAACGCGAACCGTGGATTATAGAGAGATATCGAATTGATGGCAGTGTACATAAGCGATGTGAAGCTAAAGTTTTATTTTCGTTGTATAATACCTATTGGTGTTTCGACTCATGCACCTGGTCTATATTCGGTATTCAGATGCGCATATCGATATAACTTCAATACCGTCCGCTTCCGTATAGAATTTATTTCGGAAAGTAGTTTATTTGGATTTGAGCCTTTTTCTCAAAGTTATATTCGAGAATCCCGGGATGTATCCGTATAAATTGTATTTAAGCTCGGAAAATGACTTTGCACCGTGTGCGTTCATGAAAGCGTCGATGAATTATTAATGATTCGCTCATTCGCTCGCGTTGTATGTGCGTGTAGAACGCAATGTCATTACTGAAATAACGCCGAATAATCATATGGCGTGGAAAAAATCGCTCTGGAAACTTTGGTAATTAGCAGTAAAGTAAATGTAAACAACCAGCCAGTGGCTACTCAGGCGTCTTGTTTGCAGCATCGGTAAAATGAAATGAAGCTAGTTGCTTTCAAAGGAAAACCGAGCATTGAGCGCGATAAAGCCGTTCGGCTTCGGTGTGCATGAGGCTTGAGTGAAACTGAGCATCGACTTCATTTTCCTTCAAATTTCATGAAAAAACATTTTTTTAACGCAATCTCGAGCGCCATAATTATACATCCGATGAAACGGTAAATCTGAGCGCGTAATCATTCATATATTAATTATTGTACGCTATTGAACTTGCGCTATTTATATGATTGCGCTGTAATATATACTTTAGTGGATATAATCAATGCATAAAAGTATACTTAAAAGAGCATAAATGTGTCCAGATCCAAGAGCCGTTCTTTCATTCGCACAATTCTAATAGTTTTATATTTTAAGAGTCTTTTTGAGTAACATCGCGGTCATTTATATATATATATTAATATTTTTGTACAAGTAGTAAACTTATAAAAGAATAACTATAAGACACAAAAAGAAGACTCGCGCGATAAAAAAGATATGAAGAATGAAAAAGGATTTTACAGACATTCGAAGCATCTATGCTCGAGCACTAGTCTACCACAATGGACACGAACGTTGAAAAGCTAACGTGTCGTGGGGAAGTTTCTTTTCAATTTTTTATTCCAACAAACCTTAGCCAGACACGAACAAATCGTCCCGATAAACTTTGTCTTCTACAAAAAGATAACGATGATAAAGAAAAGTCAATTACCCGACTTACCAAGGCTGGCATCGTAGGTATTCATGTATTCGCTGGTCATGAATTGAGAGACCAATGCTGTCTTGCCGACACCAGAATCACCGAGCAATACGACGCGATACTTTGTTACCTCCTCCCCTTCGCTCTCGGTACTGTCGGCTGCTACACCCTGACCGCTGCAGCAGCTGCCATCGAAAGGTGAACGTTCGCCCGATACGTTGCTGTTTCTATTTCAACAACAAACCAGAAGGCAACTCAGAAGGGTTATAACTTTAACGTAACTTTCATTCTTTCATTCTTCCATTCAATAAGAAAATCATTCGACAAAAATCGTTATATTTCCATTAGTATCAATAGCAATTATTCGTGTAATTGAACGTCGTTAGATTACAATATGCTTGCTATGCCAAATATTGAAACTTTGCTGAACAATTGCCAATGAATAAGAGCGAATTGCCTTCACTATTCCAACAAACATTTTTCTGATCCTACACTATTTCTATTTCTTGGACGCTTGGTGGAAAAATCCGCCAATTCAAAAGAAGATTCCAAGAACCAGCCTGCAACTCAACAAATAAAATGGGATATAAATTGACGTACATTCATTGACATATTCATTAAATTGATATATTCATAAAATATCGTGCAAACGTAATAACGTTTTTATTGATATATTAATTATTGATATTAATATATCCGTATATCCGTTTCAAAATCAAATATATGTATACAATGTATATATGTTTGTATATACATTTGTTATGGAAATTAATAATACGGGACGTCCTGAATGAAAGGCAAGTGCTCTAACACATACCTTATACTCTTATCTTACCTTATTATACCTTAGCATCGTATACATAGATACATTTACATTTTTTGTTATTGAGGTTTTTTATGAATTTTCAGGACAGTTAGATTTAAATTCATTATTTATTAATTAGCTTATCAACATTCCAAATGGCGGATCCAAAATAACAAATATAATTATATATTATTGTTTTCTTCGTAAAAGTTGGAATAAAAATTCGCCTCCAAACTTCGATGATATCAAGCTATTAGAACGATAAGTTTCAAAGTTTCTCTTTTTTAAAGATATTCAGGAAGCTCGGTATAACAGCTGTACAAAGATTGTTATTGTATTTAGTGCTACGGTCATGTGGACGTGGTTGTGCATTTTACGATCTATAAGATACGTTTATAAGTACATTTAAATATTCCTTCAATTTTCACCAGGGTCTACATTTTAAGAAAGGAATTTTCTACCGATACACCGAAACAAAACTGATTAATTCCTTAAGATGAAACACGATCGAGAACGAGTAGGCTATTTCATTTGAAAGTGAGAAAGGCTAAGAATAGACATTCTTATTTTGCGTATTTGAAAAGTAAACTCGTATTGTATACCGAGCGCAAGTACTTTCATATTCATCAATAAGAAATGAGTTTTTCGCTCGTTAGTAATGAAAACAAATCTGTCTGAAATCAAAGCTCTCTCATCCGGCCACATATTTTCACGAGAAACTCATTTCATAAATGCAATTCTTTTAAAATGAAATCGAAAAATAAAATTTGCGCTTTTGGACATGCAAGCTTATAAAATTACGCTAATCCGTATTTACACAATCAGAATTTCACATCTACATTTAGCTCATTCTAGAGATTCATTGTCTACCGAGTATAGAGTGGCAATTAGAAGCCAAAATTTGATTCATGGACTGTTCGATGCAAGAATGTCCGACAATGCTTCAGGTCGCCCTTTCCGATCACCTTATTAATTTGGTCAATAATATAAAAATATAAACGAAATATCGCGTGTAAAGTTGTCTTGTCCCACGGTAATTGCTGCTGTAATTCTAGCAATTCACGACGCTTGTTAGGTATTTCAGCGACAGCGGTAAATACTGTGGCGTGGCTTTCCTCTCTCTCTCTCTCTCTCTCTCTCTCTCTCTCTCCTTCTATCTCTATATGAAACGTCATATTTTTCCTAGCTGTTGCAGTTTTGAATTAGGTCGTACGCGTGTACTCGAAGATGGATTATTATTGAAATGCGATATACATTTGCTTTCATTAATAATGGGATGCGATGAAACGTGCATAAGAGAGATTTCAGGAAAATGAGATGAATATTTATAAGCGTTGATTAATTAACGGGATTTCTTGCGCTTCTCTCTCTCCATCTTTTTTTTTGCTTTTTTTTCCTTCACGTTGGCAAATACTCGAGTGTTCTTGATCATTTTATGCTGGTTTCACTTCTATACGGCAAAGCCCATGCAGTTTTCACGATCATTTTATCCCGACCTAGTTTTATTCTCCATGCTGATTGAAAAATTTCGTGGAAAAAACAAGTATATTCGAATGGTTTAAACGAGAGTGTACTGGAAATAATTGCAAAAATAGACTTCACTGTTTCGTCCAGTTTTCCTTTAATTCGTTCAATGTGACTTTTTTATTTTAAAAGAAAAAAATGCATACATATTTTTCAAAATACCCTTTAAAGAAAAAAATTGGCATTTACAATAAGTGACACAATGATTCCGGTCTCGATTTCTGACAAATAATGATCATCTGCATAGATTGTATTTGAAAATCTCTGCAGTGAGTAGCATATTAAATCTTAATTTAGTTATTTATACTTTTATAAGCTTCTTTCTGTAAAACTTCATGGCAGATTACATAAAATATTCAATAAAATTTCCATTATCTTTCTACAACGCGATATTTACAATGATGTTAATGTAAAACATAAATAGATCGTTTAAAATTTCATGTAAAAAGACATATTTAATGTAACTCATGTAATTACGAGTAAATTTTCATGTATTGAAATAAAATGTCGATTATGGAAATTGAGGTTAGAAATAATTTATACTTATTGCACATGCGACATTCCATTAAATTAAATTGATTTTCGGTAATAAAAGCAAATACATTGCGAACATGTGGCTCTTATTTAACGAGTGTATTAACAAATTCATTTACGTCGCGGTGGCAAAAGCTCTTCGACGACGTTACGCAACTAGCTTCATTAGCACGCGTGCGCGTAGCAATCCCAAATGAAACACATTATCTGTAGGCCTTTCATAATGAGAAGATTTTTACGCGTCGGTATAACAATATATTTAGTAATTACGTAAGGAAGTATCGGACGCGAAATCTCGCATCATTCCACAAATTCCATCTCATCAATTGTTTTAACGGGGAAAAAGCCTTGAACTCTTTATTTGCCTGTAACAATGCAATTGCACGATCTTTAGCTGTACATAATCGTTATAGAAAGTATTAAACGAAATTTTTTAAAAATTAATAATACAAGGAAATAACATTAAATAGATTATTGTTAAAATGAAATCTTTTTGATAATCCTTTAAAATTATAATATTTTCTCTTGATTCAAGCGTGAATTTTCTCCAAATCAAATTGTATTTCATTAAAAACATTATTTTCACTTTCAAATCGATCCCTTGGGGGAAAACCCGCCAATTCAAATGTAAATTGTTATATTTGCGTATATGTAACACGTTATTTCGATAGTGTATATTTACAGGTTTATTAGTATAAAATTATTCGTAAATTCAAAGTTATTTTACAATAAAAGTGCCTTTTGTATTTTTAGTGACAAATGCTTTTCTTTCAAACTCGAATTTTTTGAAAATTGACTTCAAATTCCAAAATTCGTAAAAATGCCAACTTTGACGTACCGTAACTGTAACTTTGAAAACCTTGATGAAAAAAATCGAAAAATATTCATGAATGTTATAGATACAGATCCACTTTCATGAATATGTGTGTGTGTGTGTGTGTGTGTGTGCGTGTGTGTATGTCAAACTATAGTTTAAAATTGTTTAAAAAAAAAAATTTTTTTTCGGTCAATCTGTCAAAGAATGATCGTAAACATATAGAGTGGCTGAAAAGCTGTGTGTAAATACGTTGTTTAATTTGGCTAATATAAATTAAATCAAATACACGGAATCTGTTGACTAAAAAACTCTGATTTAGCAATAATTTAGGGCATTCGGGCGACATTTTGGATTGATCTATGACAATTAAAATGAAATTAACTCAAAGTATATTTTTAAAGTACTACTTTCGGGTTCCGCATATAGATGGGTTAAAATGGTTTTAAGTACCGAGAACATAGTTAATTAAAAAAGCCTTAGGAACAAATATTAAAAATCGAAATGTTTGTATTTATTATTAAAAATAACAGGGTGCGGTTATTTGTTAATAAATATGACGATGCCATTCGGAAGATAAAAGAAGGTAGGCGCTTGGAGTTGAGGTTAAAACTTTGGCCATTTGATATAGGGTTAAAATTGCTACGATGGGTCTCGAAAAAGTCAATAATAATTACAATAAAGTACTCTCCGAGGAGAATCTCGTAATTTGTGGTACGGCAACACGGGAAAGCTTGTAGGCAAGTTTTTTAAAATTTTGTACAGCATGCATCTGAAAATGAATCTCCGCAAAGCAGAGCAAAGCTTTTCACGTTGGATTGAAAGAATCAAGTATACGCTTATAATTAATTTGTCTTTCACAAACAGTTGAAAATTTGCAAAGCGATGAAATATTTTCTGCGCGTTATATTCTAATTACGCTCTATTGGGGTCATCTATGCGATGACTGACGACGAGCTACCTGAACTTTATTACTTATCAATTGGAATATTGGGTAATTAGGTTATCGTATGGAATGCCGTGCATTGGCTGAGCGGTAATAAGCGTTTGCCGTCTTAAAGAGAAAGATTTCTAGCAAGAGAATGATGAATTTTCCTGTAGTGAGTCCGTATTTTCCTATGACTTCGTCTTTTACGATAGATCCCATTACTATGGGTACGAAAGAATAATATTTATTAATTATATTATTTATGTATGAAGATCTTGAATTACTTGTTATCAGAGATTTCAACAGTCGTGTAATAAAAATGGCTCTCGAAAATTCACTCTTGTGTATGGTTACGAAAATTACACGAAGAGACAGAGTCGCGAGAAAAAGATAAACGATGAGTCTCGAACAGGCTCTGCTCATATGCTCGGACTGCGCGAGCGTTGCGAACGACTACGTCCGTGACAGTGTTCTCTCATACGACACCGAAATGTTACATCATCCCAGCAACAATTGTTGAATAACGTATGTTCTAATAAATCTATGCATAATTATCAGAATGTTACGTATGAAACTAATGAATCATGTATTGATATTATTAATAAAGTCACTTATAATGTAAATAAATACTAACGTAGGAGAAGATGAAACTATTCAAGAATTCAGTTCTTTAAAATATTTTAACACACTGTAAATGTGTAACTTGTATTATAAAGTAAAATACAGAGGAAAAAAAGAATTTAGCAAAACTTTGAAAAGCCATCAAAATCCTTCACACAGGTTCGTTAGATATCAATATATCAATATATCAACTCATTTATCGCCTTTAAGGAATGTGATATTATTTATCAATAATACGCAATATATACACCCTGTAAACTCATTTTTTTTTATTTTTAAATTGACTAAACAATACGTTTGTGTTTCTTTTGCAAACAATCAATACTTGAATAATGACAATTAAGTTTACGCAGTAAGTTATCAGAAATTTTAAGCTCATAATGATGTAATAGATCACCAAACATATTTCTGTATAAATATAAAACAAATAATATCAATTTGAAAGAATAATAAGTATTATTATTTTCTAATAATTATAGATTTATATTTATATGTTTATAAATACTTCCCTGGTAAAAATTGCTACCAACCGCTTGACATTGATTGGCCAAATTTATTTTTTTTCGCCAACTGTGGCAATATCTACTGGCAAAACTCCTGCTTGATTGCTTGCGTTTGTTTGTCAGCGATAGGCCAGTGCTCTGGTGAGACCAACAAATCTCAAGAAAACGTATTTAACGTTTTCTTCAGATTTTACTACTCTTTTCTTCAATAATATATTATTTTAATAATTGGTATGCTCTATCACATTTATACATAAATGCAACTACAATAATATAACTATAACGTTCCTTTGTATAAATATTATATATGCAGCGCGTAATTTCACATGGGTATATACATGTAAACATACATGTATAGTAATGAAGCAAATGTTTTGAGCTTACAGTTCGCGTTCATTTGTCCAAAATATACATAGATCGACCAGACGTCTCGCATTTGCTGGCATATCACTGGCTAACCGAAGCATCAGTCGCTTCCAAATAACATTGGACAGCACTTGAAGAACTGAACCTAACAGTTGGTTTAATTTTTACCAAGGTCATTTAGTTATACAGATTCGCGTACAAGCTGTATTTTAATATGACTATTTTGTCTCGAAAGTTTGTTCTTATAACGAAATATTTGTTAAAATACAGTTAATAAATAGTTTATTATTCTGATAACGTATATTTTGCTTTAAATTATTATTGCATTCTGGATTTCAACGTATTTCGCAACATACGAACATTAATTCCATTTGCAAATCACTACGTAGATATTAATCGATATTTACATGTTAAATAAGCAATTTACTTTTATAGCAACATCTATTGGAATTATTATCGGTAGGAAAATATTTATGTTTTTCCATTATTTTTTCATCTGTCGCAGAAACGCATTCGTATAAGTATTGGATCTCTTCTAGTCGAAATGAAATTTAGAGCAGTAAGTAGCGAGCTTTCATGTCGGGCAGATCGTCATTAGTTCTCAAATCCGCGAACTTTTATTTATTAATTTCAGCTATCCATAACGAGTTCAAAGTTCAATGTTCAAAATGTTGGAATTTTTTAACAGTAAATTATTGTTATTAATTGCTCTGTTCGGAACTTTCTTTTTATACCTAAAATTGCACGTTTACAATTACTGGAAGAAATGTAAAGTTCCACATGATACGCCATCGATACCATTAGGAGATCTCAACATTTCTTATTTTACTGGAGAAAAATCTCTTGGTAAATAAAAATATCTACAATACTGTGCACGCTAAACTCCTCATTGAGGAAATTAAGAAAATAACAAGTTATATTAGAAAGAAATAATACTCCAACCTTAAGTTGAGATATATATTTATTTATATACTAATAAAGTTATAGACTCTCTCTCTCTCTCTCTCTCTCTCTCTCTCTCTCTCTCTCTCTCTCTCTCTGTGATTCTTGAGCTTCAACATTGAGTTGAATTATGATACATTTGAGTAATTGCAGAATTACTTTTATTTTTGTTCATCAAAATAGAAATTAAATGTTGTGAATGAATAATTTAAGGTGCTCTGTTAAAGGAATCTTATAATAAATATAAGAGGCATCGATTTCATGGGATGTACTTTTTGCATCAACCAATACTAATGATTAACGATCCGGAGCTCGTGAAACTGATCCTAAGTAAAGAGTTTCTCCGATTTGAAGAACGTGGATTTTTTGCCCCTGAGGAAATCGATGAGTTATCAAGTAATCTGTTCTTTCAATCATATAGTAAATGGAAACGACTTCGTAAAGTATTCACACATGCCTTTACAACGGTAAATATGAAAGAAATGTTTACGCTTATGAATGAGGTTTTAGAAGAGATGGTTAACACCTGCGACGAAATACTCAAGGACACCAATGAAATTGATATAATGAACATAGTACTGAGGTAAACAGTTATGACTTTGTTTTGATTGGACGTTCATTGATTATTCAACTTCGTTATAGATGTACCGGTGATAGCTTAAGCTCTTTAGTCTATGGTCTCAAAATCAATAGCTTAAATAATCCCAATCACGAGATGCTACAAAAAGGGATAGAAGCAGTACACATGGGCAGATTTCAAATATTAATGGGCATATTTTTCCGAGATATTTTGAAAAAATTTAACCCGCCATTCTTTTCCAAAGAAATACAACAATTCTTTAGCAAAGTCTTTATCAACATTAAGAATTCGCGCCGAGGAAACAAAGTGAATAGAAAAGATTTTATGCATTTGTTATTACAACAAATCGATGAAGGTAAAAATAAAATATGTCATGCCTTTCAAAATAATGATAATTTTCTTACACACATTGATTACTAGTTGCTGACAACAAGATAACCATGTCCGAAGCGATATCCTCGGCTTTTACATTTTTCGTCGGTGGATTTGAAACGAGTTCTTTAGCAGTGACTTACACTCTTTTAGAGCTGGCTGCGAATCAGGAGATTCAAGAAAAATTATATAAAGAGATAGAAGAAGTTAAAAGAACAACTGGTTTCACGTATGACAGTATTATGGGGATGAAGTATCTGAATATGGTATTTTTCGGTAAATATATACTTTTATCGTTTATACACATTTCACGCAATCGGTCAAGACCTGTACTTAATAAAGTTGTAATTTCAGAAGCACTAAGAAAACACCCAGGAGGGGTTTTAGTAAACCGTATATGCGTGGAAGACATGCCGATTCCTGACTCGAATTACGTTATACCAAAGGGAATGCGTGTTGTTGTTTCCGTACTAGGTATGCATCACGATCCTAAATACTTTCCAAATCCGGATGAATTTGATCCCAATCGTTATTCTGAAGAGAACGCTTCTAATCGATCTCCCTTTATAAGCCTCGGATTTGGTGGTGGTCCGCGACAATGTATCGGTAAGATCACTCTCGGCAATTAATCAAAATAATCTTCATCTTCAGTTGGTTAATCATACAGTTGATTCTTCTAGGCAAGAAGTTTGGGTTGATGCAGTCGAAGCAGCTTATTGTGACCTTGTTATCGAACTATAAATTTTACGTGAGCCCAAAAACATCTCTACCGATTCAACTTTCATCGGAGACTTTTATCACAATACCAAAACATACTATATATCTACTATTCGCACGGCGGACGGCTTAAGAAGAAATTCAATTCGAAACAAAGGGACTAATATTTCTATTAAGAAACAACTTGAATCTCAGTAAGAGGTTGAACGCTAATTTACTCTATGTACCTGCAATGTGCGTGTATGTATCAGTCGTATAGTCACGACTGATACGACTGTACTCGAGAGCCCTCAAGGATTGTAGCGTAATTTAGTTCCCTAATACTATTCATTTGTAGTTGCATTTGTCCTGAAACTGCGCACTTGACTTGACAGAGAACGTCACGGCGATTTAATGGAAAATATTCACTCCCTTGCACACTGAGAAAAACCTGCCGAATACATTAGTCATCGTTATACTTTTCACATCTTAATATTTTTTTCACATCTTTATAAATTCCTATAAACATGTCCTATTTCTTCTATTCTTCTTGTTAAAATATATGAAAAAATTAAAAAAATATTATTGCATTACGCAGTGCATAAATTACAGGACACAGAATTTAATTGAACAGAAATTTTATTGAAAAGTACGTGTTAGCAGTTACTTCTAAAAAATCGTATTTTCGGTGGTTGCCGAAACATGTCTTTTTTGCCGTAAAAAAAAAAAAAAAAAAAAAGATCGCTCTTAGAACTTTCTTTGGATCACAGTGCGAGTCTTTTGAGCCGATATAATCTTTCGATCTGTCTAGTCGGACACGTTTACGATGCTCACATTGTTCACCAGCTCTTGATAAGATTTGGAAGGAAGAATCAAAGGAACAAATTTGAATACTGTATTATTGAAAAAATTTGTTCAATATTCATATAAGATCTTGAAGACTCTGCTAAGTTATGCAATATATTACGAGCAGACTCTGCACGGACGAGCGGAATTGGACTGCGATGTATTATATGTATGTGTGTGTGGGTGTGTGTGTGTGTGTGTGCTATTTAATGAGAGACACACCCTTCGAACCCGATATTGTTCTTACGGTTATTCAAAAGATCTTTCGTCCGCGGATGGAAATGTTAGAAAGAGGAAGCCACGTAGCTGAGAAATATTTGCAGAATGCATAGTCGGAATAACGTTGTTGGTGGTTTATTTCGAGAGAAGAATTTCTCGAGATATAGAGTAGATATACAGTACGCGCACTACTGGCAAAAAGAGCTTGGTCTACTTAGTGAAAATTAGAGTCTACGACGTAAGCTCGGACTGTTGCTCGCCTTTTTCATATCAGCTACAGTTGGAAATGGATTTTTTTTATTAATCGAACGGGGATGGGTTTAATTTAGCCATGCAAGATTACGTTTAAATACGAGTTACGCGCTTAATTGTAGGCGTGAATCGATAATGCAAATTTTGGAGTTTAACGAAAATCTTTCGTTATCTTTTGTGGTTTCTTGAAAATAATAATAATGATAATAATAATAATAATGTAGAATAGCCTCTGGTTTTATAAATTTAGCGGTACCGAATAGACTAACAATCGCTTTTCCCCGAATAGCAGAGACAGACACGAGGAATGCGATGAGTTTTGCAAGAGGCTAACTTTCTGCCAGTTAATTTGCAAGCGCAATATGTCTCGGTTATCCGCACACTAAATCGTTTCATCACTGATCGGACTTGATAATAAAGGCTCTTTCTCTCTATGTCGAGCCAGAACACATGTCAAGTGCTTCGATGTATAACATATAGTCCAACTGAAATGCTCTCACATCAGACGTCGAATAACCGAGTAAGAGTGGCCTCAGCGACATTGACGCGCTTGAAATAGATTTACGCCATGCGTCTTACGCCTATGTACCGGAGGAGCTCGAGTTCTATTTACAAAAGACCTGTTTTCTCTCCCATCGGTTATCATGTCGCCGCGGTCGTTTTCTCTCTGTTTTACAGGGACAGCGGAAATCGCGTGACTTGCAAGCTTTTCCGATTGCTGAAAGTTGACGAATGGAAAGGAACGAAGCTTACGAAAAGAGAGAAACGCCGGAAGAAAATTTAATGAACGATGTCTATTACAGTCGTTCTAGACTAGACTTACTATTCTAGACAGTATTGGGTTAAGCTCTAATTAATGGTTAGATCGCAAGGTGACGGAAAGCATTGTTTAATTTAACCCTTGTTTTTATTTAATTCAATATACATTTATATCCAATCTTTCTTTTCTTCCAATCTTTTTCTATTGATAATGTTAAATATAAATTGCTACAAAAAATACATTACTCAAAAACAATATTGCGCTCTACAGTTATGTAAAAATGAATAATTTTCTGCTATTTTAGTCGATGAAAAATAATTCAGCGAATATGGATAAGACGGAAAATTTGATAATAAATTGAGGAAGAATTTTACTTTGACACATTAATTTGGCACGTGCGTAATTCATTCTTCATGTCCGAGAATTATATGCGTATGTAAAATGTGTATATAGATGTACGTATAAATTCGTGAAGCAAAATCTATTTATCATCAATTGGCAGACCTTCTCGAATCGCGCGTAAAGCGATTTCGTCGAAAATTGGCGCTAAAATTTCGAGACGTGAGTCACGTCAGTACGTCGTATAGTGTGAAAAACTGCTCACTTGCTCCGATCAGACGACGGAAATACGATGACGATCCCCAAAACATTGCGTGAGTCGACTTGCTTTTTATAGATCACAATTCGTCGGTAATGTTTTCTTTTTTTCTTCCTTCGCTCCGATGAACGAATGCATTATCAAAAATGTAGCGACGACCTATTTATAGAAAAAATACCGGAACGATGATCGTAGATGAGCTGCAGTTACGCCGAAATTTGATATTGAAGGGGAAACTCGATCGGAAGAAACGCTTACTCGTTGAAATGAAATTTCTTCTCGATACCTAGAAATGGCTTAATTCTCCGCCCACGCAGCGAGAGAGCCAAGACGTAGAGAGGATTCCTGGCGCTCGTAATGAGTAATTTCTTTGGCGTTGCCACCTCGGGAATTGGAAAAATCGAGAGCTCTTTTCCGTCTCAAGTATCTCGTCGTAAAAGTGCATTGATCCAAAAAGCTGTGTTTTTTCAGACATTGAGCAAATGCTCGATAGATTCCGCCAAGTTGTTAAGCGAGACTTTTTCTAATGAATCGAGAAATAGCGATTTTTCAGTCAAGTACCATCTGTTTTATATCTAAATTTACTAAAATATTCGCACGCAGCTCAAATGCATTTTTTTTTTGTTAAGATAAGACGTAAGTTTTGTACAGAATAGGTTGTAATTAAATCGAAATCCCTTTAAAGTTTTAGACTAGCTTCCAGCGTACCCCTTTGCATGGAAATTCCCATTTAGCGTGTGAAAAACACGCTCAGCATATATATATATAGCTATTAAATATTTTAATGCTCATCAATATGGAATTTTCTCACTTTAAAAGTTCAAAGCCAGTTAATATCTGTACATCTGTTCTGTATATTTCATCGAGTTTGTAAATGAATCACCAACAAGGAAAACTGTGGCAATTTTACTCGAATGAAAAGTAAGTTTCGCGATTGAACGTTAAAAATCGTTCGTCAGCCCAACGAGCAAAGATCGCGAAGCGAGCGTACAATAGATGTATGCAAATAATGTAATAATCCATACAGAGCTGCAGTAGTCATCGCGAGTATTGTTCCCCTCTATCCTAGACCTTGGTTAAAGTGTTCGAGAAAAGACTAACACGTTTGTCCGGGTCGGCGAATTTTAAAATGAATCACGATTCGAGAAAAAGAAAAAGCACGAGAGCATTGACTCACGCGAAGAATTGAGAAATTCTCGGGACTACGTCGCCGCTTCCTACGGAGCTTTTCGTATATCCCCTCCACTCGGGTCGGTTGGAGAAGCTATTAAGCGTCGCTCGGCCACTTCTCCCGGCAAAGTCTAGCTGACGGTTACTCGAGCAACACATCGAGCTTTCGAAGCTTTCGTTCTTTCGGTGCAGAAACTCAGATTAATTAATTAATCTGTGAGGTGAATTTTTCTTTGGGAAACTACGAGACAGACGAGCTCAAGTTAAAAATGGAGGTTGCTAAGAGTGAGTAGTGCATTTTGTAATTCTCCATTTACATTTTTTTCGAAAATATCGCTCAAGTATACGTTGTACTATTTAACGAAATGAAAGATAATAATGAGCATTTAATAGTCATACATAAAGAATTGATTATGTTCTGCGAGCAGTAAACGACAATGCCCAGAGCCTGGTTCAGCAGTTGTCCGATACGGCGAACATCACATCGCTCTCGCAGTCGGTGAAGACCTCGTCGAAGACGCAGAGCGTGGAAAGCAAGTCGGTCATCGAGTCATCGCAATCGGTGAAAACTGTTACCTCGAGCTCGATGCAGTCGCACAAATCGGTCGAAGTTGAGGAGGAGATCGAGTACGAGGAATGACGTTGTTCGAACGAGAACCACGATCCAAGAGCGGGCTGACAAAGTATAAGAAAGTATAAGGAAGTATAAGGGAGAGCTTTGAATTCTCTCGACCCGCTATGTGACTGCCGATTGTCATTTCGCAATATCTTCTTGTCTTGCCTCGAATCTGTCCCGAGTGCGCGTTTGTCGAATTTTACTTTCTCTTCTCCCTTCATTGGAACATCATATAGTCGATCAACACGAGCTACTGGTCGTGTGAGACGGTTGTATACACAATGTATGTATCAGACGAAAAACGACTCGCGTTCCATGTAGAAGGTATGCGCGGTGCGAGGCAATGTATTGAGAAAAATCATCGACAGTAGCTCGGCAATTCGGAACGATTTATTTTTTCTATAACAATGACGAACATATAAAAATCCGTAAATCCGGCGCTTACATATTATATATTTACGTATAAATGTGTCAGTGACCCAAAGGAAGATCGGTTACGAAAATTCGGATATAATTCTCAAAGCGATAGAAAGAAAAAAGGGAGAAATGACAGACGTCACCGGTTGAATATCGCGTCTCGTTGGACTCGTTCCAAAGCGACGATTCCAATGGAATGCCTCAATTATTCCCTTTGTCCGTTCTATCGCACGCTCAGTGTCGTTTGATTTTTCAACGACTATTTTTACGAAACCTTTCCTTTTCATCGTCCGTTTAATCGAGGCAGCTGTTGCTCGTACATTCGCGCGATTTACGACTGTTGGGCACTGACTTACATATGTATATATGGAGGTCTTCGTTGTGGGGCTGACTTTATTATTAGACTTTTAGGTCTTTAGTGTCTTTCTGTTCTTCTTGTTTCTTTTTTCTTTTTTCGCTTTTCTTATCTCTCTTTTCTTTTTGTACTTGAGAAGATGCGCGAAACGATAGGCAAATGTTTATGCGATTGGTTAACGGGTATTCTGGGCTTAAGATAACATTTACTTAGCGATTCGCCCGCGATGTTGCAATAAGCGTGCGTTGTTTGCCAGGTAAACAATTTTTATAGAAACGTATTTTCCTTTTTTTTATTGTACGAATGCTGTTAGAAACAATGAAGTTGAAAAAAATACAGCCGGTTTGTGTAGAAAAAGGCTGTCGATTAAGTTAAGATTTATATTTGTAATATTTGTTAAAAAAATTGTTTAAAATAAAAATCTTGGAATCGAGCACTGGCCTTATCAATTTTCTTTTTAATCAACGAAGTCGATCGAATTCTTACATTCGGGCGAGACATTTTATTACGCAAATAAAGAACATTATTCGCAAAAATGTCCATTGAAAGAGGCAGATTGCCAATTGGCACTTGATAATCGACAAAAGATGCGAACTACGTCTATGCTAGTTCCGCAGAATTTCTGAATTATTTTTCGTAATCGGAACGGTTATTCCGCTTACGAAAACAATTAATTATATAATGAGTATGAATCGTCGAAATATCCCTAGAGATATTGAGTCGAATCCAAAAATAATTGACGTAGTTTCGAAAAAAATAACAATACGCAAAAATATCTTTGACAAATCATACTATTCATCGATATATGTATACGTTATAAAAAATTTGTTGGCAAAACAAGTGAAAGGTAAGACGATGCAGCAGTAAAACTGTGTCGATCATTCGTGGCTTACTTAATGTTAAAATGACGAATAGACTAGTTTTGAGGTTTAGTCTATAACGAGGGTTTATTACCTTAACTCCAATTGTCAGACGTTAATGCATGGCTTGCGGAATAATTCAATCCTAACCGCACACACGATCGATAATGAGAGTTTATTGTTCAGATTCTCTGACGTTGATGCATCTCACTTAGAGAAAAATTTCTCTCTAACTTCAGGTACAAGATTTATAGCTCCTATGTGTCAATAAAAAATATGTGGATGAATCATCTCGAAAAGTAACTGCGTTCTTTCCAATATGTCTATCGTATACAAGCGGCTCGAGCTTGCAAGCTCTAAAGGATAACTCTCCATTGGCATTTCATCCCCACAGAAAAAAGTTCCAATTACCCGTAAAAAAGTTACTTCACGAGCACAGCCGAAGATATAATACCGACGGAAAAAGAGTTAGTTGCCGTAGTATGTGGATAATCGCTCCGACGATTCCATTATAAATCGATAATTATAGTTTTTCGTGGTTTCATGGTTGGAAATTTTCGACAAGTTCAGAGTGGTATATTTGAAACGACAAGAATCCATAATCAACCTCGTCACGGAAATCTCGTTTAGCGTATCTTTTAATCATTCAAACTTGCTGAGAATCGCTATTACTGAATATTATCATACTCTCGGAATACCTTCGCAAAGTCAGCTCTAACGCTGCGAATTGCAGAACGTCTCGAATGCAATTGCAATTCTATTAGAACGGCTTTAATTTTTCTTCCGAAATATTAAAATTCCGCTAAAAGAGGGAAAATGATAATGATGTTTAAGAAATCAAAGTCCATTTTACTGAAATATTTGCTCATAACTATCGTCATTTATTACTTCTAAGCACTTTTTAAAGTCAGAGAGCAACCTCTAAGCCAGAAGTTAACTGGCACTTTGGTCGCGGTTCAAGCCCATTTTTCACGTAACTCTTTTTATTTTTAGCCAGTGTAATTCCGCAATAACCGTATTTTTTTCTCTCTTCATATTTTTTCACTCCTCGATTGGCAAGAAGTCTTAAACGCGACTTTTCAAAAAATATCAATGCCCAAAGACGTGAAAAAAGGTTATATATATATATAGCAAAACAACTGATTTATGCATTGTTGTAGTGATCTGTGCGATAAAAATAGTAAAAAGCGAGTAGCATAAAATTACTGCGAAAGAAGTTTTCTCTCAAGTACCAAAGGATAATTTATGTATTTCTCGACTGCTTAAAAATAGAACTGTATAGACGCTCAAGCTGAATAAACTTCTCGGCAGAAGCACACATATCACCTTTTACAACATCCACGATACTCTAGCAACTCGAACAGTTTCGTGCACAACAACTTCCCACGTTAACAAGTAGATATTTTCAAGCTCGTAATTCGTAGCTCATTTGTAATGTATCTACGCGAGTAGCATAGTATTATTGCACTGTAGGAATTCTCTGTCCTATGCTCATCGATCACTTCGAGAAAGTACGTACATTGGCATACGAGCGTAAGCGTCCTTCTGAGAAACACTTCACGAGGAGCGAAGTAAATGCGGAAGCTTAGCTGCATATTCATCATCGAAGAAAGCGCCTTCTTACGTTTTTTTCTGCACCAAGAACTTTTGTCTTTTTCGCCGGCGAGCTTTCACAGTATTGTGTATAATTCAAGCAATTTATCTGCTTTTTTAGCCAATGCTACATAACTAATTCGTTAGACGGCTCTATAGGCCTGGATAAAACTGACCATAGAACCGGAAGATCGATTGGTTCAAAGAATTACACTCGAAGGATCTTCTGGCTACCTTGACCAAAGCCCGGTTACAAGCCAAGTGCAGCTGTGTTTTATTCTGATTATTATGATCCCAAGGAAAGTCTTGGATCGATCGATAAAACGGCTGAGCTATCTCTACATATATATTGTATAGCAATATATGCTTTCTGACGTAAAAGGCGATTCGAAGGGCGCATGTATATTTGCCGAAAGTTATTCACTTTACTATTTATGAATTTGAAATTTCTCTGTCGTTTTCCATTTTCAGCGAGAGACGTCCTCGCTTGAAAAACTACTTCGAATATTTTGAATGAGCAAGATTTTTTTCTTCAACAATTTTTATTTATAATTTTCTGCCAAAATCCTCCGCAATATACATAGATCAACATTGTATAAGCGTTATAGGTCGCAGTAAAGCTTTATTGCCCACAATAAAGATCATAGACTGTTGCTCGAAGTTGGCAATAACAGCCACAACTTTTTCGATTAACTAAGTCGCTTCCGTCTAATGAATTATTCTAGAAAAACTTGAGACTCACTGCGGCACAGAAATGATCAATATTATTCGTTAAGTTTATTTATTGATAAGCTCTTACGAAGCTCTCGTGTAGAGAATTTCGCAATCATTAACTACCTGACTGCAAGTTCTTATTTGAATCAAAAAATCCATTCGAGTGTCCCACGCTACTATGTGTATTATCAATCTCGACATTGTATGAATGTCCATGGAGATAGTTTTTATCGCTAAAGTTTTGATATTTCTTTCGTGGAAGGTTCGAGCATTATTCAAGCAAAAGTGGAGAAAAGCGCTCTGAACGCCAGATGCGAGACTTTCGGTCTTTGTGAAGAAGAAAAGTAAGGAAGTCTGGAGCGAAATTATCCACTATCAAGGAACGACAAATGACCGATGTATTGATCATAATCCGCGGAGAGTGTGATAGATGAAATTGTAGATACTGTGGATAATCTGAGGATGAAGATCAAGGGAATTGGTGTGGGACGATGTAGGGAAATAATAAGCCTGATGTTTCAGGCATTAATGAACTTGCGTCTTAATTGACATACTAGACGTTATTACTGCTTTGTGCGTTGTGGATAACTTACGTGACAAAAGTACTAAGAAATTTTTCTTCCTATTATACATTAATACTAAATATTTTTATATTTTATATTCAATTCCAAATTCGGACTTTATTTTAATTACCTTTCTTTGATATAAAGCTTTGTGAAAAGCCATTTCCAAGAGTTAGAATTGAAACGATGAATTTGATTGCCAAATAATTCTTCTTGTGTGTTCAAAAAAATATATTTCATAATAAATGACCTCCCAAGGAGAGTCAGAATGAACCATTGAAAATAATGATATTTTATTTAAATAAAGACTTAGCCTCAAGAGCTCAAACCTTCGTCTCTTACGATTCTATAGGAAGTTCATCCCTCAAGAGAGTAAACGATAGTTTCTGTGACTTGAAATCGTCCTTCAGGAAACTAGCAAGTTAATCATATGCTTGTTGTTACAACTTAATATTATAAAGCGTCCGTATTTATACACGAATATAAAGGCTGTCCCAGAAAACATGCAACATATACTGTCGTAATCAGATAACCTGGAAACCAAAACTAAATTTTTATTTAAGAGAATTTTTTTTTACGATAATTTGGAAAATTCGGTTTTACAACTTTTATTATTATTATGTCTTTCTGCAAAGCAAAACTAAACTTTTACTTAAGAGAATATTCAGACTGGAATTTTGTTTGGGATTTAGTCTGAATTTTATACGGGATTTTGTATGGGATTTTATATGGGGTTTTATGTAGGAACCTGTTTTGGATTCTTTTTAAAACATAGGATTATTTATGATGATAATTTTAAAATTGGTTCTAATTCGAGGGATTCTTTTAAGCACACACGCTTTTTTAAAATAATTTTCATTTCTGATTACATCATTTTTTTCATATTCCTCACTGCAAACCAAAACATGGTCTTTTATTTAAAAGAATATCCAAACTGGAATTTTTTTGGCATTTCGTCTGGCATTATGTCTTGGTTTTATTATGGGATTTTGTCTGGGAGGTATCTCAGATGCTGTATTGGATTTTGTATTGGATATTGTATTGGATTTTGTCTTGGATTTTGTATGGGATATTGAATGGGATTTTATAATTAACCTTTTTTGGAATCTTATTAAAACATAAGAATCAACCAGGGGAAGGAAAAATATGTGAATACAAGAAATTAACATGTTTCTAAGATAAATCAGCTCTTAATATTCAATTTCTTGCGTATTAAAAATTACAGGTTCAACTGATAGAAGGCATCAAATTGTACGTAGGAGAAACAGAATTGGAGGGGGTGAAATCTAAATGGCGATCAAAACGAAAAGAATTTATTCGTCGTCTCATGATTTTATTTTGGGCAAGCAAAATTTACAAAATATGACAGCAGCTGTAACGGGTGGAACAAAAAGAATCGCACAGGATGCATATAACACAATCTTCCATAAGTATATTTATTATAAATTTTTGTTATAAATTATTTTCGTACTTTTTAAGTAAAGATTTACTTTCTAGTTTAGTTAAATACAACTTCGAATAAAAAGTTAACAGAGCAGGACAAAATGGTTTTAAATTCGCTTAAATTAAGATTTAATCATAAAAGACTCTCAAAAGCATAATTTTATACGTACTCTTATATTTTTTTCATAAATCAATAAGTTTGTTTATTGTACAGAACCTCAACATACATAAAAAAATAAATATAAACATAATAAAAAATAATATTAAAAGTCTTCATCACCATGATCATAATCATCATTATAATCATGATCATGAAGATCATCCTCTTGTTCGTTTTCCTCTTCGACTTCCATTTCTTCTTCCACCTCATCCACCACCTGTGCTCTTGTCCTCCGACGAAGATGCTCAAAGAGTCCTTTATCTTGAGCCACGCAGAATTCCGCACGAAGCAGAACGTCGTGCGTCACCCTTTCAAGAACAACATCAGGTGGTATTATATCGGCAAGCCCTTGGATTCTGTCGCAAAGATCGGTAATATTTTCTGGGACTCCACCATGATATACTTGTTCCTTGGAGCAGCCTCAGAAAAAAATCTAAAGGATTTAGATCTGATGACCGCACCGGCCATGCAATCGGCCCGCCACGTCCAATCTATTTCCCCGGATAAGTGCCATTCTAGTGCGTTCTAACTGCTAATGCATAGTGGGCAGGTGCATCATCATGCATACAAATTAGATTGTCCTGCTCCTCCATTATTAGGACATATCGTCCAGAAGAGAAGCAATAGCAAATCTTAATAAGTGCAGATAATTGTCAGCGTTTGAAGGGTCTGGTTATTCCCAGGGCCCTATTAAACGGTTGCCAATCATCCTTGCCCACATATTCAATTTAATTGAATATTAAAATCTGATTTATTTTAGAAACATGTTAATTTCTTGTATTCACATACTTTCCCATCCCCTGGTTGATTCCTATGTTTTAATAAGATAATTTAAGAAGATTCCAACAAAGGTTAATTATAAAATCCTATACAATATCCCATATAAAATCCAATACAACATCTGAGATGCATCCCAGACAAAATGCCAGTCTAGATATTTTTTTAAATAAAAGGTCAAACTTGGTTTGCAGTGAGGAATTTGAAAAAAATATTATGAAACCAGAAATAAAAATTATTTAAAAATTGTGTGTGCTTAAAAGAATACCTCGAATTAGAACCGATTTTTAAATTATCATAAAAAAACAATCCTATGTTTAAAAATGAATCCAAAACAGGTTCCTACATAAAATCCCAGACAAAATTCCAGTCTGAATATTCTTTTAAATAAAAGTTTAGTTTTGCTTTGCAGGTTATCAATAAATCATCGCACTCGTAGAGTAGTCGTCAACAATTGTAACCTCCGTAAACTAATATTGAATCGGCAGTCGCGAGCACCGCCCGGTTCGAGTTCGTATTCCAGCAAACGCCACAGCTGCACTTACTTCCCCTCATCACGTATCCCTGCTCGGAGCAGTGCTGGGGGGGGGGGGGGATTTTTCTCTCCACAATAGCATGGGCAATCATCGGATAAACTTCGGTCAAAAAAATTTACGCTGAGTTCTTCACCCTGATTACGAAAGTATATATACGTTGCACGTTTTCCGGACATATGTAGAGTTCAGTAATATACATGATATGATATTAACTATTAATATAGATACGATATTCTTTTGTGCAATAACTGCGCAGAGATGTACTAGATGATTTTCTCAGCGAACAAGGAGAAACAAGGGGGCAACGAAAAATAGCCTTTTTTACTATACTGCAGGCTTCTGTACGCTTGCTCGCTCAAAGACAAATAAACCTCTCGGCTAGCTCAGTGAACACGTGCCACTGAAATACTGGTTTTGCGATTACGCGTTAGAATTGTAGTTTTCGCTCTATATATACGAGTGCGTGGGAAAACGATCTTTTTTATTAATTCGAAAGACTTCACTGTCTTTTTCCCTGACGGCTTTTTCATCGTACTCCCGTGGTCGTATAATTATATAATATAATTAATGCTCGTCCGCCAAGTACGCGAGAAAGTTATATAAACACTCAGTCTGGAGGCAGGAAGGCGAGTCTTTTAATGAGGAAAAATTTGTACGACTAGGAAAACATAAGAGAACTGCAAATCGTTTGCGCAAGACTGACTTTGAATTTAAAAAATTCCATGTACTTAAAATATACCTATAACGCTTTCATTAAAGAATTTGCGCTTTCATAAAGATCTTTTGACAAGCAGGGGTGAATTAACAAAAGTGCATAATGTTGCTATGGTCTAAACAATTCTAGCCGTATTTTCTTTTAAGGTGCCGTCGTGCGTTTGCGTTAGTTGCTCGGACTACTGCGGCGTTTTTTCCAGAGAAGCAAAGATAAATTTCGACCGTTCTCCGGAGCCACATTAAAGTTCAGTATTGTCCATTAAGACCAAACCCCAAAATCCAAATATTTCTCTCGATTAACTTAGATTAGATCAGCGGCGCAATGTCAATACTTTCTTTTAATGGACATTCTAATTATCCATTCTTGTTTTATTAACAACATCGACCTAATTATTAGGATTAACGTAATAACGTTAAATTTAATAAATATTTACTATAATTGAAAATCACATTTTCCTTTTATCAAAGTACTCATTTAAAATTATGATTAATAAATAATTATTCACTAGATCCAAATTTCGATAACTTAAATCTATGAGTTACTTTGTGAAAATAAATATAGAAGAGTATTTATTTAGTAAATAATTTTTTTAAATCTAACATTTTTTATTAGTATTGTTATAGATAGTTATTGCGAGGAAATACTCGCAATGGCGGTGAACAGTTACTGACACAGACATGTTAGTTAGAAAAATTCGTTATTATGAATAGTGTGTTATAAAGAAATATTTCTTTATTTTTAGTAACAATTTAACGTTTTGTTTTTAATGTAATTTATTACGGAGTTGATGAAATTACTTGTTAAATATATGATATTAGAAGTACTTTCTAGTCTACTAAAGAATATTTAATATACCGAGTGCGAGTGTACAGAAAACCATGTTTGAAAATTCATGGTTTCTTATGAGTGTACGCTTATTGTCCGTTTTTTCAATATTTTATAGTACCCGGGAGCTTGGCATAAGAATAAGAGTAATTATACTAAATATGTGATGATTTTTGCTTGATGATGTAATACAAAGTGTTTACTACGCCTTTTTCACGAGTCTACTCACGCTTATTGCCTTATTTTCCTTATATACTTAGTTCAATTTAACAATTATAATACTTGCTGCATTGCCAGTGGAATTCATCATTTTCGAAGAGCTAACGAAAGTATAAAATTGCTGTAGGAAAATATTGCATCGACGTGTACGCGTATGTCTGACGAAATCGATGCTTATGCTACTTGCACGAACCCTTCGAGATGCTAAAATGATGCATAATGCCCTAGGCATATGAGGATCATCCGATAGGGAGAAGGAAATGGAAAAAATACGAATTTTTCATCTCATGTATAATAATTTTCTCTCGTATTGTCACCCTCGTAAATAATATTAATAAAATTTTCTCGGTTGTGCTCATTGCTCAGTTGTATATGTACGCCCAGTCGATATTGAACACTTGAAGCGTCGTTCGGATTATCCCTTGTACTCATATCTCCTGGCGACACCTATAGGTAATTCCGCGCCCTTCTCGTAAAGTAAATCGAGTGGAAAAATGATCCTGTCATTTTTATAGATGGATGAGTGATTTCGGATGTAGTTTGCCTATCCACTAAAGTTCTAGGTATACTGGTAGCCAGCGCTAATAATAAATCGGACTGATGCAATTCATATTTCGATTATTTATTGTGCCTATAGCACAATATAGTATAATCTGCTAACTACGTTTTTCTACTAACAGAATACTTACCAATAGCAATATGAACGAATTGCGATAGACATAGAGCATTAAAAATCTATCTGTAAAATACATATGAATTTTAACCACTCTATTATAATTAAAAATCAACATTTTCACTGTTAAATCACACTAAAAGTAATTATAATTATTGAAACTAAAGTTTCACTGCTTTTCACTTCGAAAATCCATTTCTTTTTATTATTTTCTCATAATGTTTATCAATTTTTAAACAATTTTTAATTTACGTTACTTAAAAAAATTTTAAATCTCATTTAACCACATATATGAAATTTAATTGTTATATAGTTTTGTTTATATCGTTGTTTTCGAAACATTAATAACGCAATAATAGAAAAGAATTTCGTGGCTCTACTCTTAGCATCATAAACTAACTATCGGTAGATTTACAATTTATACATCTTGCAAATCATACTGTACGATTGTACATATATTAATTTGTTTTAAAAGTGATATTGAATAATCGTATGAAGATACCATAAAATTTGTAAGCTGGTTCAAACCAATAAGTTGACGCGCGGAAACTTTTGAAAGAAGCCTTTCTCAATTTTCTAAATAAACTCAAATTTACTTAACATAATATATATTACTAATTGAATTATCTTGCATGAAGCATATTCCGCCATTTAGAATTTGTTCAAAAGTTGATATTCCACTAGACTAATAATGACTATGATGTTCTGCATAAAAAAATAAGTGAACGTATAAAATACTTTTTCATATGATGAAACTTTACTGAATTCGCGAATGTATCGAAAATATACGCTGCACACTGTACGCTGTGCAGCGTATATTATATATATTACTAATGAATATTTACTAGATTTAATAAAACTTTAGCTTTGATATGTATATTGTATATGTAGACTAGATATCAAAGGTGAGATTTAGATTGACTGTTTGTAAAGTGAAAAGTAGAGTCTCGAGGAAAATGAGTGAAGTGTTTTAAAGAAAGTATATTAATATAGGAGAATCGCTAAAAGAAATGAACTCGCAAAGCGATTGCAGGTCGGAGGACACGACTAAATAAGGAAAGGAAGACCGCTCGAGAGCGCGGGCAATTCTGCGTGAAGCGCAACCGCAAATAAAGTGGATTCCACGAAAAGCAAGAGCGAAGCTTGTAATAGAAATTGAAGCTCAGAGCCACGGTGGATTCAAAACGCTAATAAACATATTCAAGCATTAGAATTATGTTTCCATCTAGAATCTGCAGCAAGCCTCTAATACCACTAACAAGGACATTAATATTCAATTAATATTCATTTGTCGAAATATTCAACGATATGTGCTGCAAAGCTCCTAAAATCTACACTTACCTACTGCTATTGACCGATGTATTACTTCTGCTCCTTCTGGAAATGATGGAGTCACCTCGATTTACAACACCTTTCTGTGTTATACTGAATGCTCGCAGTCTGTACAAGTCATCTCCCGCTCGTGGATTGTACGCTTTTTCTGGCAGACTGTGAACTCGCGGACGTATGTGATCAGGCACTGAAACATACGCGTCCAATCACGAGACCATTATTTCATCTTAAATATATGAAATTCATTGAGAATATTCCAAATTAATTACTAGACTAATTAAAAAGAGTAATTCTGCCAATGAAACAGTCAAGTTATATGACAAGCGCCTATAGTGCAGTAACGGAGTTACTTTAATGCAATATACGCAGACGGGCGGAGTATCGCGTGATTTTTTATAAAGTGGATCGACGAAATTTCGCTACACGCGCGTAATCTCCTTACGAAGTGCTATGCCTAGCCAATATATTGCACTCATCGTAGCAAGGACGCGCAACGGTATATTTACCAATTCAGGTACACGCTAAAGTTGAACTGTCCGTCGAAACGTGTAGTGCTGCGTTTATAACTTCGCTTTTAATGAAAACTGTATAGAACCTCGGTCGCATTATTAGTTTCAGACACATGCCTACACTCACACACTCACACACTCACACACACACAGTAAGTACGACGTTTTCCAACTTTCGTTTGCCATACCATCCCCAACTGTTTTTACACGCTAAACAACTCCCTCTCTCTCTCTCTCTCTCTCTCTCTCTCTCTCTCTCTCTCTCTCTCTCTCTATCTCTCTCTATCTCGACAGTTCAGCTGATAACTGTATATATAATTATATATACAGTTATTATATATTAATACATGGGTGTGTACGGGACAGATACTTTTCAATGATGCGCTACTATTAATTTTGCACGCTGTATAGACGAGTACCGAGAATCGTTTCATTCTACACGTCCAAGCAACTCTACAGCCTTTGGCAACAAGTTTAATGAAGGTCGCGTTTCACAAGAGCCGACTAATGGCTGAGGGCACTTCAGCAGAGGATCTATTGTCAAAGGAGATGAATAACATGTAGACTTCGACTAGGCTAGTCTTTTTCCACTGAATTTCTTGGTCAACTTTCTCGCATTTCACTCGGTACACTTAATGCTCAGTTCTTAAATATCATAAGTCGCTGATAGATTCTACTATTTATCAATGTGTCGTACCAGTGAAATTCATCATTTTCGATACTGTATATATATATATATATATATATATATATATATATATAATATACATACACACACCCAAACGTTTCGAATTTCCGTAGGTGAGGTACAAACGCCCAAGATTTCCCTGGAAATATAAAGACATCGCGATAAGATTCCTTCTTCGAGCTCGAACTTTCACACGTATTCATATCCAATGTCGGAATTCCATTAGCAAATTGCTCAGATGTACCCGAGGGATCGACTCTCCGGAGGAAAAGCTTCGTTTTTCGCGTGGCCTTTTCGAGATTTATTCGCACTGACGTACATGAATTTTCAGACGCGCATATACTAATATTGTTCCACTTATAATTCTTCTATCAGCGGCTCCTTTTCGTACAAGATCGAATAATCTTTGCCCATTACAGTCGTATACGCAAAACCTCTCCTGATGTACAACGACAAAAACAACCTCCTTATCTACCTAAATGTCAAAGTCATCGTTGATGCATCATTTTATACGTATGAATTCGTAGGTTTTGACAAAAAAATATTCACAAAAAAAATTTTTTTTTTCAAAATTACTTCTTTTCGTCTTATTTTTTGTATGTAAATTTAAAATAGCTCTCTACTGTTTGACCCTGAACATTTTCAAGTAAATAAATGGCAGTTTATTCACCAAATTTTTTTCACGTTAGTTTTTAAGTTTTTTGCAAAACGCCCATTAGTAAAAAGTAACAAAGATTACGCAACACCTGCAAAATGACGTATCAACGAGTCCCGATAGTTTAGCTAGTTTTTGGACAGGGGAGTGGCTTTTTCACAAAGAATTCACCATATATATCAATTGGAGAATGAGCGCAATTTTTTAGAAAACAGTTGTATGGTCTACGTGATCCAATCAATTACACTCTGTTCATTACTGCAGATTTGCAGACTCGTTGTCTATATAGTAGAGCCGTGTACAACGGGCTTCATTCTACATCGAGCCGAAGGGATCGAAAAAGTGGGAGTAATTTTCCCGGAAGACCTTCGCAAGCTCTTCTCAATTCCCTACACGTACAGATGTTCAGCGGGGAGAGAGAGAGAGAGAGAGAGAGAGAGAAAGAGAGAAGGCGGACAGCACTGACCTCGTCGATTTCGTCCCCTATCCTCATTTCACGGTTTTCTCTTCGACAGAGGTGCTACGCTTATAGCTAAACTATTAATTTTCAATGGGTCTCCTTGAAAAACAAGAATTTCTTGGCCAATTTTATGCATTGTAGATAAAAATTTTACTAAGCTTAATATTATTTGTTTAGTATGATAGTAGCAGAGCTACATCTGAAAGTTAACGTCTTTGTTAATCTCACTGATTTGCTCGTGAAACTTCCATATAGGCATTTGTGACTATGTAATTAAAGAACTTATTTAAAAGTTCATTTTTTAACACAAGAAATATAACTTAAAAATATAATGAACTTAAAAAAATGTATTTTGCCAATCGCCGGCATCTATTAGGTGGTAAGCGTTATTTTTTACCAGATGTCAGGTCCAATTTTCTCTTTTGATTTCGGTCCCTCGAGGCTTTCTCTCGTGACTAGGATTAATCGATTTATATTGATATGGACAAATAAATTGATAATTGTATATATGCTCTTGTTGCAAGAACAACAGCGTATAAACAACCGCACTATGTGTATGTGTAACGCAATTTCAGCAGAAATGACGAGCCTCTGACCTGAAAGCGGGACAGTACTTTAGTAGCTTCTTTGAAGGACGTATGAAAAAAATCTTTTCTCCGCTATACTTTGTCAGGGGAGAAAAATCTATTTACGCGATATTAAGAGCATATTTCGAGTATGGCTGATGGAGTCTATTACTATTCTGTATCGATATATACTCAGTGTACTTGTTATTTTTCTCCTGCTCGCACTCAGGACAGATGCTCTATATTATCGGTACATTAGCAGTACATTCTTTCACTTTGTTCAACGTACAGTTTTTCAGTAAAATTCCATTTTTTCATATACTATAGGTTTTACGTGGAATACATGAATTTTCTATTTTTTTTTAAATTATTTAAAAGTACTTTTTCTGTTGTCTACTTTTTTCTAAGCATTTTCTTCCTCTAAGCTTTTTCCATTCTACTTCGTTATTTCAACAGTAATGTAAATGCTTTTTCCATTTGATAACTTCATGGCGTATAATAATAAACAACAGTGTAAGAATTTATTGTTATTTTTTTTTATTTTCCATGCTATGCACTCCTATAAGGACTTAACGACTAACGTAACTTAAAATTTCATCCTGTTCGACCGAAAATTGCGCGATATATGGAAGGTGACTTTTTTCTCCGGTGCATAAGAATATCATAAAAATAAAAAAGTAATACTAAAAATTGTAGGCGCGATGAATTTTGTTTTGAACAATTAATGATATGAGAATTACGAGTGTATTATGGTCTACAGTCCAGCATTCAAGAGTTAGCGCGCTTCTCAAATCTCAATATTGAAAATAGTGAAGAATGGCTGATTTGTAAAAAGAATTGTTCATCGTATAAGAATCTCGGCCAAAAACAGACGACCTTAAGCGAAGTATTCCGTATAACGGAAATATAAACCGGAATTCATATAAAATTTGACTGAGCGGTAAGTGTGAAAAAATGAATAAGATAGCTAAGGTAAACGAGGCATTTAATTAAAAGCCAGAGGTGTCCAGCTCGTTTCGTTCTGGGAAAGATGGTCTAGCACGTATTATATATACTCTCTGCAGAATAATTAATCCCCAGCCAACGCGATATTTCCATCTCATATCAGTATTCATAGCACAACGTAGCTGTCTCCTGCTATTGAAAGAGCCTACAAACATATATATATATACAAATGTATAGAGGATAAAAAAGTGCAATATAGGATTATGGAATCAGCGGAATCCTCTCAAAGGAAACTCAACGTAACTTCGAGCACTTCATTTAGTCGATATCTGTACGAGCGGCTGTATGGATGATAATAGACTCGACAAAGTGTTGATATTCGCTGGCGACTCGTTATATCGAGTTATTTCCTAGAGCTCGTTCGTCCTTGTTGGCTAGAGAATCAAAATAAACTTTCATTTTAAACATGTATGACAAATCCATTATCGTAGCAACGTTCGCAGTCGCGCATTTAAACGCCGTAAATGACGAGCGATTCGCGCTTCACAATCCGCGCTATTCAAGTATGCATTAAAAGTCAACTTAACTATTCTGTGGATATATGAGAGAAGATCCGAGTTCATAAGAATCCTACATTATCCGGTTTCAAGCTTTCTAAGCTACATCGGTCCACATAATTTTTAAGTTCATGTCTTTAAGTGTATTGTAATAATAATATAAGAATGCTGCTTCTGTAAAAGTAGTTAAAATCAAAACATATACTTACTAATAATATGTTAATAATCATTATTATCGATTACAGAATATAAAATCATTGTTTTTTATTTGACTAAATGAGTTTTCATTTTAAAATGTTGATAAAAAATGTTCCATTGTATACATATATAGATATCAGACCAAGCTTTATTAAATAAATTTTTTTCTACTATGAAGAATAGGGAATTTCTCAATTTTTCAAATGTAGGGTGCATATCATATTTAAATGGCTAGCATCTAAAAGAAAGCTTTTTGAAAGAGTGAGTTTAGAGTGAAAATGGCAATTAATCGAATATGAATTTTCACCCGAACTCCGAGATACAAGAATAAACTGATGAATGCTGTGTTTTCATTTGAAAATTTCATCTGAATCTACGTCGCAAAAGGATAGAACGCGCTTTGCAGAGTTACAGCAAAACTAATAATAGTACTTCTCGAGCAAGCTAAATTGAACGGTCTCCCTAGCTTGTAAATTCAGGGAAAAGAGTCTTTATATTCGTGAAATCGATGAAATAACCTGTGGCGCGTCGTAACTGCCACAATTTCCTCTCGTCCAGCCCTATTATTCCATCTCCCGGAACGTACTCACACGCTCGACCGTGAGTTCCCGGGCTTTGGAAATTTGTACTCTTGTAGAATCGCAAATGCGCATGCGCCCCGTTACTGCCAATTAAAATATTCGTCAACGCTTAGAGAAAAACGAACGAGTAAAAGGACCTCGAGAGCTCTTGAAAGGAGTCGTATTGATCGGAGGTTACGATGGGGCGATTACGATGGGCCGATTATAAGGGGGTCGCATTATCGCTTCAGCTTCGCTCCCGCGAGAGCGGCTTATACATATATTATAGCGAAGCTTAGGATTTGCCATAAATAAGATGAAACTTTCCTATATAATAATCGACTTGTTGTTACTTTCTAGCGTCTATTCGAATTTTTTTATCTTTTTTCTATAAAGCGCGACCCGAGAGCTTGCGCGCATATTTTCCATGCTGACTGAAATGCGCACGGGTGAAATGCCCTGTCAAACAACTATAGTCCCGTTAACTAATGAAAGTATTTTCTGGAGCGTGAAGCCGTTAAAATACCGTAAAGAATTTAACGTCCTTGCGGCGCTCTCGTTTCTAACGATTGCGAAAACATTCGGGATTATATGCCCGAAGGCATGTCTCCGGCTTCGCGGTGCACAATTTGCCTCGTTAACTTTACGAGTAACACTAATCACTTTCGAATCGTCTAATGCTATTGTATTATATTATATTGTCGCTGAGCAATCTCTGTGCGAATGTAAATGAAAAAAAAACGATTACTTTTCATCGATCTAATTCTAAAGCTCGACGAGCTTCGCAACTAAACTTTCTCTTTATCTTACGTTATACGTTCATATATTACGTTTCCCAGATGAAACTTCAAATATCTACTCTGTAGAACCGAAACAGTAAATAGTGAATGATCATTTTTCAAAATTACTTTCCTAAAATATGATTTTTTTTAAATATCAACTTAAACTAATTCAATACGTTTCAATGACGACTTTTTCACTGTTTCGTTAACTTTTTTCAAATAAGAATAATTTTCAAATAATAATAACAAAGCGCCAAATATTTATTTTCTATTGTCTCTGTATAAATAACGACGTATGTTTAATAAATTCAATAAAGAGAAGTCTCATTGTACAAAAAAAAAATTTTCAAACATTTTTCTTTATATAATAAAATGTTTGAAAAATTTTTTATAACATTTAAATTTCGATTCAATTATTTTGAAATAGATGTATAAAAGAATTATTACGTCTTCGAGTACATTCAGTGTTTACGTGCAAGGGAAGAAATTCGCACGACCAATAAATATGCAAAATCTACGAAA
Source organism: Apocrypta bakeri (assembly GCA_018906985.1). Lineage (NCBI taxonomy): Eukaryota > Metazoa > Arthropoda > Insecta > Hymenoptera > Pteromalidae > Apocrypta > Apocrypta bakeri. The sequence goes on along the minus strand of JACCIA010000017.1, from coordinate 301,995 downwards.
CAACTCTGTACGTGGAAATTCCTGGGTGTCTTCCGAGTAAAACTAGCCATTAATTACTTGCGTTTACTTGTCACTTTCTTTTAATGGCTAAAAATATTTTTTACCATTTATCAACGTAAAAAAATACTTTTGCAAATTGACGCGTTTCAGATTTACTATTCAGATAAGCTATCTAGATTAAAATTAAGGTGTGTAATGAAAAAAATAATCGCACTGAAGCCCTGCCCAAGAGCAACGTTATGAGCGTCCTAAGGGGCGAGACAATTTTCACCGATGCGACGAGATTTAAAAGAAATAGTTATAAAGTCAGTTTTTGATTTTTAATAAGTTTAATAATCTTTCCATTTATTCAAAAGAAATCGTACACTCATGCTTTGAGGAATGTATCCGTTACTTTACTTTGAATCTTACGGAGAATGATTTTTCAGAAACCTATAAGTGATAAACTATAAGTGAAATGGATATGGAGGAAAGCCCAAATGAAAGTACATACACCTAAAACGTCAGTATCAAATACGTAAAAATGCAATAATTCTAACCAATTGGAATTTTTAATTTTAGTTGCTAATCAAATTGCTTGCTTCGCACGGGAAACATCCAGGGATCATGAAAAATGGTCCAGTCAGGGGTATAACATTATTTCTTAATATAAACGGTATAAAAACCGGTTTATAAATTTATGATTTCGTCTTCTTACTTGAGAAAAATGACTATTTCGTTGAATCTAAAAAATAATAAGTCCAAGCGTATCGTTTTAAAATAATGAATCTTCACTAGCTCTAAAAGTGTTTATGTAAACTTGACAAATTGAATAGTGAATAGTCACCGGATTTTAAAACAGACGATCAAATGAATGCATTAATTGGCAAATGAATGATTTCGAATGATATTTCTTTGTTTCTGAAATAAATCTACGTTATGTAATACACATATATAAAAATGCTTGAAAAGAATAACGGACGGTGGGATGTACCGTTATATACCGATAATCCGTTAACAAGATTATAACTTTTTGCTAGCGGGAAAAATCTGCTGTTGATGTAAAAGGCTTGGTCTCGTTGTGCAATTCGTCGGACACACGATATACGATGCAGACTAACGAACCGTACAGTGATCGTACATTGGCTATTTAGCGATACGTTTCAACTGATATATTATGAACGAATAATTAAAAAAATTAGTTAGAAGCTCATTAGAAGACGTTATTGTGGAAAATCGTCGAAAGTGACAAATAATGAATAAAGAGCTTTTATCTTCATTACGATACACCCCTCTATCAGAAAAGAAAAACTTTCCAATTTCAACACGTGCACCAAGCGAAACGCTTCGACACTCGACACCTAGTATAGCGCCAAGTGGAACGTGCGAGATTATATAACTCAGTTCTTCGGCGAGAAAAATGAAAGCGGGATTTAATTCGTCCTTGACCGTAGTTTAGCAACCTCTGGGGAAAAAGTTCGCGATTTTCCGCGAATCGAACCTCGACTTTCACTACCTATGCTTAATAATGTATATACAATACACTCGTCCGACAATCATATAGCATTACATATTCAAAGAAATGCTACTTTTCTGAAGAAATCATTTCAAAGGAAACGGGTCGTTATTTAAAATGGAAATGGATTTTTTTTGTGAAAATAAAAATGTTCTTTTTACTCCGAAATTCGCCGTGTCTCTTGATAATGATTATATTTTCATTTACTTCTTGCATTATATATATGTTGAAATAGATTTTCGTTTCGATTTAATTCGCCGCACGCTCTCTCTCTCTCTCTCTCTCTCTCTCTCTCTGTCTCTCTTGCGTTCTCTCTTCTTGAGATGATAATTTCCATTCAGCTCCCTGACAATCTTAACGACGCACACTCGCCGCGCGTAATCCTCCAGACACTTACGGAGCACTGCCGTCGTTGTCGCTTCTTCTCTCTCTCTCTCTCTCTCTCTCTCTCTTCTCTTCGGCTTTTTCTAGCCGAGCGTTTTTATTCGCTGCCTTTTATGCTAAGGGTCTCTGTTTTGTAGTTGCGAGCAATTGAGTTGTTGATTTGTGCTCGGGTTTGAAGTTGGACGAGCGTGAAGCGAAAAATGGCGGGCTTCAATTCCAAGTCCCCAAATTGCAGACTATTGCGTAGAATGTGGTCCGAAGAATGTTTTTTATCGACTGAAAGCTCTCGCATAGAGGATGTTTCGACGAAAATACAAAAGGACAAATGATAAGCATTGTTGGGAGTGGGTATATCTGTGTATATATATAGATTGTCTAAGATACTGCAAGGCCGTGAACTTTTCTGCGAGAGAGAATAGAACTCTATAGAAGACTGGCCTATGTGCTATAACTTTTCTCCTAGTTTGCGTAGAAAATATTGTAATCTTTTTAAGGCTTTATTTGCTACAAAGCAAATTGTTCGTAAGATTGATCGATAATAGCAGTAGGTTTATTCCCCGCGTGTAAATATGTAAAAACGAAGACAGAATACAATCCCTGGTATAAAACATCGAGCTTGTTTAACAGTGATGTATATGTTACCCTGAAAATAGTATAATAATAATAATTAGGCAATATTTTGTAAAAAGTCGAAATGGCTAAGAGGTGGGGAAACATAGTATTTAACTATATTGAATTTAAATTTAACCCGTAATTCTTAACGAGTAATCGTTAATGACATAACGATATTGAGTTGGGACCATAAGTCTACGCTACTACGATATGACCATCCTGTTTATATTGGGATTATTCTACAATGACTGGTACAAAAAAATAATTAAATGAGATTCGAATAAATTTTCAGTTACGAATGAATGTTCACGGACGGTAACGATATCATCGTTACACTCAACAGAGCGATATCACCGATCCGACTTTTGACTTTTGAGAACATCGTTGAGTGTGCAAAGATTGATCAATTCAGTTTTAATGGAGAAAGATAAGCTCGGAATAATTTTTAGCTCTTTCAGGTGAACTGTATACTGAACTGAGTGAAAAGTGAAATGTTCGAGCGAATTATGTTGATTTTTTTCTTGTGTTTCACGATGAGTAATGCGATTAAAAGCTTTTTTACGACCTCGCGCATATACCAATATGGGATGGTATATGGGTCGTAATATAGGTCGCATATGGTAAAAACTGGAGAATGAATGAAAAAAAATTCAATGAAGGAAGATTATGAAATTTAATGAGATTTGATACTATCTAGTTTGCAATTTCCATATGCGAATAAGCAGTATTAGACTTGTGTATTCGATAGAAAATGCGAAGATTTGCTTGAAGGGCAAACAAATTCATATTCTTTTTAACTGCAGACTTAAAAATAGATTTGATACGCGAGGTAAAGTGTCGGCTGTAAAGGAGTTTACATAACTTACATTTATTATGACCCGTTTCACGTTTAATCAGTCCCTCGGTATCGTGAAAAAAAGAATTCCCGCATTTTCTCCTCGGAATTCATTACTTATCATGATTATAATTCTAGGGGAATGAAAATATAGCGCGCCTTGCGCTTGCGCTTGCATTCGTCGTTTACTCTCTCTCTCTCTCTCTCTCTCTCTCTCTCTCTCTCTCTCTCTCTCTCTCTCTCTCTTCGAAATGGCCTTCATAAATATTATTGTAAATATATATATCTTCGTATAATAAATTTAATACATGACGTAAAGAACCGTAAAGAAATACCTGGCAATTCGAGAAAATTCGACGTTCTTCTTTGCCGGACGCGGGGGTGAGCGCTAAAGTTGAGTGGGCCGATTTCCTCATTGCTGACATTTGACAAATTTGAGGCTTGGCTGTCTCGTGAGCCACGCCGAGATGCGAGATAGGCTGTAACACACGCACACACACACACACAGACACGACCAAATTCATTCAATTTAAAATATTGTCCAACTTTCTTTATAAAAGAAATATATATTGCTTTGTAACTTTGATTTTACACGCAATTATATTATATATAAATATACATAGTTTGTGTCCATGTGTAATATTTAATAACAGATTTATATTTAATAACGACTTTGGTAAGTAGTTAGTTGTACATATTATATAATAATTTTATTTCTCAAGTGCTTTTTACATTATTAACATTTAACATTACGTATATATGCGTATAAAATTACTATTTTCTGTAATTAGTTGTAGTATGAAATAATTTGATCAATAAATTGTATTCGTAGCTAGAGCTCGATTCGTAAATTCCAGCCAAAATAGATAATAAGTTCTGTAATGAATAACGGTTTATCTTCATAAATCGTTTGATGCTATTACGAAGGAGAAAACTATTTAAAATTTGTGTGTTTTTAATGAAAACTGCTTCTCCGAGCAGCTATTTTGTAGCTACAAAGTATAGAAAATAGGCATGAAATATGAGAAATGTTAAGAATGCAAACTTTAGCTCTTTGAAACTTGAGAACAGTTCGTGAAAAAATAAAGACAATCATGAAAGTAGATAGTGCTGAAGAGTAGTTTAAAAATATAAATTAAATATAAAAAAGAAAAAATAACTGTAACCGATGAATCTGTCAAAGGATACGCATATACGTCATGTATATGCATATACATTATACATTATACATTATGTATTCAGTATTCATTTTCATATTTAAAGTTATATCGAAGGTATCCAGTTTAGTACTGTATAGTATACATAGGTAAATAGGTACGTTTGTGACGGATGCATATGCTACATTGATTTGGTTATTAGACTATCATAAAAGTAAGAATGAGATTTTTTTACTACTGTACGGAATCGAAGTGAAATAAAATAGGACTCGGATCTATGCGCGATACCAAAAACGAATTCGTCTTCAAATTAACCGAATTCTGTTCTCATCAAATGAGGAAGTCACCCGGACAACGAAATCAATCGTCGGCTCGACCAAGGCTAATTATCGGAACTTCTAACATCCTTTTAACGTCGAACAAATCAATCTATAATTTATCTATTTTATAAGTCACGAATTTCTTTTGTGAATTTCGCGACAGTTTGTTATAGTTATAATTGCGTGCTGGATAAATGATGACAAAACAATTCTTTTAGAGCGGGAGTAATCAAGTAAGAGACAGAAAATTGAAACTCTTATCAGAGACTATTTGAGCCGTAGTAGAAAATCTCGACGGCAACTTTGACAAGGTCAGTTAGTTTAGCGCTTTTCGGATGGACCTTCCTTTTTTAACGCATGAAGCTTCTAAGAAACTTGCAGCTCATTTAATCGAGTGAACTTTTTTCTAACTGTATATCTGACGGATAAAAACTCGCGAGATATGAAGTAATTAAACCTTACCCAAGCCACCCTTCATAGAGCCTCTTCTCCTGGGACTGGAAAGGACGGTGACTTCTGTATCTGTGTCGTTGAGCTCGGTCAAGTCACTGGTCGACTTCCTAGACATGTTTTTCTCGTTTTTAGTCGCAGCTTCATTTCTGCTCTCCTTCTTGACGGCTTCGTTCAAGCAGCCCTGGCTCTTGTTTAAGTACTGTTGCGAGGTCCTTCCCTGCTTCGTTTTCTGTATCTTCGAGCCCTCCCTGGTTAACTTGCCCATAGGATTGCCAGGACTATTCGTCTCCGTTAATTCGAGTTCCGATACGTCCTGAGCTTTTGGCGACGATCTCCCAACTGGTGTTACTATGCTCGGTGAGCTTAAACTTGAATTTCGTCGACGATCTGCTTTTGGTCCACTCGCGTACTTGAGCGAACTCGAGGCTTGACTGTGGATGCTGACGCTCGGGGACAGCGGCGACTTCGGAGGATAGCTCAGGGTCTTGCTGATGTTGCGCCGAGGATTGCAGAACTGGAAAATCGGAGATTTCGCTCGACTTGGCGACATGCTACCTGGACTTTTTGAAGTACACGTGCCTGGAGTGCCGCAGCTGCCGCCGAAGAGACTCGGGCTCTTCGGCCCAGCTAGCGAACTGCCACCATAGAGACTAGGACTCTTTGGCGCTGAGAACTCCTGTTGGAACACACACCAATCAACCTACTATGGATTATAGTTTCACTATTGTCTCTCGTATTTTAACGGGGGCCAATGGTAGTAGAATTAAAAAATTATAAAAATAACTATAATTATCGAGCAAGATTCGACACGACTTAAGTTTGTGAGTTTAAGTTTAAAGGATAGTATGAATCTGCAGTAGAGCTGGCTTAACTTATTAAGCTATGCTTCAAATATTTCCCACAACAACGATCATTAGCACGACGAAGAAGAACTTGACTGACAATCAATCAGAATCAGCAACAATCAGAATCAGCAACAATCAACACAGTTGCAATCACAGTTCTGATTATCAAGTTACAATTAACGTAATAACATACCTGTGGGCTCTTGGCATCGACTGCGCGTACAAAGTCCTCGAAATCGAAGTTGGTGTTGGGTGTCTCAGCGACAGCCTGCCCACCCGAGCGAAACTCAGGAGGAAACTCGAAGACGCGAGGTGTACTCGGAGATCTTCCGGACAGTTGGCTGTTCGGACTCCGTTGGCCTGGAAGCTGAGGCAGCTGGCGAGGACTCTTCGGAGACTTGGGGAAAGTCAAGGCTGGACTACTCGTGTTACTGCTGCTCGAAGCCATTTCTAATTTTCTTCCACTTTTTTCTTCCACTTTTTTCTTCCACTTTTTTCTTCTCACTGAAAATTTTCACCTGTGAATGCTGCAAGTTACTGAAACGAAAAGATTTTTTTGTCAAATCTATATTATTTGCACTCTATGCAGTTCTCTTACTATTTTTCTAGATCCGACACTTAATCTAACTTATCAAAGAGGCGAATCGATTCTGAATAAAGAATAAAGAATCATATGAAATATTGGCGATTACTCTATTGACGAATACTAGACTATGAATTTTGCTCGGCATTCAAAAGTCAGCATGAATTTTAGAAACGTTTTCATCCATTCATCCATTCTCACGAGTAAGACCATAATACGGACATCATATGGGAAATAAAGCTCGCTCGCGCTTTGTACACCGCACAAAACACTGCGACATCTGTTATTTTTTCTGTATTACGTCATCGTTCTACCATTTCGGCTCTTTTACTCGACGCATGGAACATTAGAGAAAATACCCAGGAAGTGTTTGACTTCTTTTTAAAGGCTTTGCTCCGCGCGTGAAGAGGGTGGGGGGGGGGGGAATTGTTATAGCTGCTTTCGATTCGATCCGGGCTAACGCTCTCACTGGCAAATAAAAGTTTCTTTCCGACGAAATGACTTCTACATTTCAGCGATTCACGAAAGTAGGCTAGATTAAGCGATAGTCGATATGTATATGGCCAACAAGTTATGTTCACTGAAAACGTAATACTCGTCGTATATATTATATATATATATATATATATACAGAATTACAGAAATTTTAATTGCTCAACGTACTACGAAAGCAAAGTCGAAACTGAGGTAGAAATTTGGAAACCCAACAACCGATACTTATTAATCTAGAATTGACTCGGTACTTGCTGCAACACCTGGACTTTTTGATATTAGATAGGTTGACTTTGTAATTCACCGTTTTCCATGTTTGCCATTTCTGCTGAATTTATAATAGCTTTTCTAGAACAAAAGTTTGGATTGACTTGCAAAGTCGAAAGTATAACGCCTGACAGCTTGCAAATATAGAGCCATAAGAATTTGCATAATTTTCGCATTTAAGCGAGGCGCATACCTAGCGAATACCTTCGCTAATATGCCAATATTTAGAATGGCTGCGAGAAAAATGAGAAATTTATAAAAATATTCGTCGTTCTGCCGCGACTTTGATTCGCGGTGCAGCCGCGCGTACGCTCAAAATCGAAACGAACGCAAAATCAGAGATTAAATCATTTTAATGCCCTCGGTCAAACTTATTGTGTGCCTTTTTCGATTATTCTCAGTGATATTTTTAGCGAATTTTTCGTTTCACGTATCTTTCATCGGAAACATTATACAATATATAAAAAGTTCGATACTCCTGGTATTGCGATATCGAGTGACGCTGTGTGTTATGAGCCGATATGTAACAGTTTCAGCGCACGTGTCATTTGTAGTACAGAAGGTAAAAAGCATGAATATAAAGCATGAAAATTGAATCACAAGAAAATTGCTGATAAACAAGTCAATTCAATGTACGAGATTTTCACAGGCTGAAATGAAAACTCGATTTTATTTGTTTTTTAATATAAACAAACAAATCTTTAATTTTCGTAAGACTGCGTCAATTCGTGTGAGTGTTTGACCGCGCTTGATTATTTATTGCATGAAACTCGTGAAAATCTATACGTGCGAAGCTTTGCATTATACGATCGCTTCTATAACACGGCATCATATTTGCCAGCCGTAGCCAATGTCACTTGAGCTAACGGAATTCTCGAACAATACATCCTGTGAAAATTGCCGTCGTGCATTATTGTCTCCTCAACAATAGATCTCGATTGAGTATAGAGAAATGAAATAAACGAATAATAAGAAACAGAGCTTTAGAGCATCTAAAGCTCATGATCTAAGTTCATGAAAGAGTAAAACCCACCTAATGCCGTATCGTCAGGAGGAGAGTCGAGCTTCCTCTGACCACATTCCAAGCCGCTAGTAGCCATACCAGCTTATAATGCATTTCCTCAAGCAGTAATAATAACGGAGTTGTACGCGGCGCCGAGACAGTAGTGTCTTTGGCGCCACGACATACCAAGCTCATCGATTGGTTGAGTAGCTTTCATTACGGAGAGTCATCTCCAAGTGGTAAGGTCTTGGCTACCACAATTCTACTGCGTATCTCTTGTTCACTTCGATTCGAAATTCTCCATCGCAGATGCGAATTGAGTCTCCCCGATCGATCAACTTCGAGAGGAAATCAGTTTAACGAATTTAACACTTATATATACGTATATATACACACTCCACTTCGCATGCTTCCAACCTGTTGATACACCCGCAAGCTCAATCGGTACTTTCTTTCAATCATTTAAGGAAACTTTCCATTGTCACAATTACTCAAGATTTACCCATGGACTAGAAGGATTCATCGGACGTACTGAGAGAGTAGAGAAAAAAGATATACAGGGGAAAGCTCAGCCACCGCGCGACAGCTCTTTCTTCCTCGGCGCTCAGCGCAACACTGAGCTTTTCTAGCCTCTACTTCTCGACATTACCCCTTCGAAGAGAGAGAGAGAGAGAGAGAGAAAGCTTCACCCCTCTCTGGAGGTGCGCATCGAATATGTGTACGAGATGTTTTTTCTCTCCCCCCCCCCCCGCCTTTCTCTCTCACTCTCTCTCTCACTCTCTCTCTCACTCTCTCACTTTCTCTCTCTTTCGTTCAGGGATTTTGCGATGCGCTTCAAAGATTAACGTTTACACCCCGGGGCGAATTGTAAATGTTTGGAGATTTTTATTGACTAGTGGGGGCGAGAAATCGATGACTTATTGCATAGGGTGAAATTTCATTAACGCATCTGGCTGTATAACTTTTAGGAATACGAATTTTCAATTTAAGTGTGGGTGCGAACGAGATAAAAATATTATAAATTAAAATTCTGAGATATAGATATTAATCTCTCGTAGACGAGAGGTAAAATTGCTAGACCTGCAGAAATTGTTCGAATTGAGGCGACAGGCACTGAAATAACGTTCTCGAAGGCAGATCAAGCTAAAGTTACAATCAAGCTAATACAACTTATACGGCTTTAGTTGCCCGACGAAACGTGTGTATACGTTGAGTTATCAAATACGCTATTCAATTAACTTTCAAGACTATAATAATTCATTAAAATTGCTGCTCATGACATAATGTTGCTCGAGATGATACTAAATAGGTATTATGTAATACTGATGTATAAACCTATATATAATATTATATCAGGTATACGTCTTCGCACACACTCACACGGCTTTATTGTAGAATAATGCGAAAGCGGACACGAGGTAAATTGTATAAAATTCTATTTTTGTCTTCTTCTTATCAGAATGTATCGATAAATACTCCGGTTTTGAAATACCAATCATGAAGTAATTAGGAATCCAAAGGATCGTACACGGCTCATATACGCGTGCGGCGCGTCGCGACAAGCGAGAGGTGTAAAGAATTTCACACATATCCGATCGATACCGTATATCTTCAATCTATATACATACTGCTGACAAATTTCTAAATTGACCATCCACCGATAGATTTATTTTCACATACCACATACAAATTTACATAATCTAGATGTCCGTAGATAAAATGCTATTGAATTATTTAACTTGCCGCATATCAGTTATCGCGATAACTTTGAAAACCGCATTCACCCACATAGCCTCACACAAGAAACCATACACCTGGTTTTGCGTAACTCTATCAATGATAATCTCCTATCGATCCATCGTTGTTAGAAAATAATTTCAATTCCAACGCAATAATCCTTGCGCAGACTATTTTAATTAAGCATCGGCTAATGCTTCCTCTCTCCTATTTCCCCCACTATAGGCGCTTCATATAATAACGTATATATTATGAATTTTTGAAAGTTCTACCTCTTCAAATCTTCAATGTCAAATAATCATGTCATCCACAATAATCGGTTTCTGTAACTTAACTGTACCCTATTTAGTGGTGAAGGCCATATTGATCCTTAAAACCTGCTATTTTAACTAAAATTCCGTATGTGTGATTTTAATATTAATCAATTTGAAGTTATCTTTCCAACAAGTTACAGTAAATAATTGATGGTTTGTAATCATTTTAGAAAAGGTAGGAACATTCGCTTTTCCCATGTTAATATTTCCTATATAAATGTTGAGGCGCTTGATCATCCTATATTTTATATATATTGTATATCAATTTGAGCATTTACTATTCAGAAGAGACAATATCTCTGTTCGAACATACACAAATTCAAAGGAGCCTTTAAAATAGCAACTATTAAGATCTAATAGCAGTTGACGACATCGTCTTCACATCAAACAATCGATTTAACGATATAATTTAAGTCCTGCAAAACTCAAGAATTTCGAAAAACAATTTTACAAAAATGAGAAGTTTACAACAACAGAAGCGATATAAAATATACAAGCGATTCAAAGACGATCTCACTTGACGTAGTACTGATATTACTTGGCTACAAATGAAGAAACTTTGAATTGCACGTTTCAGTTTTGCTTTCATATTTAGAGCTGACGTAATGTGTAAGGTTATTTTGTAATTATACGAAATTACAGTCATTACTATCTTCTTATCGTTCTGATTTAATAAATATTAAATAAATAAATAGCAATGACGTGAGAGAAACGTGTAAGCACGATAGTTATACCTTAGAGACTATCAGTAAGGGAGAAAAGCTATACAGTCAATCGTTGCTTCTTGGATCCCGTTTTTCTTCTTCTTTAATACACGTCCCTTTGGAGAGAATTTTTTCCCTTCCTCCAACGTCATTTGTTTCAATTTATTTCATCCCCCCTCCCCCTTTCTCTTACCCTCTTACCCCCTCACCCCCTCACCCCCCCCTCTCCCTCTCTCTCTATGTTTCTTACTCGTCTTGTATTTTTTCCATCCGACGAAAAGTTCACGTTTCCTTCTCTTTTTCTCGCACGACTGTTATGCTATTTATCCGAGACTATTCGGTGAGAGCTGAATGTGTCTTTCGCAGGAGCAAAGCGACGAGAGATGAGGAAAGTTGCTCTTCGAAGTATTAATCCTCGTGATGGCGCGCCAACACGGTATACCGATTCAAACCGAGGCGATGTATTATGGGACTAGGAAGCGTTAGTTTTCTTTTTCTCTCTATCTAAACGGATTTCCATCCATGAATAAACTGATTTTTAAATCGGACAGAGTCGCAAGCGATTGTACAAGCGTGAATTCGCTGAGATTCCATTTATCCAGGTGTATAAGCAACCGCATTCATTAATTCAGTCTATTGTTCGTGTTTCTCGAACTCGAGAACCGAAGCTGCTTTTATCCGAATCTGAAAAAGGTCGCTACAAAAAGCCGCGATGATTATAGACCTGCGTCCGTGTCGATGACAAAGCTTCCGCGATATTGCAGCTTCGTATCCAACAACAGGTAGAGTAATTTACGAAGGCGAGTAGCACGCTTTCTGCAGCTGCTGTTCCAGATAAAAACCTTTCATTCCTGTACTTATCTAATGTGTATTGTACATTTAATAGCTTCCTTTACCTTTTTCATTACAAATATCGATCGCGAAATACGCGCGGTAATGTGAAAGTTTCTAAATGCGTAGCTTCTAAATGCGTAGCTTCTAAATGCCTAGCTTCTAAAGCGGCATACGTGGATGAGAGAGTGGATAAGGACATTCTGGTTGATAGTCATTGTTTTGCCATTAGAGTGGTATTGATTTTTTCTTCCGAATACCGACTGTTTGTATCATGGTCAAAGGTGAGCATTCGAATAATGATTAATGGAATGTGTAAAAGGAGAATATTTAAGTTGGATCGTATGCGTATGTGCATTTCGTTTGTGCAGAATTATCAATTCATGAACTACACTTTAACTACTCTTTATTCAAAATTTTATTGGAAATGCAATACTAACTCGATTTTGATGTGCGCATTTATTGAAAGCATTAGCGAAAAATCTCACGTTAATGTATATTCCCATGTATATACCCATGTATATTCCCATGCATATTCCCATTTCATATACAACTGGAATCAAATCGATAACTGAAATTTGAGAAACTTTTTCAAAAACAAACAATAGAACAATTCCTTTTTTGCAGTCTTTCAAGAATCGTTTTAACAAATAGTCAGTTTATTTCAGTCTGTTTCTGTCAAGTTTCTTATTAGTTATTTACGTTTATTATTTTTGTTTCCATGATCGACTGACGTTACACACTTCGGAGGCCTTGAAACACGTTTACAATATTTCAACTTTTATAATAATAACTAGCGTGCCCCACACGCGCCTTGCATCGCTTCGCGTTTTGAGTTGACGACCCGACCGTCGACGCACACCCGTCAAGACTAAGCTCGTCCTACGTATTCGCATATCACATGTTTATTACTATTTAAATAAATATTAAGATAGATCACGACAAATACGTAGATGAAGTATATATTGATAGTACAAACAAATAAATATTTCAGATATTTCGGCTTTGCAAAATTTTTTTCGTATTTCTGAAAAGAAAACCATTATTGTTTAATACAATTATTCAGTGGTAATAATTGCAAAACAAAATTTTGTTCTCTCCTATCAAAGATTGGGACAAACGACAACAACAAAAACTATACAATTTATTGTATACTTTTTGTTCAAGAGTCAAAGACAATATGTAAGTACGAATCTCTTTAGTGCAGTTTTCAATAAAAAATTCACGAAGGTAGATGCAATACCAAAGAAGAGTTTAAAAGTTTTGTAATCGAGCGACCTATCAGAGATTACGATTGTAAACTGTAGGTTTTTAATGTACAGGGTTAGTTACGAATAATAAACATTAGAAGACGCCGTTGAATCGAAATTTTCAGAAGTTTTCTTGCGAAACATTACATTTTATAATTTATTTTAATTTCAGACAAAAATATGTATATATATGTGTATATATATATATATATACATTACTTATTATAGTTATACGTATATTAAGTAAATGATATTTAAAAAATATTTGTAATGGTCTTAATGTATTGTGAAATAGTGCGTCTTTGATGTTATTTTCATACTATACCATATAAAACAGTATACTATAGTATGCCAATATTAATGTAAACGTTATAAGTGCAACTTATAAGAGGCAAGGAATGTTTGAATAATTTGTTCGCCTATGAAGTAGAAACTTGTAGAAACGACTTTGTAGAAACAAATAAAGAGGCATATATTCAATTTAATGAATTAGGAAAGAAATATTGTAATCATATACTTGCAACTTGTTTTACAGAATATTCAACAATAGATCAACAATTTGGAGAAATGTATTCTATTATTTATAACTATTCTATTTTCTATTTATTTACCAAATTAAATAAAACTACATGCAACATTTATTTGTTTAGGTTTATTGCTTATTTGAAGATAATCCTAGTTGTACTTGTCTTTTTAAACTTTGCATAGATGACTTTTGGCAATGACACACTGAACAATTCTCCATTCTCAATTGTAAGGCCGTTGACATTTTTATTTATGTAAAGACCTTGTATCGGACAATGGGAATAATATCATTTTTGCAAGAAAGTGTTAAATGGTGTTTTTACATTGATTAAAGTTAAGAAATTCTTCGTCACAACCCAGTTACAAAGTACACGAAGAAAGTATGATTGTTAATGTATGATTAAATATGGTTTTGGTTAAGCTTAAGGTTATTATTTCGATTGTACATGGAAGATTAGTTAACAAATTTGAAAAAGCATTCGTAGAGAAAAGAAGCATCTGAACATTTGAAATGGTATTGAGGAATTGAGAAATCTTTTCGTAAGAAATACAATACATACATACAATGCTTTATTTCTTGTTTCAATTAATGAATATTAATTTTGTTTACTAAGCAAGCAAATATGGTAATATTAAATCTTCAGAATTGACTAAATACATCAGTACTGCTCAATAAAAGCAATACGAATACCGAAGAAGCTGAACTTGAAGATACACTTTATGTAACTACATGTATTTTATATTTAATAGATATTTTTTTTATGAAGAATTCAATGAAATTTCAACAAGAGTCATTCTGGCTATAATGAGTTTGTATGCTGAAAATCGCGTTTTTTAGTATAACTGTTTTAATGATCTACAACTTGTCCATTTCACTTTTTTGTGTAAAATGAATTAAAATTTGATTTTTCAATAAATCATTCCGAATTTATCGATTCTAGGTGTCAATGTTCTTTCTGGTCGTTCGTGGATTTATACATAACACACACGTGAAGCATTTGTAAGAAAAAGTCGCAATAGTCTTAGTCGCAATAGCTTATATACTTATAGCTTATGTATATTAAACGGAATCCGCTAAGCTCTCGTAAAACTTCGATGGAAAAGTTTAATTGGCTCGGAATTTGAGAGTTTGACAAACCACTTGCAGCTCCCCTCGAGCTCATTAGGTCGACTTTATTTGGAAACTTCTTGACCTACATGTACCGAAAAAGAGGCATATTTTTGAAACTATATTAAGGAATTGTTATTATATACCATTGCAACGTATTCGAAAATAAAGTTAGATTTTTGTACATCTGCATCGCGTATAATGTACAGCATCGTGTGCTACTCAGCAACAGCAGAAACAGAGCCCCTTTTAATATTTTCGAAATCCATAGCTCAATGCTCCGTCAAAGTTTTCAACACTCCAACAGTAGACATTACCAGTACCACCAGCCACACCAGTAGCTCAAATGATTTTCAGCGCCTCCATCGCCTCCAGCGGTTATCTCACTTACTACAGCTTATCCAGAAATCGACGTCACATTCACTATAGTTCCGGGAATTTCCAGCATTTCTATAACATGTTACTATTTTCGGCATACGGCTTTCAGCGTTCAGTCTTCAGCGTTCTGCCTTCAGCTTGAGCAGTTCAGTCACGCCACATGTCATGTAGTATACATGTAACGTAACACAGCAGTCTAGTAGATGAGAGCGACGCTGTGCTATAGATCGTGCGTATAGCGCTAAAACTGTTTATACTGAACTATCTTTAATAAACTCTCTACATCAAACGATCGTCGCGAGTCAGATTGTTTATAGATTTACGATATGAATTTTATGAAACTGCAATAAGGAATTGTAATAATATAGTTTGAGTGACAATATGGGTTTAGACAAATTTCGTATTATATTTGACAAAGAGGAGGCAACTTTCGCTCCAGGAGATATTGTCACCGGGCATGTTGTTTTGGTTTTGTCCAGCTTAAAAAAGTTCCGAGGTAAGTGTTGAGCCGAAATTTCAACTTAAGTTGAACTTCAAATTTTATTTTTTTATGTATTGATTAAAGTGTTAGAAAGTATAGCAATATTCTTGTTCAACAATAAAATGAGAGTTCAAACGTGTTTTTAGTATCTGTTTTTAATCAGTTAATTACTAATGGCATTGACCCATTTTTAAAATCAAATACATTCTATCTAGCGCCGAAACTCTCTCTCTCTCTCTCTCTCTCTCTCTCTTTCTCTCTCTCGCTTTTCTTATACCCAAAATATGTATACACAAACTAGAAAGTCAGTCCTAACACGCGAATCGTGTGCGTATGTGCAAAGGATGTTTTGAGATCTAACTTCCGAATTAGTGGTTACATGTATATATATATATATATATATATATATATATATATATATTGTACATTGTATATGGAACCACTTCATGTAAGTATATATGTGGGTGATTTCAGGAATTAAGCTTAGAGCTAAAGGTGAAGCAAAAGTCCACTGGACGGAAAGACATACTGTAACTGACAAAGAAGGCCACAGCCGGTCAGAAACAAAGCATTACGACAGCTCAGAATTGTACTTCTGTTCAAGAGATACATTAGATGGCCCTGCTGCTGGTAAACAAAATGTCGAAGTCTGTTCAAAGTCTGTTTTGTGCGAATAAAGTCTAATGGAATAAATATGAATTATTATAACAGGTCAGGAGACTGTGTCATTAGCAGCAGGTCGCTATACTTACCATTTCAGCTTCTCTATACCATTAGACGTTCCTTGCAGTTACGAACACACTATTGGATATATTCGATACACTGTTAAAGTTATAATTGACAGACCGTGGAGATTCGATCACAAAGTAATATCGGGCTTCACCGTTATCGCCGATTACGATTTGAATAGTCAAGCTCATCTTTATGTAAGTTTTTCTCGATTCACGCACGTGTTATGTGCAAACCACGTCTGCAGGAAAAGCGCAGGAAAATCCCGAATTAATAATTTAAAAAATGTTCTTCACCAGAGGGGAATCTACGATAAGATAAGTCGGCGTTTTCACTATTGTCTCTGCTTCGGAAACGCAGGAACCTTGGCGCTTGTTATCAAAAGCAAAGCTAAGGGTTTTGTTCCCGGAGAAAAGGTACGGCTAGATGTCAGCTATCATAATACTTCGGATGCGACAGATGCAGAATCGATGAAAATATCTCTGGTCAAGGTTTCAATATTTCATTGAATATATTGTTTTATCGATGAGAAAACGATGAAAAAACAGCTGCTTACACAACGTTATCCTGTTCACTAGGAATTATCTTTCCATGCCATGGGTAAAACGAAGCGCGATAGAGTAGGCATAAGGCACGCAACAGTGGCTGGTCCTTTCCCTAAAGAAGGCGAACAAAAATTATCTATCTCAGTACCTCCAGTGGCACCTTCGAATCTCGACCATTGCAGGATTATCGATCTCTCGTACGAAGTCGTCCTTAAAGTCGAAGTAACTGGAATGTAAATACTTAATATTGTATTAATCGCGATAAAAAAAAGTAAACTTGCGCCTCATAATGCGAAGCATATACTTTCAGGCACCGTGATATCAAGAGTTTCTATCCAGTAGAAATTGGTACAATACCGCTTTATCGTCGAATGACTAATCGGGTGCGACGTAGCAGGCTTCCTTCGACGCCACTAATGCGTCAGCTCACTGACGCTGTCGAATCCTCGTCCGAGAATGAAGAACAAACACATGAACCACCATCAATTGATTTCGTTGTTCAGAGTGCACCGCCTTATGACGAATTACGTGAGTTGACGAATTTCAATACGAAGAAAATTCATGAAATTGTCGCATTATATTTACAAAATTAAATCCATCTACGAGCTTTTTATAGTATAGTATGATTTATTTATTTTAGCACCACCTTCGTACGAGGAATGTATCGGTGGAAGCAAACTTATTGGAAATCCGAATGAAGAGGGAAATTATACTCAATTTGTGCCCAGGTATCCGGTTTACAAGTTCCCGGGATGTACATCTTGTAAGTCAGATTTCATTTCGATTACGCGACATCTATCAGTCTTACAGGATTTCACAGATTCATTTTTTCATTTTCAGAATCTTTATAAAGTAAGGCACAGATTTATATATAATTGAACACAGACAATACACCCCCAGAAAAATCGTCGAATTCGTTTGGTATGTTTAATTGACAATTTACAAAGGATGGCGATGTCTTGTTTAATAATAGCGCTACTCTGTCGACGAAACCTTCTACGAACGGCTGTAACATTAATGCAGCGCATGTCTTACTATTTAACAACGTCGAACTACGCCCTCGTGAGTAATGCGTAGATTTCGAAATAAAATTCATTCAGACTAAAGAAAGTATACTGACGGTAATACATTGCATTTTATCTACTAGTGGACGTCTACGTATCTGTGATAGCCTTAAAAAAGAATCCGTCATGAAAAATAGATATACGTTATACTATGTTGCCTTACCATATGTAATGTTTTTCTCACAAATTTAAATAATGTTATTCAAAATGAAACCTTTTTTTCTATACACTTTTTATAGAAACAATCAAATTGAGATTGATATGTTAATTTTATAAATTAATAATATATATATATATATATATATATATATATATATATATATATATACATTCGATTTATTAATTTTCGATCCATTAAGTCATTTAATAAGTTGTCATCTAATCAACTAAAAACAACCTTTATATGGGAAACTTCATTTATTAAAGTTGCAATTTTTCCTGTTCAATATAGTACGCTGAAAAATTGAAATATCAAATTGTACTTTTCAATTCCTTATACATGACTGCATCAGACGTGTACGCCATGTAAACCTATCTTAAATAAAGATTCTGCCATTTTTATGATCTTTCCTGAAATGTTTACAAAACAAAGTGGACATTCTAATTTTATTATTTTCGCGATTTTGCGCATAATTAATTTGAGATTATTTATTCAATTAACCCCGACTGAACGACTGTAAAGTATTCTATTCCAGAATAGCGCTAGCGGGTCAGCCTTTATACATGTTACATATGCGAGTCTGCAGAAACTATTTTCCAATAATGCATAAAAATAAATATATTTCACTGTCATTTCATGTCATTTTTTACTAGTCTAAATTAATATATCTTTTCATTGAAATTATAATTTTAATCGAAAATATGAAATTAAATTGATCATACTACAAATTGACTCGGAACTACTTACTGGCTAAACTAATGAAGTTTGTACAATTTTATTAATTTATTCAATATTCTATGTAATGTCGTAGATACCATAACAAATTACCATCGTTGTCTAGGACTCTTTGATGATACAAACTCCTGCAGGAAAGCATATCATACCAGTAGAGGCTTACCTTGTTCATTATTATCATTGTCGTAGTTCATATTTAATTTTGGCTAACAATGCCAATATCACATGGTCAAACCTTCATTGATTTTCTTATGAATAATTAGAAGGGTTTGACTGAGTTTGACTGGTACCTAAGTCGGAAGAACTAGCCGATTCAAAAACTTCACGTCTGTGACAATATCATAATAGTAATGTAGTCCTCAAGTTATATCAACGGAAAACATAACACACGTATATATCGATGCCTTGAAGGAATAACCGCCAATTCAAATGAAGATTTCAAGAACGGCCAACTCAGAAATAGGCTTCAAACATCGGCCAATTCAACAAATAAAATGTGTAGAAATGTATGTGATATACATTCGTAAATATGTAAATTAGCTCGGTTGAACTTAGAAATGGAAGTGGATTTCTATACATACGCAGCAGTATTTGCATCTTCAATAGCTGCACGAATAGAGCTAAATTAATGAATACGAAGACTTAATATTGTTTATGCTTTAAGACGGTTTAGCCGCATCGAGAAATTTCAAACAGATCAATTCTACTTCTTGAGATTTGAGTCTTAAATACAATGTCATATTAGAATTTGTGTTGTGACGATAAATAACTTTAATTCTGGCACGATTGATCTTTCAATAATTCACTGCACACTAGCGGCACTTGGATGCTCTTGACCGAACTAATTCCCCATTAAATAATTAATTAATAATAATAATAATTAATCCGATTAAATAATAATAATAATAATTAATTAAATATAGATGCGTTTGTGGTTTCAAACAATTGCTCGCTATCTTGGGCAATTTTTTCTCCTATTACTAAAACAATATATTATTATTTGCAATAATGTTTAGCGGAAACTTGATATTTAAAAATGAAAGTACGATATACGGGATATTGCGATATCGAGTGACGCTGTGTGATTTGTTATGTATGCGATATATAACAGTTAATGTTGTTAATTTATCAGCCGATTAATCAACGATCTGGCTTCATAGTTAGTTATAATCCCCCACGACGGTTGCCACCTTGACGTTGTGCCCATTCGCAAAATGGGCCGGTGTGGGGGCTCGTCTGGCGGTTCTGGAGCTGTACTGGCTTCGGACCAGGAGATGGGGTCCTGGAAACCAGGGAAAGGGGGTGGGGAGTGATCGCCGGTGAAACGGGGTGAACGACACACACCCTAATACCTGGCGGTAGGGGTCCCTGAGTCACGGGATCCCCTTAAAAAGGGCTCTCCCGGTTAGGCTCTTCCCGGGACGCTGCTGGGACACGGCCCCTTCTCCTCGAAACAGAGGGGGAGGGTACGTGATCAGCCTGACGGACCGGTCAGAGGCTAGGAGCAACCATCCAACCAGGTCGAGACGACTCGACAGGTTGGATACACGAAAACGGTACAATTACACGTTAATTTCACACACACAACACATTACACTACAGAACATACCACATGAGTCGTCCCCCCAAGCTAGACGGTGTGAGCCATCGTGCCTAGCTAGCTCTCTTGGCACCCGGGTTAGACGGTGTCGCTAACGATGCCTTGGGGATACCGGGCGCCCTCCCCTCGTATCTAGCCTTACCACCGTATGAGGCTCTGCGGTGGCGGACCGCATACTTCCTCACTGCTCGTGGGATCTTTATGGATAGATTTCTCAAAAGAACCAACAATTGCGAGGGGAGGGGAGGTGACGATTCCTCCAGCGGGGCGGCAACGCCCAGTCTGGAGGGAAAGGAACCCCCCTCCTCTACCTCGTTGGAGACAGGGGGGACTTCGGTCGGACTCATCTCTGGCGAGGGGGAATACGGGGTGGCACCGAACAGGGGCTCGTTAGAGAACCAGGGAGGCGCCACCTCCGAATCAGCTATGGGGCTGAAGGAGGGCTCCTCGGAGAACTCTCGAGGAACCGTAGTCGAGAGTCGCCTGACGCAGGGTCCGAGCCGGAAGGTCTCTGGGGCCCAAAGGCGTAAGATCCTGCGTCAGAAGCAGAGACAGGAAGGGAAAGGAGCCGAGACCTCGGGGTCTGAAAACCCCAGGAATCGGGGAAGTTCCCATCCTGGAACATCGGGGGCAGGGGCCTCTAAGATCCAGACCGGCAAACGCCGCAAAGGATCTAACGAGACCCCTCCCGTCAACAGGACTGCGGCCAAGAGGCCGAACCTGGAACATGGCCTCACCACGGCGAGGTTGGTTGACCCGCTGACGAGGGTCCTCGTGGGGGAGGGATACCCCGATGAAGAGCTGAATCATCATCATTTAGCTCTCATCAACGAGGCGGTCGAGGCTGAGATCTTCAAGATCGAGGCTGGACCGTTTCCCTCCTTCCAGGACTGCTTCGTTAAGTTAGGGGCAGTCGTCGTGGTGGCGGAGAATGAATTCTCAAGGGACTGGCTGGAGGCAATCGCCCCCAGTCTGCGTCCTTGGGAAGGAGCCAAACTGGCACTGTCTGAGGTGTCTGTGCTTAAGAAACCTCACCGGGCCACCATCCGGATCCCTGGTAACAGGATCAGTCCGGAGGTGGCTCTGGGGCGGATTGGGCGCAGGCACCCGGACCTTGCCGTCGCGAAGTGGCGGGTGCTAGCTGAGGAAACAAGGGAGGGACCAGAGTGTGGTACCTTCATTGTCCTCAGCATCCCCGATGCGTGCCTGCGGGTCCTTAAGAGCCGCGGGTACAGGGTACAATGGGGCCTGGGAACCATCCTCGTGAGGGTGGGCGAAGGCCCCAGGGGACAGGGCATGGGTGGCGCCGCACCGACCTAACCTCTATGGCTAGCGTCGGGGTGGCATTCACTCAGATTAACTTGCACCACAGCAAAGGTGCTTCGGCTGTTCTGGCCAGACGCCTTGCTGAGGTGCACACAGGCATATGCCTTATCCAAGAACCTTGGGTGGTTGCGGGCCGTATTAGGGGGCTAGCTGGGGTTGGTCGTCTCTTTAGAGACCCGACGAACAGCACCCCGAGGGCGTGCATCATCGTCAAGGGGCTGGAAGCAACGCTACTGCCGTCCCGGTGTAGCGGCGACCTCGCTGTCGTTAGGGCTAGTCTCCCAATGGGAGACTCAATAAAGGAGGTAGTCATTGCATCTGGCTACTTCCCCTACGACGCCGAGGACGAACCCCCACCGAGGGAGGATCAGGAACTAGTGGAGTGGTGCCAGGAAGGAAACACTCCACTCCTCCTATCGTGCGATGCCAACGCGCATCACACAGTATGGGGTAGCACAGATATCAACAGTAGAGGTGAATCTCTACTACAATATCTGGTTACAACAAATCTCTGTATTCTGAACAGGGGGAATGAACCTACATTCTTCAATGCTGTCAGACGAGAGGTTCTGGACATGACTCTTTGCTCGGAGTCTATAGTTAGCTGTATCGGAAATTGGAGGGTCTCTACAGAACCTTCACTTTCAGATCACAGACATATCTGCTTTGGCTGGAGAGCGGGGTCGCCGGAGAGGAAGATATACAGAAACCCCAAGAAAACCGATTGGGAACTGTATAGACGGTCTCTCAAGAGCGAGCTCGCGTCCTTCAGACCAGATCTCGGTACTAAGGAAGGACTGGACCACTGGGCGAGCTGCCTTGAATGGTCTATAAAGACTTCCTATGAAAGAAGCTGCCCTTTAACTTGCCACAAGGGAACCAATGGTACACCTTGGTGGAACAAGGAACTAGAACAATCACGACGGGAGGTCAGAAAAGCCTTTAATAGGGCAAGGAAGACCAGATCACCGGATGATTGGCTTCAACATAGAGAAGTGCAAAGACGCTACAAGAAGAGCGTCGACAAGGCACGGCTTAAAGGTTGGAAGAACTACTGTGAGGGGATCGAGAGATACCCTGACGTAGCGAGGCTAAACCGTATTCTGGCCAAAAACCCAGAAGTGTGGTTGGAGGCTATTAAGTTACCAACAGGGGAGTACACTTCCTCTGAGGAGGAGAGTCTGCGCCTACTGTTGGGAGCCAACTTTCCAGATTTCAGCGAGACCGCGGAGATCCAGGGGACTCCGGACCGGGCCGAAGGACCGGTGAGAGCAAACTGGGCCGAGGGGCCAGCAAGTACGAACCGGGCCGCTGGGCCATAGGACCGGAGGGCAGGAACTGGGCTAGGAGGCCGGCGAGGACAGACTGGAGCCTAGCGGCTCAAGTGGTTACTCTGGAAAGGGTTAGATGGGCGGTGAGCAACTTTCTCCCTTACAAGGCACCGGGGAACGATGGAGTATACCCGGCTATGCTGCGGGAGGGTCTTGAGGAACTCACCGGCCCGATAACCAAGCTGTATAGGGCTAGTGTTGCCATGGCACATATACCCGACATATGGAAAACCGCTAGGGTAGTCTTCATACCCAAGGCGGGGAAATCGAGTCACACTACGGTGAAGGACTTTAGACCTATCAGCCTGACCACCTTTGTCTTTAAGACACTGGAGAGACTGGTCGACAGGTACATACAGGACGAGGTCTTGGCAATATCACCACTACATCCCAACCAACACGCCTACAGGGCAGGGCATTCAACAGAAACTGCCCTGCACTCGGCGGTCCGGCAAATTGAAGGACAGTTGGACAGGAAAGAATATATGGTGGGAGCATTTCTGGACATTGAAATCGCATTCAATTGCACCTCCACCAATATTGTCCAAGAAGAGGCAGCGAAGCAGGGAGTACCGGCTACGTTGGTCAACTGGCTGGGGAACATGCTGAGCTGCAGGAAAGTCGTCTCCACGTTGGGGACAAAAACAATTACAGGAAGGGTCAGTAGAGGCTGTGCGCAGGGCAGCGTTCTGTCCCCTACCATCTGGTGCCTGGTGGCTAACGGGCTGCTAGAAGCGCTTGATGGGGGCGGGTATAGCGCCCAAGCCTATGCGGACGACTTTCTGATCCTTGTTAAAGGCAGTTGCATTGAGTTAGCTATGGACACGATGAACCTAGCGTTAAAGAAAGTGGAAAGATGGTGCAGCTCCACGGGGCTCTCAGTTAACCCGAGTGTTTTATTTGCGGACTTGGGAGAATAGGAGGACAGGTAACTTCTAAAATAAAGATTTGAACGTAGACAGTACTGTTTTAATTTTATATACGATTTATTTGACACGCTGGAAATTACAACTTCGCGTAAGACTAACGTGCGCTACTGGATCTTACTTGACACTGAGCTGCGCGACGTTCCGCTGTCCCTTTTTGAAGGTACGCTGCGCTTACCTGCGCTGTCGCGTGTCCTAGTCGTTGCTTATGTTTAATCCCCTAGGCGCGTGGGGCCTACCATAAAACAATCGCTTCCCTTCGCGCGTGGGCCCTATCATAAACATAATCGCCTCGCCGTGCTATACACTTTGCCGTAGGGATTGGGTTTCCCCGAATTTATACTCACATTCAACACCGAGTAAAATCGAGCTGGTCATCTTTACACGGAAATATAAGATTCACCGCTATAGGGCCCCGAGGCTTCAGGGCAAGATACTAGAGGTGAAGGATTCGGCTAAATATCTAGGGGTAACCCTCGATAAAAAGCTCAATTGGAAGGAACATCTCTCGGTCCAATGTAACAAGGTAATTACGGCCTTCTGGACTTGTAGAAGGGCCTTCAGCAGCACCTGAGGACTTAGTCCCAAGGTGGTTCTCTGGCTCTACAGGGCTGTACTCCTGCCCAGACTCGCATACGCCTCTGTGGTCTGGTGGCCTAGGGTGGAGCAGGTTGGGGCGGGAAGGGCCCTGGAAAGAATAAGGGGACTCATACTTAGAGGAGCCACAGGTGCAAGACGCACAACTCCAACTAAGGTACACGTTCTATTGGCTGGGGTGGAGCCTATACACCTCGCCATCATTGGCGAGGCGGCGAAGACGGCCTATAGATTAAATGCCCAGGGAAAATGGAGGCCAGGCACACGACACACCCGATTACCCAGGGTGTTGACATCCGATTCAGAAATTAACATGAGGACGGATATTATTATTCCAAGAGTTACCTTTGGAAGAAGATACACGGTGGAGGTGCCTAGCAGGGAGGACTGGAACACGAAACGGGACACCCTGCCGGGCAGCGGAGAAATCTGGTATACAGATGGATCCAAGACCGCTAAGGGAACAGGGGCGGTATACTATTGTCGCAGGGACGGAAGGGGCACTTCTCTTCCACTGGGGCAGTACGCCACCGTCTTTCAATCCGAAGTTGTAGCAATTATGTCCTGTGCCCAGAGGATTCTAGAACTCGAGACACGGGACAAGCATATCAGCATCTGTTCTGATAGCCGGGCAGCGCTGGGGGCGTTGGAAACTCACCGAACCGCCTCGGCGCTTGTCTGGGACTGTAAGAAGACGCTCAACAAACTGGCCCTTTACAATAGGGTCAGGCTATTATGGGTGCCGGGACACACTGGCATCAGGGGCAATGAGGTCGCTGACAGACTAGCC
Source organism: Apocrypta bakeri (assembly GCA_018906985.1). NCBI lineage: Eukaryota > Metazoa > Arthropoda > Insecta > Hymenoptera > Pteromalidae > Apocrypta > Apocrypta bakeri. The sequence goes on along the minus strand of JACCIA010000017.1, from coordinate 276,418 downwards.
GCTCTGGGAGCAGGAACCTGCCTACCGGGTCCAGAACCCTCGGTCGGGGCGCCTAGGTGCCTAGCCGTGGGGAGGATACTGGAATGGGTCAGGGACAAGCACACCGGAAGCTGGCTGGAAAGTCGCGACTGCAGACACTCCAGGATGATGATTGGCCCGGTACTGAATAAAGAGTGGAGTCACTGCATGACTGGCAACAGCAGGAGGAACTCCAGATGTTTAGCCCAGATCATATCTGGTCATGGGCGACTTAGACACTTTGGAAATAAAACAGGTGGTGAAGAACTGGGCACGTGTAGGTGGTGCGGGTCGGAGGAAGAAACTCCTGCTCCCATCATGACACGATGCCCGGGCTTCTGCAACCTCAGGAACCAACTACTAGGGGACTTTTTCATAGACCCACAGGAGATAAGGCTCGCCAACTCGGGCGCCATTCTCTCGTTCTGGAGAATGGCTGGTCTGCCGGAGTAGCTTGAGCAACTTCAGGGAATGGTACAATGGGCGCACAGCCTACGTGCCGGGGCCGTTTGAGGTCCCTCCCAGATAAATAATAATAATAATAATAATAGTTATAATAGCTGACTTTGTCCATATATGAACGACTGTAACACAATTGATAAGTCACAACTCGTTCTCTCCGGCGTTGGTGCGATACTGAGCTTTGCAAGCTTCTATACTTACATTAACATCGTTCTCTTAAAAAGAGGGAAAGAGATAGTGGGAGAGATAGAAAGAGAAAGATTTGTCACTTTCTCGAGGTGCGCGTCGATGAGTGCGAGATATTCTCTCTACCTCCTTCCATCTATCTCATGAATTAACAAAAACGCCAATTACCGACTAAAGAAAGCGTAGCAACTAACAAGTAATCTTAATGTATACAAGGGACGTGTTCGGATTGACAGTCGAAATTAATCTGGTTGATAAGGGAGTCTGCTTTAGAGGCATAGAAAATCGATTTTTTTTGCTTAAATGCCTTCTAAAACCATCCAAGAGTACATCTTCAAAGTCTCGGATTTAGGAGAAAATTTCGACCTACATCCTGCACGCCATTCATCAACTGTGTACACAAGGCGCCCCGACGATATTTTCAATATTCCTTAATGAAAATAATTTGTATTTTATAATTAAATATATAATGATATGCCCTGAAAATTCGCTTCGATCAATTACTTCTCTCCTTCAACAAAGATATTGGAAAATGTCTAAATAAGGGTTACATTTATTAGAAATTCCTTGCCACATAAACGACCAATACCTAGGGACACCCGCTGTGCCCTATGCCGGTTAAACGCGGAATAAGAATTACTTCCAGATCCAATGCGCAAAGGCCAACAGAAAGTGTTCTATCTAGTGAGATGAGGGACAATCCTCATCTCCACACGAGTCATTCTCTGACTGATTGATCTGACAAATTTTTTTTTTTTTTTTTTTTTTTTTTTTTTTTTTTTTTTTTTTTTTTTTCAAGTACGAACTCTGGACCAATTTTGAGAAACTCAAATTATATGACACGATAGCTCATACGATATCTTCATTTATAATTAGAAATACAACTTTATTCCCTACGCCTACCTAAGTTTAGACATTAATAGACTTCACCCTTTACTCTAACATATCTCCATTACAATGCGCGTTTCGTATTATAAGTAGTCGTACGTATATATATATATATATATATATATATATATATATATATATATACGTACGACTACTTATATATATACGTACGACTACTTATGCATATATACATACATGTGTGTGTGTGTATATATTATATGTACGACTACTTACAATACGATAATTGGCGAAGACTCGCATCTTTTGCCTTTTCTACAAGTAGCGAGCAGTTACTCACTAGGATCACCAATATTCAAATAGACGTACTCGCGTTACTGCGCGGTTGGCATATTTCTGCCGATTCGAGACGTAACGTGTCCACCTACTTGAGTTTAGAATTTCCCTTTAATTTAATTTTGGAATTATTTTAGGATAAGGTCCCATGCAGGAGCAATATTTCTTTGTATCTATGGAAAAACAAATAAAATGTTAATGGCTAGCAGAAATCTACAATAGAATGACTGTATAATTAGAATAGTTATGTGTTACATAATGCCAGTACCAGTGTATCGATTATTATTGATGAATCGATTCTATACTCGAGTTCAATATGCGTAGAAAATGAAAATGAAAATAATATACTATGCTCGAGATACGGCTAAAATAACAGATAAATGAGTACTCAATATCGAAACGAGTAACATCATTTTCTGACACTTTATCTATGACAAAGAAAAGAAATGTTCTCATAAAACAGCGTGTTTCTGTAGCCTTTTGTTAATGTTTTTATAGTTACCACTCGAAATTAATTTAAATAATCATTACTTACTTTCTTCTTACTTCTCCAGCTCACTGTAACGGGGTAGTTCTTACCTCGTGCACAACACCAGGCAGATGTACCTGGTGTTTGAGGAAACGAATTGCTCAGCTCTGCTGTTCTACCGTGCAGCAGCTTCTCCCGGCGTCCCGGCGTCCCTGCGTCCCGGCTGCTCGGCTGTTGCGCTTATATTAAGCGCGCAAATAAACAATTCGTCGATGTTGAAATACCCGCGGAGGCGGCGGTATTCGTGGGAGTTTGTTAGAAGAAGGGATTAAAGAACACGAGCCGGCGATGATCATCGCTTCAATCACTTCAATACAATATTAAAGGGCTGAGCCTGAGCCCTAAGTAAAAGTAAGTACTTTTGCTGATTTTTCACTTACAGGCTTTACAGCACCGGCACACGCACACACACACAACCAACAACACAGGTCCAAAACTCGCGCGCCTCGTTATATCATATATACTAAATGGTTTTAGAATTATAAACAATTCTTATTTCGTGGCGTCAAAGGATGCGTATTATTAGTAAATATTAATATTATACCAATATATTCTGATACCTTTTAAACTGTGAGATAAAACCGTCATTTCGAACGGTCATTGATTCCAGAAGTTTTTGAAAAAACCTTGTAAGCCACTTACATATTAAACATGGTACAAGGTCATTTTTTCGAAATCCTCTTTTCCTCTTTTCACTGAATATTCTGCAGATAAATAATGTCAGAATAATGTATTGCAATATTTCGAAGGTCGCTCATATCATTGCTGGTATCTAAAAGTTCATCAAATCCAGAATTAGCATTTCAAGAAAAAAAAAATGTTTAAACAATGTATCGCCTTGATAAATATTTTGTATGAAAGAAAACATGTTCGATCATTTGCCTATTCAATTATACGACCCGGATATGGCGTTTTCCTTTTTTTCTCGATCTATACAGACTGTCGATCTAAAAATAAAGTTACTTAATCATTAAATAAGCGAACGAGGATCGGATAAATTTAGTAAGACGAATTCACTGGAATTGAATTAACCGATGTGTCTATATACAAAGACATTCATTAGTTGAGCCTATTGTTCCTTTGGCAGAAAAAATTCGCTGCATAAAAGTAAAAAAGTTCAATTATGGTGCATGGCCTCAACGACAATGACCAAGGTTGCGCGATATTGAAGAGTCGTCGTGTCCAATAGGTGTAGAGAACAAAGAACAAAAGTAGTTTACAAAAGTGACCAGATAGAAACATACAATTCTTATAATACTTGCAAACAAAATATCAGCATGTTTGTGTATTAAGTAATAAGGAAACTCAATGTAAGTTCTACACTTATATCTCAGTTTAATACTTATATTTATTATGTATACATCCTCATTCTACTTATATAGCTAGGGAGCATAGATGATCGGTCACTAAAATAAACATCTTTCTTACTACATGCAATTATTAAGAATTTCATAACCTTTGAATATTAATGATTAATATATTATTTCTCTTCAACTTGGCAGATCTTTTTTTTACATATATATAGATATTTCATTTTTATAAAACCTAGATCAAACACATGGTAGATACAATGTAAACGAGTAAATCAATATTTTAGTTATAAATTTTACCCAAGTGCAAAGAAAACGGATACTTTAATTGCAGAAAATTATTATTGCTCTATTAATTATTGCTTTATTAATTGTTGACATACTGCTGTCCCATCCTGTCAAATTACCTAATTTTTGTCAAATACATATATATACAAGTTCAAACATTACATAAGTTGTTGTTAATTCTAATGTCTAATTCTAATTTAATGTCATATCAAGAAATTATCGTTTAAGCAATGTAAATTAAAAATCCACCGTACAGTTTTATTACTGCGAGATAGACTTGCATATATCACTCATCATAATATGAAAACGAACGACACAAGTTAATTAGACTGTTTTATAGTCCCACCTTCGCTGGGAAAATCTCCCTGTCAAGACCATTGTCCATTGTAAAGGACAATGTAGGTTATACGGATACTTTTGGAAGCTGAGACGACGAGGCCTACAGCTAGATCACAATTAGCTACACTTAAAGTCTGGAACCACGTGTATTTTATCCGACAATAATTGCATAGATGCCAATGGAGTTAGTTTCTGTAAACAGAAAAAAAACTGAATTTTTTTATTGCTATTTTCATAATGCTAGTAATTGTTAGTTACGATAATAAGTACAAAGTACACGTTTGATTGTGCATCGATGATTTCAGACATGACATATAGATATTCATTCTCTGGGCTTGAATATGTAATTAATTGACATAATGGGTTGCATCCTCACAGTAATAAAGGATTGCATTATAATTGACAATTGTACTTCCGCTTGAGCAATAAAGTGCAAATACATTAGACAGGAATGTTGCAGGTAAGAAAAGATCGGTTCAAAAGATTATAGAGTAAAATCTAATGGAAAGCTACAAAGACACGAGTTTCTGGCTAGAAAATGAATGAATGCTTCAAATATCCGATAAGATTTTAGATGAAATTGACTCGTTAATTTGAATGTAGGTCGAGAGTTAGCTCAATCTCCGAATATTTCAAGGATATGTTTTATAAAAATTGTTGTTTGTTTTTATAATTAAAAAAATATTTATAATTTTCGAAGGTGAACGAAGACTTGTTTAAACATACCGATAAACCGTCTATAAATGGGAGCCCATAAACGTCGAACTGTGAGTTGGAAATAGTTTTTTTATAATAGATTGAAGAAGAAGCAATGGGTGTCTACAGACGAGAGCGCATTTTATTTTATAGACCAGTGTCGGTGGACTACATGGCTGCTGCTGCCCAGGACTCCCAGGAGTATTCAGTAAATTTGTTAAAAAGCTTCGTAGCAACAGGTTGATCGGTTGTACCCAGCGCTAACCGCGGTCACATTACGAACTATCTAGAATCTGAAAAATTCCTCGCTCGGTCACGGTGGCTCGATCGCTTATCGCTCCTTCGCAATGTTCGCAGTATCTGGCAGTATCTGGCAGTATCTGGCAGTATCTGGCAGTAGTGGCAGTAAGTGGCAGCAGAGTGCAGGCTGTACAGGTAACGATTCAACGTCAAGATTTATGTGTTCGACTTAGCAGTATTGAGTGGAAACTGCAAGTGTGCGCGACTCGCGACAAGACAAGATGGGAAAACTGCAAGACTTTCGAATTGAATTCGATAGACCCGGTGCAACTTACGCACCTGGAGAAACAGTCACTGGAAAAGTCCTTCTCGGATTGTCTGGCTCGAAGAATTTGCGCGGTGAGTATATCCTCTCTCTTCTATCTTCTTTCTTCTCTCTTCTCTCTTCTCTCTTCTCTCTTCTCTCTTCTTTATTCTTTATTGTACGCGTGGAAATTGATCGTTCATCGAGAATGGTATGAGCAGAGAAAGGCAATTTTCATCTAGTAAGCTCTGTTTATACACATTGCCATTGGCAACGAATCGCTCATTGGACAGACACTATCATGTATAATATCTGTAATGTCTGCTCTTGAAGAAAGAAATTTTTTCGAAGAAATGAAATGAAACTTGTTTACAAAGACAATGTTCGACTGTATGCTGTCACTGTATGCTGTCACTGTACACTGAGCGCACAAAATAATGCCAAACTCGCAAATCCGGCAAATGATTCATCGCACGATGATCAATGAGGATAACAGTATAGCATTATCTAAATATTATCTAAACTGCAAGTTACAATGGGAAATATTTTCACGTTATTCATATTAATATTCAACTATATTCAACTGAACGAGCAAGCGTTAATTAACATGTCACCGTCGCTTACTCGCAAAAATCATAATAAATTATTCATGCGTGTGAGCTGATTTCAGAAATGAGATTGGAAGCTAAGGGTGAGGCAGAAGTTCACTGGACGAAGCAGCGACGGAAATCCGACGGCAATGGTAGACACACGGTTATCGACAATTACAAGGGTTCGGAGACTTATTTCAGCGTGTCCAATCGCTTGGTTGGCGCTACCGGTGGTTCGTATGTTTACTCGAAACAAGCTCAACGATACTGCTAGTTAAAAAATGCAATTTCCAGGAGAAAATACAGCCACGATACCATCGGGTAACCATTCGTACAACTTCAGCTTCCACATACCGATGAATATTCCATGCAGTTTCGAACACGTTCTTGGATACGTCCGGTATACCGTTAAAGCCGTAATCGACAGACCTTGGAAATTCGACCACAAGGTCGTATCCGCATTCACCGTCGTTGCCGACTACGATTTAAATGCTCATCAGAATCTCGCGGTAGGCTTTTCACCTTATTTTCGTCGATAAATGCTTTATCGCTAAGATATTTCAAAACTCATGTCAATCTTGTATATATTTGCTAGATGGGGATCAACGACGAGATCAAACGAACCTTTCATTCCTGCTGCTGTATAGGAAACGCCGGTAGCCTGAAAGCCGTAGTCAAAAGCAGAGTTAAGGGTTTTGTTCCTGGGGAAACGATACAGTTAGATATTAGTTACGATAACAATTCGACGTCAGTGGATATAAGGAGAATGAAGTTGTACTTGCACAAGGTACATTATTTACTTTCCTATGTACATAAAATAACTTCTCTCCGGAAAGAACATTATAATCAATTATAATAATGATTTTAATGATTTTAACGTTTTAATGTTCTAATCATTCATATTTTCCAGGAGTTACAATTCTTTGCATCGATACCGTTCCCCGACAAAAAGCACACATCGGACGTGGTAAAAAAGGTCAAAATTGGCGGGCCTTATTCTAAGAAGGGTGAAAAGAGTTTATGCATCGAAGTACCCTCGACGCCACCGTCGAAATTGGACCACTGCACTCTCATCAACATCTCTTACAAATTGGTCTTCTTAATCGAAACAACAGGAATGTACGTAATCATAATTCTATATTATTACAACGACATGTTCTTATACAGTACCAAGTAATTAATAAGATTAATTCTTTAGACACCGTGGAATAGACCGAACGTATCCAATAGAAATTGGGACAATACCATTGTATCATCAGCTATCGAATCAAAGTTCCTCAGTTCCTTCGGCACCATCAATTGACCAAATTAATGCTAACGTTCATGGCTTGCCACCTCAGCAACAAGGACCAACACAACCGATTGGCTTTGTGGTAATGAGTGCTCCACCTTACACGACTGGTGGAGCACAGATGCACCCCATACCTGAAATGCGTAAGTAAATTAATCACACATATATATATAATAATTATAAAAATTAACTAACTCAACTAGATTTAAAAAAGTTAAATATACTTGTTTTATTGTTTATATGTACAATAACTGATAATCTAAACGATACAGTGTATAAATAAAATGTAGTGCATGCAAAACTTGCCATGAGTAGAGAATTTTCAAAATTTTCTTCAAAAGGATTTGTTTTTCTTAGCGCCTCCATCGTATGAGGAGTGCATCGGAGGAAGCAGTTCTATTGCAGAGGCAAACGAAGAGGGGATAATCGGATCAAATACACAATTTGCACCTAGATATCCTGTTTACAAGTTTCCAATACCGGTACCTTGTGACTGATGCATAGGACATATTTGCCTTATATATTGCTCTAGACAAATTACAATCACAACATATTTTCTTACAGATATGGATCTGTACTGATCTGTCAAATTTTGATAATAATATTCACTGTTACTACGAAAGGGAAGTAACATCGCTATTTCAATTCTGAACGTCGATTGTATGAATGGTATTTAGTCAAAATAATCACATGACATTAATTACTATTGCACGAACAAAATAGTATTCATAAAATAAGAATGAAGAATGATATAAATTAAAATGTATGTTCCTACCTCAACGATCACAAATTGCCTTAAGACTAATAATGGTAACATGGAACTATCTGCTGTTATAGTTTTTTTATAATGCTTCTTATAATTATTTCCAAGCTTTTCAATTGCATTTTTTAATTTATAATGACTACGTCCTATTTTACGCGGGATCAGTTGCTTCTAAGAACGTAATCGCATTAGTTATGATATTTGATACATTAAATTAAACGTCTATTGAAAGTATTCAAAATTTTTACCAAATTTCCACATAATGTTGGAACAAACTGTACTGCGCATTCCATAAGTGATTAAGCTTTCTTTAAAATGTATTTTTTATGACTTTTTAAAATGTACATAGACTAAAGGTATACATACAAAAATAAAACGTGTATATTCCTTAAATCTTGTTTCTAAGCAACTTCCTAATTAACAGAAGGATTAGAATATTATAATATTTAAAAATAATACGACATTTTTTCATATATTTACACAATTTATTTTATATTTCAACATCTTCATATCGTATTCATAGTCATCATCGAGCCATGTCAGTAGCAAAAGTAACGCTTGTTAGAGAAATTATTAAATTTGAGAACTGCAAAAGGCTCAGGATAGAAAAACGCGAAAATCATTCTCGAAGAAAAGAGTTGAATTTTTCTGTCTCTATAAAACGACAAATATAAACTTAAAATATAGATTACAATGAATGAAACGTACTAGAAAGTATTGTACACAGTGTACCAATGCATTTACATTAATCGCTTTCTACATTTGTTATAATTGCAAAATGTATATATGATAACCGTACACGTGACATTGTAGAAACTAGAGTCAGCCACATAAATCGTAATCGAGCATGTGATTTCTACAACGAAACTCTGACATTGATATAATTTTCATTTCAAATCTATTTTCTTTTTTTCATAAACGACGAGCGCAACGCTTATAATTAAGCTTTTCGAAGCTCGAAATAGTAATCAGTTCTTTTCCGAACTTCGAACTAAAGGCGTTGCCCCAACGTTTTTCACTGTTTTCTACATCTTATGAAGTACACACATCGCTACATCAGTTTATGTATTAATATTCTGGGCAACCAACGTGTTCAATTAAAAAAAATGCCTCTTAGACAACAATATACACATATAGATCACAAATTACATAGTTTTCTTTCTCCGAAAATTTCCAGCATTACAATTAAGATTTGAAATAATTTTCTGCGTCACCAAGTTACAAAGAAGTAATCCTATAGAAGTATCAAAAATTAGAATTATCTTGAAGTAGAATGTCACGAAAAAATCTTGTCAAAATGTATCTGTTTAGCAGATACTTATCCGAATGAATGCGAGACTCGACGATGTATTCAATTATTTTTTTTTATCCGCATTTGTTTTTTTATCTTCTACTTTTTTCCTCGTCCTTCACTTCATCTACAGTGTTCGTTTTTCTCTCTACAATGGTCCTGTACTTATTAATGAGGAGAAAGGAACTGTGCGCTCCGGCTTTACAAAATTTGCTCGCTTTATGTTACAATAATCCATTTCCCTCGGTTCAGGACAACCAACTTTTCAATATATTATTATCATAAATAAATTTGGTCTATCGGTAATAATGTGAATACGCCAATGATAATTACTGGCAGTATTTGGTTACACGAAGTCACGATCATTGAAAGTCGTCACGCTAAGTTATTCAATAGATATTTCTCGGTTACCCATAAATTTTATAGAATAACTTGGTTTTAATAAGAAAAAGATCACAGAGCTTAAATAAGATTACAAGAATTATAACGTTACGACTTGCAACAACGACGTCTTGAAAATTGTATGAGCGAATGGCCAGGAATTTTGTAAATCATATCAAGTATAAAGATATCAGATCGTAATAATGCTATATATATCAGAGTAGACCATTAGTGTGGTGGCAAAGTTTAAAATAATTTAAGAAAATACTGACGGGAAAAAATTATAAAGCGTGTGTGTTTTCAAAAAGTTATCCTATTATATCGTAGGCTTAAAAAGCTAGATTCAATAAACGATAAATATTTTTTAGCGATTCACAAAATAACCCCGGCCAGCTTATGTATAGATCATTTAACTATTGTGATAAGTCGTTTATATTTCTGCGATTTTTTGTTTGAAAAATATAATTACTGTGATTGTAGTTGTATTGGGTTCAAGACAAACATCAACAAGTAGCGCGAGTATCGCATTTGAGCTCGATAAAAAAAAATTAAAAATAATAAAAAAAAAAGAAATTTGTTAAGTATAGTTGTTGGTTTATAGTGTTATTCCTAGGTTGTGTTGATCCTAGTCTAGAACCAGAGGTCAGTGTGTTTAGTGCAAATGTGTTAAAATTTGTGTGGTGTTTATGTTTGTGTTGTTTGTGTTAACGCAATCACTTTACAACATTACACTTTTTATTTTCAGTCGGCACGTTTTCCAAAATATCTGTAAGCAGAAGATTTTTTTTAAGAAAATTTCAGTCTTAGTATATAGAGTACTAAAATCTTATAAAAATGCATAAATGCATAAATTAAATAGTAGATGCATAAACATGACTCACCGCAAATAGTCACGCGTGGACTTAACCCTCCCTTTTAATGGCACCAGGAGCTTCTGCCAATCCCTTGACCTTCAACCGGTCTGCTGTTTTCAAAAATGCCGGTAGTTGATCTTGCGATACATTAACTTCTCCTGCGTACATAAATTCTAAGATTGCTTGAAGATGACTGTATGCTACATCTTTTAATATAATAATGGGATGTTTGGACGGATTTTCCTAAAATAATAACCGAAGACCTTCAGTAATGAAGGAAAAGGTAGAAGATCAATTAACTTGATTGTAAGGATACTAACCTCTAACAAAGACTTAAAGTAGGGACTGCATGCAGAAAGGACCATTTTGTGTGCTTTACACGTTTGTCCATCACAGGCCAATGTCACATCGGTGAAGCTCTTCTCATCTCTGAGGTGTTTGAACGATGAGACCATATTCGACTGAAAGTCATTCCATTTGAGAAAAAACTGCTGTTGTTCTCCTGCCATTGTACCACTGGGGATGGTATTTTAGAAGCTATAAAGTAACCACTGCTACCTAGAAATATTGAAAATCAATTCTCTTTGCATAATGAAAGGTCCATTGCTATTTGCTGGGAGTGCATCTAAAATTCACAGGTGGATACACCGCCGACGTTCATACTCACACACACATACAGAAAGCTAGAAACTACCCGACAATCTCTGGCGCTTTCTCTCTCTATCTCTATCTCTGTCTCTGTCTCTGTCCCTGTCTCCGTCTCTCATTCCATCTTTCTCCCTCTAATTCTCTCCAAGTGTACGAAAATAAAGCAGAGCGTACAAGAATCGATAACGTTAAAATACACTAACTCTCGATCTCACGGGCACCTAGCGCTAATGTAAGAGCTAACCTCTCGAGAAGAAGAAGAGATGAAATAGAGAGAAGCTAATCGCGCGAACGAGGCCAAGCTGCGAAGCGCGCGCTAACAGTTTTTCTAGGTTATATAGCCATTCGACTAGCTAGAGAATAACTTTAGGATAAATTGACGTAAAGAGACGTAGGGGTACAGCCCTTCGCATGGTTGTAAGTTCGTTCTCCTCATCTCTACCAAGATACTGACCTCTTGGAAGACGATAGACAATTCACTCGACGATTCGTGGACAAGCAGGTGTGTTGCCGCGCGCGCGCGGGGAGAGAGATTATTACCGAAAACAGAAGCCCTCTCGAGAGGGTCTATACTTCTATAGTCTGTACCAGAGCATATATTATATATATCAGACACTTGATTTTCGAATGCACGCACCCACGCGCGCGCGCAAGAGAGAGAGAGAGAAAGAGAGACGCTTCTCTTTTTCTTTATTATGCGAGCATCAAGTTTTCAATGTAATAACTCAATCTCTCTCTCTCTCTCTCTATATATATATATGTGTGTGTGTGTGTGTGTGTGTGCACAGAACTCCCCGTGTCGATGACGATTCAATGAAGATGCTCGTATGTATTCGCGCAAGGTTTTCGTTATAGCGGTACCGATATTCTCTCTCTCTCTCTCTCTCTCTCTCTCTCACTGCCTTTCTTTTTCTTCTCTACGCCGTTACGTTACCTCACTCGCTGCCCGCTGCTCGCTGCGATGCTTCGTGTGTGTGTACGTCTGTCTCTTTCTCACTTTGGCACTCTGTCTTGTTTCGCAAAGGAGAGAATCGTTGAGCAAACGTGTGATGTTGAAGAGCGCAGGATACCGTGTGCGTATCTGGGGAATATAAAAGATTCGTTCGCAACTGTCGTCGTCTCTGTTGCTTTGGCGTGTTTGCGGCTGAGGTTGCCTTGCTTCTTTGGCGGCTTGTTGTGGGGCGGAGAGGTGGATCGTGGATTGGGGAGGGAGTTTCGCTTATGCGTTCTGGCAAAGCAACGGCTCGGTCGCGATCGGACACGTTCGGCAAAAATCGGAAAGTACCGTACCATCGCTCGCTAGCGAGCTCGTGACTTGGCCTGGCCGCGCTGCAGGATATACGATATCTACCTATGGCAAAGTAGAGAACGCGCGGTCGGTAAGGATACTTTCATTTATTACCGACCGTAGTTTATCTTACGCGGACGTTTTTCTCTTTTATCGTTGATGGTAAATTGGATTTTCTCAATTTCGCGGAGATTGAAACGCTGCTCATCGGCTATGTCGCGTCAACTAGATTATTCGAATGAACGATAATGAAATTTGAATAAAAATAATATTGAACGAGAAAGTGCGTTCGCACTTTCGTTCAACGTTGATATTGCTCGAGTTTATTTATTGATTTATTAAGGAAAGGGCTTTAGAGAAGCCAATGGAAAGGGCACGTGCCGGCAACGCGTGCAACAGGTCTTTGCGGAGCGCAAAGTAGGAGTGGCTTATACGCGACGACAAAGGACGGGATTCGCCCTCGGTCACAAAGATGTCGACAACCACCCCCGCTATATTCCGGCCAATCGGAAAACGCTCGGCAACCCCTGATCCGACTTACGGCAGACTTACGAAGCCAAACGAACAAGTCCAACGTTTTTGTGCTTGCCTATGATTGCGCAACCTATCGCAACCGAATTGCCATTATTAAAAGATTGCTTTATTTTTCTTTATCGCCTATGTTACGATAGGCTCTAAAGACAAAAAGGAATTTGGGTAGATTTTCGCGCGTATGTGACAAACGTCTCGATGACGTTGACTGATTCTTTAGCGGTGGATGCGCGCACATTCTCACTAGTGTCTATAAGTGATATTTTTCAGAAACTTTCCAAAATTGTCCAAGTGAAAAGCTTAAATGTGTTCCTAAATATAATCCTAAGAAAAGTAAACGTAAAAGTTTCGAGGAAAAATTAGCTATGTAACATAAGATATAGAATGATCTCCCGAGAGATGCTGCAGAACGATTTGGCGCGCCAAGACTCGACAAACCGACGTACTTATAAACATAGCGTGTTGCTTGCGTTCGAAGTCGCGCGTGCACACAGATGTTTTTGCTCCATCCGTTTGTTTAGATCTTCCCTGTTTCTTTACGACTCATTACAAGATACAACGGATTTACAAATTTACTTTGGATAAGGTGTAAAGTTGAAAAAGATGCTCAAGTCGGGAAGGAGAAAGAATAGCGCATAGGAAGCTCGAACACAAAAGAGAGCGGTTGAGTGCGGTTGAGAGTGGTTGCGAGGGAGAGAGAGAGAGAGAGAGAGAGAGAGAGAGAGAGCGCGCGCGCTATAGGTATACGTGCACGACATAGACTTAGAGGATGACTAGAACGATAGCCATGGCGGGGGAGGGCTCGAGTCCCGAGAGAAACCCGCGCTCCGCTGCGCTCTTTCGAGTATAGCAAGAGGGAGAGAGAGAACGGCGGCGGCGGCGACGGCGGCGGCGGCGGGGTGGGGGGAGAGGAGGTCGACGCTCATTGGCCGCAGGCGTGCAGCTCCGAGTGTACACGCGCTCGGTCGGTCCGGCGGCGGCGCTACACATTGAAAGCTTGCGACATGCCGCGGAGGTGCTCAGTCGCGCGCCAACTCTCGTGAGAGCCACTAGCCTCGAGGAAATCCTATAATTGTATAATACTCTCGCGCGTCGACGATAACCAGCCAGCGATAGATATTTCTTTCATCCTCTCATTTCCATCGTAGAGACAGTGCGTTGTTCGGCGCGTGTGTGAACGCGCGTGTCGTCTGCTGCGATCGATTCGCGACGCGGCAGGAGTGAGCGCTCTGAAAAGCGCGCAAGCTGTGTGTTTCTTTGAAAAAGTTGTGCTACAAGTACCAGCACTCGGCACTGGACACTCGCGCGATATTCTGTGATGTGTGACTGATCCACGTTCGTCGAGCTTTTTCTTTTTTCAAAAGAAGAAGAAAAGAGAAGAACGAGAAAATAGGTCGTCTCCAGGTAGACAAGAAAGTGCGAAGCGATGGAGTCCCCGAACATGTACGACACGCAAGCCCACCAAGTGGGCCAGCAGCAATTGCAGGCCGAGCTCAAAAAGACCGGCCAGCTTCTCGGTCAGAACAACAACAACAACAACAACAACAACAACAACAATAACAGCAACGCGAACAACAACAACAACAATTCGAGCCTGCAGGTAAATCACAATCAGCAAACGAATGGCGTTAGCAAAGTATCGGCCTCAAAAGCCACTCTTCACCAACAGTATGCGGAGCACTGCGCCGCAGCCGGCGAGCTGACCGACCTCAACACCCCGGAGATCTCGCTGGACCTCCAGCACCTGATCGACGACTCGCACTTCAACGACGGCCTCCTGGACATGCTCGGCGCCGGCAATAACGGCAGCGTCAAGCACTCCCGCCTGCAGCCGAACAGCAACGCGGCGACGGCCTCGGGATACCCTCGGGCCGCTGCCCTGGCTTACATGCCGCAGCCCGTGCACAGCGCGGCCAGCTACCACCACGGCAGCAACAGCTGCAGCGACAGCAACAGCTCGAGCAGCGAGTCGCCGAGCATCAAGGAAGAGCCCCTCGACCCGGCGGACTACCGGCGACACTGCCAGCAGTACACGCCCAGCGGATACAACCCGGCAGCGGGCGGCCCCGCCGGGCCCTTCGCCAACGGCGGCCCGACCTTCACCACCCTCACGCCCTCCGGGCTCTCCGGCCACCCTGGCGTCCACCAGCAACAGCAGCAGCAGCAGCAGCAGCAACAGCAGCAACAGCAGCAGCAGGCTCGCGTCGGCGGACCCATGAAGCCGGTCATGCAGGCGCACCAGCAGCACGGCGGCGGCATGCCCGGGGCCGTGAGCTCGCGCAAGCAGAGCAAGTCCGTCGACAAGGCGAGCGACGAGTACAGGCGGCGCCGCGAGCGCAACAACATAGCCGTGCGCAAGAGCCGGGAGAAGGCGAAGGTGCGATCGCGCGAGACCGAGGAGCGCGTGAAGCACCTCGTCAAGGAGAACGACGTGCTCAGGAAGAAGGTCGAGATTCTCTCGGAGGAGCTGAACGTCCTCAGGTCGCTCTTTAGCAGCGTCGGCGTACTGCCCGAGCAGCTGCAGCGCGAGATCTCCAGGCACATCGACCAGTTTCAGCAGCACGTGGGTGGACCTCCCATGTAGCAGTAGCGTTCAAAACGCCCGAAATGTCCGAAACGCCCAAAGCGCCCAAAGCGCCCAAAACGCCCAAAACGCCCAACCCCAAAATATAGGAGATTACCCTGAACAAGGCTCGTCTTACTTATTACGCACGGCCGGTGAGGAGCATCGGACCTTCCAAAGGATCATCCGGCTACGAGCGCCACGGATACGCGATGGAACTTGCGAGTGGTGCACGGATCTACGTATACGTCGACATATTCATGGACGCTCTTTGCCGTTGTTTACATATACATATAATTACATTATACATATTAAACAAACAGCGTTATTTGTATTCGAGGGGCTCGACGATCATTCGGGGGCAGAGGTCGATTGGCGGCGTTGGCTCCGTTTTTTCTTCTCTCCTGTAGATACTTTTTCCTTCATTGCATACGTGTACAATGTATATCTCTTCGTTACGGCCAGTTCGACGCCCGATTCGCCTTTTCTCCCGCTCAAGCCCTTTTCATTTTGTATAATATAGACAGAAGTTAATCGCGAGGGGACCTCAAAGGTAGCCCCCTACTCTCTTGTACCTTCTCTCGTATATCGCAACGTTGAATTTTTTTTTCGTTCTTAAGACTGGGCGCTTTCGCTCCGACTCACACACTCACCCACACACGCACACACACGAACACACACACACACACACACACACACAAAAACAAACAAGGACACACAGACGTACCGAGTCTCGATCTACGCACATACCCGTTCTCCAATATCTGCGTAATACAAATGAAATGCAAGTTTTAACGAAAAAAAAGAGAGATTATTTATGCACGCGTAGATTTTCCGGCGTGACACTTTTTACTCTTTACGAATCGAAGGCCCTCTTTACCGCTCTTCCACGTGGCGTTGTGATTAGATACGGTCGCTAGGATAACGCTAAGCTAATTAAACTATCGCTCTGGTTCATCGGGATACGCAGACACACTGACACACACGCACACACGGACGATTCTGCAAACAATTTCGAGATCTCTTTATTTGTTTTTTTTCCTTCGACTACTGCAGCCTTGCTTCTCGTGCGATTTAAATATATATACAATGACTTTACATGCGATGCAATGAATTTTATAGAATCTTTCGCAAACCCATTATACTCACACTCACACAACGATTTTGTACAGCGAGATTTTATTATCACTATACATACTGCGTGGCGTTTCTATATAGCCTTTCTAATGAAAGTACAATGTGATTCGTTAAATTAAACTTCGATCGCTCGTGTAAGAAGAGAGAGATTTTTTTCAACGAAGATCTATAAATATGTATATTTTTCTAAAAGAAATTCTGCGTGCATCGCTAATCGAGGCGAAGTGTGAAAGAGAGAGTGAGAGAGAGAGAGAGAGAGAGAGAGAGAACGAGAGAGAACGAGAGAGAACGAGAGAGACACGTATAAATATAATAATAATTGTATAAATTGCGTGAGACGTACGTTAAAAAGCACTTAATAAAGTAAGAGAGAAAATGTTGAAAAAATAGAAAAAAAGAAAGAAAGAGAGATGTGACGATGCGCGCGCAAGAGGATGGAAATATCGTGTCGAAGGCGTTACCTAGGACCAGCGCGCGACAGCGTGAGCTCGTGCGCGCCTGCGTCCCGAATTCAGTTACCGTAACGTGTGAAGCGGGCTTCATTTAATTTTCATTCGTTCGACTGTTGACTGTTGTGTGCGAGCGAGTGAGATTACGATTAGAATTATAAACAAGATTTTTATCATTAGGATGACAAAAAAATATATTAATGTAAAGAGAGGTTATATTATGTATATTATATTATATGTATGTATGTATGTATGTATGTTTCGCGAAAAGGATCATAGATGATAATTTATGTTTGAGAGAGATAGAGATGGAGAGAGAGAGAGAGAGAGAGAGAGAAAGCGAGAAATGAGTGTGACTGTGCGGAAATACGTATATATATATATGTGTGAAAGAGTATGGAGAGTGAGAGCGACAATGCGCATGAGAACGAACGACGACGCATACTAGGTACGATATTACCTGTCACGGTTGTCATCTTGTCTATGCACAAATATATTTTGATATAAAACCTATACATATGCTGACTTGTCTTTTCACCCTATCGATCTCCTTATATCCACCCACGCAACTTGTAATATCTTCAACCGGAGTATTTTGAGCACTGTGTTGATGTTACAACAACACAACAACAGCCTATCGGCGGGCAAATTCCATATCAGCGATCCTTAAACTCGGTCAATAAACCGCAGCTCTTTACAAAAAAGGTTATAATTGAAATAAACAAAAAAACAAAGTTCAATAGAAATTCATCGAACCGGACTCACACACATATGGTACAGCTATTAGATTCGTCGACAAAAATTCGACAGCATAAATAGATTAACACCATTGATTAACACCATTGCGGCTAATAACGCGACTCCATTCTCTCTCTTTCTCTCTCTCTCTCTCTCTATATCTCAATATATATACACCCATGCAGGTCCCGAGTAAACGAGAGTCAATAACACGCGCAATGCAGTTAAACCATTTAAGAAGAAAAGAAATATAAGTTGAGTGCCG
Organism: Apocrypta bakeri; assembly: GCA_018906985.1. Lineage (NCBI taxonomy): Eukaryota > Metazoa > Arthropoda > Insecta > Hymenoptera > Pteromalidae > Apocrypta > Apocrypta bakeri. The sequence continues at coordinate 258,075 of JACCIA010000017.1, read as the reverse complement.
AGAGTCGCAGTGAGAGACTTTTATTGTTTTGAGGCGTTAAACCAACGAATGTCCCATGTATGATAGGAAAATACGAGATATGGATTCTTAAGTATCTTTTCATAGTTGTTTATTTTTCAAATAATATACATATATACATACTAGATTTACATTGTATTATCGATCTCTTCAACCCATAACTATATCTACTCTAACATCTATATTAAATAATAGTAAATATACCGTTTGTCCGACGAAATTCAATGATTCTTTATGGAAATGAGTTGTAACTGATGATAATAAGATATACGTATATACGTAAAGTATATACTTTACCCCCTTTACAACGCCTTTATCATTTTATCATAATAGTTAAATACACATGTATAATCTTTGGCTTTTATTCTTATCGCCATTTTTTACTTAATCTCAAGATATCGAGAAAATATTTGTTAATCTAACTACTCAACTGCGTACGTTAGCTTTAATGAACTATACGCTATAGATATACGCTATTCAGATATAAGTATATGTATGGAGTGCTTGTACGCACGTGATTAAAAATCGGATTAAGAATCTATTACGGGCGCTAAATACTGCATGCGTAAATTGTTGTTTTAGCGTAGCCACGTACAAGTATAGGTAAATATTGCATACATTAAAAAGACTTTATCAGCGCTACGAAGTCTTTCGATCGCAATCGCTAGGCGTTCCGAACTTCTTTAAACAGCCGAGATAAATAGAGAAGCAACAGGTTCCCTCGTACACGTGCGCCCATACATAAGCATCTGCGGCTGAATTTCCAGTCACAAAATTCAAAATTCACTCTTCTCTATTATAAACGTAAAACAAAAACAAATACGAGAATGAATGAATTTTCTTTTTAATACATCGCGTGAGTACGAGTTTTATGCTTTCTTCAGAAACTGTCGAAAAAATATTGGGAAAAGCGTGGATCGACAATCTGTTATCGAGCACCTCACTGCGCGATGTTGCGCGATGCTGCGCGATGCTGCGCGATGGTGCGCGCGAGCGATCGGTTATCTGTGAATTATCGATTACACGACTTGCTCGCGAAGCTCGAGGAGTGTCCCCCGCAAATGGCTCGTTCGCCGGTGAAACAGGTTTCCGATACATTCGAATGAAATCTACTAAAAGAAGACGAAGATGGGATCGAGTGAAAAGTTCGATTTCGCGATTTATTGCTTTTCCGAGTGCCGCCGTACGCGAGCACAACTTTCCTCTGCGTTCGAGATAGCAAAACTGATGAGCTAGATTAATCATGCAATTGATAAATTTTATTTATTATGTGTAGTTACATCAGAATGCGTCATGCAGATGAGTTTTCTTATACAATTGGCTGAAATATTAGAAATTCCGTATTCCGTGTATTCGCGACCCTGAAAGTGCCGACGATTAATGTGCACCACGTGCATGTATATCGATGTGTTTGCCATCACAGGAAAAATACACGTGCATCCGAAGAGATAATTTGAAAATTAATCTTTCGAATATATATATACATGCATGCACGAAAAGTTGGGCACGAGAATGAAATTGTAAACAATAGCGATTATAACCAAGGCAACAATACAGATGTGATCTGAATTTGCTCAACGATAAAACTGATTATCGACGTAGTCGTACATATCTTGCATTCACTAGAAGACGCGCCTCCCACTTGATACTCATTAGAATCTCTATATGCAGAGGACAAAACGAGTAAGCAATAATTTGAGCTCTAAAAGTAAAAAGTAGTTTCTAAAAGAAAAAGACTAACGGAATTAATCGGTCAAAACGTATCATCGTTCCAAAAAAGTGAGCGCAGCTCACGTATGTCAAGTGCAGTTCTTAACGAGCTGTTATTTTGAGATACGCTTACCGTCATCCGACGCGTCGTTATAAATAGTGAGGGATGTATCGCGGGAGTTCGCGCGCAGTACCCGTTAGCTTCGGCGTCGTATCGAGAGAGACAGATATTTCGTTTGTTTGTCTTCTTCATCGGCCGCGCTAATGAGAAAACGTCCGAAGCCCTTTGCACACTCTGATTGCGTCTCCGATGGCTTCGGAAAATTGATTAAACTCCGCGGCACAGCGGCACAGCGGCACAGCGGCACAGCGGCACAGCGGCACAGCGGCACAGCGGCACTCATCAACGCGAGACCTTACTTGTGTACCTTACTGTTTTTCTTCTTCTTCGCGTCGACGATCAATTTCGAATTTTCGCGAAAGCCTCAACTTCAAGCGCACTTCAGCGCAGCCCGTCGCAAAGTGAGAAGATCCGTCGCTACGCGTCGTTGTGAACTGCACACGCGCACACACGTGAGCGGCATGACACAATTCTCAGACGACGACGACGACGTCGAGTCGAGCTTTGAGTTTTGACGCCGCTTTGTCTGTAGCAGGAAGGACGCAAACTTTCAGCTGAAATCCGTTAGATTAACCAAACCTCTTTATATATATATATATATGTGTGTGTGTGTGTGTGTGTGTGTGTGTGTGTGTATAAGCGATGCGATGCATAAGAACTAATTATGAATTCAGCGCGCTTGGATATCGCTACGGCTCTCGTATACCATTCGCACTTTTTTCGTCTTTGCTATATTTACATAATTGCCCAATCGCGGCTATAAATAATCCCGGGTTGTGTGCGTAGAGGAATGCACTTTTCGAGCGATAGCCTCGTCATTTTCTTTCTTCTTTCTCTTCGCGCAAATGTCCGAGTGTTGATTATGTATTCGGTTATAGTGCAATTGCGTATAACTGTAGTTTTTCAAGACAAAGTTATACATATCGTTGAATAACATACCGATAACGCGAGAATAAATTTACATGCTTTCGCTCTTATAACAGGAGAAAAAAGTATTCGCGAGTCATCCTTACGTATGTATATATGTGAGTTCGAGCGTTTATTTGCACCGAGCATGGGCACCGAATATGGGCACCGAATATGGGCACCGAAAATGGCCACCGAAAATGGCCACCGAAAATGGCCACCGAAAATGGCCACCGAAAGTGGACCCCCTGAACATTGGTACGGAATATCGATACCGAATGGAGGCTAAGGCAGTTGTTATCATTGCATTGCAAAGCCATCCCCGTAATTAAGACTCGATTCAATCATGCATTGTTCCGAGGCGCATTACAAAACCCGATTCTTAAAACTCGATTCACAACAAGCGCAATGCATAACGAGCTCTTTTTCTCGGCTTCTCTGCCCTTAAGTCAAATGATCGACAACAATATATCACGAGAGCGTGTTTCAAGGTAGTCCCTCTCGCGAAAAGAAAATGTTCAACTCTCGGCCATTCGTCTTGCGAATCGAAATCCATTAATCTATCCATCTGCCCACACCTATGTATCTGTGCGCTTATCCATCTATTTATCTATATCTAGTCGCCCATATAGTCTCGTTCTCTGACCGGCGCCGTATATAGGTTAGGGCCAGAGCTCTGCCAACGCCGCTCACTCTCTCGACGCTATATAAGACATGTGTCTAATGTCTATGTATGCACCAGTATACCAGTATACATACATGCATGGATGTAGATGAAAAGAGAGGTATATGGTATATCGTGTATGCCAGTATTGCCAGTATTGCCAGTATTGCCAGTATGCGTTCTACACGTGCGGTCAGTTGAGAATTTTACCAGCGAATACAGCGAGTTAAGCTGCCACGATATACATCGCCAGGGAGATGGATATGGAGAAAGCGAAAGGGACATCTTGACGAAGGGCTTGTTGGATCATTCAATAGCCTATTGCAATTTTTTCAAATCTACAATTTAGCGATTGGTCTAAAAGTACTGGAAAAATTGAACTTTTTATAAACAATTTGCTCAAGCTAATTACTAAATATTTGATTATTCGAATATTTATTCTTTATTTACCCATGTAGTTACACCAAGGAGTTTCTTGAACGACTCACCTTCTAAATTAAATAAAACAATGAAAATTAGAATATTAACTATTATTGGTTATTTGGACTAATTTATGATCATCGAGTAAAGCAAATAATGTATTGGTCATTCTTTATACACGCATTTGTGCAGGGCTTTTTAAAAAAACTTGATTTCTCAGCGAAGAGAAAAACTCGGCGATAAATAACGCTTGCCAAAAATCAGGCTCTCAGTATCTCAGTTCCGGATTCCAAAGGTAAAGAGAGAGAGAGAGAGAAAGAGAGAAAGTCAAATATGAGTCAGGCTAGGGCACACAGTCGTCGTAACAGTGGAGAAGCGATGAAAGAGAGAGCTAACCAGCTAAAGATAGAGCGAAGAACAATGTGTCTCCTCTTAATTAAAACGAGTAACAGCGAGCGAAAGAGAGAGAGAGAGAGAGAGAGAGAGAGAGAGAAATTTTGGACTCAGGAGGTGAAAAAGTCTTTTGAAAAGGAATTTTATTTTCGCGATGCTTGAGAAAGTAGTGAATGAGCGTGAAACAAAGATAGGAAAGGGCAAAAGAGAAGAAGAGCCAAAAAAGAGGAGCCAAGAAAGAATAGGTAAACAGAGACGGAGAGGGCAAGTGCTGCACTTGATGCACCAAAGCGGCAGAGTTATTCCGAGAAATGACCGGCTTTAAATATATATTTTCTCGCTCTGCGACTGCGAGATTTACGGGCGTTCGATTCGTTTGCATGCACACGTTCTCGACTAGCAGCGGGAACATTTGAATTCCTGTCGAGACGGTATGACCGATTTTTAATACCGAATTTTATTTTTACAGAGTAAAATCACCTGGTTTAAGTAGCGCGCGGCGCTGAAATAATAACATCCACGTTTTTTTCTATACGTTAATTTCGAGATCGCTGATCGTTAAACTTTCAATAAATATTAATGGCTTGAGAGGATATGTTTTATCGTCGCGCGTAAAAATCTTACAGAATTACGACTGCGGGGTTCGATCGACAACTCGCTCGGAACACAGATAGAAAGAAAAATATATTTTTTTGCATTATGCTTCTTCCCTTAAACGGACGAATAAACGTTTCTTGCTCAATCGAGTTGAACACGATAATGTATACCATGCAGCGCAGAAATTTCACAATTACATCATAGCGCCGAGTCAATAATTGCTTAAAAATCGCTGGTTCTACACAAGTGTACAATTGTACATCCGTTTCTGAAATAAAGAAACCGCGTACATCTAAGCGAAATCGATTTCTATATATATATATATATATATATATATATATATATATATATATATTGTATATATATTTTATTTTAAAATTGGTGGGAAAGAATCGACGCCGCGGAAAAGCCGCGGAAAATTTCTTCAGGCACAATCGCAATTACGCTATTGAAGAGATTTAGCGATGCATTGAAAGTAAAGTACTTTGTAAAAATGAATTTGTAAAAATAAGTATATGCAAATAAGAAGCTGCGAGACATCGCTGAAAGGACGGTCAAGCTCGCGCTTGACCCTCGTTTCAGCGTTCACTCTTCCCCAGCCGACGATCCAAAAACAGTAAGAGGAAGCCGTAATACCAACTCTCTCACCCACACTCGTGAGCGCTGACACGTACGCTTATATACACGTGCGCGTAGTGTATAATATACCGGCTGCGAACGCGCGGGAGATCGGCTATACGCGATTCAGCGCGGCAGCAGCGATGTGGGTGTGACCTGCTTTCCGAGAGTTTCACTTTCCTGTGCGGCGGCTGCATACGGAGGTGGCGGTGCGCAAAGGAGGATCCGACCCCGCGCGCGTGTATTATACATATATATACGTGCTCGGCCGTTACGTCATGCATTGTTATGCCGGCCGTAAGAGCGAGCGAACGAGTCGTATACGCGCTCGCGGAACCCCGCGGGAATTAGAATAACTTCTTTCGCGAGCGTTGCCATTTTTTCGATTACATTACTGTGTCCACGCTCCACAAGTTCCACGCTCTTCCACATGCTCCACGGTGTCTCTCTTTTTTCGGATTGGGCTCACACGGGTACCTGCATATTCCGGCGGAGTGTGCGGGAGAGATAAAGAATTTTTTTCGACTTTTTCGACTTTTCTGACTTTTCTGACTTTTCTGACTGTTTTCACCACCAGTTGACTTGCACTATGCGAATAGATAAAGGCGTAAATTCGGAATCTCATTAAATGCTTTGTAATTTATTAACCGATATGGACAATCAATCCATCGCAATTTAAAGCGTGAAGATCAGACGCGGAACTGAATTATTGATATTGTGATAAAGGCTTGATTATATTGATATATATCATAGTGTCGCCGTACATTTTTCGTCATTGAAAAATACGACTGGTATTTTTGAACGATAAACGAATAAAGAAACATACGCGACCGTGGCCCATCCAACGGCGAATCCCGGAAACGCCTGTACATAGCTTAGGACAATAGTGATTCTCCGGCCTAAATCACTATAGCATGTACAATTGTACATACATGTTTTGTCGGATAAATGCAAATATCGGAATAAACCGAGGATGCTCTTCTTTCGCACAACCTCCAATCCGGAAGACCTCTCTATCATTCCCAATCCCTTGAATAGATAACTTCGATACAGGTTGTTTTAAGCAAAGTGCGGGTATAGTCTAGACTATAGTGCTATTCGCTGGGCGATACCAAATGTTTTTTTTGTCAATGCACACAATGGCCCAGTAAAAACAATGGATAGATTCTATAGTCATAACGCTTGGATTAACGTCATAACGATCGAGTGAATAAGAAATTGAACTGAGGAAGGAGGTGATGCGTCGGAAAACAGATGAATTGGGAGTTAACGACCCACGAGAGAAGTGGCTAAATCTATTTGTGTACGTAATAGCGTCGTATTTACCAGAGCGCAGTTCACATATACTTTCCGAATGTTAAATTCCAGCAGTACTAAAAAAATAGCCGAAAAATCAGCAGATCGAAGCTCCGATCAACATTGCAAATTAAGTAGGCCGTTACTTCGTTCAGTGATTTTTAAACGACCCCCGCGGACAAGCCAAGAATGTTTCCAGCCTTTTTTTCTCTTCCCACGCACACATACACGTACATCCGTTCGTTTTCTTCTTTATTTTTGATTATAAGCTTTCTGGTTCAACGGAACCAGTAGACTAACATCAAGACGATTTGTTTACAACTCGCACAATTAACGCCATCGGATGCTGAAGGAAATTGGATTAATGGAAATTGGATGGATGAAATTGGATGGATGAAATTGGATGGATGAAATTGGATGGATAAAATTGAAAGACCGACACTGCGAAAAGAGTGCAGCAGCTTTAGAAGCGACGACCTATATTAGCTTGGCTATATTCGACTTTCAGGGACGACTTTGCTCTCCGTCTCTCTCTCTCTCTCTCTCTCTCTCTCTCTCTCTCTCTACCGTGTGAAGTATCTTCTTCTCCTTCTACCACCTGCTTCCAATTAGCTGTTTGGAGTTGAAGTACATTTACACGCGTTCTTACGACGGCCCGAATATATATATATGGGCCAAAGGTTTTTAAATGCGAGTTCTCGTGTACGTTGAATTTTATATTGGATCGACTATATACGAGACCGCAAGGCGGAAGCGCTTTTTTTGATAAATGTGTACGTTCGGAGAAATCGGTTGTGCGTTCGTGTGTACGTGTAATTGTAGCTACACAATGGATTAATATGACGGATTACGAAATTCTTATTAATGCGGCGGATGTGTTTACGCGAGAGATGCAAGTGAGAGAGTTTTGTGTGCGGAATGGCTTTTAGAGGGATTTTCCAAAAGAAGTGCCGCGCCTTCGACTGTTTTTAATGCGCATGCGGTCGCTACGCTCTATTATATTCATTCTATGTATCTAGATGTAGCTCTAGATAATCGTTCTATATAACTGCTCTATAAATCGACATATATGTAATATCGATAGTTCGAGTTTCATGGTCTTAAATACGAATACGTAGAAAAAATAAATATGTAGAAAGGCGATTTCTCTAAGTGTACACTTGGATATATAGCTATTTGCACCGAAATTCGTGAATCGGAGGCACGCGCTATTTGGAGCATTCGGTTAGCAGTGGTCCTGGATAAGTTGTACAGAAGAGATAGTCCGATGAATAATAATTTTCTTATTTGTACCTCGAGGTAGCAGCGCACGGATGCAGATCGGATCAACTTCGCTTCGATGAATCGAATCGATTATTTCGATGATTCAGTGCCTCGGCATATACAGTAGTATCGAACGATAACCCAATTAGCCACGTTAATACGACACAAACAAACTCAAAACTTACGAGCGACAATTGGAATGAATATTCTCTCGAATAAAGTTGGGTCGTCTCTAATGCATATCTCTTTTACATATGGCTACTGCTTTGACATTGACGTACTGCTGACTTATTGACGAATCACGTCGACTTCTAGGGGTCAGTCTTACAATGGCGTATGTATGTATTATTGTACAATTCGAAAGATAAGCTCTACTCCATTCTCTCTTTCACGAAGTGCCGGTCCATCGGTCGAAAACAGTTATCAACTGATCGGTATGTTTGTTAGGTTAACAGTCGTGTATGTTCAAAAGTGCTCTAAAGCCAAGAACTAGATTATCCGGTGCATTTTTAAGTTTAGCGGCACCGCGAGCGCAGAGGCCTGACAAAAAATAGAATCGCCGCTGATGCTTCCACGCACGGCGACGAAAATGAACGATTTATTTTCGTCGTTCGTTAGGCTACAAACCTTGCAGAACACGAGAGCCAATAGTACAGCCGGTTTTTCCGGATTTAAATTTGAATTAACGCTATGTTAAAGCGACAAGTTCAAAACGACGAAGTAAACGTCGATTTAAACGACGACCGAGGCGACGAGTTAAGCATCGACCTAACAGACGAATTTAAACCTTTATAGAATCGTTAGGTTTCGTTAGGTTGGCAATCGAAAGATTCGCATCGCTGATTAATAATTAATGCTAGAAGAGCGAGTCTACGCAGGTGTTACATTTGCGAGTTGACTCGCCTCGGCGTGTGTGAGCGAAAATTTTTGGCTATGATACAAAATCAACAATTGATGACTTAACAAACAGTTAAGAGCAATGTCAACCTAATAATATACCTAACGATAAATAACGTATGGAAAGGTTTTATGCGATACACGTGCGCGTATACGCTACTTTGCGTTATAAGTTAGGAACGAAATTAAAGTATAGCTTCAGAAGTTTATATGAAAAACCGGACACTTGCTCGACTAGTAGAAGAAGCAGAAGAAAAAGAACAATTAAAAAATATTTCTCGCAGCGTTGCACGAGCTAAACAGAGACATTCATTGCAATGAATTACTTGACTGACTCATCGCATATGTGAGCTTCGCTTCTCGGTGTATTAAAGTTTCTCTTTCTCGTTCTGTTATACCTATACATACGTTTACAGCGTATGGAAGGGAGAAAGAAAAAGGAAGACTTAGATGCGCCATATGGTTAACCTAAATTCTAAGCGCCGTCTTGCTCTCTCTCTCTCTCTCTCTCTCTTACAAGGCGTGAGATAACCCAAATAGAGGATGGCAACTTTGAAGTGGCTGCGAAGTGCCAAAGAGCCGTTTACGATTTATTACTCGTGTACGTGTGTAAGTAGCTCTTGTATATTGGCTCTTAATAACCGTCCTCCTTCTCTCTCCTCCTGTTCCCCCTTGTTATGAGTCCTATTACAGAAATAATAAGTCAAAAAATTGAGATTTTCTCTCGGATCGTGCAACTAAGGATTTCTACGTTAGATTGTAATCCTTTTTCAAAATCGGAGAATATAGCTCTTTGAAATGTGAATATATATATATATATATGTATGGACAAGGGGTCGTATTTTGTATTTGCGTAATCGCATATTTGCATATGAAAATTATATCACACTGCCGAGTGTATCTCAATCGATGTAACAAGGATCGGCTCTGCCTGTGTGTGTTGGTTATATCATTTATCAGGGATATATCGTCTTTTTATGTTCATAATTAATTTAGTACTTTTTAACTCTCTATCTCTATACGTGAACATAAATCGAATTAATTATCGGACATACATCGGCCTGTAGCTCTGGACATTTTTCGATTCGGTATAGTTAATAATAATAATTATATCCAACTTTCCAATGAAATATAACAGCTCGTTACTTGTCAATTTGAAAAAAATGATTTCTATAATTACATTATATTCACCGCGATATAAGAACAAAGCAAGTTGAGCATGTAGGTCAGTTAATCTAAAAAAAAGCCCGCATCGAGTCAAAAAAAAGCCCGCGTACAAACCGTTACCGAAAAAAAGGAAAGCTGCTGTCTCTACACATGCAAACTAAGTCTCTCCAACGCGGAGCTCGAGTTCTATTTAATATATCAAACCACACATCGCGTACGAAATGCACAAAGCCCGGTTCTCGTAAACTGGGTCACACACACACACACACACACACACACACACACACACACACACACACACACACATACGTATATGTATAGAGATAGACACGCTCTCTCTCTCATTCGAGAAAAAGTCCCGTACAAGCTCGAAGAAAAAGCCAGCATTCCCATAGCTTCTCTCCCGCCCCCTCCTCTCGCTCTCTCTCTCTCTCTCTCTATGTCTCTCTATGTCTCTATCTTTCACACGTAAGTATGCAGATAGATTGAAAAATATCGGTACAGACAACCACGCGACATCCCCCAATTGAAGTTTTATTTTTTCGACTTCGCGTTCCCCCCATTAACTCGGCAAATGAATGGCATTACGCCGGTGCCATAATATCGCGCGCCAGCTATTACCGTGACGCTGGCCTATTACGTGTCTCTCTCTCTCTCTCTCTCTCTCACTATTTCTTTCCCTCTCGCTCCTCTGTGCCGCACCGGCCGTTTTCCCTCTCCGCTTTATACAGCGGAGAGCGAGAGAGAACACTCTTACTCACGGCATAGCAGGAATCAGGTCACTGCGCTGCAAGAAAGCAAGCCACGCTTCGACTGTGGATTAGAATTATCGAATAGCTGTTGCCGCGCTGCTGCTACGGCGGGAAAGCAATATGACGTTTCCGATGCCGAAGGATCTTTGCCGCTGAGACGTTCTCTTTCGCAAGCAGTGGATATACTTATATAGTACATTGGATCGTGGGTTCGGAAATGCGCGCGAGAACCATTTTTTTCCGCGTTCTAGGGCGATTGACTTGGCGAACGATTTAGTGGGTGGCCAATCGAGGTTGCACATGTACCTCTCTTTTTTCATTATTAAAAACCAAGGTTTATTTATTCTCGATGATAAATGTATCGTTCATGAATGCAGAACATTAATTGAGTGTAAACTCGAATACTACGGTGAAAAGAGGGGAAGAAATCGAGAAAGAAATCGAGAAAGAAATCGAGAAAGAAATCGAGAAAGAAATCGAGAAAGAAATCGAGAAAAAAATCAAGAAAGATATAGCGATTTTTTGTACGTGAGAATGATACACAGATGTTTTCTGTCTTTCCTCGGTGTACGCGCACGTTTATTAACCTTTCCACGGCCTCTGCATGCGTAAAATAAAGCGCGCGGATTAGGTAATAAAGTCGTTAGCTTCGCTCCAAATACATGTTGATACACACACAATATTTTTAACGAACCTCCCGTTCGATCGACACTTACTACGAGTTATGTTAATGAAGTGTAATTTCATATATTATTCGAAATTGAACCCTCCTCACTTTATATACACATTATATGTATTCGATCTCAAAATCAATAACCGTAGCTTTCGAGCGAAAAATATATTGTGTTCCTTTAAATATTCACTCCTTTCGATCGTTGTCGTCTTTGTAAATTCAGCGTTCGAATCAAGAAACTTTTATCACTATTTATATGTATGCTTCATTGCGAGCGCCGGATGGAAAAAATCTCCAAGAAAATCCCCGACGAGCTGGAACACACGCATATACTTTCATTTTCACATGCAGCGGCAGCAGCGACTCGCCTCTCTGGGTCATTAAAATAGCGATATTCCCTTTCGTTTTCGCTAGTTTATGATCGAACAGACGCCGTGCCGTCCTTCGCAGGTACGATCGTATGCTCTGCTGTATATAACACGTTCCAAGCGTGTGTGTGTGTGTGTGTGTGCGTATATATATTTATTCAGGTACATGCACATATATCTACATGTACGCATAGCCTAGAGACCCGTTCGTCTAATAGATTCTAAGAGCACAGTAAATAATTCATGTGCAGAGTGCGTAGGCTAGAGCATAAGTGTAAGTTGTAAGTATTTATTAGGAGAGGGGACGTACATTTCTATCTGTTTTAAAAATAAGAGACCTATGGTTGAGTAAAAAACGAGGAAAAAGGACACATTTTGAATAAGGGAGAAAATAGATGTCGAGAGATTATTTTCCCGTGGCGTATTTTCCCGAGCTCTCAACTTAGCTGGCCTACATTTACGCTATTGCAGATTCTTTGAGTAAACAAGGCAAATTTTGAATCGGCCTATACGGTCTATGTATGATTTCATGGGATTGTGTGCAAAATATGAAAATCCAAAACGTATCTGCGCTCTTTCTCGAATATTAGCATTCCGTGAACGATCATTGTAGCTGGCTTTTTTTGTGTCATAAAAATGGTCTATTATATAAAAGTTGGAAAGATAAAGAAAAAAAAGTTATTAATTTGTCAAACCGACGAAGACCCAATGAAAAATGATCGCTATCGGAATATAGTCATAGAATAGACAAAGAAAGTGTAAATAGGCGTATTTTAATTTCTATATGAGAATAGGCGCCTAGCGGCCAGATGTTAAACAAACAAATCGCTTCTTGTGACTGGAATGCAAAAGCAGAATATGTAAACGATTTATCATCCGTATCATTACGTAACGAAATAAATAGTTTCGCTGTTGTTGAACCGCGTCAGTACACGCTGCGGTAGCGTAATAGGTGAAAAAGCAGTGCGTAAATCGAGAAGCCTCGGTCGCGAGTGCGATCCACTTTTCGAAAAAAGCTTTTTACCTCGCGAGTTTTGACTCGTTGAATCGAGTGCGTTAAATAATATGAGACTGCTGCGGTGAGAGATAAGTCTTAATACGCGTAGAGCGTGATCGGCGGCGCTTAATTATAATAAATAACGGTCGCGTCCCACGTACTCGGGATTATGCGCGATAAATGGCGTTTTCCCATACGCGCTTGTATATAGTTGCTCCCGCCGCGCGACGATTATCGGTCGAGCGGATCGGAGGGGCAATAAATTCCCGAGCGGACTTATTTACGTGTTCAACTAGCTGCGCTGCCGAGACTCTAGAGCTACGATTATCCCAAGTCTACTCTTTGCCTCTCTATATGTATATCTACGTATATATAAATAACGAGGGAAGAATGGACAAGTATCTCATGCAGAGGGATCAATGTTCATTTTGTCGAGAACTTGCGGTTTTTGCTTGTAACGTTTAAAAAACCGAGGTTGAAGATATGGGGAAAGGAAAAGTACGAGCAGCTCTGTAGTTTTTCCGCTAAATAGGTGTGAGTTGACCTACTACGCACATACGAAAAAAACTTCGCTTAGTGCGCGCAACAAAGGGAATTTATTATTTGTAACCCGCAGTGGCATGGCCTTAATGAAAGAAAATTTTAATGGTTAGTGGATGCAGGTCGAGCACGTCGAGACAAGCTATATTTTCTCGTAATCGAGATAAACAAACCTCTCCCCCGGCGGACGACGTTTATTTTGCATTAAAAAAAGAATCTCACGAGCTCGAAGACGGCGAGAGCCTAGAAAGCGGTTCAAAGAGGGTGTGTGAATGAGAGAATCGATGAAACCACTGACAATAATAACGGAACATGTTCTTTCGTGGGTCGTGGATCAATTATTCTTGCGTGTACACGTGAATTGATAATGACGCGTTAAAATATATCGATTCAGGATCGGGATAGTGCATAAGTCTGCGACACGTTTTTCCGAGCATTGAAAGCGATAGAGAGCATGTACACCGAGAGATCGACGAGGCATAGAATCGAAAAATTCAATATTATCACGTTCGTTTGGACGTTTAAGGGCTTAAGTGAATATTCTTGGATTATGTACCAATTGCTTTTTTTATTCCAGTTGGACTTATCGTATCGATTGGCATTTGAAAAAGGGGCTTCGGAGACATACTGTATAAATACGAATGCGATACCATTGCAATGAGTGAACGATCCTCGCTAAACCAACGCATCATCGGACAGGAAATAATCAACTTCCGATGTATATCGGTATCCTGAGAATTTCTTACGTAAAACGGAAGTAAAATACGCCATAAAGCCTGTATCAAAGATCTTACAGGACTATTGAGCATTGCTTCCTGGATTCCGATCGCAGCAAGGACGCGAAGCACGACGACTCATCGTCTTTGTTGTTTCCTCGGTGCGATTTTCAAGCGTGACAATCCTCGAGAATTTCATGTAAGCTTCTTTTTCTTTTTCTCTTTGTGTTCCAAGTGGAGAGTTTTCCCGCTACGTAGCTCGGAAATACATTTTCTCGCACCTACGTAGGAAATTTTGTTTTTTTTTTTTTCATCTATCGCACGAGTGAAATCGATAAGATCGGTAATGTTAACCGAATATAATCCGAATGAATTCACGGATTTTTATACATATATACATATATATGTATATCTAATATCTTTGCCGATTGTTTGTCGTAATCGTTATCCATCACCCGCGCTGGGACGCGAAAGTGAAATCGATTTTCTATTACCGATCAGCCGTCTCGCTCGAACAAGCATTCCGCGAGATTGTTTCTGTAAAAAATGACAGTAGCACCTGCACACTATCCGTAATAACAGAACTGACGGTACTGGAAAAAAGGCAACAAGAGCGACGCCCGCAAGACCGCAGAAAAATGTCGCGATCGGTCTACTCGGTGATTTCGTCGTCAGTACAGCAGCAAATCGACGATAATGACAATGACGGCTTGGAAGCTGGCGATGATGGTAATTATTGCATAATAACGCGGCTATTACCTATGTGCAGCAGCCCGCAGCACTAGACGGCGACGGCGCTCACTTTCCTTTTCCACTGGCCTAGATCATCCTCTCTTCCTTTCTCGTCGACGAGCGCGCACGCGCGCGCACACACACACACACACACACAACTCGACGGAGAGTGCTTATACTGCAAAGCGAATATTTTACGAGCAGCGCGAGCTACTACTGCGCTTACGCGATACATACAGTTTGTTCTTTTTTCTCTCTTCTTTTTCTTATCTACGCGCAGAGATGCTGAGAGTGCACTTTGTTGTGCGTCGATGCGAGAATGGTTTTAGTTGAGTGAGGTTTTTTGCGCTTGTCGATCGTTACGAAATCGGCGCGTACTTTTCGTCGCGCATAGACGCGAGAATTGAATTTTTGACGAACGCCATCGAATGAAAAATAATTCTCCGAAGCATAGCACACAGTGTCCATACACTATACGGCTTCTCCGAGAAGAAAAGACACACTTAACGTTGCAATTTTCGCGCTGCGGTCTAAACATCGTATTAAGGCCAACGGCGATTTTTATTACGCTCACGACCCCTTGTAAAAAAAGCAACTTCATGCGCTCGAATGATGCTCGAATTTTTTTCAATTTTCGCGGAACACGCACAGTATATTGCGGCGAAGACGATGACGATGACTCGGAGACACTGGACTCTATCCATAATGGGACAATGTTTCCTTTCCCGGTAGAAGCTGCACTAAAATTCCCGACATACATATATGATTGTGCTCGCGAGCGAGAGAGCGAGGAAACCGTCATTTATCTACTTAGTAGACGAATAACGTAGCCACATCCGCGGACGACGTCTCTCTCTCTCTCTCTCTCTCTCTCTCTCTCTCTCTCTCTCTCGCTCCCTCTCTCTGACGTAATTTTTCCCGCTCGCGCAAAGTAAGCCGACTCTGATTTCGATTCTCATCGCCGGGCACCGCAGTCGCGAATTTTCGCAACGAGTTCGCACGTGCTATTTGGCTTTTACTTTTCTCGCGCGTACGCTCGCTCATCTCCCCGTATAACATATAATGCAAGCTTGCATGGAAAGTCGTACTCAAGCAGGATATCTGATAGAACGAGCGTGCAGAATTTAACAATAGTTTGACAATTCACTGTCTTTGCCTCCAAGTCCATGTATATTTATGTTTTTTGTTTCAGTAAAATCATTGAGCTTTTGCGCGCATGAATGAGAAAATAAATCGAAATCAATTTTCAGAAAAGTTAAAACTGCACGGACGCTCGCGCTTCTTCGTTTCATGAAATATTCATTGAGCAGACACGAGAGCCGCGTATAATAATAATCTTCGAATACATGAATACATAAGACATGCGAAGAGTACTATGTCGTAATATCCTATATGCCCGTCAAGTAGAATATCACGGCGATGCTTTTGGTTTTTCAAATTTTCGCAACGCAGCTGGGATTCGTACGTGCGACTTGCCACACATCGCTCAAACATCGTCCCGAAGCTTTGTAAGTAACGAGCGTAATTTAGGAGGAGCGAATGTGAGGGTGACACCCTCTTCGTTCTTTCAGAGCACCATCCAGAGGAGAGAAATCTCCATACGCACCGGTCGCTGTTAAATCAGCTAAAACGGCTAAATAGCTCTTTCGAGAACTGATTTAGGTGTAAAGACGACGCAGTCGCCGCAGTCGCCGCAGTCGCCGCAGCCGCCGCAGTCGCCGCAGCCGCCGCTTCACTTGATAGGCGGAGTTTTCTAGAAAAAAAAAAACGTTCGAGTGTAAACGTCAAAATCCAGATTTACGAATAGGCTATTCGGTTTCATTAATAATCTTCATT
The DNA here is from genome assembly GCA_018906985.1 of Apocrypta bakeri. Taxonomy (NCBI): domain Eukaryota; kingdom Metazoa; phylum Arthropoda; class Insecta; order Hymenoptera; family Pteromalidae; genus Apocrypta; species Apocrypta bakeri. The sequence goes on along the minus strand of JACCIA010000017.1, from coordinate 241,391 downwards.
TTTTCCTCGCTTTTTCTATGATAATTTTATCAGCCTCCGAAATGATGCGAAGAAAAAATACCGTAATTTATATCTTAAATGACCTCTTCTGCCAAACTTTTATATCGTTTCCATATAGTTACGCGTAGAAAATTCTGCTATGAATAACCTCGTGCCTTCGTTTTTTAGGTATGTTCTTTCAAATTCTTTATCAGCTTCTATACAACTATAGATGTAATGTGGGTCAGATAGATAGGAAGAAGTGAGAAGCGTAGTAGTTGCAGGGTAAAGAACTTTTCGAGACATCGACACATTATCTTTTGGAGATAAAGACTGCTGGTTTGCTCGCGTCGACGCGGCGCCGACGAATCTTCGACGAATCTTGGACAACCCCTTAATTATTATCAGACGTATAACGAGTTTTCCGTGAGCAGAAGATAAGTTCAAATAATATATATATATATACATGTATAAGCACACACACACCCACCCACACGCACACAAACACACACAAATACACATTATACACAACCTCTCAGCGTCTGTACGCTTTGCACTGGGCGACTACTCAAAAAGCTTTTAAAGAGGTATCGTAAGAGTCGTACAGTCGAATTACGAAAATGGTAGATACTGTGAGCAGAACAAACGTTAGTTGAAGGTTTAATGTAAAATTCGAGTAAGCAAGAAAGTAGGCCGACATAATTTAGCTGTGATTATTGATCTTTGATGCGAAGACAGGAGAAAATCTGTAACGTTACTAATGTGCTCTAACAATTTTTCCATCTCGATCTAGTTGGGAAGTTAAGAAAAAAACGATAAGAACTCGCGTGCTTCGACTTTATCCGATGTAATCTTTCTGGATTGACGCGTTAGGTTATCTGTTTTGAATAAACGTTAAATTGTTACTTTTTCGAACATTTGATGTTCGAAAAAGCTCTAGCACAATCAATGAATATTACGATTGGTTCACATATTCGTGCATGGGCCGTGCAATTTCATCTCATTGATTAAAAACTTTTTCCAGACCAGCCAAACGCGCAGTGAAATAAATTGAATAAATTGAAAAGCATCTATTAACGAGTGTAAGAAAAGTGAAAGTTGTACATATAGTCCGATATTATAGATCGGAGGCATTTCATCGTGCGGCAGAATAATGCGTTATCAAACGAAGCGCTTATGACCCTCGACTTTTGTCGAAAGCGCGATTAGTAAGAACGCGTGACTCGACACGCTTATCGTTTATTAAAAAAGTCAGATCCACGGTCCAGCACAAGTTCTTCTCGATCTCCTTGTAGTAGCCAGTAATATCCGACAATTAACTTAGATAAAAAAGTATTGACGTTTATTGGAGAAATGCAAAGATTAGAGAAAGGCGAAAAAGCACGAGTCGCTTTTATCTGTTGTCGGCTATATTTTGACTTCTCGTCCGTCCCAAATATCGAAGGGGGGAAGAGAAGGAAAGAAAGAAAACGGCGCTCGTAAATATCGCTCGTATCTATGTGGCTGCGTGTAGCGAAAATAAAAGAAGAAAGGGCGTCGTCTGGTCGTCTCGCATATACGAGACTACGTATACCTATACTACTGTGTCGCGCCTTCAAGGTGTGTCACGGGTTGTCAAATTAACCGAGCTCTGCGTGAATTACGGAGGTACGCCTCGGTCTCCGTTTTCCCGGTGATTTACGACAGATTTGCGACAGATTTGCGAGAGTCCAAATTTCTAAACTGCAGATTCTGCCTCGACTTATTGAAGGATCATTTGTAAGCGATCGTTATTACTATACTCGATAGATCGTACTCAACAACGTTTCAAACCTGATATTTCGTATTTATAATCTACGTATATACATATGTTTAATTGGGATTCAGATTAAATATTAAACAGCTATAAAATTAAATGGAAAAAGGCATGAAAGGTGAAAATATCGAATTTCCAGAAATATTTCTAAATTGCTATTTTAAATGTTTCATATTTACGAGAGATTAGAAACATTGTTTACCAATTATACCAATGAGAATACATTTATCAAATGTTACTTGCATTCTTCTGATTTATCTTTTGTCAGAATTTGTCTATTTTCAGAAATATCAATAGAAATACTTTATTTATTTATTTATTTATCATCGAGTCGCAACGAGGGTTATAATGACGGACGGAATACGACTACTTAAGAATTCTATTCGCGAACGCGGTTCGCTTGTGATAATGACTTTAACTTTCGTTGTCATAGGAATAGATTTGAAAAATACGATATTCTGAAGTTTCTGCGTTATCTCGTAACGACGCGCTGCGATATACTATCGGTTGCATGTAGCTGCGACTTTTACAATCCGTAAATCTAAATTTACCCTTTCGACGCGGTGAAATTTATAGTCCCATACATCTCGGGACACAATGAAGTCTCGAATTCGACGCATTAAATTCATGCATATGTGATATTACTTAATATAGATAAGCTTATCATTGGAATAGTTGGCTTGTAGTTTTCTTCCGCACGATCGAAATCGACGATTCTCTTTATTTCTATAGAGCAATAGTGCGCCGCTCAGAGTATATATATGTATGTATACATACATACATACATATATGTATTGGAATGTATGTAGGCATTAATATGGTGTATTTGCTCGAAAGAAGGCCTAAATAACAAATCATGATTTTAATGGCTAATGTTTACGAGCTTTTGACAGCCGCTTGATTTATTCGAACACATGGCATTAAAATCGCTTGAATTATCGCTCTGAAAGCACACACATACACACTACACAGTGAATATGACGATCGTGAAGTAGCCAATTCAAAACTCTATTCAGCGTCGATAATGTCTCTAAAAAGCCAATAGACAATAAAAGACGCGTGTACGTATATATACCTATATGTATATGGTATGTATATTCACAGGCTATACGTCTATACGTCTAGGCGAACCGATGAAAAGACAAAAGCGTCCCTGTCATAAAGAAATGACGCCCGCCACATTATACATTCATTATACATTCAGCTCGTGGCGCTGGCTGATTAATCGAGATACTTGCACACGCGTAGAGTCGCGTCGGCTCTTTGACATTCGCTACAGCCGATAGTATAGTTCGAGGGGAACTTCATAAAAGCCGCATCGACGGTCGGATGCACCGCCGTATATTGCTTGGCCGCAAGGCCGTTAGAGCGTCACACAGCCGAAGCGCATGGATGATGTCCTTGTTTCAAGAGGGCAGATTGAAGGCATAACTCGATCGCGAGGCTGTGTCGTTATGTGCAGCGCCTGTCCGACGGTATTTCGATGGGTAGATAGGTAGAGATGATGCCCAGAGATCAAAAGCTTACCTATATATAACAATACAGGGATTTTCATCGTTTTCATTCCAGGCTAATGGCGACTAAGTTGAGACCAGGTTGTATACGTAACCTGGTCAACGATAGCAATATATAAGGCGTCGAAAGAACTCTTGCTAGGATTCCATTTGAAAAATCAGGGCGTTGCGTACATGTGTATATGTGCGTGTGTGTGTGCGTGTGTGTGTGCGTGTGTATATATGCCTGTGTAATATATACGTGTGGAAATCGCGCGCATAAAATATATATGCGTATGTACATTTTCATTCACCGCCCGCGGAACCTTATTCTTTTTCCCTCGTTCATTAACGCATCCGTTTCTTAATCGAAGCAGGTTTAATGGCTTCCTCGGCTCACAATGACGAATGTGGGCAGCGACACCGCCGAGATTATAGAGAAGGAGCCCATGCAGAAAATCTACAGTCATGTGTATTCTTAGTAGCTACCGCAACGAGGTATCGATATTTTTTCCTATTTTCTATGAGCTATACACACGATCGCCCACGAAAAAGTGCCAATCGAGCGACTTCATTTGGTCAGAAGACAGATAATAGAGAAGAATAAAGATCCTCGAGGAGAGAAAGAACAAGCAAGAAGAAAATTTATTATCTCGATGTGCAATTTATCAGTTGGTTTATTGTTTGCCTCGTTTCTTTTTCTCGCAGCCCTCCTTCTATCCAGTAAAATCTTACCAAATTACCGAAATGTACACAATGCGCACATCATCAGCACCGACTCCCCGGTATGTGTCCCCAGCAAACTCGCAAGTTTCGTTGACCCCAGGATTCATTGGTTATCCCTCTCTCTCCCAGACGTATATCCGCAGATGACGAACCGTCACAGGTGACAATTCGCGCTGTCAGCTCCAAGTGTCATTTTATGTGGCCGGCGATTCCAAGGATATGTGCGCGCATGTCGCAGCACGACTATTCGAGTATAAAAAAAAAAAGAGCGGAGACGAAAATAATGCAGCTCTAGAAAAATATGACTCATCAAATTATTGGAAGAGCGGAGGTTGTTGACTTCTTACTAATTACGGGCGGTCGATCACACCTGTCGATTTGCGCGACATTGTGTGCACCGACGTTTTAAATATCGCGCAAGACACGCGTTTGCGTTTTAAAAGGGCTCGTATTGCGATTGTCGTACACTCGAGTGGACGACTTGCGCCGAGGAGACAATGAACTTGATAAGATACTTTGAAAGCAGGCTGTACAAGATAGCCGCGAACAATTGAAAATTTCGTCACCAAGCGCACACGCTCAATGACAGATGACACTCGGATGTGGGTTTTTCTTTTCTCGGGTGAACGAAAAAAATCGCGCTCGACCTACGTTCATACGGGCCCACGTGTACGGCGTATACATACCGGAGACGACCATTGAATGTTAATTATAAACGGCGACGCCACGGAGATCGATGTTCGAGAGAAATATAAAGAAAAGAGACGCGAGAATCGATCGTGAGAGTACACAATATTCTCAGGCGCGATAACTCGCCTACCGATTATAGCGCGACGTTCGCGGAGAAAAAATATATTTTTTTCTTTCATAGACGGCATCGGGTGAATGGGCCATCACTCATATGGACACATCGTTGAGCGGTGCTAGTGAAATACTACTGGCGTTAGAAAAATCTATATAAACAGGAAAAATCTATATAGCAACCTAATGCTTGTTTCTGCATTAGATATTTCTGCAACTTAGGTAAAATTTCATTGACTTAACAATGAATGAATGAATGAATGAATGAATGCATTGCACCAATAACTTCGAAGCGAGAGCCATTGGATTAAAAGCTTATAATCTTGCGGCATTGAGCTTTTTTTACGCGAACATCATTCTTACGCGCGTTCGTGCGTGAAAGGGCTGAATTGAAAATTGTGTAATGGTCCGAGGTTTAATCGTATCTCCGTATGCAAACGAACGTAAGTCTCTCGTGTAATTATAATTATATAAGCAGGCATCCGAAAAAGACTGCAGCGAAAGGAAACTCAATCAAAAGCATCGTTCAATACACATAGCTATAGTATTCTTTTGAACAACGTATAACGTTTTCGACTACTCAATAGTTAAATCGACTGATGCTAAATTTCGCGGGACGTTTATTTTGTCGAGTATCGGGTTTCGCGTCTTCGAAGAGTTTATTTTTGCGCGGAGTAATAAGATGCACTCGCGCGTATATAGTTTTTTCTTTTTTCGATGCGACTATATTTTGAGAACGACGCGTAAGTAGGTCAGTTCCGGGATCGCTCGGACAGTCGATTTTTAAATACAAAAATCGACTACTCCTTGCTTTCCTGGGTACGTCAAAATTCAAGCTCGGAATTCCTACTGTATATCTCCAGAGTAATCGCTATCGATTATTTAACACTACTTTTATCTCGACTTTCATGACGATTTGTATATCTGTGTATAGCTCTACGCGATTACGTAATTATAGTAATTCAATTCGTATATGTGTATGTGTGTGTGTGTGTGTGTGTGTGTGTGTGTGTGTGTGTGTGTGTATTATATATACAAATTATATAGATTATTCTTATATATAAACATGGCTTATCGAAATTTATCTAGTTGCAAATGTCGAAGCTGCTGAACTGTTTGCACACAGTAATCGCGTAATTGAATTCGAAACGTAGTCGCATAGTTCTCGTCACCTATAATGAACACTCTACGATGCTCTATTGATTCTACACTCTCAAGCTAAATTGTAATGAACAAGTACACTTTGTCTCTTTTACTCTCAGACGGCATTTTTTATCGTACGTTCACCTGTTTCTTCGACTATGTATATAATACATACAATTATACATATAGACATTTACACAATATATACGTAGAGGCATAGGCGAGAATGTCTGCTGCGAACTACGGGCAAGCAAAGTCATTAATCAGCTTGGCGAGCGATTGATTAAATGAACGTTCAATAGATATAGGTTGAAGTTCATTTGAGTATAAATTGAATTGTTTTATTTTTGGATAGAAAATAACTTTGAACGTAAAAGAATTTAGCCGATCTATTGTTTACATCGTAATACATTTGCCATCGTTGTATCGAAAGATTTTCGTTTCTTGTAGAGAATTAGTCACGTCAACGTTATGGTGTCAACAAATAGAACTAAATTCACGATAAATCGTACACCGTTCGAGTAGGGTTTTTGGCAACTGACAGAAGAATGTGGCAGGTTGATTTTAACAAGTGCGTTTTAGCCACAATTTACCTGCAAATAGCAAAGATTAACGAGACGATATTTGAAAAGTCAAGCAACATGCCAACATGCCAACATGCCAACCAGTGTAATTTAAAATATCGTAAAATTCAGGAAATTTTCTGTCTTCTATTACGAGCAATGTCGGGAGTTCAGATGACATCCATGAAGTAAGAAATCCATAAAAAAAGAAAATATGGAAACGCAGCTTTTTATACATCCGTTCGTAAGTTCGAACTCGAGGATACGTGCGTAATTCGCGTAGTGGCTGCGAACATTCTATTTTTAAACCGCATGATCGCGTCGCGAGCCTATAATCAGCTGACGCGCACAAGCCGTCTGCAAGCATATATCTTATCAGTGTCATCGGCCCACGAGGCGATTTCACGTGGGGATTTATCTCGAATGTTTTGCGTTTCTTTTCTCCGAGATCGAAAAATTTCGTTGTCAAACATTAATCGAGCACGTGCCAGTATATGTACAGCCATATAGCGTATACTTGTTAGAAATATACCTAAATATATTAGTTTCTTCATTGTAACTGAATAAACGATAGTGAACCTTGTCACACAGTCTGCACCTAAATTTTTCTTCAATTTTATTCATTTTATTCATTTTATTCATTTTATTCATTTCATACGATCAAGTACCTAGCACGCTCGAAAACTAATATAACATAAATTTCATTACTCCGACACGATAAAGCCAGGATTAAAAAATCTCTTAGAAATGTTATAATGAATGATATGTACCGAAGCCAAAACTGTTGACTACGGTAGTGGACTAATTGTTGCAAATCCATACCATACTATATTATATTCATTGAGTTCTGACGGGTTTTTTTTACCGATAATTAAGGGAAAAAATAGAGACCAATCGACACACTCTCTTGCTTATTTATAAAAGAGCAGCCGGCGTGAAAGAGGTGCCGCGTTCTCTGTCGCATCAATGGTCGAAATGCTCACTGAACCACTCGATAGTGAAACGTGCGCGTAGAATTGACCTTCAGCGTTTGATGGTACGATTTATTATTCAAATTTCTGTGCATCACTTCATCGAATACATTCGCATACCTACTACGCGCCAAATCTGCTTTTTTCGAGATAATTGAACAAATGGACGACTATTTTAAATGTCCATTGTATTATAGTCGCAATATTTCTCTTGTTTAATAGCTACGCACAAAGTTCAGTTTTTGAAGTATTTCATCGTATATATGTATAATGATGGTATAGTAAAACTTTAAAGATAATATGTATAAGTACACTAATAGCTCATCGTTGAATTTTCTGCATGTCGAGAAACGCTTAAGATAAGTAAGCCGACGCAGCAAGTTTATAATGAATCTAAACAGTTTAATAAGTCAATAGTTCAATATTTTTATTTGCTAATAAAGAAAGAATAAAAAAGTGCGTATCTTATTTTATTTTATGAATTACTTCTCAACTGATCGATGCTCTTTAATTTTCCAATAGCATGTTACGATTAAATTGTATCGATAAACGATTAATATAACGTCGGTGCTTTAATTCGAGTTTTCAAGAGACTCTGGCCAGTAACGCACTATAAATCAAAACGATTATAGCTTCTAAATAACAAATAAACGTTATATTGCTTGTATAGCGCGTAACTGCGTAACTGTTATAGGATCATAGCAAAATAATTCAAAAGAAGCTTGCGTAAGATTTTAGCAGCGAGATTTCGTCCAAAAATAATCGATGCATCGACGCCTGTAGAGAAAAAAATCTCGTGGTTAACGATACGTACCCATTACACACACACACACACACACACACACACACACACACACACACACACGTGTAATATAAATATGTGTATGTGGGTGTGTGAGTGTATTTTTTCTAACCAGGAGCGAAAGCAGTTACATAACGATACTGTAGTTGCCGAAATCGAATCTATCGACTGGAACGGTGAAACTTGGTGAAAACGCAGAAGTCAGTCCGAGCGTCGTCATTGATGATTTCTTTATTATGGGCTTTACGGAACATTTACAAAATCTCAAATGAAAGGGAAAACGCGCGAAGCGTATACGCAGTCGTACAGGCGACAACAGCACAGGAAACTAACAGTCACCGCGTGGAGAGAATTTATTTATTCGTCTACAGTGTACATACTTCCGAGCGCGTATTCTAGTTGATCAAGTACTTGGTGCACAAGACGCTTTCGTTATTGCGCTTGCCAGTTGAAAATTATCGAAGAAAAAAAAGAGAAATATGCGCGTCGTTTCTCAATAAGACGAACGAGTCGATCACGTGACGTGATCGACGCGATGTGATCGACGTGATGTGATCGACGTGACGTGACGCAGAAAAATTCCTCGCAAACAACCCGATCTGTACTGTTTATACGCTTTGGGCAACAGACGCGCCGCATATGCCCAAATTCGACCACTGTATGGACCAAGGAAAAAACGGTGCGCGAGGAGAAAGAGGCCGAGAGAGAAATAGATCGGTATGCGAGAAATACTGAAATGACTGAAATACCGGTCGCGGAATCTGCCTTGTCGGGTAAACAACGCGCGAACCTATATACCCCGAAAAAGAGAAACGGCGACGAGCTGTTCTCTTGGACCGACCGTTTAAGGAAATCGGCGTTGATCGAATCGAGAGAAATGCTATAAGGATACGGAGGGAATACAGTAGGAAGTAGATACGTAGCTGGATCAAGACTAATGCATCCCCTTGAGGATGGGTAAAAAAAGTTTCCGGGAATTTGCAGGAGATTTAGGGAAAAGCTGTAAGGGTAAATCTGTCTCTTTTTTTACTTATTCTATACGCAATACATTCTATATGCAGGCGCTCGATATAATATATTCGAAAATGAAACTGGATAATGCTATGACGAGCCAAGATGCAGAGAGAGAGAGAGAGAGAGAGAGAGAGAGAGAGCCAGCGGCACGTTAATCGCGCCGAGCGAAAGGAGTGTAGCTGCGCGGCTAAAGCCGCACGGCGTAGAAACCGGTCGACTGGAGGCTAGTAGTTTCGGGAAGAATGGACTGAGATAAGGCCGTCGTGAGACTAGCTCCGACGAAGACAACGAAAAAGAAGCGGCAGTCTTATGTAAGCGAATGATTCTCAGAGTTTGCGTGCGAAGAATGAGATGTAGCGCGCGAGTGTGCCTACACTAGGCGCTAGAGCTATAGCTCTATAGGTACTTTTCCGCAAAAAGGACCTAGCAAACCGTCCACCTTAGATTCATCATTCTAATATGACTGGTCGCAAAAGGAATAACTATTTCAAGGAAATATGCAGAGCCGTGACTTTTTTGAAGAAAGCGCTTGACTCGTCTTTGAAACAAGGAAGTCTTTATTGCGTGGAGTACGCATTTGAAAGCGAAAATTCTCAAGATAGTGCAGGAATGCGCAAAAATGCAGTCATCTTCTCTCAGCCGTCGGCATAAAGGACAAGTACATCAGCTGCAATCCTCTCGAGCGGTGCGTGTTTAAAGACATGCACGAAGCGCACATTCTATTACGCTATTGCACTCGTGCAGAGGCACACGCTCGTAGACGGGAGAGAGCGAGAGAGGTATGTGTCGCGTGCGCGCGAGGTGAATCGCCGTATCTCTCTCTTTCTCTCTGACTGGAGAGCTAGAGTCGATCGGAGAGCCCAGAAGTGTGCCAAGGTGCACCTCTCGAGAAAGCCGGACCGACCGGACCGGCGGCAGCGGCGGCAGCGGCGGCAGCTACGGCAGCGCGTGCACACGAGAGAACGTTTGCTGTGTTTTCATTTTATACGACGAGCGCCGGCAATCCCTTTTCTGCGCGGAGCTTGAGAGCGTTGTTTATAGAAACTGCTGTTACCGCCACCGTTGTTGTTGCTGCTGGAGCGAGCGATACGGGGAGTGACGGGGATGCGGCGAAGGCTTTCTAGAGCTCCACGGGTCGCGAGACTCTTGTGCAACGTTTCATCGCATTAGTTTATTTTGGATTCTGGACTTGAATGAATCGTCGCCGCATCAGTTTTGTAATTACTTCCGCAAACGGTACACGTGTACCGATCTCCGAGTCAGCGAAATGTTGCGGCAAACGCGTCCCTCGTATTATTCGTCGTTAGATAAAAATCTTGCTCCGAATTCGCTCACGCGAGCTCGTAAATCACGCTCCGCTCGCTCGACTAGCAAGAAAGACGAGGAAAAAAGCCACTCACCGCGAGCATCGCGCGCACACCAAAATTAGCGTAACGATTATTTTATCCTCATAATCGTTACACTCATTACGCGCGGCGTTCCCCGAGTATGACGACATCGTGAAAGAGTTGCTGCCGCGGCGCGGTGTATCTCCCGGGATCGCGATAAGAGACCCGTATATGCACGAATGTACGTACACGCCGTAATCCTAATTAACACGTCACTTTCCTTCTCTCTTTTCCTCTCGAGGAATATATACCTATACATTTATACTAATGAGGATCTTCGCTCGCTTACCTACGACTTTCAACGGCTTCACTCCACTTTTTTGCGCTGGCTATATATATCCTTTCTGTGCAGGAAATTCCGATTGTTCTACATTTTTTCGCCAAATATAACTTGATTAGTTTGATATATTCTTAGAAATGATGAGTAACTCCGCTCCATCTGCTTTCCATCTGCGTTCTTCCACCTGCGTGAGGCGCTCTTCAAAAACCTCATCAACCACTAGTTACAAAATTTATCTAACCATGTTAGATAAATTTTCTACCAAGTACTTTTTCTTCAAATATTCGTATATAAATGGAAAACTAATAAACATAATTGTAACATTTTTCACTAAAGTACTTACTTTAAAGACATTTTTTTTTAAATGTTCACTTTAATATATGTATACGAACCTTATCGGTTTCATAATCTGCGCAAATAACCCACCTGAGATTCATAAAAAAAGAATTTTCCACGAAATTTCAAGAGAATTAAAACTCTTTTACTTCGAAATCGATGGATTTCTTGAAAATATTATTTTTATTTTAATTTTCTTTTTTAACCTCGCATCCACTTTTGGCCCTAGCATCTTGTCACAGCTGTGTCTTTTGGCTTTACTGCGAGGTTTTTTCTTAATCTGGACAGCTTAGAATTCAAAACAAAGCATCAAAGCGAAAGTGTAAAATTTCGTTTTCCAAATAAAGTGTATTATATAATATATACCCCTATATATAATAGCCTTTTGATTTCAACGAAACATCTTAATTGTATCAGAAGTAGCAAGAGATTTGATAACATTAGAAATTTATTATGAACGAAAAACGCACGCGCGTGCGAAGCGAAATATTCGCGTTTTCCTCGATTCCACATAAGCAGCCAGAGGAGCGTGCTTTGACAGATAAAAATTGGAACTAAAGTTAGACAGATAACGCACAGTTTTGTAAAAGTACCCGATGATTTAAACAGCTTTAATCAAAGCTTTGAGGAAGTTTTCATCGAAATTTACTAGAATTTTACTAGAAAAAAGTAAAGAGATCATTTAAATATGAATGAAAATGGCAGATATAGGGCCGCACGCGTCGTTGAAAAAAAGTCATCGTATCAGCGCGTAGCACAGCCTGTCGCGCTCTGTATTTTGCCTCCACATCCAGCTCCGCAGAAAAAAAACGAGCAAGTTTTTCGGGACTTGGTGCGCATGTGAGCCGAAGCACGTAATCCATCGCGGCGGGTGACAGTGATCGAACGGCACTGCTCACCGCGCGTATACTTTAGACGGCTGCAAAAAGGGAACGGGCGCACACTGGCTTGTGCGAATGCGTGCACGAGGAAAGCAATTATGCCAATATTGCACTGGCGTACTCATTTTTTTCCAACGAACGTTCACAGTTAGTATCGCGAACGTTTATGTGGGAGATGTTTTTTAAATTTCCCGCGCGATCCCAGTGTGAAATAGTTTGTCGGCAACGCGTTCTTTAAACTCTACGTGAGCTTCGGTTCATTGCGATACGTACACACACACACACGCACACACCCACACACACACGCACGTGTGTGTATAATCGATAGACGATTTCTACGAACTACCGTATAATTTGTAATTATTCTGAAGTAGTCTAATTTATTTTTTAAATTTTCGAAACACTTAAAAGGGAAAACGCTCATTTTCTCGAGCACGAGCACTCAGCTCATAACAACGCGTGTCACTCCACGTGCTTCGTATGCGCGCAGCATCGCGTAATCCATACGCGACGTCGGCGCGCGTCTTCCTTCTCCGCCCTCGTTCTCTTATCTATAAATATTTACACGTAATATTTACACGTAATATTTACACGTAATATTTACACGTAATATTTACACGTACCATTTACGCACGTTTCTCGGTGAAAAATCTTTCGTTTTTCTCTTAGCCATCTCGATTGATGACTGTCGAAAAAAAGTTGCTTGCTCAATTAAAAACCCAATCGAAATCCCTAAGTTCTCGTAGCAAAAGCTAAACAAATAAAATGCGTCTCCGAGAGCCACTGCAACCTTAACCCCAACGAGCTCGAGTTATAACGCAGCTACTCTATTTCCATACCGTCACTGTCTTATCAGAGTCTGGCTCGTTTCCATTACGGCGACGTACACGCATACGTGTATAATTGCAGTATATTGCAGTATATATATCGTATACGTATATATTGTATATACGAGTTGAATTCGCACGGTACACCTTGTTCTCTCTGCTTCGTTTGCTACATACGCTCGAGAGAGAGAGAGAGAGAGAGAGAGAGATAAGCAGTGCGCGCGATGGGTCGCGAGTGCCGACTCGCGCGCTTCCTCGTAGTGCGCGCTAAGTGCGTGTATGTAAATATATATGTGTCGGAGCATTTATATCTAACGGAGACGACCGAGCAAGCCAGATAATAAAGTACAAGGCTGCCGACCCCGCGAACGCGCTGTAGTAATAGTGATCGTCGGAGGCTGACGCCGCTGCGACGATTCTTTCGATACGGTACACCAAATATATATGTATATATGTATATATGTGTGTAGTTGTAGATTCAACTCTGTGCGCGACAGAAACTAATCTCTGTCACGGTCGGGAACTTGGAGGCTGACGATTGCAATCATTCGAATCGCACGAGTGGAATTCGAGGGCTGATTCCTCCTCCTACTCGTGATTTTCAACTCGAAATCATAGGTATATTCAAGGAAAATATCATTTCGAATTGAATTTGCTCGATTGTCGTTGATTTTTCACACAAACAACGCTGTCGCAAATACTCTCTAAGAATCTCGGTCATCCGAGTACGAAGGAACTTAATCCGAACGAAGTATCGCATAATCGTCTGTCGCATCGCGTTGACCCTCGTTGCCACGCGTTGCAATTGTGACGTCACCGAGCAATTAACGTGACGTCGCTGCCGTTGAGCTGCGTTACTGCTACGTGCGGAGCGCGGACTGCAACCAAGTAACATGACCGAACTCAATGTATTTTCATTCTATTCCTTCCGTACATGCGTAACGTATATAAATATGTACACGCATGCACCTTCTTTTCCTCCCTCTTCTATATCACGAATCTTTCAGATTACGAAAGATTAACGATTCGTTCGGAGATTTTTGAATTGTAATGCGCGCGGCCTCTACGCCTGCCAATAACAATCGCATCGGGAATTCTGGAATTACCGCCGAGCAATCGTATAGATTGTTTACGCAGAGTCGCAGGTGTCTTATAGCAGCCAAGCGAAAATAGCTTTATACGATAGATAAGCGGCGCGTTGATTTTACGATGGTGGTAAAGTGTCTCTATGAGCATGCCGTATAGCTATATGGTCGGGTAGTCGGTTCATCGTAAAAAGGCACGAGGCTTATTTTAAACGTCGCTGGGCTTATCTGGCTTCATCGGTAATTAGTTCGAGAGTTTGGCTGGTTACCCCCGAAATTTCCAAACCATTATTCTGACTTTTCTGTTATTTTGTTATTTTATTTCATTTTCAGTACACTATCGATATCACTATCGATATCACTATCAATATCACTATCAATACCACTATCAATGCATTTTCATACATGTATAACGCATACGCATATATACGCATATAAACATAGCAATATATACATAGCAGGTATATTGTGTAGGAGAATAAACGTGTTGAGTTGATACATCAACTGATTTATTAGTGTAATTACGTTATAATTTGTTTGAATTATTGCCGAACGTACATATATCAGAAGATTGTCAATCAGTTGGACAAACTTGAAAGTTGAGTCGTGTCCCAACTATTATTATGTACTCTATTTTATCGACGTCGAAATAATTCTTGTCGAACTTTTACATCTCTCGTTTATTAGACACGCTACAAGTATTGAGATATCTTCGACTGCATTAACGTTTAAGTGGCCGAGCCGAGTCGAGCGTATGTAAGAGAGTATATAGGGGAGAAATCGTTAAGAGCGATTTGAATTTTACAATGAACGAAGATGAAATTAATGTTAAAGAAAGGAGCTAGAAGTGTGCCCAGGTACATTATTGTTCGATAGTCGCAATAACGCGAGGTACGCGCGAGAATGTCTGAAAAAATTGGGTCGGCACCAAAAATGGATCGCACGCACATTTCTTTTTTCTCTCATCCATGGTCAATCGCGCAGCACAGCGCCGATCACGTCCAATTAGGACCTCTAATAAAGTTATCCCTGACACGATAAATCATGCTCGGGCGAGGCACTGATATATCATTTTCAAAAATACACGTTCGATTCCCATTGGCCGAGATTCCTCTGGAACAACGCCTGTGAGTTTTTCCGCTATCATCAGGGTTGGATATATTATGCAGTGGCACCGGCGGCGGCACCGGCGACAACGCATTCCGGATGAAAGCGTCACATCGAAAACGCGCGCTGTATAGAAAGAACCGAATGCCTCCGTTGCGCCGTGGTTCTCCGTCACGTGGGCGCTCGCTCGCAAGCCGGATATAGATGCTGGTATTGAGGGCATCTTCCTAATAATAGTCAGCCCGAGAAAATTTTTAGCCCTTGGATGCTGCGCCCGAGTGCGTCGAGGCTCCGCGTATGTTCTAACGTACGACACATATTTGTCCGTTGAACGCGATTACGCCCGGAGATGATATTTACGAAAAGGTATTTATTAGCTCCCTTCACTAGATTCGAAAATTAGTCCATGTTCACCACGAGGCTATTCGCAATTTAGCACTTGTTAGCGCTAAATGATGTTATCTCTTTCGCCTGCACTATCCACGAGCACCTCCATCGTCAAACGTTTATAATGATACAAAGATATAAATGCACTTGACGAGTGACGGTAATTCACTATTGGAGATAAGTGTTCGATATTCGAACGGTAATCCCCCTGTGTTAATACACGCAGTCATAACAGATATTCGTGACATTCTTTCGGAACATACAAAAGACGCGCGATGACTGTATGTACACTGAATGTTACACTCAACTCTCGCGATCCGTTAGATTTTTCCGCGATGAGTCGGCGGTTTCCAGGCTCGATGCTTCGGCGATGACGAGACTTATCCGTTTCCAGAATAGAGCCGATAAGATACTACAACAAAGTGAAAATAACACTAATAACGGAAGGTGTGTGCTGATTTTCAAGGCACCACGCATCTTCCGCACACGCAACATTGACTAGTCGCGAATAAGGTTCGTTCAGTTTGCTGTATTGAAGTTGACACGATACATAGTGAATTGTTCTCGCAAACTTCATTCCATTTGAACTACCGCACATTTAGTTGGCAGTTGGCAGTGTAATACTCGAAAGCCTGTGTAATATGCCTGTATGAATCGATTTTTAATCGGTCTATTTGCATTCGCGAGAAGAAAGAGGATGCGAAGATTGCGATAAAACAAATGGCGTCGTTTTAATTGCCTTTCCATTAAATAGAGTCATCGAAACCCGGCTGAGTTTCGGACTCGATTCGTCATTTACGAAAGTAGCCGAAATACGATTGGTAAAATAACTCGGCGACTCTGCTTTAGTAAACGGGCTGTAGCAGAGCACGAAGACATAATAGCCCGATTGAATAGTGAAACAATGACTCTATTTAGAGTGAGGTACCATCATTGTGTATTATGCTCACGGCAGAGCAGATATTGTTTCAAAGGTGAAAGTTTTTGTCAAAGGCCACCTCTCCCGATGCATAAGATGGCTATCCAATCGATGTACATAATAGAGAGACTCCTAAGATGCATTTGCTAGGAGACCGACGAAAATTGCCTGTTCCTCTGTAGATCGTACTGATCGAACGTCGATGAGAAGTCCGATCTTGGTATATAGAACGAGAGAAAGGAAAAGACGTGGCCGAGACAATTAGGATGCGATGGTTCAGCCGAACTCGCGCGTCTGCAGTATGGGCCAAGGGGGAGACTCGGCTATTCATAGCCGTACTAGAACTAGATTCGAGCGCCTCTCGCGACTTTGATATAAGATCCTCGTTTTGACTCTGCCGACACGGTTAGTGTTCCTCAATTGAACGCCTCGAGCGTTTTCTGCGTCTACGTATACGCAGAGCGTGCGCACTATGCGATTATTCACTAGCGTGTAGGCGAATTTTTGCACATTCACGGCGCCGAAAGTCTAACGCTATTCTATCCTTCTTTTGACGCACAATGCTTGCTGCGCCAAAATGCGGCGTTCATCCTATCCAAGTCGTCACGTTTGAGACGCCTCTCGACCGATACAATTCAACGATTGATCGTTGCTGTTCACTTGGGAGAACGCGTTCTATGCGTCGTAATTATTACGCGCAAGCTTCGTTTCCGCGTATTAAAGCTTTGAAGACTTGCCTTGATCCGCTATCGCCTTTGTAATGCGGAGTACGAGATACGTATCTGTTATTTAGAGATCATCCGAAAGCATTCGATTTTTACAAACAATTTTAGAAATTTAAAGAATAACAATTTATACGTACAAATGAAACTAAACTTTGTACTTTGGACTCTTTCGTTATCAGCACTGAGATATACTTTTATAAGTCTCTTCTCCCTCCGACGTTCCTGTCGCAGTACAAGTATTCAAGTATACATCGGAAAAAATCGCGAGTCCAAAGATAAGACTAAAATTCAAACAGAAAGGAGGCAAAGAAATTATCGGATGGATATGCGTTCGGAGTGCACGATAGAGTAATGTAGCGGAGGGGCGTCGTTCCATTCCAACAAACGCTTTCTTCATTTTAGCTTGTCTATAATTTAATGTTTACGACTTTTTCTTTCTTCTTCGTTGTCTCTTGAAAGGGAGGTATGGTAAAGGCAACACATTCGAATCTCGAATATAAATAAACGAAAACGCGGGCCAGTCTTCGCTTTCTTCGCGCGTGAAGAACTGTCGTTCTGTCAAAAATGGCACATTAAAAAACCGCACGATTTAAAAAGTAGGTCAAAGTGCATATATCCTGCATCCATATAGGAAAAAAAAAAAAAATAAATAATCACACAGGAGACAACGAGAGCAGATTTGGAAATCACGCCGACCATCTGAGCAGACTCTCCCTCGTATAGTTTTGCGCAACGAGTGGCCAACCCTTCAATCGACCCCAACTGTCTCTTCCGGGACGACGGAACTCTCGTGTACG
Source organism: Apocrypta bakeri (assembly GCA_018906985.1). Taxonomy (NCBI): domain Eukaryota; kingdom Metazoa; phylum Arthropoda; class Insecta; order Hymenoptera; family Pteromalidae; genus Apocrypta; species Apocrypta bakeri. The sequence goes on along the minus strand of JACCIA010000017.1, from coordinate 223,372 downwards.
CAATACGCAACAACAATGTACACATACGCATATGCGCATGATCATATCAACCGGGGACGCACAAAGAAACGAAGAAGAAATCGCCATCTCGAGAAGATAAAGCCAGAGTCGGAGAGAATCGGGCGGGAGTACGAGTCGAGAGAAGAAAGAGTATACGAGAGTGCGGAGAGAATGGCGGCCCTTCTCTCCGCGCTCTCTTATATTCTTTCGAGACGACGTCCCCGGGCAAACGGCAGGAAGCGAGAGCGTAGAAATTACACGATATATACAACTTGACCTACTTCATCCATCTGGCGGGAAGCGGAGGGAAGGGAAGTGGGTGGCGGTGCGGGGGGAGGGGGCTGCACGAAATCCGCGGCCCGGAACTCAAAACGCCTCTTTTTTACGCACCTTACCGCGAAGGACGCTAGGAGCGTAAACGATCGATCGCGTCGACGGCCCGTCCTATCGCGATCTCCGCGATCGCGTTCTCTCGAGGAGCTATTCCCAATTTCCTCTCTCTACAACAATTTGGGGAGAAAATTTTGGACAGATCTTTTTTTTAATAACTTCTTTATTATGTACATTTAGATGACGGGCCAGCGACGAGGCGTGCGCATCGCGATAAATCTCGAAAGCAAACACGATTTGACGTGGAATTAATTATGGGCATTGTTTATTGGACTTCCTTTGGCGAGACTTTCCTTTTATGGAAGCGTTCATGCCACATAAAAACGTCGCGAGTATAGAGTCATATCGGTTAATAAGACGCGCTGAACATAATGAAATATTTCGATTAGTCGACTCGAGCTTCGACGTATATAACAAAACACGGCTGACGTAAGCCGGCGTAATTGAATTTATCATTTTTACCGGTTATTTACCAATACATAAATAAATTAACCTGTGCATACTCGATTAACAACCCCTCGCGACTCTTTCGTTCTCGACTCCTCGCGTTCCAAGCTGTGTATATAATACATAGTTCGCATTCACTCGTCGTCCAATCGGAATTCAATATACACTCGTCTGTGCTCATAGTTGAATAAGGCACCGACGGAACTCGTCGCGGAGTGTCTTCCACGGAAAATTTACCGGCCATTGTGCAGCTTGGATTCGCAATTTGTCCAACGCTAATTATTCAGAGGAGTCAGCGACTTCTCAAAAGTCAAGCCCCTTCGCGTCCCAACGTTACGCAGCCCACGATAGAGCAACGTCGTACACGCGTGTATTTACAATAAAATACGCGTCTCTGACCGTCGCTCCTCGTGCCACTTTCACTGCCTCGCGTACACGTACATTTGGCTCGCGATGCGCGCATCCACAACTGCAGGGGTTCCCTTGTCGATGTACACGCGACGCTCCATTGTGACCGAAGAATACGCATCATTTTCTTTTTCCTACGCATTATTCGATATATTATAAGGAATATCGCGCTGAGAGCCCTTTTGTGCGGCTCTCTTCTTTTCTTTGCACGCCGGAGGTGCGCGCAACTTTCGCTTTTGCGGCCGGCGCGGTGCCTGGGAGAGTTCGATATATGCATTTTGGAAAAAGTATGTCCCTTTTTCACTTCTTAAATCCTGCGTTCTTAATTTCACACGCGGATCACTCGTTACGTAACGAGAAGTCACATAACTGCGTTTCTTCAATTTGTTTATCCGTATACGCGCAGAGTGCGTGGATCCAGGCTGCCACTGCATCGGCTCGCTTTTTCATTACAATCAACTTTTTTTCATCCAGGATGTTCTTAATACGTTGTTTTGACGCCACTTGTTTACCGCACCGAAAGGTCCTTTACATAATCGATGAATACGGTGAGAAGTGAACGTTCGTATATTATATCGTATGCATTATAATGGCGTCGTGGCAATAAGAACAGCACAACAATGTGACAACAAACGAATCAAGCTCTATGACTGGGAATCTTTGTTTTTTCTTTTTTTTCTCGGCTAATCCGATACATTAAGTCCGACAGTACTCAGAAGCAGAAAGTCGTCCCGAGGGAAAGATAAAAGACACACGGACGGGTAATATCGAATAGCGATCGGTGTCAATGCGTCTTATAATAATCGTCGCGCGATGATGCATGTTCCGGCACGCACCATCGCAAGTAGCTGACCTGACAAGAGCTTCATGGGCCACGGGTATTCTCGTGTACTCCTGTGCAATTCCAGCTCCTTATCGGGGGGGAGTATACGTGTCCGGTTCGTCGTCGCTTTTTCCGACAGAGCCTTGTCGAGTCTTGCATCCTTCGGCTTATTCCGCGTATCCACTATTACCGTTATCCAGCATTGAGAGAGTAGCGAGGATCGTCGGTTTTTAATTAAAAGACATCGCAGCATAGCATCAGAATATTCCGAAGCTGTGATGATCGGTTCTCGTCGTTCTTAGAAACGTAATGTCGCTTACGACCTTGGAGCTACTTTCGCTCGAGTCCGCCATCGTCGAGTCGACGTCACGACGACTTGCCGCTGCGTTGCACCTCTCTTCGTATGTAAAAAATGTAAATACGAAGAGAGGTGTAACATCCAGAAAGTGTTACGAGCTTTATTGGGCTGTAGAACATTTTCATCCCATATTGCATACAGCAGAAGCGTCCTTACGAAATGAGATTCGACTCGTAAAGCTATCGCCTCGGTTCGTATCGACGTTTATAAACTGGACCTATAGGAGTATAAAGAGCCACGACGAATCGAAGAATGCAGCGAGGATTTATTTGAGCGAGGCTCAAATATATACCGTATTATAAAACGTAGTAGAGAGCCCGTAGAGTCTTTACGAAAGGAGTAAGAAGCGCACGGATAGAAAGAGAGAGTGTGAGAAAGAAGAGGACGGGGTAAGTAATAATTTATGCCGCGGTGTCGTAGTGTTTAACGACTTGTTTTGGGACGGACTTATGTAACTTTCGATCTTTTCTTTTTACAGGATTCTCTTTTTACGGTCTCGCACCGCGTACGGACAGCTGCCAGTGTTGACTTTAACAAATACACGACAAAGTCGCAGTTTTCAGCGAAATCTCTAGCAGCGCGGGGAAGGAAAAATGGAATTTCTCGCTGTTTCTTGTATATTTCGTTTGACGAGCGAGCTCGACGGTGCGAGGTCCCATCCTCTCTCGGAAACGTCTGTGGCAAACCGGTCGTCTGCCACTTGGATTTTCCTTCAATAGCAGCAGCACCAGCAGCAGCACCAGCAGCAGCAATGGAGCTCGCACGCAAAAGCCGCTACACAGACGCGGGCAAACGGCGTAGATTGTGGTTCTCCCATTTACCCAGTTCCTCTCGCTCGACTCGCGAGTGCTCCGCCGCGAGTTATGTAACCGAGTGAAAGTGGCACAGTACCGAGAGCTGAGCTCGTGGCTCGCTCAGTGTGGCTATATACCTACGAGCATATATATACGTGTGCGCGCTCGGCGTCGCAGCCTAGATCCACTTCCAGAGAATATATACTACACGAATCTGTATCTATACGCATAGTGTACACAGAAGATTTCGAGGCTCAGATTTTCGGCTGTACAGAATTTCTAATATATGTATGTTCTAATATAACCATATCTATACAGAGATTTCTAGGATTCGTCGTTAGCGCGAGGAGCAATGATGAGATTTCGCTTTCACGCAAAGATTTTGTCTTTGTGAATGACGAGGAGAGAAAAGTTCTAGTTATACACGTGAGTCGCGCTGTCAGTGAGATTCATACAACTAATAATTTCTATGATATTGATTTTAGCGCGCGTCTTGCGTAACTCGCCGCCGCCACTGCCGTAGCGTAAAAAATGTCTTCTCCGCGAGCGTTATGCGCATACGGCCACTCTGCCTTGTTTATTGCAAATACTTTCGTTCAACGCATAATCGATCTTTCATAGCGAGTCAAGCGATGAAGTAGAACAAGCCAAACATGGCAAGACTCGTCCGAATATCAACCCTCTTTCGTGCGCGGAGGCGCCCATCACCGAGGGAACAAAGTATATACTCGAATACAGTCTCAGCGCAACAGGTAGCAACATATTAAGTTGGACTTGGAGTGTAAACAGACGGTGGCGCAACGTTTTGCTTCTATAATTGTATATAGATATACAGCTGGCCCGTCTGGCTTGATCGGTTATCGAGGTGGATGTCGGCTACCGCGCACAGCGCGCGCTTTCGAGAGGGAAAGGAATTTGCCATTTTGTCGTAAGAACGCAAGAAAAAGGGAAAGGTTGATTACGCGATTAGATATGCAGATTTTGGTAGCAGATCACCTTTTTGTTCTCTCTCTCTCTCTCTCTCTCTCTCTCTCTCTCTCTCTCCATGTGTGTGCGCGTCGCATCCGACAGCGAAGACAAGTGGGTCGAATGCAGCTCTTCTGTTTAGCTTTTGATAAGGGAGTCAAAGTACAAAGCCTGAGAGCTTGTATTACCGAGAACGCGTGGGTATACGTGTGCGCACACTTCGAGTGGGAAAAAGCGCGCTGTAAAAATCTAAAAGATAAACGGTTTTTAGCTATAAAGAAAAAAACACCGAGTCAACGTATAATTATAAGAGCTGTAAGGACACGAGCGTTGGTTATAATATGTTTCTGTCTTTTTTTAAAGTAGACTGTACTCTTTACTTTTTAAATTTTATAGTCGTCGCGCGGCGCGAAATTTTTCAAAGTACTGCGCGACCAAACGAGTCTTTGTGGTCTTCGCTCCTCTCGCGCACGCGCGAACGCGCACATACACTTGCACATACACAGTGCACACACATATATATGCATATATACCTTTCTAGAACTGCGGAATACCACACGCGAGCAACGCTATTTGTATATATATATACGAGTGCTCGCATACATCAGCCCACGTGAAGTTTAAGAATTTCATGGAAAAAAATAAAATATAAGCAGCAACTTAACCTAGTTGCGTTCGCGCGCCATTAATTATATTACTCTTTTTTTACTTACCCCTTATACACATCGAAAAGATCAAACATTGCGTTGAGAATATTATCTATATGTATATCTCTCTCTCCCTCTCTCCCGGCATATGATGTTTGATAAATAGTGAAATGAGCGTATACATTAATATAAGTTAGAAAATAAAAGTCCGTACACATGAGTATTCGAAGATATTTTATACCATTAACGAACGAATTAAATGTATCGGTGCTCGCGTGCGAGTGCGCGAGTGCGCGAGTGCGCGTACAAGCGGGTTTATTAGATTTGGTATAAAAAGTCACCGTCTGTGTATGTATATATATATGTAGGCATAAGTATATGTATATATTGTATATGCATAGAGGAGCGCGAGAGGAGTATAGAGTCGATAATGAAAATAAGCAGAGAGTGAATAGCTTCGGAAAAAATAGTGCATTGTGTAATTGTACGCCTATATACTTTCGTGTTCTCCAGTCTGTGTTTCTGTATCTATATAGATATATTGTATATATTGTACGAGGCGGCGTCGGTGCGAGGTTCGAAAGTAAGTGCCTTCATCGAGACAATGCCTCGTGAAAATGGGCCAGAGTAATTAAGCTGTTATATAACCAGCTCGAAACTCGGGTTCGCTCGCGCGTATATACATCGCTGTCTGTACAAACGTACTCGCGCGACTTCGTGACTTCGTTTTTCCTCCGTCAGGAGGAGAGTGAGAGAGAGAGAGAGAGAGAGAGAGAGAGAGAGATAGAGAGACCTGACCGATTTTTCGCTCCGAATTCACTTGAAATAGATTTTAGAGAGCGAGATCAGTGTCTTTTTTCCTACGACGTTTCTCAACGTGCCGCCGTCACTTCTGCAGGCTTCAGCTTTTTTCCGCTTTCCTTCTGGGGGCTCGATGATTGAATTTTCCAAGAGCCTTAGTGACGGATTCTTACACGCGCTAAATATTTTTCTCTAATTCAATGTATCTGCAGGTATGTATATATACATACCTTCAGATATATGTACCTACAAATAGGTGTATACGAGCGCGTTTAGCGTCCTGAATTTTCCGATCAAAGTCACACTGAACTTGTGTTACGGTAGGCACAATCAAGAACAGCCGATCTGAAGCAAGATAGCACGTTGCGCGAGTAGAAAGAGACAATTGAATAATTACCGAGTTCAACGAGAGCGTTAAGCACATCTGAGCTTCGGATATGAAGAAATCTCAAGATCCATCCAAGTGTTTGTTATACATCAGCCAATAGATATTGGCTGATGTATTGCTGATGTATACATGTTAAAGAGGTATACGCGCACAGCTTCTTCTTTTGTTTCCCCCGCCACCGGGCGAGAGCTGCGAACCGTTAAGAATTTTGAAGAAAGCGCGCCTGTAGGTCGCTGATAAGCAAAAGTTTTTTTTCTCGCGAAGATTTTACGACTTCCGCCCACCGCTTGAATCCTTATACGCACATATACATGTATACTCGCTCACACATATCGCTAAATTATTCGGACAATAACGCGCGAACGCGCGAACGCGCGAACGCGTGAATAATAACAATGACCGGCAGACCGACTCTCACTTTCAAAAGGCCGCGCCGGCGACAATTAGAAAGTCGACCGGGACACACCGCCGTAGGAAAAAAAGCTTTGAATTTAATATAACGCGCCGCGTAGATTTGATGAATTTCGGCTCGTATGGCCCGGATTTTCACTTTAGACAATGCGAGTGTACCTACGCGAGCCGACAATTAGTCCCGCGCTACTGCGCTTTTTCGACTAAATTCATTCTATTTGAGTCCTTTTTTATTCTCTTTATACACGTTAAGAGAATAAAACGCAAATAAATAGAGAGATAATCGGTTAAAACGACGAAAGCACGTGAAAGTGTGAATTGGAATTATTTGAATACAGCAGAAATTCGAGTGTAATTTCGAAAAAAGATAGTTCGTCATCCCAGCCTTGTTTGGGAGAGATGATGGAATTTTTGTTTCACTCATCGCAGGAATTGTCAGGAGAAATTGTCGTACGGAAACCGGACGCTTGCGACCAGCGTCTCTTTGTTCTTTCCCGTCTTTGAATTACAAATTTCTTATCGAAAACGGCTTTTCGGTAACGTTGAAACTCTCAAACTCTCTCTCTCTCTCTCTCTCTCTCTCTCTCTCTTGCTATCCCCTAGTCATTTGTTGTACACGCACACGTACTTATCTTTTTAGAACGCTTCCAATTCTCCTTTCCTACGACTTAGCTGCGTGTGTAGGTTATTGCTGTTATATTATTGTAAGAAAAGTAGAAAAGTAATGTCAGAAAGGTGCGTAAAAGAGCGATAACAATGGGAGAAACAATGCGACGGTACAATACTCGGCTATACCGGTCGATAAGTTACGCTTGAATTCTAGCTTTGAATTCTATAGGCACATAAAATCGCCGCGAAATCTTCCTATGCCATATCGCCAGAGGCAGTTTTTCCCGTGACGCGCAGCCGACAATTACGTATCATTGAAGAATTTAGAAAAAAAAAGAAAAAATATAGCCAAGCTTACTTTTACGATCTCGACTGTTTATACACACACACACACACTGGATGGTTGCATACACCCTGTAAATTGTAACTGGCTTACGGCGGTCACGAGATATGCATAATATGTAATTGAGCTTAATATGAATTCAAGCCCGTCACAATTAATACGTCGATAATAAAGCCGGTCAGGAATCTCGGAACGTTTTCCAAAATTCTAATGCACATGCACACGGTACATAACCTGCCTCGTTTTGCGGCTTTTAATTAAATTACAGCCCGAGCTGGGCCTTCTATTTTTAACGACTTTATTCGAGGCGAGGTGTAATTTAATTTAATTTTTTACATTCAAGTGCGATCCTCGTTATACCCCAGTGTATACATCTATACATGTACAGCGGGTATTGCACAACTCCCCGCGATGTAAAACTATTACAATATTATAGGGGAATGTATGTTTTCACTCGTCAATGGAAGCTTCGCTCCTATTTAATACGATGTGTCTGAAATAGAAGCGCTGTACGTCCAGACGTCAATTACTAGCTGCTCCAGTAGGCTTTTCCCTAAGAAATCGGCTTTTTACTCTATCGATAGTTACGTAAAATTGGTAAGTAAATCTGGTGATTTCTCGTTTAGCATACGTCGCTATAAAACCGTCGCTATAAAACCGTCGCTATAAAACCGTCGACAAAGCGAAGCTCATTCCGGTTGAAATTGAATGAAAAAAGCCCAACGATCGCACACGACGTTCCAAAGGCGATCGGCTAGATGAGGAAGAAGGGCATTGCAAAAAGTGAGAACCCCGGGTTTTCGTGTACAGAAGCTCGAGCGAGCCGCGGGAAAATCGCTACTGCGTGTCGGGCAGTCATCGAGACACACGGTCTTACAACGAAGGGGGCAAAGTAGACTGTTATTTAACGATTTTAGTGAAACGATCGCGAGCTGCATTATACAATGCGGCCTAGATCCCGAGTCACGGAGCGTCACGGATCGTGAGTCGGAGTACTGCACGATCGTTTTTGACGTCGCAGCTGTATAGCTGCACACAGCACACAGCACACAGCACACAGCAGCATATGAAACACAGCAGCATATGAAACACAACCCTTGACGCAATTTTTTTATTCTTTCTTCTTAATGTTTAGAAAAAATAATTTTCTCGCGCAAGAAATGAATTTCTTTGACTTTTAATTCATTTGATTCTCGTCTATAGAATTCAGCGCGTAAATACAGTAGTAGTAAGTAGTCCTTACTTTGTCGAGAAGTCAATAGAACGGCTAAAAGGCGTGAAATCAATGAAATTAAAATTCGGTTCGCGCACCATCGAAATCCAGCTCGATACATCGATTCTCGAATGCATCCTCGAATACATCCTCGAATACATCCTCGAATACATCCTCGAATACATCCTCGAATACATCCTCGAAGAAACTCCCGCAAAAGACAGAAAAGAGACCACTGGAGTTTTCTCTTCCAAAGGGAGAGGGGAAAAAGAGACTCTTATACAGAGTTTGTGTAGACAGAGCGCGCGAGACGGGCCAAGGCTCTCTGGAAAGTATTTGGAAAGTTGTGCGCCGACGCCGCTTCCGGCCCTTATACGCATATATTGTATATACCTATACGGGCCCACACACGCGTGTAAAAGTCTCTCGAGATCGAGACGAGAGACGGACCTTGAGAGTAAGCATTTCACATTCTAATACTCTCGCGAGCGCATACGACTCTATATCTGCGTTCGCGTCGAGGAATATCCCGATGCGTAGATGTATTTGTCTGAAATTTTTACCTTCAGCCAAGCGACTTTTTCGATTCGTGTATATTTTCCGTAGCTGTTATTTAACGATCGACACCGTAGCTGCAGCTTAATTCGTTTACAAGAAATACGACTATGCGTGATAAATATAATAAAAGTAAGAGCGGAAAAGAAAGTGAAATCATAATTAGGTAGACGGGCGGGCGTCTTCTATTTGAAGAACGTCATAGCGAAGCTCGGTTAACGCGCTGATCAACAAGATAGCGTATATCAAAGGTGTCTGTCGATTTCTATACGCAATCATCGTTTTCGATACAAATTATTCCCGAGGATTAACATTTTTTTATTATTCCATGCAGTATATTTGACTTATTATCTCGTCAGTTTTAGTACACGCACATCGATGCCACGAAAATGAAACAGTGGGAAAAATTCCTCGGGAGAGAAAATTTCAAAATCAACGCTCATTAACCACTTAAAAATATGTCTGCACACTCGCGCATTTTCTCTTTCCTATAATTAAATTGTATTTACAACGACAGACGAAGAAAAAGGGGTCAAAATTTCGTCCGCGATAAGAATCTGTTCAATGCTAATATTTTACATACGTGTACTTACGAGTGGACGAGCAGATTTCTGAAAACGAAAGTTCAAACTTACGAAATTCGCATGTCTTGTAAATAACCCAATTATTATCCGATAATAATCCGATAATAATCCAATAATAATCCAATAATCAGCCAATAATCAGCCAATAATCAGCCAATAATCAGCCAATAATAAGCCAATAACCCCTCTGGGAAGAGACATGGGGGAATAAATAGAATAAACGTGCGAAATTATAAAAAACGTTTCACAAACTACAGAAAGAAATAGTCTAAAGTAGAGAGATCACCGCGAGAAGACGCGAGTGCAAAAGTGAGACGTTTGTATTTGAAATGCTCCATCGTTTCTCATCTGCCTCGGTACTAGTACCTAACTAGTAACTAACTTGGCTGTATCGAAGAACGAGTCTTCCGTGAAAATAACTATCTTGTTATATGAATTCGATTTCAATTCGATTTCAGGCTGCTAACGCTGTGTGCGTGTGCGCGTAAGTCGATGTTTCAACTTAACCGCGGTTGAATAATATTAATATTGCGCGTACATCGAAGAAGAACGCACAGCGCGAAAGGTCACATCGATATATAGAATTCAATAGACGAGCTGAGGCAAGAGGGACGGTATCGTGCAAAACATTCCACGCAGATGCACGCGCGCAACTATAAACCAATTTATATATGTGTAATAGATTCCTTGTTACGCGCTGCCACGATTGCCAGGGTCAACTGTCAAGAATTCCGCGATATTACGTTGTCGATATTTTCTTCTATCTCCTCCTCTTTTCTCGCTCTCTTTAGCTCATTTCCACAAGGCAACTACCGGCTCATACATCTATGCATAAATGCACACGTGCACGTACGTACACAAGATACGTATACACAAGATACGTATACACAAGATACGTATACACAAGATACGTGTACACGATACGTACGTAAAAGTGCTGTACATATATACGACTATATAGACAACGACAACAGCATTGCCACTGAAAGTGGAGTAGTAGCTCGCGAGAGCAGCAGCTTCTACATAACGTAACGCTTAAACGCAGGCGTAACCCGTCACGCCGTGGCGCGCCGCCGAGTTGGATAACTTTTCTCTCTCCCTCTCGCTCTCCCTCTCGCTCTCCCTCTCGCTCTCGCTTCTGCGGGCAAAAGGAAAAGTGGCTAACCTACAAACCTCCGCGCGAAACCATCGCCTCCGCTACGAGCGAGCTGTGGACGACGAGGTTTTCCTTTCGTTTTGTCGACTTCGTGTGTATTATACGCTATACACAACGTTACGGAAGATCGGCCGCTTTTAAGTCAAGAATACAGATGTTACTTTTGAAAAATCCCCCCCTTTTTATCCAGCTCTTAGTTTCAGTTCTAGCCTAATTTATCTCCTAATGTTACAATTAGCCTTAATTAATAAAATCGATCTCCTAATTTTAGAATTGTCATTCTTTAATCCTTGTCCCTTTCAAAACTAACGAATCCGGTGCAAATATCCGGATTTTCGTTCTCAAAAACCTGAACGAATATTTATTGAATTTCATTTAATATTCTATCAATCTAGCCCGTACTCGACTTTATCTCATCGAAATATCCTATATACTTTATAGCGGCAATGCCTAATTTGGAGAGTAAATATATGAAAACATTTTTTGAAGCATTTAGTTTAAAAATTAGTCAACTAATGTATACTCGCTCTCGTCTCGGCACCTACACGAGACAGTCCAGAACTGGAGACTCGACAAACGTAACTGGGTTTCGTCGCGCGCGAGTCCCGCCGGACAGTAAGAGTGCCAGGTTGACTTGCGAAACCGGTTCCGTCGACTAATCCTGGATAAAGGATGCCGATGGCGACGAACGATTCGCGCTCACTCGCGGAGAGGAAATTCTCCTCCCGTAACGGGAAGATGCACGCGCATCAGGAGAGAGACAGAGAAAGAGAAGAGATCTTACGCAAAGATACTTTGCTTTGCTTTGCATCTTTTCATCCGCAAGCATTAGCGGCGACTACGACGAAGTTACTTCCTGTTTTCCGCTTTAGCACTGACTTTTCTCTCGGCGGCGAATCGTCTGCCAAGTGAATTTGTTAGCGACTCGCGGTCGCACGCGTGTGTTGCGAACTGAGCTCTTTGAATTAGGCTATAAATCGATCGATCACTCGATTCGCTACTGAAAACGCGCTCATTAATTATCATCAAGCTATTATAACAAGTCTTACTTCATTCATTTCTATACGTAACATTGCGATCCTACTGATTTTAATATACCTATATCTATATATAGGACATTTTTATTTCCCCCGTATAGCCCACGCACTTTCCTCCATCGAAAATAAAAATCTTCGGAGTCGTAAAACTTGCGTAAGACCTCGCATTTCAATCAAATCCTAATACATCCGATAAAATGTACGAGATCACATAATATACGTCATAATGTACGTCATAATGTACGTCATACTATACGTCCTATATATATATATATATATATATATATATATGGAGAGAGAGAGAGAGAGAGAGAGAGAGAAATTTCAGCCCGAGCTATGGAGCCGTTGAGGACAAAAGGCTATAATATGTAACGATTGATATTCCGTGAAGTGTATCGATCTTCGAATCCACGTTACGGCGCATCTACCATATCCGAACTTGTGCATCTTTCCATCGAGTATTATAGAGACTCGGACCCAATGACACACTTTTCGCGGGGAAAGTGAACGAGGAGCACGGTTGGAGTTACGTGGTCGACATGCAGGACACTCAGAGTCGGAGAACGATGCTGTATATACTATATACGATATCCGTGTAACTAAGACGATTATCACATTCGTGTTAGCAAATTGTGAGATTACATCCATTGGAATGTTTCGCGATCCGAATTATACAGCAAGTTTACAAACGACAACAATTGGTTACTCGGTATGTATTGACAAAAGTTGCTGGATAAGTATTTCAGCAGCGAACAAATACTCATTTTCTCGGAAATATGTTGTTTTTCCGATACGCACAATATTTGGCACACGCATCTGAAAGTGAATGAAATATTTGTACCGACCATGCGTAAGTGCGTAACGCTTACGCGACATTTTGTTCGCGATATTTGCAATGCATATATCTGTGCAAGGATCGAGAGATCGAAAATAGCTCTGGTATATACACATAGGTATACACATAGGTAAGCAGTTTCAATTACACGAGGAAAAAAAGATCCACCCAGGTACTTAAATCGGCGCAACGCGATATTTAGTTTTGCGAATTCATTTGATGCACACGACATTCCGACGGATAATTATGGCACTGAATACAAGATGCACCGTAAGCGTATTTGTGCCCCCTTCCCTACTTCACCCCAATGTTGATAAATTCCCTTCAGAAAATATATCGATGCATTTAGTGTACATCTGCTAGGCATGCAAGATCTGCATAAAGAACTGCTGACACGCTCGATTGCCGCAAAAAGAGTGTCAATTTTTAATCATTAATTTTGAATCTTGCTCGAAATATTTATTTTAAACACGCATATATGTGTATGTGTGCAATTGTCGTTGCAAAAAGCCAGCAATAACCGACCGAAAGAAAGCGAAAATAAATCTGTTGCGCGCACATGATCGAGAAAGAAAAGACCTCGAGTGGCCCAGTCGTATGCACACAGTTCTTCTTCGCGCTCCCAAGAATATAGTATATATAATATATATTACAGATAAAGGAAATTCCGAGTGCGAAGTCGAAAGTGATATGTGTCCAAGCGTACGGTATATCTGTGAATGTGAAAAAAGCGGAACGACGCCATTTCGTGAAACTTTCTTCTCTCTGTTTTACTTCTTGCTTTCTCTCTCTCTCTCTCTCTCTCTCTCTCTCTCTCTCTCTTTGCTCTTAAGGCGCGTAATACGTATATATATATATATATATATATATATATATATATATATATGTATATATATAGCGCCTTTCTCCTTCCGTCTCGCGAAACCACGATAAGTGTGTCAGTGGGCCTCGACGAGTTGTTATGTCAATCGCGCGCTTAAGCCATCGGGAGATTCACTTTCGTCGGATCTTTTATAGCCTAATGACAAATGAGATTTTATCCGACGGAATTTTTATAGGCTTTTTTCCGTCTACCTTTCGAGAGTTCGATCAAAGACTGCGCGCGCGCGCGCGCACTTTTCCTTTTTCTTTTTGCTTTTTGTTTTCCTTCCAAGATTGATGAGGCGATTAACCCGCCATGGTTTTGGAACTAATGCACCAAGAGGTGTATATCTATATACATAGATAAATCTAACGATTAATGTGGAGCTATTAGAAATTTTTCTGCGCGCTTGATGATAATGTACTTTTATGCGGTGATTAGGATTTTAATCGAGATTACGCAAGGTCGCGCTTGGAATAATAATTTCGATAGGAGACTCGAGAGCGAGAAGGAAAAACATTCATCGAGTCCTTAGAGAAGCATAATGTCATTTTGGAAATACGGCTCGTATGACTTTCCTTTGACACAAACGGACCGGTCCGACGAACGAAATAAAAAAAATCTCCTCCCGCGAATTAGACCACGATTAATTCGGACCGGGTCAACTGGAGTTTCTCTTGTTCCGCGTTAGCTATATACGTATAAAATATATAGCCGTCCTTTTCTAGAAGTGAAAAACGTAGCTAAGGAACTAGCAGCCATATAATCACAATGGTCTACTCGGTGCTAGTTCCGTGTGACGAGTCGTGTGCGTGTATAACTGTATATATATATAGGTGTATACCGTATATATATGGTAGCTATTCGTATATATTTATATACGTGCGATAGGATCGAGTCGGTGTCTTTGAAAAAAACGAAAGTCCAAGTCCTCCTAGTATATTCCAAAGGCGTGCGTGCGTCCGTCGTTGAGTTTCACCCGTCGCGACGTGAGCGAGTTATTCCGTGGGCGGTATACACCTATGTATATCGTGTATATCGCGTATATAGTGTATATAGTGTATATACCGTATATAAGTGTACAGCGCCTATACAATATAATAATGTATACAGAGTTCAGTCTCTCTGCATATTTTCGGCTGACGCAGTCAAACAGGAGAACGATTATTATCATTGAATTTCGCGGATGAAAAATCGCGCGCTTAGCGAATTTATAATGCGAGCCCGAGCCCGCGTTCAGCTAAGGAGGGTACATTATATATACATAAGTTGAGAAACTTTTATGGGAGAGAAATTTCTTTATGTCTTGCAGGAAGCTCGCGCGAGAGCATGAATTTCGTGGAAAGGACATTTGCAGAGGAATCATGCTCTCTTAAAATGTATGCGTCGGCGCTCGAGCGCTTGTCTCTTCTCTAGTTCTCTCTATGATTTTCTGAGGCTGCGAGCGCGTGTTCAGCGATCCGTCATTCAAGAAACACGGCACCAACTATACTGGTCCTTTTGGCTCACCAAATTATGGAAATAATCACGAGCGAACGATCAAGAGCGTATACCATGTGGGGATCTACAGTCAAGTCGCATCGTTCCACCGTTCGGTCTACGCGCCTTGTATAAGCGGTATATATTTGTATATATGTATATATATATATATACACGTAGCGCATATATACACAGACACTGGTTCTATCCACGCGCCGCTCGCTTGTGCCTCGTCGGCTGAAAAAGTGAAACTCGCGACTCGGCTGCGCGTGTAACCTAGAAATGGCTAAGCGGTGCTCAACTCGCTGTCGCTCACGACGTAATCGCCACTTTTACTGCGCGCGCGTTCACTCTGCCGTCTATATCCTCCCCGTTCCCCGTGTCCCGTTTCCCTTTTCCCGTTTCTCGTTTCTTTTCCAACTTTTTATTTTTTTCTCCCATTCTTCTTCTTCTTCTTCTTTTTAGTCATCTTATTCATCGTCATCGTCGGCTCCGTCTTTGACTATTATTTTCTCGGGACTTCTTCGTCGTCGTCGTCGTCGTCGTCGTCGTCGTCGTCGTCGTCGTACAAAATGTGCGCTCTTGCGAGTTATGTAATTTGCGCAATTTGTTTTTTCAATTTGAATAGCCCGCGCTTTTTCAACTCCTTTTTCTGTATGCATAGAGCGAGCGAGTGGATTTTTCACGATGTGCGTCACGCTATACTTGTCGAAAGAGAGAGTATACAGACGGTGAGTTTTACAGACGAGTTTTTTTGCCGTATTTGGAGAATAAAATATACATACTCGTATATGTGAGTGGGGCACGTAGATCGTCAGATTCGAGCTCTACTGGATTTTTCGAGTAACTTTTGTAAGTTCGCACTCTTTCTTATAGCAATTTGGAAGCGCCAAACGATGATTGTGCGATCTTGATAATAACAATCATATTATAATGAACTTGTCCTAAATAAGTTCATTAAGTTAATCGACACGAATGAATGAAGAATTTCGACGGTATTATCGATGCTCGTCAGAACATTAGAAAGAAGCCCAACACGCCTGCGGGTCTACTTTCTACAAAATTCGAACGTCCCGGGCTTAAATTCGTCTGCTTTTCACTTTTGACTTTCGTCGACAGCTATATATATATATATATATATATATATATATATATGTATAGATATATACAACGAGGAACCATGTACCAGCAGTCAATTCTTAAAAAGCTTGAGTCTCCAACTTTATTCACTATTTTATACACGCCAATTGATAAGATATATACTGATATACATTTTTTGCCGTTGATCGGATGGAACATTATTACTTGTCTTAATCAATACAACACGTATAGACTGAATATGAGCATTTCGAGGATCCTTACATAAAAGACAAAAACTGTTACTCACAACTTATAATACTTATAACATACGATTTTTTCGGAAAAAATATTCAAATATTAGAATAGATGAGCATATAGAAAAACTATTTTTTATTTTATTCTTTAAATACACTGAGTTTGTTGATCTTGTAGTGCTTTTGAAGCATTTCCTGTATAGTTATTAATTCGGTTCAAAGCATTGAACTAATATTAATTTATGAAATTTGGTGCTGCCGCACATATATAATGGATTTCACTTGAAAGTTTTAAAAGCGAATATCCATGGTATTTCAGAGCGATCGTTCCCTGTAGTTCCAATGGAGTTCTGCGTAGAAATGGAAGCTGAAAAGTGGAAGACAATAAATCTCGATGCTCTTGATCGGCGTGAGCGTTATTCTTATGATTCCGCCTCTACACAAAACAATACACCTCGTCTCAGTTGTACTTTTACTTCGATCTCTCTCTCTCTCTCTCTCTCTCTCTCTCTCTCTCCTCTCTTTTGCTCCTTCCACTGAACTCCCTCAACCTAAAGAAAGGAGCCTATATATATGTATAGCTCACTAACCCATGCATTCAAGCGTCTATATATAGTTATAGGTGTGTGTGGACATATATTGTATAGAGCGGAGAGTCGCGAGGTCAGAGCAAAGCCAACGCGCGTCTCGGGCACCATAAAAGCGCGTTTCCGGTTGAGAGTCGCTTTGGCTTCTAAACTGTGTAATGCGAAAGGCGCAGCGGAGAACGATGACGACGACGACGACGAGACTCGACTCCCTGGGATATAACACTTAGTGAAAGTAGCAGCGACGGGGCGACTGCAGCGCCAAGGATCAAGGCCGGCCGCTTATACAACTATAGAAGAAAAGCAGCGTGCGCGAGTGACTGAGATAGAGAGAGAGAGAGAAAGAGAGAGAGAGAGAGAGAGAGAGAGCAGCAACTACTGCTGGTGCTATTACTCGAACGACTGCTATGTGCCGTAACAGCAATTACCCTACACTCTGTACTGCCTCTTTCTCTTTCTAATGTACTCGATGCGCACGCGGATGAATAATACGCGAGGCTGTTTATCTACCATGTGCGTGTGGGTGCAATCGCTCGCGGAAGCTCAATCGAGTCATCTGCTTTTTCCGCTTTTTCCGCAAGTCAGGAGTTTGTTTTCTTTTTGTTTTGAAATTTCGGAGGTTAACGAGCGATGACTCTACCAGAAGATTTATATCTTTGGGTGAAAATTGACTAATTGCGAGCCGGATCGTCTTTAGTTCGTTAAGCGAGTGGTAATTGTCGTAAATCACAGAACCGATATATGCAGGTTTTCGGCGGTGGGAAGAAAAAAAGGAACCGTTACGACGAAACCGGTTATTACCGGTCGCCACGACGCGCTTTTGCGCAGATACGCGCAGGGATATATACCAAAATATATTCCAAAATATATACCAAAATATATACCGAAATATATACCAAAATATTATACGGCCCTCGTAAGATATATTGTAAGCATGTAGGTTTATCACTACAATGTATGGCTTTTCAAGGAAACGAACTTTTTCATTGAATTCCGGAAGGTGAAACCTGACTTAATTAGTAGTAGCTGGATTTCCAAAATTTCACAACACTCGCATTCGTGTGCTCGCTCTCGGGCGATTATAAACTTCGGGACAAGAGTACTCTATTGCGAATAATAAAGTCGACTTGTATATCCGAGTTGTATATCCGAGTTGTGTATCCGAATGCCTCACTTATGCCAGTTAAGAGACACGTGCTGTGTACGATACGTACAAAGATTTTCTCGTACGTGCGTTGTCTTTTAATAGACGGCTCGTGATGAATTCGCGCGCAGAATACATCGTGCAGCCGATCGTCGCCGATTTCCCCTTAATAACCGGTCGCAAATTAATAACGCACTACGCAGGTATCTTTTTTTATAGATAGCCATTGACTGTTTATAAAAGAAGTGAATGGCGCGTGTGCGAACGAAGCTAAAAATAACTGGATTCTCTCTATATTTAACTACATATATCTACATAATCTACATATATATAATCGCGTACATATACGTAGATATATCTCCATTTTCCGAGGACCATTGTCCTCGAAATAAGGAGAGCATTCTCGAATGGGGAAACACTGTCAAATAAACAATTTTCAAATAAACATTTTCCCCATTTGCTTTACGTTCGAACGTTTATCAACGCGTTCCATCGCTCTTCACTGTGCGTTTCGTTGATTCTCGGAATAATCGCTATCGACAATAGTCGACAACGACTAATAGTCAAGAGTTTAGAACGTATTAAAATTCTCTCGCGATAAGTCAAAGTTATCGTTGAACGATTAGAGACGCGTTTTTACCGCGTAAAATTCGCCCGCGGGGCAGGCCTCTGATAATAAGTATCGAATACGCGCAGTTACAACTGAGTACTACATTAACAACCGAGCTCCGCATCCTTTGCGCGCTTGGCTACTCTCGAGCAATGTCGACACTATTCTGCTCACTGATCAGGAGCTCTTGTTCTCTTTCGCTTTTCTGCTCTATCTCTTATACCTGGCTATATACGTCTATACCTATATTGCATATACTTTCCTGAAAATTGATACTCGAGGTAAACCGAGCTGCATGCTCGTCGGGCTCGCTCAGAAATCGTAAAATGCGAGGATTAAAAAGAATAAATTTTCTTCGCTGAAAAAAAAAGAAACGGAATTTTATTGCACTCCTCGGGAGTATATTTATTTCTCGGATAAAAATGCAATGTATAATGCGTAAATCAACGAATTATATAAGGAAATTTTATCACACGCACACGCACACGCACACACACACACACACAGACATAGAGAGAGAGAGAGAGAGAGAGAGAGAGAGAATCTATCCGCCAGTTCGAAAGCGCATGTAACCGCATTTCGTATACTAGTCGGTCAGTAACGCCTCTCCCTGATACCTTCTACATATATTCAAATCGTTGAAAAATTGTCGAAATTATTTTCAGTGGAGGTCAACTCTTTTGGTTATTCTGCATTGATTATGTAATCCATGACCGCAAGTTTTACCTTCCTCGACAACCCTTATCGTTCATCGTTCGAGAGGTTGGAATTCGAATTTTTATATTATTTTTACAACTTAAATTATTAATTGTTAATTACGCAACGTCGTTATTTACAAGTATAGTTATCTTTATAGAATTACTTGGAAGTCTTAGCTGCTAAACGAATGAAACGTATGTTATGTATTGCAATCGTAAATATATATAACCGACACACGTAAATTAACGTTTTTAACTTTCGCATACTTGTGTAGAATAAAGAAAAAAAGAAGCGTAAATTCAACAAGCTCGAAAAGTACAACGAGCTTGAAAAACCTGCACACGTAAGAAGCACGAGTGGCTTAATTGAGCGAGCAGGTCGGAACGAGATGCGGTTCTCCAAAATTTTCGAGAAAAAACGATCTTAGCCCAAAGCAACTGCATACGCACGACCGGTTGAAACAGCAGACGCTGCTGCTCTCGTCGTGAAATTCGTCGACAGGTTGCCGACGTTTTTCCAGTTTTTCTTCTTGCACTTTAATTTCGTACGCGCGGGGAACGAGTTCTCGTATAAAGGACCAACAATTATTCTGATGAATCGCGTACGTTGATAGATTAGTGCCATAGGACTGATGTTTTTTTCTTGCCCGTAATTCTGGGTAAAGACCGGCTCATTTTCAAACGCTCTCCTGTGGAGAAAAGAGATCATTTCTATATCGAGATTCATAATACATAATACGTACATGCACTGATCTTTATATATTTGTTTTTTTTTTCGGGAAAACAAAGCTCGTATCAGCGCACGCGTCGACACGCGCAAATAATTATAAATTTCATCGTTAAGTAATCGCAGTTATGTATATCGCATCGAGTTCTCAACAAACTTGGCAAACACTCAAAACTCTAATCCCATAAAACGAGATACCAATGAACATTCCCTCGGAAGCAATTTTGTATTTACAGCGAAAGAAAAACGGAATGTTTCGTTTTTCATCGATGCTAATACACAATACGAGAGAGGGAGGGAGAGAGAGAGAGAGAGAGAGAGAGACCATGTGCTCGACCCGAAAATACTGCTATACGGGATTACTCGAGGCCGCGCGAGACCTTGTACCATTTACCGTCGTAACTCAAAAGCGCTCTCTCGACCGTCGCTGTTTACGTCGCGAAACGAATCTAGGCGACGCGGATCTGGCCATTGAGATTCGACGACCTTCCCTCTCGTACTTTGTGGCATTACGGAGTTTTTATTTACTGGTCCCGAAATTCGAGGATCTCGGTAACTTAATCCCCAGTCGCTCCTATGCTCAAAAATAGATTTTTCTATTGCACGATCTAAAGCACTTACGGGGTTATCGTTATTAGCCATTATTGCAGTCACTAACAGCAGAGACGATGCGTTGTCGCGTCGATAAGACTCGTCGACGGTTGCGAGTTTAGCACAGCAGTAGGTTCTGAGGTGAGAAACAGCTGCGTTCGCACTTTCTGGCATATCGGATAGAAAGAACCTACGAAGCTCCGAGCGATTGTTAAGCAAAAAGCATAGGTACACAAGGCGACACGGAGACTCGATCATTGAGCCATTTAGAGGTATTATTAGAGGTAGCACGAACAAGAGTCGCAAGAAAAAAGAATGATTCGCTGCATCCAACGTTAGCCCCACAGCGCTGATCTTATACGATACCCGTGCGGCGTTTCTCCTTGTCCTGTAGGTACATACCTGTATATATATGTATGTACAATATGTACATGTGCAGTATAACGTAGAACGCGTAATAGAGTAGATGTAGCGGAGTCGGGCACTCGTCGAGGCAACCGTTTTCCGACACCTCCGCGTGCACAAAGCCTCGTGTGAACCACACGCGACTGGATTCGCCGCAGAGACACGCCCAGCTCGAGCCCACGCGCATATTGCGATGCTGTTCTCTACTGTATAAGTAATGTATACGCGACTGCGCACAGTGCGAAAGATGGAGGGTGGATCGATCCAAGCGCCTGTCGTCCGACAAAATGACTGCGCGTGCTCGGTCCACAAAATATCGCAGGAATTTTCAAAAAATTCATCCGCGCCCCTCGTTGTATACATTCGCTCGTATAGGAGAAAGAGACAAGAGAAAAGACTCGTTGATAATTCTTATCTCGAGTGTAATGATACTGTAATCGAAAAAAGTCCAAATAAACTTCGAAGATGAAATGTATACGTATATATTCATTCGCGAGTCGTAGATCGTCGGACTAACAAATGGACTTTACTCTTTTTACTCTTCGTAATATCAAGCATTCTCTGATGATTAAGATTGCGAAGAATATAATTTAATAAATCACCGTATAAACCTTCGCGTTTAAGCACTGTTATGCCATCACGTTTATAAATAGTTGAACAACGTTGAAAAATAGCACGATGATGTCACGTAGTGTAAAGCGTCAAGCGACGCTAATAAGCCGAAGTTGCCAAATAGTAGTAATACTCATGATTGTCGCTGCGGAAACTTGCGTACGTATATATATATAGACGGGCAGAAAGCGCGCTAACTCTAGAATACACATTTGCCGAGATTCTCAATATCTACTGCACTGCGGTATCTCTAGGGAACCGTCGATGTTATTCCAAGAGCGCCGAACGCTCGATACAGAGCAAGATTCTGCTTTGGATTTTGCTCGTCGACTGTGAACGGTCTACCAGTTTGACGAAACTACACGATAAAAAGCTAGTATATATTAAATAAAAGCCACACAAATATAAGCCTATATTTTCCCTCGAATATTCTTCCCCAGCAAGATCCACTTTTTCGAGACTTTTTCGAATGTTCTTTATCTTTCTTTGCGCAAACGTAGTTCTCGAGTACGCGTCGCGTCACGGCTCGTTGCGTGGGCTCGTTCGGTAATTCGACCAATCGACTGCGACGGATCGGCTGCGACCGATCGGCTGCGACCGATCGGCTGCGAGCAAGACGACGTCGACGACTCGCGTTGGTCCATGTGTCCCGAAAAATTTATCATACGCGTATAATTTACGCGTCTATTTGCGCAGGCTGGAGGATAAGCTTGCGCAAGCTCTCATCAGCAATCGCAACTGCTTTGTCGTTTAAGAATTATTTTTTTAATTAGTGCAATAACCTCGCGAGAGGTCTTATCGCGAAATTGCAATGATAAAAAATGGGGCATAACAGGTGAACGCGCTCTTTACATTATCAGCAACGAATCGTTGACCTTTCGGTCGTACTCGTTTATGTTTGTATAGTATGTATAGCTCTAGCATTGCCGCAGAGTAATCATTTCCATAATGAAATTAACGGTCAACTCTGACGATGCTCACGAGCGGAGGCAGTTGCTCATTCGCAATTGGCTATACAAGTCAATAAAACACAAAGAACAAAAGGAGAACCTGTCTACGACGCTACGTCATACTACGTCATTCGTCAAACATACAGCGAGATATAGAATTACTGCAAAGATGACACAGCGATTGCAAAATTTGCCTAGCGTTATCTCGGAATCCGTACGTCTCTCGAGGCGCCTTTACACAAACGGAAGCAGATCTCGAATAGCCTTACAGTGCGTCTACGCACACTCGTGCTGTAAGACTCGCGGGAGTCAATTGGCGGTCTAGGTTACGTCGCCTAGGATATATTACGCGAGACGAACGGAACTCTCCGTTATGAAACTCGCCCGAAGGCAATCTGTAAGCTCGAAAGGAGTCGGGATCATTTTTAACACTTATACAGTGATTCCGCGGTAAGAAACGATAATAAATTAATTATATTTAAAGTTCCAGCCCGAGAGATAAAAATGGGTTCGATAAGATCTCTCGCGATTGCTGTGCTTCGATAAAAAACACAGCAGGTTCTTCGCGTGCACACAAGTGCGTTTCTTTTATCATCCTTTCAAATTATATAGACGTATGCGGTATACGCGTATGATGCTTTAGAGCTCATCGGATGTCACTGACACCGCACGACGAATCGCCGCAGTGCACGGCTTGCAGAAACGCGCTCGTGCGCGAGAGCGAGGCAAAAAAATACCTCGAGCGAAAACAGAGAAGAGGACAAAATAGAAGAGAAAAAATTACTCGAGCTGTGTAAATCGATGCTGCATTCTCAAAAAAGGCATATTGCACTTGCGTGTGTCTACGCTGTACATAATATGACGAGCGTGTACCCGACTGTACAAGGAAGAGTGCAGGTATATAGGGTCAATGACGTCGATTGCGACAAGACAGACTTCGCTCGTCGACGAAACAAGCCAACCTATCCTTATACCTGTCCTTTCGCTCGGGGATTTCGCTAAAACTTCGCCCGGCAAAGGTCAAGGGATTTGCACGTAAGTTTACGCTCCGAGCGCTGACGGTGAAATCGGTGCTACGCAATCGCGAGCTTCCGCGTTGTCACAACTGGTTTGCGCTCATTCAAATGAAACTCAATTGTACATCTGGGCGTTTCGAATCTCAAGTGCATTGGCTTCCCGCATTCTTGCCAACAGCGCTATCGAGAATCGGATCATCGCGATAAGATTATTTCTCTGGCTGATAGAGACTCTGACACTGCTCCCCTGTTGATCCTTTGACTCATGAGTATGCCCAAGACTATGTAGACCTATATAGAGCATATACGTCTGTATAGTCTAGTCACTTTTTTTATCTCCATTCCTTCGAAACTCGCCTCCTATAGTGCAATCCAATTTAACGCAGTGCAAACAAAATATGTCGAATGAAAATAACGAATTTATCTTTTGCCCGAAAGACGGACGGGTGATTTGACGCCAACTATTATATACTTTAACTCGAAATTCCCTCGAATTTACATTGGCGTTATGATTAAACAGGAAGTAGCCACATCAAAAGGAGAAAAAGCATTGTAGGATGAAAAAGTCGAAGTCAAAGCGCCGCACCGACGGAAAGTTGCGAAGCATTGAGGCCCGCGCGCACGCCTGTATATATACCTGTACGTAGAAGAGTGCGCACTCGTGGAGCGGCATCTCGAAAAGAAAAAATCGGTAAAAAAGCACGAGGAGAAAGGGAAAAAAGTCAAAGCATACCAGGAAACGAGATAGGATACGCCGATCCCTCTTCTCAGCTCTAGTTTTATTAGCTTCTACTTTGGACATCAGGTCGTCGACCTTTTTCCTCTCGGATCCCTCTAGCGTGTTCCCTCTAACGTGTTCCCTCTAAACGTCTCGCGAGCCCCGTGTACACCTTACCGGCTTCGACAAAGGATCCACAAAAGGGATCTCTCGGCTCGCTCGCCTATTATACGTGTATATATGTATCTACGGAGATACACATATACACGTATAACATACCTGCAGGTAGACTTCGATACAGCATAGACATACCTGTATACGTAAGTTACGCCCGTAAGAAGGCAATGCCCTTTTTCGTGAGATGCCGCTCTTTTTGCCTTCCGCCTGTTTTACGACGAAGACGAAATTGATTCGAGATCACCGAGTTCCCTTGGTTCCTATTATATAAATAACGAGTAATAAATAAGGCTTCGACGGCTATACAGTATCGTATTATATATGGGCGTGGAATTCCAATGTACTCCTGTACATCCTGTACATCGGATGGTAAAAATAATTCAACACCTGACCCGTAACTCATTTAGATTGAAAAATATGTTCGTTTAAATTTCTGGAATCGAAATATTATTGTTGTTGATTCGAAAAATATTGCCCTACAAGCGAGATGAGCACTGAGCAAAGAGAAGCTCACTTCGTAATTTACATAACGATCGTTTATCTACATCGAAAACGTTCTCACTTATACAAGTGTACACCGTGCGTATACACCATCTACGATCGCGATATACATTATGTATCCTTTTGTAAATGTCAAGGAATTCACGCGAAGATCAATATCGTTCCAAATACCAGTATCGCTCATGAATCCATCAGATTCTAAATATTAGCAGAAATAATAAATGATCAATCTCTTAAATGGACTATATAGGAACTCGTCATCTTGACAAACAAACAGTCGATGAATCTCCTTCGACAAACTATACGCGACACCTGCAGAAGTCATTGCCACCAGCCGACTCGCGGGATATTATATCACACGTAAGAAAGAAAAAAAATGCACTTCAGCTTCGCAGAAGAGTCAACGCTTTTGTAAAAATGCACCTAATACGGAAAAGCTGTCTGCAAAGTCGAATAAAACTGCCCGACTAAGCGAAATGAGTCGTTCTAGGGTCGTTGGCCCCCCTTTTGGAAGTAGGAACGAGAAGAACAAGAAGAAGAACAAGAAGAAGACTTGCTAGTGAAGAGCCGAAAACGAGGAGAGTATAAGAACGTCGAAGTAAGATAGAAGTGAGAGAGAGAGAGAGAGAGAGAGAGAGAGAGAGATTCTGGAAGGGGGACGCGGTGTATAGTCCCACCTGCACCAAATTCCTAGCTGTTCGAGGCGCAGAGGTCGACGACCTATGCTGCTGCTGCTGCTGCTGCTGCTGCATCGCACGCCCATCCAAATTATACACGGAGCTGCATTAGACATGCGTTGAGTGAGGCGTGTGCATGATTCTTCGATTAACCCTTTTAGAGTTGACCTTATTTCGAGGTAAACGTACGCAGTGTACTCACGTGAGAAATTCTCAATTTTAATGGGAACGTTAACAAACACAGTGTTTTATAAAGTATTTATAAAGTATACTGGAGAAAAAAAAATTTTTACGAAGCTAATGCTGTTTGGAGTATAGATAGTAGCTTTTATTACTGTAGAAAAAAAACATTGTTATCTCAAGCCGTGCACGATTTGAAAGATAAATATGTATTTTGTCCTGGGATATCAGCTTTAAGATAATTAATTTTGTTGTACTTTATAATGTATATCGCACCTGCAACGCTATCCTGTTCAACAATATTCATTAACACCTCAGTGATTTTACAACAACAATATATTTGGAAATGGATTTTATCAGAGTCACAAATTCATCGCGTTTGTCTAATTGTTTATTGTATAATGTCAAACTTAGATCAGCAATAAACATTAAAAAAAAATAATTTCGAAAGCATAATTACAGTCCCGTTAATGAGATTTGCAACTTGTAATGAAATCCAACGTGTACTACTCACACGGTAATCAGGAATCCCAAATTTGTCTAGCTCAATAATACGATCGAAGTTGCGCGATAACGTGTCATAAAATGAAATATCTATAACTATTTCTGTAGATAGAGAAATGTTCAATAGAATGAGTAATTTTTGTTGCGAGTGACACTTGTTAAGATATACAATATCTTCGATCCCTACGATACAATCAGCTCATCAAATCATTGAATTTTATAACGAACATTCGAAGTCACACAGTCAGGTGCAAAGAGGTCAAGGGACTCTGAGCGCCATCGACAACAGCGAAACAGGTAGAAGATACCGGGCCGACTTTTCCGACTCAACGAAGATAGAACTTTCAAAGCTAAGCTGTATTTGGCTAAGCAGAGGGTGAGTGTCCCCGGCTCACATGACGGAGCACGTGACGATCTTCTTACAATTCAACTGTGTGTATACATTAATCGCGATCAATAGAAATGACACGAGCATAAGTCTTGTACAATCGTAGTCGTGAGCTGTTTAAAAAGAGTACCTCATTAAAAAGATAGAACTGATTATCGACTCCTAAAATATTGTTGTTAAAAATCCTTAGGTCTATATGACGCATTCACATGCGACAAGCGGAAATTGAAGAGTTGTCCGATGGTACATCTCATGTCACACCACACACACACACACACACACACACACACACACACACACACACCGATTATGCCTATCGTTGCATAATAGACAACAATGGATGCTGATGAAGGTCGACGAGCTTACTCGCGTATTCAAAGGAAATCCCACGCAAGAATTGTCCCTATTTGAAAAATTGTTAGCGCGCGATTCGCAAAAATTCATTTCATTGATTAATTGCACGCGCCCGAATGCTCTGTCTTTCGCGCTATCTTTCTGCATATATAGAGGGCCCTGTACACATAGGTAGCGGGAAAATCTTAACGATCATCTTCGGATCTACTTTCACTGCGAAAAATGCCACGGAATACAAAGGGCTATTCCGCACGCTTCCTCGATAAAGATTAAAAGATTATTTTTTCAGGAAAACATTAAATTTAACACCTTCTCTGAAATACAGACATCTTATATATATAAATAGGTTTTTCTAAAAAGCCCACATTTATATGCTGCGTGTGTAACATAACTGAATCGTCGATCAGAAAGAATTCTGGTGCGCTTGTCGCTTATCTCACTCGATTATAAAAGCTTCATACACGAGTTCACCGAAAGTTATGGCATCTATTACCATTGGTTTCACTCCATAAAGATGTCATAAAGTCTCGCGACGTGTTTATAGATATGTATACCTTCGGCGGAAGCGGTGAAAATAAAATTTACCGTCTATACAACAGAGAGCAAGCGGCCTTAACAATCCGGAAATGAGCGAGCATAGAAAACGCGTCACCCAGGTGAGATCGCCGTAACTGCGCACAAGTGTGCATATCCATATGTATATGTGTGTGTGTGTGTGTGCGTGTGTGTTATGTACCGGGTGCTTATCTTAGTCACTCGAGTACTCCGACTCATCGAGAAAAAGGCCGTTGTCATAGCTGCTGCACAAAGAGAAATTCTACCGATACTAGATTACTCTCTCGGATAATGCACATGTACGCGCGCGCGTGTGCAAGCGCGTACGTACTCGCGAGCGAGTGCACCGTTATGCTCTGGGTTTCGGGCTGGAGGAAGGGGCGGAAGGGGCGGAAGGGGCGGAAGGGGCTCTAGAGGAGGAGGTAGTTCCCGACGCGCGATGGATCATACCTGTTTGCCTTGGATATATTCTTGCAAAAGGCGCGAGAGAAGCTTTCATGTACGCGTACCGTTACGCGCGCCACGCGCACCTCTTTATCGCGAAACGACACCTTGCGCGATGGTGCAAAAGGGTGAAATGAAAGTTTAAAAGCCTCTCGGAAGGCCGAAGACCACTTTGACGAAGGTAATTAAGCCGACTCGAGTCTTTTGATACGTGGCTATTCATGCGCGGCTATATTATATATACGTCTCCGAATTCAAAAGCATCGCCGAATAATCGGGCAATAATAAAGAAAACGGTGACTTATTATTGTATTATTATATGATTGCTATTGTTTGATTGCTTTTTGATTGTCAGCTCGTTGATTGCGTGTATGTATTGTATACATGTATATGAGTATAAAAAATAAAATAATAACTATTCGATTCGCTGCACAGCCGCATTAAAAATACGGTAAAGCCGCGTTTCTCCAATAAAGCATCGCCACTTCGACAAATGCGACTCTTCGACCACTGCACGTGAGCGAGATATCGCGAAGGAATAATGAAGAAAATGAAGAAAATGAAGAAAATGAAAAAAATCTTCACGAGCAAAACACGACAGTCTGTTTTTATTACAACCTCTTGAACGAAGAAATAAAAAGAGAGGCGCGCTTGCTTGGCGAACGAGAAAATCAACATTAACATGCGTGCCGCGGCGAAGTGAGAGGAAAGTTGCCTCGCCAAAAGCCGAGTAGCCTCGCGTTCATATACATATAACGCACCGACACGTATACGCAGGCATATACACTCTCGAGTCTCGACGATCTAGCCGGTGAGATGTTGCATAACTGCGGGAGCGGGAGCGGGAGCGGGACGACGCAGCACACCAGTACACGCGCAGTATCGCTCCGTGTGTGCGCTCTGCGTGTGCGCTCTGCGTGTGCGCTCTGCGTGTGCGCTCTCAGTGTTGTACTTGTACAGCGAGCAATGCATAAATAACTTTTGTCGGCCGCCACGAGTGGAGAGGCTCTCGAAAAGGGAAAGCGACTACCAGAATATATTTTGTACGACTAATTTGCCGGTTTCTCGCAAAGTCGCGAGCGACTCTTGTGCGATGATGCTTTGAGATTTTTATTTATATATATATATATATATGACATGCACATACATACACAAACATATACATACAAGAGAGTGTGCAGGTACACGAGTACGTGCGTGTGCATTATGGTATGCGTTTGTGCGTGAGTGCCCTCGAGCCTCGAGCAGTCGAGCTGTGTTCCGATCGTTCGACTACTCGGAAGATGTACAATATATATAGGATGTTTTCATTAGTACACGTGCATACAAAAATAGACACAGAGAGTTTAATTGTATTATTTAAAAAAAGTAGCTCCTTTTTTAAGCGGTTTTATTATTCCGCGTTTACGCCTATCGGATATGATTATTATACATTGAGCGACGGAAATAAATGATTGTTCCAGTTATGAACGTAATCGTACGCACGGTATAAGCGAAATTTCAGGTTTTGTTGAACAGGTATAAAATATATTTTCATATCGATACTAAAAAAACATGATAAAAATAAAAAGTGTATAAATATATCCGCGCTCTCTGAATGCCCCACGTTGAAAACCGCGACTAATGTGCAACGCTCGAGTCGTGATTTTTTTATATTTATAAAAGGCAAAGGTTA
Organism: Apocrypta bakeri; assembly: GCA_018906985.1. Taxonomy (NCBI): domain Eukaryota; kingdom Metazoa; phylum Arthropoda; class Insecta; order Hymenoptera; family Pteromalidae; genus Apocrypta; species Apocrypta bakeri. The sequence continues at coordinate 193,419 of JACCIA010000017.1, read as the reverse complement.
CGCAACGTTATGTTATAGGAATATAACGGCGAAAGAAAAAAGAGAAAAAGAAGAAATTTTATGAATTCGAATTGGAAACTGATGAAGAAAAAAAGGTCTGAAAGTAACTGAAAGGAGCAGCAATTAAAAGAGCGCTGTTAAATTACAGCCACGGTAAATGACATAATGCGTTGCTCGATTATGATATAAAGTTTATTCGTATTTCGAGTCAACATTAACGTTGAATGAGTATAGGAGAAAAATTGATATCTCCTCATTCATAAAGTTATATCCGAATAATGTTGAATAGAAACTAAAAAAAATATGAAAAAAAAAAAAGAAAAATGATACGTCCAAGAGAATGACCGACGCACTTTCGAATTCGGTACATTATAATATATCCCTTCACGCTCTATAGCGGCATACGAAATTCAGCGAGCATCGCACGCGCGCGTATTATGAAATTTTCGAGACGCGTGAGAGCCACTGCTGCCGAGGCTTCCTAAACAATGCTTTGGCTCACTTTCACTTCTACTCCCCCCGCGAGAGAGAAGCTTGTTTCTCGCGACCGACCGAGGCTCCGCGGAGGCTCCGTACGTACGTATAAAATACAAATACCTAGTTATAGTTTACGGTAATATACGTGTACTTGCGCGCTGAGTTGTTACTTAAAACACAGATTGTTGAGAGAAAATATTTCATTGGCGCACTGAATACACACATGTATATAAATGTATAAATGGATTGAGTATAGTACTATTTTTGGGGGCTATTCTGCGTAGATGCTGGCACTCGCATCGATGGCTTGACACTAGCGCGATAATCGAAAACGCTGCTAGTGGAAGAAAATCATTTTTTACAGATACGAAGAGACTCGTGTACAGTTTATCTTTTACATAAGGCTATATAAATGATGAATTTGAATGGTCGATAAGGTGAGAGAATGAGAGAAACGGTAAATTCCACTAATGGTAATTCCGAAGATGTCAAGTTTATACTTTACATGCGATCGTGAGTTAACAATCACGCGTAAAATCACTGACATATGCACACTATTCTGTCATTGAAAGCCTCGATTACGAGTAATGAGAACCACTCGACACTACCTTCGAAATATCCAAGCAATTCAATTTCTTATAATATTCATAGTATTTCATTCGATGAGAATTATGTCAGTAGAAAAAAGCTCGACATATCCGTATGTAATATATAACGCATTATATATAAATTCGTTAGCATTACTGACCGAAGCATAGATGTGCCTGTTTCTTTCTCAGATTGGCAATCTGCATGCGATCGATGCAATTGCATTTCTTTCATCTCTGCTCGAGTAATACAGAGAGTAGAAAAACCGGCGGTTATACACGAATCTACTAACCTTTGACGGACGGGATCTTCTCTTTGCAGCTTTACATATGGGTATAATATACCAATATTATATAGCATATTATATATAATGTATATTATGTCGACGTGTATCTATATTACCTCAAGTATACTTAACATTGTTCTTTGCTCGCATCGTACTATCGGCCCGTGTACTGGACTTACGCAATTTATTTAATCGATTAACCGTAATGTGGTAATGTACACTTGACTCGATTGACTCGCGTTGCCGAGAGACGCACGTGAATATTTTTTTCCTTTCTTTCGTCAAGTTTTCTTACGAGTGCGAGAGAAGCCCAGGATATAATTGTGGCGCGTGATTTAAAGTTATGCATTTGGATCGAATTGATTGCGCAAGGAAATGCATATACCCTGCATGCTATGATACAGGCTAGTTAAATTGTCGGTATATATGTAGGTATATGTACACGCTTGGCAAGGAAATTTATTTATAGGAGATGTATAACGTAATAATTTTCGACTGTACCACTTTCTCGAAGTCGGACAGGGGGGTAAAAAAATTCTTATTGATGATTCTCGTGTGCTGATATAGTACTTCATATTAAGGCTATATATTACTTTGAACAATTTACGACAAACATATAATCCAATTTCAAAGCACATAACCAGTCTGACCCCAAAACAATACTTGATTGTCGGAAAAAAGCTTTACGACAATCGTATGGAAATTTATTGGAGAAAAAGTAACGAGTCTAAGCGCCAACTGATACAATGTACTCTTTACTCTTTCTTGGATGTGCGTGTTGTGCGTGTTGTGCGTATATGTATATGTCTATATACATGTATACATACTTAAACAATTATAAGTATACGTATAGACAAGTCGCGTTTCTCGCGAATTTGCATACGCAATTAGCAGCTGTACTACATTAACTGCACACTATTAACCTCCCGAGTATTAATATTCATTGTGCATTATGTGCAATGAGAGAGTGGGTATAAAGTACCGCTTATTGAAATAAGTATATGGATCAGGAACGATCACTTCGATCAGACGCTCTCGTACTGATTGAAATTCCAATTGTTTGTGCGAGAACTGGATGTGACGAATGGATGAATGCGCGTAGAAAAGAGGAACTATCTCTTTGAGCGGTTATTGTAATTGTACAAGAAAAAGTATGGGTTTTCTTTTTTATAAAAAAGCACCTACGACATCTTGCCTATTGGGATATAACTAATGTAGAGGTCTGAGCGTATTTCGGTCGTATTGCTAAATTTTTTTGCGCGATTTGCATGGAGCTCCTTTGTATAGGAACGAATTAGCCTAACGTCGCACGGTGCCTGGGAAAATTGCAAAAGCTACTTTTGTCGCCACCCGCGGCAAAAAGAAGAAGAGGAGAAGGTAGAAGGTAGAAGGTATTAGAAGGTAGAAGGTAGAACGTGTAGAACGTGTAGAACGTGTAGAAGAAAAAAAAGGCTCCTATGCAATAGCCGGCGTTGAATCCGCTCCACTTCTCTCCTGGCTTTTTTTCTCGATGGCTCTATTCGCTCTCGAGACTTGCGAAATTATACGGGAAGATCATTGATCGTGCTTATCGAGATTGGACAAATCTTCTTTATTCTAGTGAGAATTTTTCCGGACTATTTATGCTTATTTATGCTTGCTTATTATTTCCTTTCTTCGGTCTTCTGTTGCATAGGCTGGAATATTTGTGGATTGTTTGGTTTTGTGATCTGATCGATCGAAAGCGTATTTTACCAGCTTAGTGTGCGTTTCGTCGGTGTGCGTATCGCCGCGTTCTCTCTAACCAAAATCTAAACAGTCACGCGTAAAATGACGCCTTACATAATTGACGAAGTTTGGAAAATAGTGACGCGATCTATTATAAAAGTTAGACGAATAACATACATGTCATATTATGAACACTCGAACAGGTACGTTTGCGGATCTGGCCCGTGCATAAACGATGGATTTTGTTTTGTTCGCTCTCTTTTATTTTCGTCTCTCTTCAGCGCTTTTCTCTCGCCTTTCCAGATAAAACTGTTCGCTCGGCTGTTTTGTCCCGGTTGTATATACTCCGGCGGAACGGTGTCAGTTACATAAGGATATCAGGGCTCTCTCAGAGCCGGCGAGGATAATGCTTGGCGATAATGCAGCGCGAGATACCGAAAGAGAAAGACACGCGCACTGGAAAGGCGCGCAGTGAAGCTCTGCATGGTTCAAGTTAAAAGAGAATATTTGGAAAATAAGAGAAAAGAGAAGGATCGAGTGAACAGAGGAAATATAATTGTCGAAAAGCAAGCAAAATCGGCGGGCTAGTTGGCCGAGTCGGCCGAGTCGAGTGGGGACTTGGGGAGCCAGTGAAAAAAGTGAAAGTTTCCGCTGGCGCGATCAACCGAGAATGTCTGTTCGTCCGTCTGTTCGTCCGTCTGTTCGTCTGTCTGTTCGTCTGTCTATAGTGCTCCTACTCGTCGTTCGAGCTGCTCCTCCTTTTCTTCCTCTTGTCTCGCGACAGGAGAATCCGCGATTTAAATGACTCGCGTGTTTTATTGTCAAATTATGCAAGCGAGACTATGTTTGCGCACTGTGTGCCAGATGGGTGCCTCTCGAACATTCATAGACCGACCGTACACAACACACACTTATATTTTCAGAGCTAAAAATATTAGATTCTGATTATCTAAAGATTTACGTCGAATTTTCTCTTCGATCATTGTCTTATAATATATTTATCTTTTATTACTTATGACGATCGCGACGAATTCCTCGGATTTTTCAAGAATCTCAGGCTAATAGTTCTAGAATTACATGTAGTAATAGAGACGAAGAAGATTTGTGGTAGCGATAAGCAAGGATACGATAAATCTGCTAGATAATAAGTATATGCCCTTAACGTTTCCATACCCGATTCTTAACGCGTTCAACGAAATTCTTTTACCAAATTCATTTAGGAATTTAATGTTTAGCTGTACCCATAATATGCTAGACTAATTACCATAAATATTGGGTATATAATTTAAAAAATTATTCTCATTAAAAATAGAATACGCGAAACGCATTGCTACTCTCGCACGAATTCGCATAAATGTACGCAATGTAGAACGAAAAACAGTGACTTTTTTTCATTTGAGCTTAGCGAATTATATATATATATATATATATAGAGTGTGGATATACGCGTAACGCGTCCAATCGCTGAGGTTAAAATATCAGCGTAATTCGACTCGTTCACAACGTAGCTCAGCAATCAACAATGCATTCTTTCGCATAATTGGAATTATTTCAAATCTATCGTTTAAGATCGAAAGAAACTGAAACTCTAGCTCCCGCCGTTACACGTGCCCGAAAAGCCGTGTCCGACGTGCAGCAGCGACGCAGTTCGCATAGATTCGGTCGAACGACGAAATCCAGACTAATAAAATCGGGTTTAAAAAGCATACTTGGATATAGCTAAAATGCTCTTTTATCGAGGATTTGAGCTTTGACATGAGAAAATGCTTGATCATTAGAACAAGGAAAATACGAATGAAGCGATTCTCCTTTCACCTTGAGTTTATACATAAATATTATTACTATCCGTGCGATAAGCTTGATTTTATTTTCGTCAAGAATTGCGTCACATTTAGATAGCCAAAAATCATATGCAATAAATAATCCTCTTTAGCTGTCAGCATCTTATCGGTCGAGCACATTGATAAATTAAGATCGTACTTAAAATGCATCGTGTTCTCAGTCGTATTTCAGCAAAGTTCTAGAATTGCGGAAAATTCGAAATTACCAGTATTTTTCTCCGAACTTCAATTGAAACGGAAGAAAATGAATCTCGACCATGAATTTGCATATAACTCACGATACGTCGTACACATGTCTTGTTTACGTTGAGATATCTAAGTAGCTCTAGGAAGAAACGTGCACTGTTATAATCGCGGTAGCGTAAATTTATTATGCTTCGCGAGTGCTGAATGCCGATGACTAATCGTTACATCATTCGACCAGTGTCTCCTACAATACAATGAAACGACGCGATCCTCCGAAAGGCGTATCGTCGGAATCGTCGTAATCGTCGTAATTGGAAACTGCACTACTTCGATGGGCTGTGAATCGAGTGCTTGGCGCCCTAGATTTCACAAAGTAATGCATCTTTTGTTGAAAAATACAAGTAAAAAAGTCAAAAAGGCACTCTAAACCTGTTTTATGCTTAAAAACCCGCAAAAAATGGAAAAAACAAGCCGCACGAAATCTCCCAAACGCTTTAATCGGGATTTTTTCGCGGAGTTACGCGCGAACGCGCGTGAAAGTGCGAACGACGAATCAGTTGCCGTTGATTATCCTTCAAAAAGTTGCCTTTGTGCATATTTATGTATAGACAAGTACGTAGGCGACAGTCGGCTAATCTCACGTTCGAATTTGGCGCAAAAAGTGAATTCTTGCTTTCGAGAGGGAGAGCGAGCGAGAGACGACGCCGAAATAACATTGATTGCCCGAAACGACGCGGCCTAACCCCGCGTCTCTCTCGCTCGAGATTGAGCGCGTCGTAATGAAAAGAGCTCGCGAGTGACTGGCAAATTATTGCGCTTCGTCGCACTCGCGCTTAGCCGAGCGTTTTTCCAGACTCCGCGTTACACTTTCCCGCGCGACACTACGCCTTACGTCATAGTCGCGGCAATCGGACTGGGTTATCTTCCTCGTCTTTTTCTTCGCTCCTCTGTCTCTAGACTTTTTTCGCACTAAACTTTCCGGGACGTCGCGCTGACAAATGACTCGTTATCTTTACGCTCGGTTCTAAGGGCTACGCACATAATACGTCGTTTCCAAGTCCAAACAGAAAGACATACTTGAAATTCGATAGGTGGTTCATTGTTCGCTTATATATAGAAAGAGAGAGAGAGAGAGAGAGAGAGAGAGAGAGAGAGAGAGAGAGAGAGAGAGAGAGAGAGAGATTAAGAGCAAGCATGTCGCGGCTTTTTCGGAAAGCCGATCCGAGCTTGTTCCGCGATCTTTTTTTTGCTTCGGATAAGCAAGCTGACTCGCGCACTGGAAATTTTACAAGTTCCAAAGTATTATTATACATATGTACATACAGATACAGTGGGGAACGGAGACGCGAGACAATCCGGTAGATCGGCGGGATAAAACCTGATTGTTTTTGGTCTTTTATGAGCTGCGGTTTGCCGTTAATGATAATTGCGAGGCCCAAAGATCCGAATTTTCGCTGCAATCGGGTTGCGGCACGAGCGTTTATTGCCCTCTTTTGCTCGGCTTTCGGTGAACGTATATTCGCACCGGGTACTAAACGCGAGTTTCAAACAACTGAGAAAGAGGATGTGTCGTAATTATATTCGGGGATAAAAGTAAAACGAGGTATTGTTTGTGCGTCCCGCGAGAGACAAAAAGGATAATTTGCGAAGACAAATCCTATCGGATGATTTGGCTTTGGTCGTTCAAATGTCGAAAGACAATGCGCCAGTCAATGAATATTATGGTAAAATAACGCCTAAATTGTTCCCTGGTTCGCGTGCACGTAAATATGTAGGTACGACGAATTGTTAGCGCGTTACGCGAAGCTTCGAGCCTCGTAATCGTCATTGTAAAAATGATACTGTCAATTAAAGCGAGCTATCGCCAGAGGAATGGAAAGCTCAGACAACCGGCAAAAAACCTTATCGACTCGGCATAATTAAAAGTAAACGCGGCGGAGATCGCGCTTATAATTAGTCACGCTGCGACGAGACTTCGCGATCAGCTTGCAGTGGCTGCGGAATTCGAAATTATAAGGGCTAAGCGGACACGGGTAGAGAAAAGGAAGAAGAAGAAGAAGAAGAAAAAGAAGAGAAAAAGAAGAAAAAACGAAGACAGAGAGAAACGATCGAGTCGTTGCCCAATCGAGGCGGTGTCTGCTCGTGATTCGCGTTATCTCTCGCACCCACGGGTTTTGAGAGCTTGGTGTAACATTCTCTTCGGATTTAATCGTTATATTAAAACGACGGTTATTATTATGTTCGTAGATGACGCCTCAAGAAAGCTACTCTTGCAGAACACTACCGGCAGGCTCGCACTTTGTCTTTCTGTACGTCTTCTTTTTCGCGCCATTACGGCTAGTCCCCTTTATCGTTGTGAATTCGGGGAGAGAAAACAACTGCGAGCTATTTGGCAATTATCAAGTGTAAAAAATTGCCGGAGTAATTTCCGAGAACATTGTGTAATTTTAATTATTAATTGATGGAGAGAAATGTCGCGCGCTCGCGACTTCCAGCGACTTTCAGCGACTTTCAGCGACTTTCAGCGACTTTCAGCGACTTTCAGTTATTTGAATGGCGTCTCGAATTACGTAACAGTTAAGGGGCGATTCATTCGTTTCGAACTTCAAATATTTTGAAGAGCTTCATTTTTTACATTTCATTTTTTTCAGGCGTTCCAATGAAAAGTTTATTATATTAAGTTAACCATGTGGAGTACGACGCAATGCGAAGACGAATACAATACAATATCTTGTCGAATCTATGTTATTCCATAAATCGTTTGAAAATCCGATTAAACCACTAAGGTACGAGGGTTTCATTTTAATCGACTAAAACGGTCGATCAAAAACCAACTTTACGTTTCTGAAAGGATCGTTAAATTTTACAGCCCAAAATGGTAGAGATTGGGACGGCTGGAATGAACGTCGACGAAAGAAAGAGTCGTAATATATATGGAGATTATATATAGAGAGATCTAAATGCCGTCTCATACATGCTTGTGTTTTGTGTTACAATTTGAGAACAATACTATTTTATTTCTCTATTACGTCCTCTTGTATATATTTATAATGAATTAATATATATGTATAATGCTCGTAATGATTTCGCATTGACTGCGATAACCGCAGTCTAAACGCAAGTAGATATCGTCTGGATACGCTCGGACGGCCAAGCTGTGACACTTGGCAGTTCCTTTAATCGAATTTATTAGACGTTCGTTTCTCTTCTCAGCTTCGCGAAGAAGAAAAAGAAGAAAAAAAAACTCAAACGGCCAGCAATTAAGGATCGTTGGATGAAACGTTAAAAATCCTACTTAAAAAAAAATCCTTTCCACAATGAGAATAGTCGACAGGTACATTAAATCCAGCAGTCAAAGACCCAGCCCACGTTAACGTCTATCGATCGATAATTTTTGCGACGCATTACGATGCGAAATCCGCATTACATCATTCTTTCAGTTTACCGCGCGATTATCCGATGATTATCCATTCTTTCTTACTATTCCGCGCCTCTTGGCGGCTTATTTAGACGGGCTTATCGATACGTCCTACGTTACTCACTAAGTAAGTCAAAGCAACTCTTTATCTAAACGATCTTCCTTACGTGCATGGGAAAAGCTTTTTAATATTTTTGTATGCATCGCTCGTGTAGAGACGCACACCCGCATATATATTATAAAGTACCAGCAATAAGGACATGTCTATTGTGTCCCGTTATCCGTAAAAAAGGACGTTTAGAAAAACTTTGGAGCAGCAGTACATACGAGAGCGTTTCGGGCGCGATTACACGTGCGCGAATAATGAACGAGGTAAGGAATTTGTCTTCGAACAGCACCCCCGCAGAAGAGCAAAAGACACAACTGACACACTCTCGAATAGCAATTTTGCAGCCTCACGCGCATGTGTGTCTTGGCTTGCGGGCCTTTGCCAGCATCTATACACATATAGATAGGACGAGAGAACGAGAGAACGAGAGAACGAGAGAACGAGACACTTCGCTCCGGGCGACAGTTATTGCGCTCCCGCGCGCCACTTGGAAGCGAAGGCCAAGGTCGTAGCCTCGTTTCATCCTTCTCTTTTTCCTCTCCTCTTTCTGCTCTCCTCTTTCTGCTCTCTTTCTCTCCCGATGACCCGTTATATTCGCGTCCGTATCCAGCGTACTTGTACAATATTCGAGATTGCATTACTCAATGTTGAGAGAGCACAAGCGCGGAAGATGGAGATGCAGAGTCAACGTCCTTCTCCATTTCCGTAGACAAACGGAAGAGAGATGTCTTTGAAGAAAAGCCTTTTAATCGTACTTTTTCCGAAGCTTATACACGTTTAGTTCGACAAAACATTCTTCGCTCTCGTCTTTTTCCTTATGTATACGCATACGCATACGTATACACAGACTCTACCCGGGAAATTTAAGAGGAAAAAATATAATTAACATTGAGAAATGTTAATTCCATTGAATATATATAGTAATAAGATACTACGCGTAGAGAAAAAACGCGGTTAATCGAGTTAAACGATTTTATAAACGTATACGCACACAAGTTCACCTTCGAGACTCCGCTAATGAAAACAAGCCGACGTAAACAATCTTTCCTAATTATTTTCTAAACTTAAGAACCCATAAACATACACAGACGAATATTTAGCAACTGGCTTCGACTCGCTTAGTAATCCTTTCAAACATCCGTAAATTAAAAAAAAACATTCATTTTCCCCCTATCAACCGATCTCCTCATAACTCTTTCAATTTACACATCGACGCATTACAGAATCCTTAAAAAAGCGCGCACGAACGCACTAAAACGCGCAATAAAACTCCGCTACGAAAGAGCGAGAGAGAGAGAGAGAGAGAGAGAGAGAGAGAGAGAGAGAAAGTGGAAAAAGGCGGTGGTGTGCAGAGAGCCAAGAAAGACACGAATGCGCCACGCTTCTCGACCCAGTTGCTCGGCGGAGCCTAGCGCGCTGCTCACTTTCGATTAAGTAATCCAGCGTCGGTCGGCTGCAGTGGCAGTAGCAGCGGCAGCGGCAGCGGCAGCGGCGGCAGCAGCAGCAGCTACACCAGCGTCGATAATGCCTTCTTAATACTCATGAATTAAACCGGTAAGAGTTTGAGTCGTGAGCGCGCGCAAAGCGAGTATTGAGCAACGCGGGCGACGTGCTCCGACGATTTTCCAGCCAAAGAGGATTTCCCGTGACTTTCCGTGGAAAGAGAACCCGACGATTCTGGCGACGACTGATTTTTTACGGATTTGAACATGCGAAGCTTTCTAATGCCTAATAGGAGGAGGGAAAGAAGGTTCTTAGCGGCTTATTTCTAAGCTAGGAAATCGCTCGAACGTTCCTGCCACTAGGCCCTTCCACATTTCATGGATTCTATAAGATTTGATCGTTATAAGAAAATCGAAAGGAATGAAATCGATAGTAGTGGGAGTCAAGAGGTGGCGTCGTCGTCCGAGCCTTATCTGGAATGATCGTACAACGCAGTCGCGTTGACTCGTTGAATAATAGAAAAGGAAACGGCGCGTTGACGAGCGAACTCCGATTCCACGTATCTACTGGCTTGCGCGCTCGAGACGGTGAGCTGGAGACGGTGAGCTCGAGACGGTGAGCTCGAGACGGTGAGCTCGAGACGGTGAGCTCGAGACGGTGAGCTCGGCCGGATATAGGCCAAGGACGTGAAAACTGGTACCGGTGGGTAGAAATCCCACGAATCGCGCGAGCGCTGCAGCGCGATTATGACATTTTGCCGCAGCTCCGCCAAGAGAGACGTGGGTAGCACGGTGAGGCTTGATTTATACTATTTAATATTGTTTATTCATGCCATGGTGCAGTGTCAGCTTATGGTAATGGTGCGCGAGAGCCGTTTAAAACGGGTAGTGCACCTAGCAATAGCGGGGATTTAACGGAATTACAAAAAATCCACGCGCATACGTGTACACTGGGTATATAACGATTTTTTTCCACTCGCGAGCGAGAGTATGAATTATGAATGAGGCTGATTATATTCATGAAGAGTCAATGTTACGATTTGGCGCGAAGCATAATTATGGCTAGCTTTTTTTGTAGCTGCGCGCGTACTCGGTGCTAAGTTCTAGCTACTCTACGGGTTTATTAAGACTCTGAAATTTTAATGGAGTACGAAGCTCGTAATGCACACGGCCGTTTGCGGCTCGGTAGATTTTTTCTTCGAGCACGCGGTTCCTTTCAACAGAGATCTAGTTGTGTGATCCTGGTATCGACAGTACAGTATCATCAGTAGTACGCATACCTATAGACACGCGTTTATGCCTAATATGCGTATACTCGACTATATACTCGACGCCTCGTATTATTCAGCTAGATGAGATATGTTTCCCCAACGGAAAGACGACGGAGAAGAATGGGACGTGGCATCTCCGAAAACAATGGCGCGCGCCTGGTGCAGACTCGCGGAGAAGCCGGAATGTTTCATAAATTGCTGGAAAATGAAATTTACCGTCTCTCGGAAAAACGATCGTCGATTGGACGCACTTACATAGCCAGACACGTACATAACTCGTCGATATCAGTTTTTCCCCATAGGCTCTCGCGCACCCTCGTAAAAATAATGAACCTCGCTGCTGAAAAAAATCTCATCGATTTCTCTCTCTAGAAAGAGACAGACAGTTTAGAAGTCTCTCGTCGACTAATAAACCTCGTACAAACCATTGGTGCGCTGACGCAATAGCGGTTGGCCGTAACGAGCGAATATACAAGAAAAGTGAATATGGAAAGATCGCGAGAGGCGACCGGCGTTGGTTCGTGCATATATAATATATATATACGCCTATATTCTTGTGCCTACGACCGATTGATTCTTTATCTTTGCGAGCGCGCATTAGCTGCGATCGCGATAAAATGTTAATCGGTCGCTGACGTAGCTCGCGCGCCACACGTCGATGTCGTTATACCTACGCCTAATGACCCTCTTTTCCAACCAATCTCATCTTTCTCCATTTTTCTCCATTTTCACTATTTTCCCTGTTCTCTCGAATTTTCCCTAGATTTATTATCATTATTGTGAAGCACGAAGCACACGAGTGCCCGCCTATTAACATTAGACTGGCCATGATGGAAATTATTAATCTGCGAGGTGGACATCGACCGATCGAAGAAACGGGAATACGCGAATACGCGTAGTAGAGCGATTTTTCAACGCAGGATCGGAAAGCTGCGCTTGTCCCGAGACTACAAGAGAGACTCTTGCGCAGCAAAAAATACACCGATGTCGCGGATAGAAACTACTCGAGGTAGAACGAGACGATGTTGGCAAGACGCAGGCAAATCCCCGCGTGAGAGAGCGAACAAATGATAAAAAAAAGCTTAAAGCGCGATATATTCCTCGCGTCTCCCTTGCAAAATCGATTTTCTCAGCGCCGCAGCGACGAATATTTCGCGGAGGAACGAATCGCGCGTGACTGCAAAGATTGCCGAAAGCGCTGCTGCGGCGATCGAACGTCAGGCGCTAAGAAAAATACCGTAGCTAATTCAATAGCTCTCTTTTATATATACATTTATAAAAGTATATCTATAGCCGAGGCAGAGCTGCAGCTATAATATAATGAAAATAAAAATTCGACCGATATATACCGAAGTATATAGCTATAGACCTAAGTCTGGCCAGATGTCGCAAGGGTAATTTTAGAGTCGATTGAGGTCGAGTTTCGAGTACTTTTTCGCGCTCTTTCGCTGTGAATTTTCACGGAAGCCTATATATATATATATATATACATACATATAGTATACTATACACGGCTCTAGATGCGTATACGTGTGTGTGCGTGTGTGTGTGCGTGCTTCGGGTGGTTGCTATACGTGAAAATAAATGAATTCCTCCGATGACGATCATTAGAAAGTCCTCTATCATTGGAAACTTGATTTTATTTTGAAATCCCGATAACTCTCCGTGAGAAGGGAAAAGGGCGAAACCAATCTAGCTCTACATTACTATCGGAAAAATTCGGCATCTTTCGCTATTGCAATTATACTCGCGACGCGAAAGATTTGCGCTACGCAAAAATGCGTTTGCCGTTGCCCTATAATACGCGTGACCTTGACTCTGGGCAGCAGCTGGCACCGGCCAAGAATAAACGTCGAACGAGTTAATATTAGACGCTTTCCGCTCGCGCATGGCACGCTATACATACTCTCCTTCGCACTCTCTTTCTATTCGCATTTTCTAAGCTGGTCTTTGCGCGTGTGTGCGCTAGTCTCGAGACGAGTTATTGTTTTCTCCTCGAGTCCTGTATATATAGATAGATATAGATATAATCGCCTCGAGGGAGAACCGACGACGATGAGGAAAGGAATGGACGAGTTTGTTGCTTTTGTAAAGTGCGATCGCGAGAGATCGCGAAATCTCGAGAGATCGCGAAATCTCGAGAGATCGTGAGATCGATGATTTCAGTGTCACTACTTTCGGCGATTTTCAACGATTTAATTGAGTCGACGGGATTGGAAAAGAGGTTCTTGCACTTGGAGGACTACTGTACTGTACTGGCTATTTAACATTTTATCATACTTGGTTATGTATACATTTGCATATAGAGTACCATGACGCATTCGCTCATCGGCTAACATAAATCATCGAAACTCTTGCAAGCGTACATACTGCGAACGCGGATGTTACTTATCGGCCACCTAACCCAAAGTCGGTTTCTACATATTGCTGCTAACGACCTTCTTCAATTTTCTATGTCGAAGTAACGTAACGTAACGTAACGTAACGTAACGTAAGTGTGCGAAAATATTCTGCCCTAACGCGTGCAAATTTTTCTCTCTTTCTCTCTCTCTCTATCCCTTTCACACCAATACTTTGATAGATACCGGAACCCGAGAAAACCAACTTATCACCGACTATTCGCTCAAAGATATATAAGAACGAAAAACTGACAAAAATAGCGAGTAATCGTCGGCGTCGTGAATGCAAATTAAAATTCAACGGGACTGCATCAGATCATCGATTGCAAACGTCGTCGCTTCCGATTAAGCTCGATGGCACTTTTCCACAGTGCACTCTGCGCGACGATAACGTTATTTATGTTATGTATACGTGCATTGAGAACAAAAGTACAATCAACAGTAATATCACTTCGTCTGTTAAAAATTACTAGTCTCGTACTAGTCAAAAATGAAGTATTGTTATAACAAAAGTTATTTCTACGAATTGTCATCATCATCATTATCATCGTCACAGAAACTTTTGACTTTTACTTCATATTTCATACTTATTTACCAGTATCAAAATAATAATAGTAATCCTATAAGATGTAAATATGAGAATGCTCGAGTCTTTGTAGGATACTTACTTGACAAAATTAAGTTAACATTCATTTTTACCAAATATGTTTGTAGATCTTGAGTAACTCGATATCCATATATATATATATATATAGATATTGTTGTTTTGAATGATAAATAACCAAACTGTACACAACTCAATATAATTTACACAGTATATATAATTATAGAATTTCACTTATTTATTTAAGTTTAAATTTCGCGTAAATATACTACAATCAACTGCAATATATCTGCAATCTTTTCAAATGTTACTTCTTATTTGACGATAATATTCGAATTTCAAGAAGTTTATTAGTTAATGTTTCCAAACATTTTGAGGTTTCTCTTTTCAATGGTTACCGCTAAACTTCATTAAAATAAGTTTGAAATTTAAAAATGACAAAACGATAATTTTTTTCCACGAATTGTCTTTTGACAATTGTTATTAATAATCTAACTGTCCTTGACGGCCGAACTTCAAAGAACGGCGACTGTCGTTAGACCAAAATTTTTTCATAAAAAATAACACCTGTCGTAGGAAAGTATTCATTTCGACTAGATTCTACGCTATATCAAATATTCTGCATTACAACAGTTGTATTGATATTTTAATAGAAAATCTAATAATAAATTTCGTGAACTGACTATTGATTATTAATAATTTTCCACATTAATCTTATATCTCGAGAGGATCTGACTATCGTAGCGTAGCCCACGCTTATTCAGCTCAGTAGATAGGTTGGCTATAGGTATATGCCTTGGCTAAAGAGTCGACTCCTGAAAGCTATAGATCAATACAAGCGTTTTTACAAGCTTGGTGATATGAGATAAAGGAGAAGAATAGATTTCTGATCTACAAGCTTTTGTACCGCTCGCTGGAGGAAACGTGGAAATTTAGGTTTATTATAGAGTCAGTATTCCACTTGTATCGTACGTAAGCTCTGCAATACGAGTCAAAATAAATTATCGTTAATAGCATTGTTCCTGTTTGACTAGAGGGAGATCCTGTAGAATTAATGGCAGAAATACGCAATGAATGCGTTCATCGTAGAATAATTATTTAATTTCACGATCAATCGTTATCGATAATTTTTCAAATTATCCGCGGCCATGCCTCAGATGAATTGTCATTGATGCACGACCAACAATGACAATTAATCCGACGCAACAATGCTATTGATATCAATGGATAAATTTAATAATAAACAATCGCAGACTCATTAGATAACTGCACATCTAATTAAAATGCAGTTTTGACAAAAATCGAATGGAATCGTTTCAGGCTTGTTAAGTACATATTACTATACAGCCTCTGACAGAATCATCTAATTATATGTATTTGTGTAGATATATTGTTTCGTATCCGTACTGAGCACACACACACACACACACACACAGAGAACTGCAAAAGGAATTAACCGCCGAAGTAAAGAGATAATGATTAAGTAATATTTTTTGCGCTTCTTCTTTTTTTTTAATTGCCGACTAGCAGCACGTGCGATATATAGACATATTAATTATAGAAGGACGCCCTTTGATAATTCAACATTTAATTTTAATTTTTTCATATACTATGCAAAATCAGGCCCACTGCGCTTATAGTCCAAGCGTCTAAACTAAAACAACAAAAGAACTTTACATCATCTGTTAAAGCGATATATAATAATACAAACGAATATATAAGTCAGCAGCAGTAGCAGAAGCGTCTTCTCGCAAGGCTTCGCTCTACTTACCTCCCCCTATTCGCGTGCACATTTTCGCATACCTCCGTACTAAAAAAGAAATAATCATTTGACACGACAGGTCGCATGCATATATGTATTTTATAAAATCCAGTCTCCAATAGGCCATCGATAGGAGTGCTCTCTTCTATGCGTACAAATATTATATATAATAAATTTGTGCTCATTCCCGATCTGGTCTAGGCTCTCTCTTTCTCTTTCTCTATCTCTCTCTCTCTCTCTCTCTCTCTCTCTCTCTCTCTCGACGTGGATGTGCTTATTGCGCAAGTCTTAGCGGTAGCGCGCCGACGAGTAATAAAGCAATACCGCGAAGGTCGCGAAAAGGAAAGCGCCGACTCGGCGAAATCGGTGCATGTGTAAATGTGTATGTGTGTGTGTGTGCGAGCGTGCGAGTGTCGTGCATATGCACGTATACGATATGTCGAGCGAAAGGGAGATCGGAGCAGTATAGCTATGTCGGCGCATTGAATCCGATTTTCTGACGAGACGGCGAGAGGCTGGCTTTGATTATTTAAGCGGAAATTTAAGGAGGCCAATGATTTTTATTATATGCATATGCGGCTAACGATTATGGAAAATTATTACCTTGATGCTTGCCGCTTGCCGCTTGCCGCTTGCCGGGTTGATACGTATCCGTTACAAAATCATTATCGATGCGCTTATACGAACGAGATCAAAGTCGTCGTGCACACGACGTATGTATATTTCGTCGTTGAAAATCGTCCGAGGGACGAGACAAAAACGAGAGTTCCTTCGTAGCCTGATGCAACGACCTTAGGAGATTTGCCAATTTCAAGCTCGCACATTATAATGTATACCCCGTACGATTAATTCTCTTTTTTCTTTCTTTCTTTCTTCGATAGAGATAATTTCACAGAGATAATTCGATAGAGATAATTCGATAGAGATAATTTGATAGAGATAACCGTTTGACCCCTCGCAGGGGATCGGGGTCCCTCAACGGGTCCAGTAGGCTGATAAAACTATCCGATAAGCGTAGCTGGTGGTCCGATCTTGCGCGATATTGAGTCTTGAACCATATAGAGCTGCGCTGCTACACTCGAACTGCTAATGACATTCATCATACACGACTCGCGCGATTTTAATAAATCGGATATAAATAGTGGATAATTGAATAATTGACAATAGACGCGCGGTAAATAGATGTTATTTTGAAGGCTCGATCGGCAATTTTCCGAAAGCATACACGCAACTTTCGCGACAAAGCGCCGCTCGAGAGCTCTCGTTCAAGCTAATTGCATAATTGACTAATTGCATACTTATGAACACGACCGTTTTACGTTATAAATTTGATCTATATATTGACCGATAACGATCTCAATGCCAGAAGCGATCGTAAATAACGCCGCTGCGTGTATATATCGCGGAAGAGAATACGAGTCGGTCGGAATTTTTACGCGTTTTGCGAAGAATTGGATGACGCTCGTAACGCACGTGCTGAGATGATAAATGCGTCGCGGAATACCGAAAGAAAACAGCGCCGGCGCATTTTTCTCGCGAGATCGTGCGTAAAAAAGCTCAGATAGAGCCGCGACGATAACCTCTCGCGACCGTCGTATTATAACGCGTTGGCGCATCGCACTTTTAATTAATTCGAGTTCGAAATCTCGCTCGAACACTCGTCGATGTTTACGTTCGTCTTACTCTATATTACCGGCTCTACGAATCCCCCTTTTCACACACTTATCGCTTCTCCTCTCTTCTTTTCGCTTTCAACTCTTGTCCCCTTGTCTCTTGGACCCTTGGCGAAAAAACATCGACACGTGCGTTTGCTGACCTTTCGGGTTTACTCTTTCGGTTGGTACAAATTCAGATACTTTTCAATAATTCTTATTTATTCTCTTCTCTCCTTTTTGAGGGATTGCTCAATCGGTTCTCGAATAAGAGACTACAAGAGACTACATCGCGGACTGGTCTTTACCCCGCGGCGCCACACATTTACAAGCCCACATATGCAAGCCCAACAATTGTCGAGCTAAGCATCGCTCGCTCCGCGATTCGCGATTCCTGTCTCTCGCGATCCGATCGATTATATCGAAAACGCAGGGACATACTTTTTACCAAGTCTTACTTTTTTGGAAGCTCGAGAAGTGGCTTAGAAGTGGGTTACGTGCGACGTTTCCTCGTAAAAAGTCCGCGTGCATTCGGTATGAGCCGCCGATTCCCTGGAAGAGACTGATGAGTTTATGTAACGCGTGATACTTTCGGTCGTCACCTGCAAAAGTGCAATGCGCGAGCTCACGATTAGAGTAACGTTCATTATCATTTTTCACTCCGAGAATAATTGTTACGTGTAGAAATATTTTTTATAACTAGTGATAACTTTTTTTTTATCGCCTCAATATTTTTCGCGAATACGCATGTATCTGTGTAAATGTGTACGTGTATGTCGAGCGATCGGTGAGAGACCGATCGCTCGACATACACGTAAAGTAACATTTGAAAAAGAGTCTCGACGATTATCGTCTCGTAAACATTCGAAAACGCAAACAAAGTCATCCTATACGTATTACACGTGTATTCCCATGTTATCTTTTCTTCTCAATAGCTTCGAAAATTTCACAACCACGTAAAATACATCGTGGCGTTGGGTGTGAGTTTTCCTCTAAATGGAATAATCACCGGCTCGTCTACGCGTCCGCCCGGGTTATTTTCCGTCGGAGTGAAAAAAAGTAGGTTATACCGTTGGCCGCTTCCCCGTAAAAAAAGCCGCACGTTCGCGACATTATACAGCAGACGACGGCGTAACGTGTAACGCGAATTCAGCAGAGCTGTAAATTGCGAAACGGCCCTGAGGTATTCCTCGATGCGGTTCTACTGTCAATACAAAGCGAACGGCGAACGGCGAACGGCGAACGGCGAACGGCGAACGGCGAACGGCGAACGGCGAACGGCGAACGGCGAACGGCGCAACAGTTGATGTAGTGCGCCTAGAGACAACCTTCGGAATTTCTCGTATATTCGGCGGCTACGCAGAGGTGTGAGCCAGCTATTTATCGTGCACATTGCGTTAAAGGATGCATTCGCTGTGTATAACGAATGTATGATCCTTTTTTTATTTGTCCATTTATTTATAAAATATTATTTATGTATATGTACCCGACAGAGCAGAATCGGCAGAGTCTAGAAAAATCGATAAATTCCAGCGGTGAGTCGGACGAGTGAGTGGCGTCTGACCAGATCTTTTCCAGATCTACTTGATCGACGCGTAAATTTGCATTTGACTTACATTGCAAATTTTCGCAGAAAAATTCAGATTCTTTTTTCACGTTACTCGTGTACATATAATACACCAATAAATACACCAATAAATACACCTATAAATACACCTATAAATACACTATTCATTTATTTAATCGTAATGTCTTGTTAAAAATGAGCTTTACATCAATTGTGTAACTGAGGCTCAGTCATCGATGGATTAATATACGCAACGCCATAATATAATATTTGGATTCTACGACAAGATTTTAAATTATTCTCGACGTTTACAACTATCATAACGGTTGCAAATCGTTATATTTAAAAGCCTCGCAAGACCATAAGATTTCACGTGAAATACCGCTCGGATATGAGTACAATGTTACGCCGCTAAACGCTTTCGTAATTAAAAAAGAAAATCAACTATTTGGAATATTTATATGCCACTGAACGCTCGTCGATCGATTTCTTATAAAGGAATATTAAATCCGAGAAAGGAAAAAAGTCGAGTAGGCGAATCGTATCATAGGCAAATCGAGTTAGGAAAGCCGAGAAAGAGAAGTGGAGACAAAGAATAAACGTTCGTCTAACGCATACGTACAGAATATGTTATATATACAGAATATATTATATATCTATAGAGAGCGCGAGAGTCGTTATTGCCGGAGTTATATTATAAATGAAACTTGTACCTACCAATAAAAAGCAACGTAGACTCTCCTGTTTGTAGAGACGGGGAGAGCCCCGTCAATTTCCCAGAGAAGCGGAGATCTTAACTATCCTTTATCTCCAGCGACATATGTATATATATACGTAAGTGTAGTGCGGGGGATAGCCGTATGGAACTTCGAAATATATTATATATACTCGCGAAGCACGCGATTATGTTTACCGAGCCAAAGCTCACCTTCACCTTACTTCTTATTTAACTTTTCACTGCTGCAGGTTGTTGTCTCGTTAAGTAATACCTTTGTATACACACACACACACGCGCGCACACACAGCGCAAAAGCGCATTGATCGGCGAACAGCGCTTTGTGCTGACGGTATATAATACATATCTCTTTCACTCGCTGACAATATGCTTAGCTACGCTTTATTCTCATTTGCATTTCTACTTTTTCCTTCAAATGTAACAACGCGACAGATAATTAGCTCGCGCTATGATGACGCGCGAAGGTATGATTTTCTAAAAACATCATCTATTTCTATATACGAAGTTCAGTATTGAAAACAAATGAGCGTAGTCGACGAATTTTACTAATTCTACTTTGCTATGAACAAAGTAGAATCTATGCGTGAAATCTATGTGTGTTAATAATTTTCTATACGCCATATTGAAGTCCATAAAGATTGTCGCAATAACAAGTATATTTAGATTCGTTGTTGTAAATAACAGAGTTGTTTACAAGATTTATTTCTGATACGTTATTATAACGCTCGTAATTCACGCATTTGCTTATAGTTTTCATTCATAGGCGAGTGTAGAAAGTAAAGAGATAAATCCAACTGTAATAAAGCTTACGTACGAGAATCGAAAATATACTACAAGTAATGTTTTCATCTATTATCGTATGAAATGTTAACAGCTAGCTTGGGTTTTATGAAAATTATTCGATTATTTGTACATTTTATATATATCTTATCGAAGTCGTAAAAAAATACGCGATTCTGAGCGACGCCTTCGAAAATCCTTCCGCGCGAGTATTGCAACGATATATTACAAAGAAAAATAAATAAATACAATGTATGAAACATGTTTATCATGAACATCAGCGCGTGTCCTCGTAACCAGGCAATGATCAGTCGTCGGAAATGAAAGAATAGCCGTCTCAACAATAGAGTAATAGCGACTCATTGAGCTTTCGTCCAGTTTCATCGAATTACTAATAGTATACTAGGTCGAAATACGAGATATCACTGGATTCGGCGAATACAACTGCAACGAGCCATCTGCTTGTAGTATATACATATTAAGTAAATAAAAAGAATTTATTAAAGAATTTGTTCCCGCGCATAGAAATGAATAATGAAAATGAAATAATTCCACACAAACAAAATGAAGCGCATTTCTGGAGATTTCGATTTATCAAGTAAAATTGATTGCGAGCAACTTGCCATTAATATCTATATTAATATGTATACACGTGTTATATATATATATATGTATATATATGTTTGTTACAAGTACGAACGAATGTATGGACGTCGTGATAAAATCATTCGATTGGCATATTATTTGACTTATTCACTATTCTATTTTTCGATGCGTTCTGCAATACATCATCAACAAGACACGTTGTCATTTAGTCAGATAAAAAGTCATAGCGGCAAAGTATTTTTGAAACTATAATGCCATAATAGGCACATAAAAAATATGAAAACGAATTTTCCGCTACTTTCTCAATTTGTCAGCAGGATAAAACGATAAAATTGGGTAATTTTCATTGATTTTGTGAGAACGCGTTTTGAAGTGAAGCCAAATAAAAGAGGCAGTGATTTTATTCCCAAAATCGTGGATGCGCAAAATAAACGTTGGAATGTACAAGAAGAGAGAGGGAAATTGAAAAAAGAGTAGTGTAGTAGTAGTAGTAGTGGTAGTATTAATGATAATGAAAAGAAGCAGCATAAACAGTGGAGACTGCGGCAGAAGAGGCGGCAGCACGCGCTGCTTTAACTTATCAAATCTTGCGCGACAGCAACGACCTCAGCGACCCTTCGTCCCCCCGATAAGCTTTTTCTCGTACATACGTCTATATAGAGATCCACATATATGCAAGTCTATAGAAGTGGTATTATCGATATAAGTTTATCCTGAAGCGAAGCCACGACGGTCCGAAGGAGGCTTATCTCTCTATACGAGACTATATACCCGTGTGCGCCGTCCCGGGACTGATTCTCTTTCGCGGCTATATGTATCTCTGTCTATGGCTGCGACTTGTGGCTCTTTTGTAGAACCTCGCTACTACATTGGCTACACCCATTTGGGCGGGCTACACCTATTAGGTCTACACCTGATACTGCGGTACTACCTAGACGAGACGAGACGTCGACGAGATTTTTGTATTTTTTTACCTCTACTCTTTCTCGTCTACGCGGATAATGCAGCGTAATCAGCAATGTGGTTTATGCTATACGTTGTTATATTACGAGTGTCAATCACTGTCGTCGCTCATACGTCAAACAAAGCACAGAGGAAATTCCCGAGCAAACGAGTTTCCCTTCCCTGTAGAGGCGATAAGTTAAGCATAAATAGGAACGTTTTCATTAGATATAAAGTGCACTTATGCCAATTAGGATAAGAGTTATCGCGAATCGAGGCGCCACGCACGTGTCACATTTATGCCTCGTATATTTATTATTATGTGTATAACTGTGCATAGACGGTGCATAGACGGTGCCTAGACGGTGCCTGACGGTGAAAATTTGAACATTCTTTTTAATATAAGTTACGAGCTACAAAAGACTCGAGGTTATTCGCTATCTAAGCTTCAAATTAACGAGAGCAAATCGGTTGCTCAACGCGTTTACGTCTACAGCTTGCCATTGCAGCTTGAGAGCTTCTCAAGTTGCAGAGCTTTCATTGGACGAAACGGTCGAGCCTACCGGAGTCGCGCGCTCCTGCGTGCGACTTCAAAGTTCCATTACCGCAGACTGGAAGAAGAACGCACGTGGCTCCAAATGAATCGCGGGATACAATCGATGTGCTGTCGAAGTACCATTTTTTCAGAAACCCACGCGAAAACTCCTGTTATTCTTCACGATAGTTGTTAAACCGAATTATTAAATCGTCTTTTGACTAATCCCAATATCGGATATTATCTCGATGTTGCGTGCGATGTGCAAAAAAACAAAGCACCGCGCGTGTACATATAGATTAATCGTGTATATTGCGTATACGCTATTAATCGCTATAAGTCTAGATTTGTATACTAGATGTGTATACTTAGATATGTATTCTGAGGCTCGTCACCTCGGGTGCCATCCTCTCGTTTTGGAGAAGGGCTGGCCTACCGGAGTAGCATGAGCAACTTCAGGGGATGGTACGATGGGCGCACAGCCTACGTGCCGGGGATACCAAGGGCCCCGCCCCTCCCCCCAGAATAAATAATAATAATAATAATAATACTAGATATATGCTTGATAGCGTTTGCTCTTGAAACGATTCTTCGAGTCCTAATACAATAATATGCGTGTCAAATTATTATTCTAGTCAAAGTAGCACATTTACACGGTACATTTACACGGTACATTTACACGGTATTTTATTAAACGAATCGATGATCATTTTGTTGAAAATAATTATTCGACATTCTTACTCGATGCTGCCATCTATTCGAGAGTTCCCAACCAAGCTTCAAGACTTATGGATATATAGAAGCTACGTTTCATGCGCTCTGCCGGTAATAGGATATTTAATAAATCTAACTTTATGTAATGATAAATAAGTAGTAGTTTGGCTTATTATGGGATAAAATGACGATATTATTTCAAGCATTATTTAAAAAATATCATAAACGCGTTGATTTCGCACTTATCGACTGGTGATAAAAGGAGATCGTTGCTGAGTACCAAAGTCTATTTGAGAATATTTAATAGTTATACATTATTTATGTCCATTGATATTGAAAATGATGAAAAAAATAATATTATAGTAATTAATCTTGTACGTTGGTACTTTGGTAGTTGGTACTTGGTAGTAGCTGGTCTGGTAGGAGCAACTCAGTGCTGCAGGGCGTAGACCGGTCGGTCACCGGTAGAGTAGATGCCTAGGCGGCATAGCCGCATACGAGACAGCGCGCTGCGGCTTGCGCATTGTGTCAACGAAGATAGATACGCAAGGAAGTGTAAAGCCCTATCTTAAAGTGAGGCACCCCTGCCTCGGTACGCACCCCGACCAGGGGAGTCGCTACGATCTGATTCTTTGACGCGATGGTACAGGTAACAAGCGCTCGATAAACTATACCTATTCAGATAATAACCATTATTTTAGCTAATGATTTACATGCTAATTATTATAAGAATTGATCAATTGAAAGAATTGACAAATGATTCATTAATAAGGATGCAGGATTAATAGATGGATTAATGAATCGCCTAATAGTAATAATTCTTTAGAAAAAGATCAAGACGAAGAGCAATGCTCAAATCTTGAAAAATGCAGTAAAAAATATGTTGCCGGATATCTTGCGTTTAAATGTTTAAATAAATTTAACTCTGATCAATGTCAATCTTTTTTAATTACTAATGACAAAATCTTGCAGACATCGTCAGATCTTTTATTATTTAAAGCGTACCCATCCCTACAAGGATTACCTTACGGGAGTTTAAGTGTACTTACAGAGAATTTTTTTAATGCAGTTTTATTTGTACAATATTTTTGAACAAGAATTTTTCAAATCTTGTCACCTTCCTAACGTACTTGAATATTTATATAATTTGATCGAAAAAGAATTCTTAAATAACCATGTCAATTTTTCACTGTACATGCATGCTTCGGTCATCGGCAGTACGTGGTTAAATGTTTTCTTAAAACTCACATTTCTAATCGTGTAAAGTGGATGACAAAAGATTACAGAGATAAAAAAGTTAATAAGTGGCAAAATCTAGCAACAGGAAATCGGCCTAACAAGAACTCGCTTAAATTAGATGTCTAAGTGTTCGATAATTAATAATATTATATCTCAGTATATACAGGGAATAAATAATCTCTCGCAAGTACACATTAACTTTGGTTTTATAATTAATACAGATCGAGACTATACTTCAATGGAGGAATAGCTTTTAGGTTTTTTGAAAATGAATAATACTATAGAAACCGTCACGTTTCTTTTTCTGTCTCGAAAAGAGAGATTGTGATTGATACGTTCACTCTTTAAAGTCTCTTAAAGAAAACACACGTTTTTTTCTCTAATATTATTTTTTTTTCATAACAATACCTTTTCACCAAAATTTGGTTGTCGATGCCGAGATGTACACGAGAAAAACCATAAAAACATTTCTTCTGAGTATTTTTCAGTCACGATCTGCATTCGTTGTAGGGTCTCAAAGTGTATTATGTTATTAGTGGTATTTTCAGGTAAAATGGGTTAAATAAAATGTACCATTACTCGTTTTCAGAGTTCCAGAGCAGTTGTAGGCTATTTTTTACATTTAGCTCCACGTGATCATTGCTATAATTTAATAAATAATTTAATCCATTTAATATATATATATATGTGTGTGTGTGTGTGTGTGTGTGTGTGTGTTTTAGGATTTTTGTCAAGGATTTTTGTGGTTTTAGTAGGGCTGCCTTCACGGAAAGATTTGTGTTCAATAATAGTATAATTTCAATTGTAATTTTACAATTATCTTTGTCGTGTTTTCCCTGATGCATAGCGATGGACTCCACATTTTTTTATATTTTCAATTAAAATAAAAAAAGTCCAACACGCTGATAACAGTACCTCTTGGGTAGTTAGGAAACCTGTTAGATTAATTATTAATTTTCGTTTTTCATAAGCTAAAATATGTAACATTGTTATTTTTACGCATTGATTCGTAAAAATAAATTAGTAACTGTTGTTTTCAGACCGTAGCGACTCCCCTGGTCGAGGTGCGTACTGAGGTCGGGGCGCTTCACTTTAAGATAGGGCTTTGCACTTCTATGCGTATCTATCTTCGTTGCTTTTGTGCTGCTGCTACACTCTGCTAATAGTTGCTGGTAGTGGGAGCATGACAAGCGGATAACATGGCGCTCGCTCAAGTCTGTAATATCAATTCCTATATTAATTTAAAAAATCCTCGCAAAGATGATGAATTTGCCGAGAATCTTGAGTATGGAAATTTCACAAACAACGTGTCTTTGGCCATGCCACCATTCAGCAATGTAAGTTTTTTTACGTACTTTTCTTGCACTTACTCGCCCAAAATTGCAGAATCATATCCAGTCTGCGTTTGATCACCAATTACTAGTAATAAATAATAGATCATTGAATCCCTTTGAAAATCCCTTTAAACCTTGTGAGACGCTATTTTTTTCACAAAATAATCATAATTTCAACATTTTCACGATAATGAAGATATTTCATAATTTGAAGGTTAGGTAACACCCAAAAGATGCTCGAATCCTCAAAGATTTCGAGATTTTAGTTGAATTCTTATGTTTCAGCCTGCTAATTTCCTAGGACAACTTGCCAGTGGTACAGACGAGACAGGCAAACATTTAAAAATCCAGTTTGACCATGGAACTACAACTTTGGGTTTTATGTACCAAGGTGGAATTGTACTTTCAGTGGATTCTCGAGCTACTGGTGGTCAATTCATTGGTAAGTTTCATTTCGACTCTCATACGATTCAATGCCAAATAGCCAAATAGAATTCTTTTTCAAAGTTTCATTATCATCGTAGGTTCACAAGTAATGAAGAAGATTGTCGAAATAAACGATTACCTATTAGGAACTTTAGCCGGTGGTGCTGCCGATTGCGTTTACTGGGACAGAGTTTTAGCAAAGCAGTGCCGTATGTATGAACTGCGCAACAGGTCGCGTATTTCCATTGCTGCAGCAAGTAAACTGATGTCTAACATGGTGTACAACTACAAGGGAATGGGTCTTAGCATTGGTAATGCTCGAGCACTGCAGACAAAAACGAAGATTTGTTCAAACCAATGATTTAATATCCATTTTTTATTGCTAAAGGTATGATGATCGCTGGGTGGGACAAGAGGGGACCTGGTCTATACTACGTTGATTCAGAAGGTACGCGTACTCCGGGAAAAGTATTCAGCGTTGGTTCAGGATCGGTCTTTGCCTATGGTGTATTGGATTCTGGATACCATTGGAATTTGACAGATGAAGAAGCCTACGAGCTTGGCAGAAGAGCTATTTACCACGCCACGCACAGAGATGCTTATTCTGGTGGTATCGTAAGA
Source organism: Apocrypta bakeri (assembly GCA_018906985.1). Taxonomy (NCBI): domain Eukaryota; kingdom Metazoa; phylum Arthropoda; class Insecta; order Hymenoptera; family Pteromalidae; genus Apocrypta; species Apocrypta bakeri. The sequence continues at coordinate 166,177 of JACCIA010000017.1, read as the reverse complement.
GGTAAGATTTGAACTTGAAGTACCGTTGACATAATTGCAAGCAAATGCTACAGTAGCAACTGTTCGTTGCAGTATATCACATGAAATCTACTGGATGGGTTCACATTACCGATCAAGACTGCAAAGATTTGCATTATGCTTACGAGGAAGGAAAGAAAGCTGGCACTCAATAAGTTTATTACGTCGTATGTAAAGATAAAAATGTTTGGTTTTTTGATAATAAAGCAGTTTCTAATGGATGAATTTGTAAGAGCGATAAATAAAAGAGACACGAAAGTATTGAAATGTTGAGCGCCATGCCAGTTGTTTATCATAGGCAACGTAGCAGCAGTCCCCTCCCGCTAGATCCTTTTTCCAGGTAATCTCTCCCTCTCTCTTTAGCGCTGTCGCTCCCACTCCCTACCCCCGCGACCACGACGACGATCAGTGTCGCTCCGTTGGCAACAGAGAAGTGCATTTGTTCATTGATGCTTTCGCTGCCTTAGCCGCGTAGGTTATTGCGTATATCTGCAAAAGATTGTCGCGCGAGTGTTCCCCCGTCGGGCCGTCACCGAAAACCGAAGCATATTGAACCACTTGGTTAGCCAGATGTCGAACGCAGAGGAAACAACCCTGAAAGCTGGACATCCACCCGCAGGTTAGTGAATTTTGAAGGATCTACTTGAATTTCTTTTCACAACAAAGAGCTTGTTAAGTTAAGGCTCAAGGTCGCGTTGAATCGACGGAGAAAGAAAGAGATATTTCTTTGCTGTAAGTCACAACGATAAACTTGTTCTACGCATTACAGTCAAGGCCGGTGGTATGAGGATAACGCAGCACAAGAATCCTGAAAAGGATCGCGAAGTCAAGCTTGTGAAGGATCCCGAAGAATCGAAGCCTTCAACTAGGTGAGCACTTTTCTTTCTTTTTCCCTCTTATTTTCTTCGTTTTTTCTTCCTTTTCTCCAAATCATCTTATTCATTTTTTTTACCGATGGAGCGCGTAGTCGATATCTCCAAATGTCACGTAGTACCTTTATTTACGCGTTCTATGTGCAAATCAGTGTATTCTTTTTACCACCTTTTTACGACCTTTTTACCACCTTTTTACCACCTTTTTACCACCTTTTTACCACACAGATCATTCTCATTTTATTTTCTAATATAACATGTATTATATACTATATTATAAATTATTGCAGTCCTCCAAAGGCTATGATTGTTAGCGGTGTTCAGACAAAAGGACATGCTGATTTTCCTCCTGAAGCTGTACAACACTATCACGATAAACCGATACCAACTCATGGTGCTCGGCAAGTCCACTGTTCGCGTCCTGTAGTAATCCAGCAGCCCAGGAAGTAGTAGCCCAGTAAACCATTCCCCTTACACTTGTTCAAATTTCATCTCCATCGAGGACTCGTGTTTCATGAAATGCGATACTATTCTACCTGGTGTACCAGCTAAATCTTCAATTTCCAAGACAATGTTTCAAAGGATTCATTGATTTTTACCTATTTATCTAATAGAATCACATTTTTTAAGACACCGATAGTTAAAATACATGCGCACGTTGTGGAAATAAACTTTTCAAATGTATTGCTACTAAAAACAGTATACACTGTTAGAACTCTTGGATCTATGTATTCTTAAGTACAGCGAATCAGTTGTAAACAAAATAAGTTCCAATTATTCAAAGAGTCTATAAACTGTTGAAAAAAGTAAATATTTTTATCCTAAAAGGCTGTAAGATTCCACTGAGCATTTACATACAAATTTCCATATATATATATATATATATTATAGATGTTTTGATTTGAAAAATGCTATGCACTATTTTTCTGCTTATTAATCTTAAAAGGTAATTTCTTAAGTTTTGTTTTTCTAATTAACGAGTTTACATTATGAGAAAGAAAGGGAAAGCAGCAATTCTAAGAAGACTCTTGTAATTGCCCTTTAATACTCTTGGTCCATTTAATGTGGAAGTTTAACTGGTTCCATCGATAAGATAATTTGTGTGTTTCTTTGAACACATATTGATCGTCACGCTGTATACGTCGTTCTCCAATTGGTTGTGGTTATATGAATATGCATATATTTAAATATACACACGCACATATATATATATATATATATATATATATATGTGTGTGTGTGTGTGTGTGTGTGTATATATTATCGTGGAAATGAAAGAATTTCCGTCTTGCGTATGTAAGAGTTTTTTCTTTAAGGATTACAAATCCGCTAGTAAAAAGGGGGCAACTTTAAGAGTTTGAGCGTAAACTCGAGCTTCTTTGTACTTTAATAAAATGTAATAAAATGCGATTTGAAAAAGAGTTGTAAGTTTGTCAGAATGTGTTATTATTATGTTGTTGTTATTACAGAGTCCATCCATAGTAGGGAATATAATAAAGGCTGTATACTTATACATATACCGGCTTAGGCGCTTGCAGCTGGCAGTGCATAAAGACATTTAGCAGGGATAGCGCCTGTATATGAACGGTTACAACGGTACAGGTATAGGAACGGGAAACAGTCGCCGTGGTAACGAGTCGCGTATAAACACACGGAACGCGTGTAGCCGATAAATAAAACACGCGGCCGACGATAGACCAGTCGCGTATGAGCGAGCAGCCGTCGAGTTATTCTTTCTCTTCCTCTTACCGTCGCGAGCTTTTGTCGCGTTACATCTCCGCGACGCTCAACGACTATCCGTTTTCATTTTTTTTTCTATTATTTTCTGTTTTTTCGCTATTCTTTCGCCATTCTTTCGCCATTCTTTCGGCATTCCTTCGGCATTCCTTCGCCATTCCTTCGACATTTTTTCGACATCTCTTGATTTCGCTCTGAAATCCAAATGCCGCGTTGCTCGATTCTCGACGTTTGAGCTGCATTTGTTTTTTCTGCTTGTGGATTCTCCAAAGACGCGATGTCCGGGAAGCAGAGCGCAAACAAGAAGCTATCCGAGATCGACTCGCACGTCACTAAGCACTACGACATCGTTCGCCGACTCGGCAAGGGGGTGAGTAGTACAGTAGACAGCAAATAAGTACCGAAATGATAAATACATAAACTGTCTCTTTTGCTGTTGGCTGAAAATCTGCATAGATCGATGTACGTATATTCGATGTACGTATATTCGATGTACGTATATTCGAAAACTACTCTTTATACTGTAGAGTGTGTTAAGCGTCGCAATATCATTATTTCAATAGTATAAATAAGTTGTACATAATGTACATTGCGTTGTTATTACACGTGAATATAACGTGAAAGTGAAAGATTGATTGAACCTCGAAGTTGCCCGTTGTACATGCAGGTGGCATATGTAGAGCTCGTTTGTATTATAGAAGCATACGTACGACGTATGCTATAGACGATTGATTAAACAGAAGCTTGTATTACTCGACATTATTCTTACTAGATATTATGATTATTGCATTATCGTTGCATTATCATTGCATTATTATCGAGACGCTGAACGACAGTGAGCGGTCCGTTGAAAAGACTTTGGCGCAGTAATTGCGACTGATCGCGATTAAATCCTCGTTCGTTCGGCGACGTTGACACTGACGCGTTCGGAGCGCTTACTTGAGAACGGATTCAATTGACATGGAAACGCAAAGTCTCAGCAATGCATACATAATACTGCATAGAGATATAGACAAAACAATTCCATTAATTTCCGTGAAAAGCGCGTGTTTTGTCTCCGTTTCTGAATCGACGGACGCAATAATGAACTGCGGCAAATCGATATTCCCAACGACAAAGCCGGAGAGAGGGAGAGCGATATATTTATTATATTTACAGCTCTGTATTTATTACGTAGCTGTGAAAAAAGGTATATTACCGATGTGTACCGATGTATACCGATGTATACCGATGTATACCGATATATACCGATATGTAACAATATGCATCGATAACTTAAGAGATTTTCCATGCACGAGCAGGCATACGGAATAGTATGGAAAGCCGTCGACAAGAGGACGAAGGAAACGTTGGCTGTGAAAAAAATTTTCGACGCTTTCAGAAATCAAACGGACGCCCAGCGAACCTTTCGCGAAATCGTTTTCCTGCTATCGCTCGCGGATCACGAAAATATCATTCGACTAATCGGTTTGCACAGGGCGAACAATGACCGAGATATATATCTCGTTCTCGAGTACATGGGTGAGTGGACAATTTGAACATGACTATTATCGAGTGTGCGGTGAACGGAAGAGTTGTGTACGAACTAGCTGGGACAATTTGTTGCAGAAACCGATTTACATAACGTCATCAACCGCGGTACCATATTAAAGGACATCCACAAAGTCTTCGTCATGTATCAGCTTCTCAAAGCCATTAAGTACATCCACTCGGGAAACGTCATTCATCGAGACCTCAAGGTAAAAAGACGCGCTCAACGGGATGCGATAGTTCTAAGTCATTAGCTGAATATTATCGAGTCTATCCCCAATCCCATTCCCCAGCCGTCGAACATCCTGCTGAACGCGCAATGCCACTGCAAGATAGCGGACTTTGGACTGGCACGTTCGGTGAGTCAGTTGGGCGAGGGGGACGGTGAAGCCGGAAGCGATCCTACCCTCACGGATTACGTGGCTACGCGGTGGTACAGGGCACCCGAAATATTGATGGCTTCGCGAAGGTCAGTACACCGAACCATCCTCACCGTTCTACAAAGTATATTCTGGATAATTATCAATCTCTCTTCCAAGAGATCGTCGGTCTTTTCCTATCGGTTCTACCTCGATTCCAACAGGTACACGAAAGGCATAGACATGTGGTCGCTGGGCTGCATCCTCGGGGAGATGCTGCTGGGCAAGCCTCTGTTTCCCGGTTCCTCGACGATCAATCAGGTCGAGAGGATCATGGCCACCTTGCCGCCACCTTCCGATCAAGGTCAGTATCTATGCAAATGCACAATTATGCCAACATTCAAATATATCCAAATATTCAAATGCATATAACGTCGTAGAATAATAATATCATTTCTAAAGGCGCGTGTAAACTTAACGGCGCCGCAATTAAACTTAACTTTTAACAATGTTTGCTACGCGAGATCGGATTAACGATAGTCCAGAACTGCCGCTCAACCGAATATATACTGTAATTATGAGACGTTTTTGAGGTCTTGCCGATTTTCCGCTCAAGATCAAACAACATCAAACTAGGCCAAACTTACTTCTCTTGCGGGAGAAAGTTCCTTTTTTTTCATCCTAATGCACACTTGCTCTTGTACATTGCTATCGAGAGCAAAGCACTGGTCAATAAAACTGACGTCGCTTTGCGTCGACTTGCTGAATTGAATTGGCAAAGAGCTTGAAAAGTTTCGCGATTAAAACTTGCGAAGAAGGGCGCGAAGAAAAGAAAGAGTGGAAGAGAGGAAAGAAGAGAGGAAAGAACATGAGTTGAGCTTGTTTCGTTTTCTCTAGTTAGCGGTTAATTCGTTTTCTACTATAATATATACTTATGTATTACTGTAGATTTAATGAAATGAACTTGTTTTCAGATCTGGCCTCCGTAAGCACTGGCTACGGAACGAGTCTACTGGAAAAAGCTCCAACGAGTCCGCACAGACCGTTGGCGGAGCTTCTGCCTGGCGTGTCGGTCGAGGCTTTAGATCTCGTTAACAATTTAATCGTTTTCAATCCAAATTATCGTCTCACGGCGAGTGAAGCTCTCGAGCATCCTTACGTGGCAAGGTATGAATTATGCGTACATGCCCAATTGGCCAACAACCAATAACCCGTATAAGCAACGGCACGCGTGCAATGCGCGTAGAATGACATCATGCGTGTCTCGAAGACACTCGAAAGAGGAGGGGCTGAAGGGCTTTTAACGCGCGTGCAGTACTCGCTTCCACATCCGCGTACGAGCCTTTCCAGCTCAATCCGATATATGTATTTTTGCATTCTTTCGCGGGATGCATTTGCCTCTCGAGGTAGTAAGGCTCGCATGATTTATTTCAAGCTTCGTTTACATGCAAACAAATACGTTTATACCCGTCCCGTCGCAGAGGCAGCTCGAGACTGACGTATGGAAAAGCAATTAATATTACAATCGTTTATTTTATTCAGCTTTCATGCGCAAGGAAACGAGCCCGAGAGAGGCTCGAGCATCGTGCCGTTTTTACGAGACGACGTTCAACTATCGGTAGACGAGTACCGAAGCAAGCTTTACTCGATGATGGACGAGAAGCATCGCAGACAGCACAAAAGCACGTGAGTTCATATTTATGCCTGATCCCGAAAATACACAGTTCCGAGAGAAAAGTGCAATTGTTAGTCAGATGATGGACGATTTTTCTACATCAAGTAATGAAAAAATCATTTCGAATTCGGCAGTTCGAAATCTCGGCCGAGGCGTCTATCGGAACATGCGAAGAAGGAATCGACGATGAGTAAGAGTTGTGTAGCGGCGGAAGCGACGGAAGCGACTGCTTTACAAGAGAGAAAAAGCTTCCATCTATCCTGCGACGACTTGCGAAGGGATAAAAGTAAGAGCGATACCTACAAAGCTTTATTTCTCGAAGGTAAGAAAAGTCTTATGATACTCCGACGATCTCTCAACATGTCTTCTGTCCAGCTTATCTGTCCAGCTTTTCTGTCTAGCTTTTCTGTCTAGCTTTTCTGTCTAGCTTTTCTGACTAGACTCTCGAAATGTATAAAATAGTAAAAATGCAGAATTTTTTTATTTGTTCAGTGTCCAGTGATGAAACTGAGTGAAAATTTGACCGGCTCGGTAATAGAATACTCATTTTCAGGAGAAACCCGACAGACCATGGCTAGCAAAAAATCACTTCTCAACTGCAAGGAGAACAAAGCAGCCACGCAAATGTTGAAGCCGACGTCAAACGAGAAGATGACTCGTCACGATGGTAGGAACAAAAGTCCGAATAATAGAATGGAGGAAACGTACTTTCTCACACAGTACATTTCCACGTTTCCATAATATGTTTGCTTTGACTTTCCAGGGAAATACGCGTCGGCACCGGCTATCAAACCGTCGGGAAAACCCATAGCGATGCAGTACGAGTACAACTTGATGAACGGTAACTTCCGGAACTTGAGTTCGAATCAAACGAAAGGCAGTGCAAACCAACAGCAGCCACAGCCACAGCCACAGCACGCGTCGAGGTCGCAGCGTTCGCTGCAGTCGGATCAGGTAATTCTTGTATGTTTCAAATTCTCACCGCCCTATATTCTAATGGGGGACGGAGTTATTTCTATGAGTTGTCCGTTCCTTTGTTTCGAGAGAGAGAGAGAGAGAGAGAGAGAGAGAGAGAGAGAGAGAGAGAGAGAGAAGAGCGCCAAGACTCGCTTGCTGTGTGATTCGTCTCTTTCATTGAGCATTACTCGATCGCTTTCTATCGTATTGTACTGGAGAAATAAATGTTTTATTTTATCTTTGCAGGCTACTTACCGCGTGGAAATAATTTAGGTACCGTAACTATTTTAGGTCTTTGGCTTTTATTATAGCTCATCGCTGCTTGCGGTCATGAGATTGCATTGCACGATTATTGTACAGTCACTCGTTGAAATGTTACTTATTTTTTTACAGCAATGAATTTCTTTGACTTTCAACCTTATGTAGTAAATACATCATAATTATTGATGTATTTATGTTGCTTTGATGATATTTTGCTCGAATTGAATGGAGCATTGTCCTCGCTGTCCGAATTCGATAAAGTCTACATCTCGCCTCGTTAAACGGCATCGCCGAAATGACACTTTTTCGCATTCTTCAAGCTTGGAACGAAAGAAAATCGCACATTTCAATCTGAAAGTCATAATAGTATAAATATATGGGATTTTTCAGTACAACAGAGGGAGCCTGGGCTACGGAGCGAGTTCTCATCAGATTCAATTGCGCCGAGCTTGCGGCGTAGCTGTACAAAGCCAGCAGTGTCGTCCGGTCACGAGTCTCTGCGGCCAGCCACGCGCGAGGCTCGAGAAGCGTTCGAGTCAAGAGTCAGCGACGGCCCTGCGCTCGAGCAAGTGCATCACGAGATTGCCGCAGGTGAGTACATATGAAATTCAACTATCGTCTATTGCGTCCGCTTTCTATAGGTATACAGCTTAGAATCTCATTAATCCGCGACTCGATCGATCCAAATACAAAGAAAGAAAGTGTAAAAATACAAGTCACGAATTCGTGAGATTTTTCAAAAATAATTCTCATTAAATGCCAGGAAATGCGGAAGCACGTGGTAACAGCGCCCGAAGCCGGAGATCATCCGAGTCGCACGATCCGCGACTACCTGAACCAGCACCGCCAAAGCCAGAGTCGTTTCAAATCCGCCGATTCAACACTACTCCGAAATGTTCATCATCTAGTGAACAACAATAACATTAACGATAATCAAGAGCATCATCATCGGCACTACCATCACTACAATAACAGCAACAATATTAATTCGAATAAGGGGAAACACGTCGGCTACTACCGTCAGAATCACGGTGTCATAAGCGCCTCTATGTACAGAGAACTCAGGAACGGTAGCATTGGCTAAAGACACTCTTATAGTTTATATGCCTTTTTATTATGTAGTATGTACGTAGAGACGTTTTTTATCATTTTTTATCATTTTTTATCATTTTTTATCATTTTTTATCATTTTTTATCATTTTTTATCCAATTACACGCAAGTATTTACTTTCAGTCTGTCTGTTGAATGTAAAAATCGAAGGTGAATTTCATTGGGCAACATTTGTCATTATTGGCTCTGCGTACAATGTGTCCGTTGTTATAAAAAATCCTTATTTTTTCAAACTCAATTTTACTTAGGCGTCGAAGAATAAAATTGTGCTTTGGGCAGTTTTTGCCTTATTTTTCGTTCTAGAAAAATGCCGATAACACTGTAGTCATTGTAATAATTCGCCAATCTCGTTTCTTTGCGGAACCGAGAGCCGAAGCAAGTGTCTTTCTTTTTATATACTCTTTTTTGTAAAGAATTTGAATACATAGCATACAGCATACAGCATAGAGCATAGAGCATAGAGCATAGAGCATAGAGCATAGAGCATAGAGCATACAACATTGCATGGTTCCTTATTATTCTGTACGAGTGCAATCCAGTTGTCTTTAGCATATTGTTAAGTTAGCGGATTTTTAGTCAAACTAGAGCTATCTAGAATGAACGAGTAGAAAAGGAAACGAAGAACGGAAGAACGCTGCAGCACGAGCTGCGAGAAAAGTGCTCGAAATTGCCGATTCGAAGTTATATTGCGGTATCGTAGATGATAGATTTTGTATAAATGCCACCTGTATAAATGCCACCTGTATAAATGCCACCTGTATAAATGCCACCTGTATAAATGCCACCTGTATAAATGCCACCTGTATAAATGCCAATATTCGTCGAGAATTTTCGCTACTTCGCGTGTAATGAAAATTCAACAATGTGACAAGCATAGGTTTCCTCTCGTTGCAAGCATTGCAAAATAAACTGAGCAAAAGAACGAAAATCTGTAAATTGAAGATTGACTCTGTGCGATGACTCTGCGTGAAATTTCGAAATAAAACCAATAAAACAAAGTCTATAGACGAAATCGTAGAGTTCGTTTTGTAATTTTACAACTCATTGCTGTTATGTAAGGAGCCAAGCCAAGCGTTACGTAAAGCCAAAAGCCTCAATAACTCGCGACGCTTTAAGCAGCCCGCTTCGATCGTGAATGTGCACTTGCAGCGTAAAGATCAAAGCTCGTGAGCCGTGAGACGTTGCGCGATCGCACTCACCCTAGGAAGGGACTTCATTTGCAGTTATATTGCTTCATTGGTACTTTCATTCGCTCGGGATGACGGTATCGTTCAATTTAGCAAAACACGAATCCGCAACTGTCAAAGGGTATAAAAGCTTTCTGAATTTTAATCTATTCGACAATTCTCAGCATACTCTATTTATTGTCTATTTATTATATCTATCAGTAGAGTCCTTCGTACTGCATACTTCGTTCTTCAATGGCTCTAAAAATGAAGTTTCGGATGACGTTTAGAAAAACGCAAATAATCGAGTGCCTAAGCAAACAGTGTCAGCCCGATAAACGCATTATCTTGCTCGAAACTGACAAAGAATTCTGCTCAAAGCTCTCAAAGCTCTCTCATTGTCCCTCGTTATCCCTCATTATCCCTCATTATCCCTCATTCTCTACGTATACGTATTCGAAGACTGTACTCTTTGCATTCTTTGCGTGCTTTGTGTTCTTTGTGTTCTTTGTGTTCTTCAATCGAGCTAACGTAAGAGTTGACGTTCATACCTACGAGAACGACGAGAATAAAACAATTTCCAGTCTGCGTAAACACGCCGCGAAATCTGCCCAGAGCTGAGAGAGCTTCGATTAAGAATACTCGAGCCAGACAAGCACAGAGACAGGCAGAAAGAACTTACGCGTGGAAAAACATTTTTACGCGTAAACAATTCGAATGGCCTATATCTAGAAAATATCCAAATTAAAGAAACACAGAATTTGATGAAATTTCTTGTGAACCTCGAGTCATTCTCGTTGCCTTCGCTTCAAAGTCCCTAGAAGTACGCGCATTTCTTTTCTAACGTGCGTCAATGCAATAAATTATAATGAAATATGGAATTCAATTAAAAAGTGTCTAAAAGCAAATAAATATCCAAATAAGGTTGCTTGTAATACTCAGCTGATTGGAAGCAGAGCATCGGTAAAAGCTTTGTTTATTATTGACGAGATGCTCGAAGGATCCCAAATGAATTCGAGCACGCGTAAACCAAAGGTTATTTGAAATTTTAACGGTAAGTATTAGTCCACATGTGGAATGTGCATATTATATTTGTTTGAACTAACGCGAGAGAATAAAAAGGTAAATTTTAAAAACGAGGACACAATAAGAGGTGGATTCTTGTTGGAGTAGTTTTAATGAAACCGGCAGTAAATACCGAACACATGGTATCTTCGTTGAATCGAATGAATTAGCTGCTGATCGGTAGGTCAAGTGTCGAAAGCACAGGCAGACGCAAGCAAAAGATCATGACGATAGATAGAGAAATGAGAAGAGCATTGGGCTGCAGTGAAGGATAAATCGTTTTTTTCCTAAATCTTCGTCTAAACATAGAACTTCGCATGCTCCAACCGTCGAAATTAGAGACAACGATAATTTCACTAAATTTTCAAGGGAATAAGTTAGAAGGGATATTGCGTCAATTCGATTGGATGAACATTTTCAGCGGAATTTAGATGCCCGAATTCGATATTCGTTAGAAATCACGCGATGATGTTCGCTTGTATTTCGCTTGATGTATCGTGTCAAAATTAATTTGCCGAAACACAGTTGATTTTCACAGTTGATTTTCATCTATAGTCGCGTATTCCCTATAGAGGTCTTATCATGAGTGACCTCTCCTGTACATGTCATTGCTCAACGATATGGATAATTTTCGTTCTTTCAGTCATCGAATCTGTGAAATTGAACTCTATGTAGTCGTCAAGTAGAAACAATGAATTCGGCAATGCAACTTGGTCGATCCAACGTTTCTTTTTCCCGGCCGCAAATAATCAAAGCCGGAAATAGACAAGCTTTGAGAATTTCCCGCATTGAGTCGAAACGCGTCCGCGGCTCCTGAAAAAACGTCCTGAAAAAGTGCCCCGCAAAAGGGGCAATAAACAAAAAGGTCGATCGCAAAAAAAAAATCCCGATAAAAAGTCAGTGCGCTCCTGTTTGTTGCTGAGAAGACATGTGCAATACCTGCATACGCGCGCTCTCTCTCTCTCTCTCTCTCTCTCTCTCTCTCTCTCTTCATTCCCACCCCAATAACCCATCACAACGCCTGCGTACTGACGCCGGCGGGAGTCGAGCCAGGGTACAAAGGCAGAGGTAGGCGCCAGTTCGCGCTCAACTTTCCGCGTAAACTTTTCTCCCGCTGCCGGTCGCTCTTCTCTCCTCTAGACTCGTCGTTCCGCGCGAGCCAAGATAAATCGCTACATAGGGAGGTGCACTAGTCGAGGCGGCGAGATGCGCTGAGCTAGCTCAATGTGAATTTGTGCTTTCTGGTTCTTCGTATACGGAATTAAGTGGCCGTCTTCGTAAGAGTGATGCATCTCGCGACGGGAAAGTATGGAGCACTCGACCACTGACAGGACTCTTCAGGTGAGAAACCGTGAGTTTCAATGGCATCGGGAGCATGAGACTTTCTGCATCGATTAGCATGATTATGCACTTGACTAAGCTCTTAAATTTACAAACACGTCAGCTAGTAATCTACGACATTCGGACAGTCAGATAAGAAGTCGAAATTTTTTATAAATTTTACTTATCATCGAATATTGATAATATCAGCCCAACTACAATTTCTAAAGATAAACACGCGAAATCGATTAAACAATTGATGAATAATTCGTTGATAAACGGCATTATTGTTGTTATTAAAATTGTAAACCTATGGACTGGGTCTGATAGACATAGGGATGTCAATATATGAAGATATATATTTTAGTATAATGTAACAGTAGGGATAATTCGCTGAACCGACCTGCAAAAACTGTAGAATAGTCCTGAATCAAGTCCTGAATCGTAGTTACTGTCTACTTTTCTCTCTATTTAAACTGCTATTTTATATTTTATATAATGCCTTTATGAATAATACGAATTTGATATTTTATCAATATTTTATGAATATTTTACGAAGAGAATGCTCATTGTTCTATATTATATAATTATTGTTAAATATATGGCGATATATGGCTATTTTACCTATATCGTTTGATCCTTGTACGAAACATTGCTGTATATTGCTTTAAAAGATTTTGAATGGAAATTTTTCGCGATAAAAATGTGCAGAACCAGCTTTACGAGAAACAATTGAATAAACATGCAAATATGCATGCAAATCTCTTGCGTTAGCAAAAGTAATTTATGCGGAAAGATAGGGAAAGTTTTTATACTTAATTTTCTTGTTTCTATAAAGAATCTTCTTAAATACCTCGAAAAGAAGTTGAAGCGCGTCAGAAACAGCAAACGGTAAATTAACGTTATTTCAATGAAAGTGTCGTGTAAATTACTATTTGATGGAGTGGCAAACTTGTTTGAGCGTTCTATATTAACCTATAGCAATATATAGCAATAGATATATATATATATATATATATATATATATATAAAGTTCATTTGAACGAATAACTCGAAATGATTCTATCTTGGGTTATTCAAAGAACCAGTATGATAAATCATGAAAAGTTTGGTCAATCTTTAGCAATTTGAATAACCAATGTGGTTTTAGGTACGAAACAGAGTCGAGGACAAATAATTCCATTAAATGTCGAGTACGTCGGCGTCTTCGCGCAACAATGGCCATTATTCTTAAGTCTGACATCTGTTCAAATAACTGATCATTCTGATACAGCTTATATCAGATAAGTCTGGTTGTATATGCTGTACGATATGTTGTACGTATGCACAAGTTGTGTGAAACAAGAGCAAGCGCCAGTAAAGTTACGATCATGTGGAAGAATTTTAGACTCGCTAATGTTTACGCGGCTTCTCTCGCCTCGTTGCGTCATTGCGACCATTAAGCTCGAACTAGTTAAACGTACTCTAAAACGACTTTCCACCGCCGCGATTGAACCTCGCGTCAGGGATATAGCTCCAGGCGAAAATCCAATTTCCCTCATCAACGGCCGACTCGTGCTCAACGAAAGAAACTCTTAAAATGCTACATTGCCGCATTATCGTTTGTACGATTCACCGCGGTGATGCTTCAATTGCCTCGAATGCTCGTGAACTCGCGAAATGCGGCGCAACGAAATTACTTTGAGTTTCCGCTGCTCTTTATCCCCGCCTAAAAGCGAATCGCGTCTTTATCGAACAAAGACCGGGAGATATGAGATCGATTTTTTTCTTCGTTCCTTTTGGCGAATCCAGGCCACAGGCCACACACTCGAAACTTGTCGAATGAAAAATAAATTTATCATCTTCGGCTATTTAAAATTTGAAAGTGTCCGATCGATCAAACGATCAACGCGCACGTACACGTCGAAAGAAGAGCACTGGTAATCGTGAATCGAGAGGCTATTGGTTCAACGTATACGTGCTTACAGAAAGGATTGCTTACAGACAACGTGTGCGCGAGTTTAATTAAGCCAGAAAAAGAATTTCGCGAATTTCAACGCCAATATATCATTGAGTATATATCATTGAAACCGTAAGTCGGGAACGGTTTTGCGCTAGCTTGGAATGATTTGCGTTGGACGATTCGTGCCAATCTCATTCTTTTATTAAGAAACCTGACACCCACCGTCGAAAGTCCCATTCAAACAACACAGCTTTTGAATTTCATTCAGAGCCCCTTCATATTCTTTGACGCAATGATAGCACACGCTTATTATCGTCTAGAAATTGAAATCGTCACAGCCAATCCCCCCCCCCCCCCATATGTTTACCTGTCGCCGACGCACGACACCTCGCAAATAATGCTTCCCGAAATTCAATTAGATAAATGCGTAGTTTAAAATTCACGTCGTCTCGCTTATGTACACTTCATAAAACAGCTTTTTTACCGGGTTGGGCGATACTGGAATGGCTCAATATCAGTATGGAACTTTGATATGCTTCCGCAACTCCGCATTGTGTTGAGTTTCTGTTTAAATAAGCTCTACAGCTTGGGGTATATACCCACACCCACCCGTAAATATACGCCATAGCACGCCTAGAGTGTTCTACGAATAAACGACGCAATCTTTAAAAATTATTCAAAGTCGGCTTATTTTTGTGGCTTATTCCGCTGTACGTAATCCCAGTGAACATCCAAGTATGAATATTGTACGATTTGACTGTCTAAATGCAATAGTCTGCGTGCGTAGAGCGAGGGTTTGCCGTTTGATTCGCGACCTGCTCAATAATTCGAAGAGTCTCCTCTCTGACTACCTAAGAACACCTCGAGCTTCTAGTTGCCGAACCACTGCACTACCATCCCCATTTAAGACCCCATTTTGAGTCCAGCCAGCACATCGCGCACAGCACAGCCAGAACTTTGGTCTCTCTCGATGGGACGTGGACGGAAAGATAACGATAACACTTACACATACGTCAGCGATTAAAGTGCCGTTTGATCCGGGCAGCGCTTTTCCACTCATCGTGTGCTCTCTACGATTGTATGCATTGGACATTGACAAATAGAATTCCTATCATCTCCTTGCGAAATTACTGTCCAAACACACGCCTTACCTTACAACCTTTTCCTATCGATAATCGCTTACAAATGCGCGACTGCAACATATTCCTTGACAACTTGAAGCTTTATACGCCATAAGATAATTAAAAATAAAGCTTTAAAAAATCGCCGATATGAAATTTAACACGCTTCAATCTGTCTCTCATCTTTTACTGATTGTTGCATTTCTTTTGTAATGATCAAATTGCTTCTCACCTTGTTACCAATAATCCAATAAGTCAATATACGATCAAAGTTATATAATCGGAAAGTAGCAGGAAAAAGCAAGCGTACTTTTCATCTTTAAACTTTTAACAGACTGCTCTTGGGCAAATTAAAATTAGAGTTGCTGGTTCAAGCACACACTCACGCCGGAGAAACCTAATGATTCTCGCAATTTGAGAGAAGAGAAATAATGCTTTTAAGCAATGTACACACTCGTCCGAAATAATTTTCCATGAAAATGCAATGACGTAGCTATTGCTGTAGACTGGCATCGATAAACTCATCTGAGAAATAAAATATTCAAAGTCTCTCGAAAGAGCATAGCAGCTGCTTTGCGTCGAGGCGAGGGAGAAAACCGTATCCGCACGTTTTTCCAATATACCTTTGCTCCAGTTCAGAACATAAAAAGTATTAGACGCCTACGTTTTCTCGACGTTCGCCTCGATCTTCGAGTAGTTCGCCGATATACAAGTCGTTTTTTCATTAGCAGTCCTAGAGAGGAATGCATAGCGACGCGACTACAAGCTCAACGAGCTCTCGATACCAAATCGATTTTCATCGCGAAGAAAAGCGTCAATTTACTCTAGCTTCAACCGCAGAATCGACAAGAGCCGTGGGTCAGTCCAGTACAGCTCTATACATTATTTCTCGAGGTTTCCATCTCTCTCACCCCCTTGACTTCCCAATTGCATTGAACTCCAAGTAATTACATCCGATCGAGCCATTTACCTATCGCTGGAAAATCAAACTCTCTTCGCGTTTCCTATTCCATTTCAATGTTCTTCGCTAATTAGCGATACTCTAGCGAGCCAGAATTATCAAATTCAAATCCGCGGATGCGGAAGGTGATAATGTTTATTTTATTCGCTGACATTTCACAATATCTTATTAATTTCGTAATTTAAACGAGATTGCACGCACCTGTTGAAAAAGAGCTTTTGATTTTTTAAACATTTTTCTGTCAGCTCATCGAAATTAAGTCATTTGATTCAGTAAAGTCTTCGGATAAGTCTTCAGATTAGTCTCTTGAATGATTTTTAAATAGATCTCCCAGTATTGTAATAAGTGTAAATTATGATTAATATGTGAATACATAGCTGAAAATAATTTATATTGTTAAGGGCGTCTTGCTCAGCATTGGGCAGTTAATCAGCATTGTAGAGAAGCTGAATTTAACCATGGAGACCCTATGAATATTAATGCCTTTGTCAAAGGACACTTGATCTTTAATATCCGACAACGCCTATATATAAATTGCTGTGTCCTCAAACGTGAGAAAGAAAAAAAGAAGAAAAAAGAAGAAAAAAAGAAGAAGAAAAAAGGTTTAGCAAAATCAACGCAGAATCGTTTTTCGCCAGCGACAACAAACTGACTCTCTTGGAATCCAATATAAATATTATGTACAGACAGAGACGAGAATTCGACGAGGCGAACGTAACCAACACTCAAGTCTTCCAGTAAATGCGATCGATTTTTTATGTCATATTAATTCCATTTGATTCCTGCTGAAACGTAGGTGGTAACTCGCGGAGAAAGAAAAATGTCAACTTCCGTAAGACTAGCTCGGATTACTCGCCAACTGGCAAGAAAGATGAATCGAGTTCAGTTGTCGAGTCTAATGCGGCTGGCAATAGAGCAAGAGACGCTACCAAGTGTGTTACATTCGGACGAAGCGCAGGCGAAGAGACTGTTTCCCGTTAAAAAAAAGCTAAACTACCTTCTCTGACATGAGTAGCTTTACGTTACGTTAGAGCTTTCGTCATAGGGCTCGTATCGGGAAGCTGACCAGATCTTACTTGCAACTCGATCACTTATCGGAAATAGACTTTAATTAGCAAATGCTAACGAGTTGCGATATTCATCAATGCATTAACTTTTTCTTTTAATGTCAAATAATATTTCAGGAAAAGATTACATAATATGAAATATGATGGTCTTGTAATAACATTAATTAGTAGCATCAAATGCTTTATACACACCTTTAGATATCCATGTTATGTATTCCTCCGGGCAATATTAAATTAATTCTATTGGGAATTGAATTTAAATTATTATTATTGTTAAAACGTTACTTCAAATATTTATTTTTCCACGCATTTTTCGAATGTTTTAAGAGCTTTCTCACGAGTTTCTGCGTAGATTCAATTACAACTTTATATAGAGAGTCAAAATTCAGATGTTTTTATATTTTTCTTTGATTAGCCTAAATTCAAAGCTTCCCAACATCGCAGGGGAGCTTTCTTTTCGAAGTTTCCTGTTCGAAGTCGAGATACGATTCCTAAAAGGCTTCCGTCGGTATAATGAAAACGTATCAATCAGAGAAAAGTAGTTATCAATTGAATTTGGACTATTCGAAGAAATAATTCTTATTTATTTGTGTTGAATTTTGGAATGTTTTTAAACAAGACGCGAGACTTTTACTCGAGTACTTCCATGTCACATGGTCAATGCGTCTCGCCGTACCAGGGACTTACTACTTAGACGGGAAAATTTGCCTAAGGTATGGGCTAGATTGCGTTAATTGTTAATATATACCATGCTATGTCATACTATGCTATGAGCGTCCACTAAAAATGAATAATTGCAGCACGTGCGTCGGGTGCAGGCAAAACAATTATTCATGCTAAATGAAATTTGAAACTTCACTTCTCTGGAGCTCCAAAAATATAACGGAAAGTCTGTTACATTTTTGGAGTAAAAAGTAAAATCTCACTCGGTTTTTACAAAGCGCAGAGCATAATAAGGCTATAGAGCTTTCGCTTCTATCGCAATATATTTCTATAGATATGTTTCTACAGGAAGTCTGAAAAAATTAACATCCTCATAAAGGCTGATGGAAAAGATGTGTTCACGTACACGAGTAATATAGAATATTTTCGAGGAGCTTGAGATGTCAATTTATACAATTTACCAGCTAAACGACATTATTGAAAAACATACTAAGGGGATACAAGGGGATAGATCACATGACTAAGGGACATTTTCGACATCTGCACTTGGACTTGAGTTAAAATGCAATTTCGTTCCATTTCCTTGGAGATAATGATCCCAGAAGAGATTCTCTACTATTCCAGTAGTAGAGGGGTTTGGAGATTTATCGGAAATAGCACGGAGTTTCAATGAGCAACGATGATTTCTATAAATACAGCTTTCGATTGTAATATATTCGATAATAATCATTATCGAAGTTTTAATGTCGATTAGCCGACTTCTTGAGAAGGTCAGAAAGAGATGGTTCTTGAGAAGGTCAAAAAGAAGTCAGTCTCGTTATCGTAAAGAGCTCTAACTATTAGTGCACAGCTATGGGGTATGAAACGGCAAGGAACTCCGAATAAAAACAAATTTATTTGCACGATTCCTGTGTCGAATCGTGTAAATATAGCGAACAAGTATAGTATTCGAATGGACTATCCGAATACTATTATCCGAATGGATTAAAACTGATATTTTTGGCTTTTTGATCCCCTACCATAGAAACGAAGTTCCACGAGTGCACTGTGGAATCGACAGCGACTACAAGCATATACATATCGGTGATAAGGAGATGACGGCGGCCAGTTTAGCGGCTACGTCGGCGGTTATGCCGTCGCAGCTGCACAACGGGGACAGCGGGGGCAACGGGGGCACCGGGGACAACGGGGATAACAGCAGCCTCGATAGGGAAAAGATGTCGGAGATCCTGCAAGGCTTCTATGAGAATTTCAACAGCGAGACCAATTACTTGCTCATCGGCCTCTATGTGCCTGTGTTCATCGTTGCCATGACTGCCAACATACTCGTCATCGTTGTCGTTTTCAAGTATCACTATATGCGCAGGTAAGCTCATATTCTTCGCGTGTTCTTTTCAAATTTCCATTCTCACCTTTTCGGAGTAACGAGCTATTGAAAATGAAAAGCCCTTCAATCGAAAAGACTAATTCAATCGAGTGACTACAGCGTGTTTAGTTTAAATAAACGTGTCCAGTCACAATACACGTCTACAAATACGTGTATTTCTAGAAGACTGGGATGTACAGAAAATAGACAAAGAAATGAGCATTTCCCTGCGCGTAAACACGAGAAATAATGCGTTAAACCCATTCAAACATTTGGATTATACGTTTGAAAACATACAACTACAGCGAATAAACTTCCGCGTGAGAATTGGCTAGTTTCAGTTCACGGTCTGTATTTATCATTTTTCTTGTTGAAATTTCATCAATGCTCCTGCAATTTATACTGATAAAATTGCAACTGCAATGACTATACGATTGATCGAAAGTGAAAGAAAATTCAGTTTCTCGACGATTCGCGCAGCACGTGTAACGTAAGGGAGAACAAGAATTTGCATCTATATTGCCGAACGCTTTGTCCAGGCTAATCTATAAATCGATTTTTCAATTCCTTGTTACTTCTTTAGTATGTTAAAGTGTTGTGCGTTAAGAACATCTACAAAGTTATTTAAAAAAAATTATTTTCAATAACTGTAATAAATATATATTCGTGTACATTCTTCGAACACATTCTGCGTATTTACATTAGAAGCAAAAAAGGATAAACTATGTCGGAGCAAGAGAAGTCTCTGTCAGAAATAACCGTATTAAAAGTAACATTAATTATGGCAACGTTTAGTCCTCGATCGAGACCTTTTCGAGCCTTTATTAACAAATATTATATAAAAATCAAATTAAAGAGTTCATTTTTTCTCTTAGATAATAAAATTTATAAGCTAATTTTTCGCATATCCATGGGTTATTCCATTTCAATTTTCTTTCATATTTTACCGATGATGACAAGAAAATCTTCAAGTAGTATTATTTCATTAGAAAAAAGCAATCTTGACAAATGGATTGAGAGAAATATTATACCTGAAATTCAATTTTTTTTATGCGTCACGCGTCGGCTTGTACTAAAAAAAGAAGTTGATAAAAAAAATTGTTCAACGTGAAAATACTCCTTTTATTCTTTCGATTTGAATAATGTTCGAATTTCAGAGAAGGAATACGATTGGTCTAAGAGATTAAATTAAATTCAGGAAGTTTATTTATTAGCATGAATAAAAATAGTATCGATAGACAGGATATGTATTTTCGACAAGTATTACTGACAAGTATTTTCATAGCATTGATCGTTCTTAGTCGTATTGTATATAAAAAATTATAGGATGGATAAATATTGGTCTGAGAATGTTCTATAGGGCTTATGTTGTTTTGAGAGCTTTTTCGGCTTCGATGCTTGCCAGATACTTGGTATACTACTAATACTGATCATCGTTGATAAACTAAAACTGACTGTGACTAGATGTGACTACAGATCTTTATCTCGTATATTTTTAATTTGTTGAAAGTTCGTGGTAATGACTTGTTTTAAGTAATTGGGAATTATTTAATTTTTCTTTTATAATATTTGTTAATAAAGACTCGATGAAGCCCCGATCAAAGACGAAACGTTGCCACAATAAGCGTTCTCATTAATAAGCTTATTTCTAACCGATGCTTATACCTCCCACAGTTTGCCCTTTATTTCGCCTAATATCAAATAAAGCCTTTTCACGCGTAAGCCAGAAAATACTTACTACTAATATTTTCAAATACTACACAATTATAAAACTGTAATACGGTTCATATAATTATCGTAATCTGCAACTTTAATGTACCAGGCTTTAAAGTATGAGTGTACTTGAAAAATTAGTAAGCAAACATTCACGCTTTGGCAATATATTATATTTCACGCGGTTGTGTAACTTCACTACCTACGCACGGAAATTGATTTGATATAAATAACGTGTCTCTGGACGAGATTTCTACTCTAGTATAGTCCTCGACTTCATATCAGATGCGTGATGGATTTCCATTGTATTACGCCAAAAAATGAAGTAAGAAAGAATGCAGAACTTCGCTGTCAAAAATGCAGATATATTGATTTTTTATTAAAGTTCAGAAATATTGGATTCCGGTGGTAAAAATTCGACGCACTACCGTCTATAATCCAATCTGTTTTTGCCCTGCATTGCGGTGTAGTAATGAAACACCGTCGCCAGTAATAAAAAGTATAATACTTATTCGGAAAAATATATATTAAATAATAGCCCACGAGCAAGGGTTTGAAATTTATGAAATTTTCTGCCTCGTAAATAATGACTATTATATTCTGCCCTGCAGGCTCTGAACGAATATTCGAATGGGGGGGGGGGGGGGGTCATTCTGTGACAGAATGGCTACTCAAGACATCTTGTTCATCAAAACATTTTTAAACTTTTTTTTGACACCGTATCTAATACCTTCACGATTTTTTTTATATTTGTTTCATAAATGTTAAAGAACATATATAAAATTTTTCATAATATTTTTGCATAAATGTTAAAGAACATAGAGTTGTTACACGATGTCAAAATTGCCGTTATTATCAATATTGGCATTTTATGCCTATTTTCGAAAAATTCCAACTTCTCAGGGAAGCATTTCTCCCTAAAAATATAATAGGGACTTTTGCTGTGAAGATCCCTTCTATGAATACTAAACGGTCTACTAAGGTCTCAACTTGGGAATCAAATTATGCTTATAACTTGAAGCATGGACCTATGTTGAGAAACACGTATTTTATGACAGGATAACTTATACGATACCTTCATTTCTAACTAAAAATGCAGCTTGATTAACAAGTCAAAACTTTCGGAGATACTTTTGTGTGGATAAAAGACATCTTCATGATTTTTCCTGCTATTGATGGGAAATTATGTTAGAATTAGATTAGATCGGTTCATCTACAACCTGGACAAACTTACAAGTGTCTTATTAGTCTATTCGCAGTTTAAGGGAGGAGTCTGGTTTACGAGCATCAAGAAATCGATTCGAAAACTATTCAAGAGTATGTGTGTAAAATTTCAGAAGCAAATTTGACGTATTTTCGAAGCTAGAGCAAAGTTAGCGTTAATGTGTTATTTCGATTCTGTATACTTTAGAAGGTCTAACCGTCCTATGCAAGACAGCTTGGAGTTTCCAAAGGTGTATCTAGCAGTAGTGGAGAGAATATAACAGCATTCTATAGCTCTCGAAATCAAATTATATACTCGTTCTGGTAGCAGCAGGCTTTAATTCTATTAAATCATTGAATTCATTTCTGTTTTTTTTGTTTTTTTTTTACTATTTCTGAAATGACAATATGCAGAACGTGCAATCAGAAAATAAATTCTGCAGAAAGCGAACATCGAGGACTCGGGTGTAAAATTATTGTCCAATGTATATGAGGTAGACGCGAGATCGATCCCGGACCATTGTTGAATTCTGAATGTTAAATAAATTGAACTTGATTATTGGCCTGCAGTGCAAAAATTTTGCTGACTTAGTCGACGTGAACCACGTAACGCGCGAAAATTAGCGTGCATCGTTTTCAATTCAAGTAAGGATATTAGAACAG
The DNA here is from genome assembly GCA_018906985.1 of Apocrypta bakeri. Classification (NCBI taxonomy): domain Eukaryota; kingdom Metazoa; phylum Arthropoda; class Insecta; order Hymenoptera; family Pteromalidae; genus Apocrypta; species Apocrypta bakeri. Next base: position 143,407 of record JACCIA010000017.1, on the reverse strand, counting down.
CAAAGAGATCACAAACTCTGGACCAAAAGGAGCTTTTTAAGGCATAAAAAGGGCTACTACTGGGGCTACTGTGTGGCGCAGGAATTGCAGATTAGTATATACTTACTGTAGATACTCGAAGACTTATATTTTTAAGGGTGCCGGTGATTAGAGAAAAAATTGTTAATTATTTAAACTATTATTTTTTCTACATAAAATGATCTCTTTTTTTAATAAAAAAATTCTTTCGTAAAGCTAAAATATAGCATATGTATAACATGTAGCAAAAATTTTTATTAACACATGAATTTCCCTCCATATGGGTTGAAAAACGCTTCTTTTGTCCTCCTAAACCAGACTTCCCTCTTAAGTGATTACATATCGATGCCTTGGTGAAAAATAACTTGCCAATTCAAAAGAAGATTTCAAGAATCAGCCAGCTCAGGAATGTTCTTAAAAAACCAGACAACTAAAAAAATAAAATCTGTATAAATTTATATTACATATATTTATAAATAAATAAACATAAATTCATATATTTACAATTAAGCATTATATTGAATATATTATAGATAGGACTATTAAATATTTGATTTTTATTTTTGTGAAAATAAGAAAGTTCATTGACGAAAATACATTTATAAAAATATATTGTGCTCTCTTTAATAGTGTTATGGGATCGGTTACGGGATAATAGCCGGAGGGATATAGATAAAACCACCATAAGTGTACTGCAAAACTTACAATGGAAAATACGAAGAAAAATTATTAATAAAAATCAATTCAAACAAAATAATCCACTGAATATTCAACAAATATTTACACTGGAATCGTCAATGTCTTCATTACGATAAATTAGAGAAAAAAACTATCTGGCTAGCGAAGCGAAAGGTATAAATAAGAATATAATACTACGAAAAAAGAGTAAAACGACACGTGACAAAACAGTTATTATATAATGGCAATTAAAATCTATAATTCACTACCAACGGAGTTAAAGTGTTTAATTGAAATAGGAGGAAAAAAGATTCCGTCATGAGTTTTAGCATAATAAATTCACGAAGATGGCTTCGATGAATACAAAAGTGTCCAAGATTAGAAGTTGGGAACGAAGCTGTATTTCTATAATAAAATATGTGCTCACTTCATTCGTAAACTTAAATTTAAACTAAATGAGTGTGTATTTAGTGCTGCAGTATGCTAATCATTTTAAGCACTTATAAGTGACTCTTGTGAGTTAGTGGACGTAGCTGGAGCTTGACGATGAACAAAATTAATCAATCACTTCACTATTTCAGAACAATCTTAATTGCATATCACTGGCAAACAGAGGCGTTCACTACCAGTCACTACCAAATAATATTAGACAGCGCTTGAGGAGCCAACGATAACTGTTAGTTTCATTTTCACCACGGTTTTTCTATAGTCTACAAATAAATGTTAAATATTTATTCATTCGTATATTGATATGTTATCGTGCAAATGCGTTAGTATTTATACGAAGTACACTATGCCGTTATTGCGTAAACATATTATATTAACATCAATGATAAATATATTGGCATTGATATTATAATTATAAAAGTTACTACATCTGTACATTTAGAAATGCATGTAATATAAATGAATACACATTTTATTTTTTAAATTGGCTGCTCTTTGAAATCTGACTGATTTTAACTTAGAACTTCTTTTGAATTTGCGACTTTTTCCACCATGGAATCTATTCCATACTTCTATATACAATATACATCGTATAAGTAGCCCGTGTAGTTGTAAAATACATATCCCTCGAAATTTACACTAAATTCCTCTTAACTTTTCAAGCTTGTTAAATCTAAAGTGTCTTTCTTTCGAGCTGAAAAATTTAAAGTACTATCGGTGGAATGACGCAGCAGAAAAATACAGCCCCATTTGTATCTGTATCTGATGCGATGGAAAAGATCGAGAAGACAAACATTGTCCCTAGCGAAGAAGCCTCGAAAAGCTTTTCCATCCTTTCTTTTAGCACACCATTAAGCGAAAAAAAACATCGACTATTACTTTCTTATCAGAGATTTTTTCAATGTTGGATTTTATCTGTTTCGATATCTCTTTCATTTTATGCGCTCCCCCTATATTATATACAATGCGTATTGTATGTGCACATATATAATAGAGAATGCTTAAATATGTATATTTTCGCTATCTATATTAGTTATCTAGATAGAGCCAACGAAAAAATACACGACCCTCGGATGACGTAAGTCGTGAGCTATTCGTATCGATCGTCAAGAATTCGATCGAACAAAACTATACAACCGGCATTAACGTAATGAAGCTTTAAAGCGAGGCTCGCGTTTATACAGGAGTATCTAACAAAACATCGCAAAAAAATCAGTAGAATTTCCAATATTGTCCTGCGCGTCTTCTTATTGAAATGCAAAAAAAGAAAATCGAAAGCTTATATGCATGCTTATACGCCCTCGTGAAAATTGATGCAGACCGTTTGAGTTCGGTTGGGCAAATTTATTTTTCTTTTTTAACGTGTACCGACACAGTATCTACTGACGAAAACTTCTGTCTTATTGTATCGTTTTTTTGACAGCTCTATGCCAGTGGGCTGCTGAAATAAAGAAATCTCGAGAAAACCTAAGAAAGCTACTCTTTTCTTCAATATAAAAATATTTTAAGAATTCGTCTGTCTTCTATTGTCCATATTTTACATAAGTGAGGTAATTTTTGATAAATGCAATGTTACGTTACATAAATATACGCCTCACATATGTATATACAATATACGCGTAAACATACACTTGCGCTTACAGTGCGCGTTGATTTGTCTACAATATATACTATAGATTGAGCGGCCACCTGGCAAACGATAGAACCAGTCGCTACCATATAATATTCGACCATATAATACTCACATGCATATAAAGCATGGAATATTTATAATAAATAGCACGATATACGCGGGCAAAGACTCGAAATTAATAATGCTTCTGCGAGCAAAAACGCGCGGATAATTGGAAAGCATTGTATGCTTCTTTTGTTATCTCGGTTAGCATTTTTCGCTTTTTCTTTATTGTTTTCGTAAGAAAAAAAAAAAAAAAAAAAAAAAAGGAAAAACGTGACCGGCTGAGTGGATTGAACGCGACCGTCGATGTGAACTATAATTGATCGATGAAGTGAAAAGAATGAGGAGAGAAGACTAGGTTTTTCTTTATAATAAGATTGCGCAGATCCGTCTTCCAAGACGATGTGATTAACAGTGCTAATCACATCGCGGTCCACTCTGAGATGGAGTGAGGTCAAAAGACAGCAATTATGGAAGAGGCGGTAATTCGGTTTATCGCCTACATACTAGGCTCCATCCCCTTCATATTGAATCGCGCGATCTACGGCACAGCTTTAGCGAAGTCACGCCTCGAATGAGAAAAAGCGACGCGAGGCAGAAAAAAGTGAGAAACAGCTCGAGGGGCTGAAGAAAAAAGGGATAAGAGCCTAGATAAGAGAAAAAAAGGAAAAATTACCGACAGACAAAGTGAGTAATTTGCTTTGGATCTGTCGCTTTATACGCGTCACCGTGCAACAAGCGTATAGAGAGCAGCTTTTTTAGATTTTAGATGTTTATTGGTAGAAAAGGAACAGTTACAGGCGGGAGTCGACTTGATAGGACTTAATGATAGGAGTGTAAATCTCGAGAGGATGTGAATATCGTAGATGGACGCGTAAAGCTTTTTTGGCCAGCTTATGTGAATTTATTCCTCTCTTGATGTTGATGAGGCGCTCGAAATGAAAAAGAAAAAGGATAACGTCATTTGTAGCCGACCTCGATGTAATCTGTGGTCGTATTACAGATACTACGTTTCGATACTATATTATTTACAAAAGGTTCGTGTAACGTCACCTATTATTAAAATTATTAAAAAATCCTCTCTGCATTCACTAATGAGAACGTTCCGTTCGCTTCTACCTGATCAGCTACTACAGTAGGTCAGCACCTTTTCGTGAAAAATACTAATACTGCATGTGCTGCTGTTCATTTTTCTATTTTAATAACCGACGATTAGCTTTTCTTTAATCAGTATTAGTCAGTAGTAGTATTGTGTTGGAATCCGTTCCAACTGACTAAAGAAGAGGCTAAAAATAGTTTCTTACTTAACGACTCACACGTTCAGACTCTACTTTTATAGATTTGGTGACGCTCGACTCGGTGCCTTCTCGGCGGCGGACTGGAGACCAATCTCGCATCAAGTATATTTCTCTTTTATCCCGGTAATGCCATAATCTTGACTTATATAATGTTTGATACGTATCCTCGACATATATGAAGGAAACGACTAGGATTCCTTCTTTTTCATTTCGAGCATGAAAACTACCCGTCGGTATGGAGAGAAAAATGAGAGAGAAATTCTAGCCAATAATTCGTCGCAACATTAATTACATCTGCGACGCACGTAGCGCCACTAAATCGAGAAAGAAAAGTCGGAAGGATAAAAAAGTGTGCGTTTGCAGAAGACGCGTTTGCCCAGCACTCAGTCTTCGGACTTTGACAACATCGACGGAACGTCTTTTGATCGTAGCAATACTGTACAAACTCGCGCTTTCTCCTTCTTTTCCAAGCCATTCCTTTTTACAGCGGATCGACGATCTATCTTGACAAGTGCACGTCGAAGAGGTTCGTAAACTGCGAAGACGCGAGTTCTTAGGGGAAGCTTATTGGTGTATATTTTAAGCGCAAATCACCAAAGTATCGCTATACTTTAACAGATTACGTCTTGAGACTTTCTTCAGAAAACTAGTCTATTTCTTCAGATTTCCATTAACGAGAGCAGTACTCTTGACAGCATTCAAATTTAAATCAGATAGTCTTTTTATTTTTACGTAAAATTTATCAGAAAAAAGACTTCTCTGCGAATGTGAGAAAATCAAACAGCTTCGATCGCAACACTTGAGCTCCTAAAAAGGCATGGATATAACTTTTTCTGATTTTCCATTCGATTAGCTCTCGATGGAGTGTAAATCAACGACGTGTGTAATGATGAGCTGCTCTTATCCTCTCTCTCTCTCTCTCTCTCTCTCTCTCTCTCTATATATATATATATACATATATGTGCGTGTTTATGTATTTATGAACGAACTCGTTGAATAACGTAAGCTCTTAAGATGCGAAATGTCTCGAGATATTCTAACGAAGCAATTGTTTGATAAAACTTGTAAATTCATTTTTAGTGATTTTTTTCACAAACTGGTTCTTTCGGCTTGTTGATTAAAAGAGCTTTTACACGAGACCTCGGCAAAGTTAAATCCAGTGACCTGCATCGTGTCATCAATTACGACGCTTTACCAATTACCTCTGCCAAATTCACGCTCGCTTTAATTAAATCTCAGCGCATAGTATACGTTATTTACAAACATACGTCATACCCAGAATCACTTGTTTTTAGTCGTCAGACTTTCTTGTACGATACGAATTATCTTTAGTTCAGATCTAATGTTAAGTAGAACCGTAATCTGATGTGTTCGATCGTAGTCGGATAGATGGGGAAAAAAAGTTCTCCTCGTCGAGTAAATTTTCGTCGTTGATGCTCGCGTTTAATTAAACTCTAGCCGCGAGTTAGTTGAGCAAACTGACTTTTTCGCGGAAAAGCTTCGTTTAAAGTTTTTTCTAATGAAAAAAAAATGTCCACTGGAGCTAATATCATTCTCGCAATGTATTTATGTACCGTCGACAATAAAAAATTTAAATATATTTCTGGAGTAGAGTTGGGGCGAAAAATGTATTCGACATTTCAATGAGAATGTAAATATGTAAATGTAAATGTTCGTTTCAATAGAGCGTTGAAAATAGTAAGAAGACAGATAGTATAACCGAACAAATCGCATTGACTTTTAAATAATACTTGAGACTGAGACGAGGTCGAGGACCGCACGAGATTTTTTTCTCGATACAAGTTTCTTTATTACCAACTGAAAAATAGTGAAAAATAAAAACGTTTCAAACGACGGAATAAGTTTGAAAAGTGTGTGAGAGTAATGTGCCTAATTGAATTTCAACGCAGAGGTTCAGCTCATAATTAATATAACAGTAGTCACACCTATATAGTCATGCATACAGCTATAAAAGCAACGCTTTGAGAGACTTCCGACTTGGGATTTGACGCAAGTGAATTCTCATCGGGATTTTCCGGTTCTAACCACCGTATCAGATGTAATTTCACTCCCTGCCCTATCACTCCTCTCCCTCTCCCTCTCCCTCTCCCTCTCCCTCTCCCTCTCCCTCCTCGTCTCTTCTAAACATCATCAAAGCTCTCGCCAATCGATAGCGGTTTGCCACACAATAGACGAGATAAATGTTCGCTTTTAGTAAATTAAAAAGAGGATTTTATTTCAAACACAATATATGCACTGTGAGAGATTGTAATTTTGTTTACAATTTGATGAAAAATTTAGCTAATATTAGTTATCGCAGTCTGAGAGTTTAATAAACTTTTGAAGATTTTCGTTCTAGACTGCAGTTTTCTACAGTCGAAAGTGAATCTCACACTCGCAGAGTCAGCTACAATAATATCGCTAATTCACTAGACGCGCATGCGCATCGCGCGTAAACTTCCAATTAACCCGATATACTAAGGAACTTTGAGAGGATTTTCGGTAGAAAATTGATATACCGAAATGTGAAGAGATCGCTGTATAAATGTTCATACGCAATGATAGCAATGACTATTAACTTGATGACACTCTTGAGCTAAAAGTAAAATTGTAATGATAGCTAAGTCCATCCCGGGTATATCGTGAGTTTGGCATCGTGAGTTTGGCATCGTGAGTTTGGCATCGTGAGCTTGGTAATGCGGTAAGAACGGCCGATCGTTTGAGAGCTTTTTCAGAGCTATTCGTAGCCGTTCTCACTCTAACGAGCATGTTGTACGGAGTCGTCTGCTTCTCGGCGATTATGCTAGCAGCACAAAAGTGCTCACTTAAATGACGAAACGACCATTAATATACGACTATTAGTATTCTCAGCAAGAATTATCCACGACCCGAGGCAGCCTCTAAGCTTTCCTGTGAATATCGATTATTTACATGGTTTACAAACTCTGCGAAATATGTTGCATGACGATAAGGCGTGTGCCACTTACCGGATAAAGAAATCAAAGTAAAGGAAAATAATCGCGTGGTTCACTTTGATTTGAGCAAACATACAGCGAAACGAATATTTCAAATGCTACATTCAGCCAGCTATTGTTCCATAGGTGAGCTTTTATTTGTGTTATTTTAACCAGAATTATGATAATAAATGAATTCACTAACACGTGAACGATTGTAATTAATTTAGATTTTATTTAATTTTAATTATTAAAACACGCGTTATAAAGTTTCATTTGTAATGAAATGCACGCGCGAAAATTATTATCGGTATGTACACGCTTCCGTTGACGAGTTCCTGTTTGCACAGTTTTCAAACGTTTCGCCTGTATAACCATACCCCGAGCGTTTATTCAAACATCTATATCTAAGTCTATCATTTATAGCATAAGTATATATGTTTCGTATGGATGAATTATATACTGTCATCGCGTAACCTTTTAAGTGATGAAAGTCTTGAAATGTGAGCGAGCACGAGCAAATTCATGCGTAGGCCTTGCATGGAGTAGAGGACGACGGAACGAGCACGTCGAGTTTCTCGCGTAACCTTATCGGCCTAATTGGCTATCGGTAGATCGGTACTACACACATTCGAGAAGCTTTTGTATGCATAATGACTGTTGGGATAGTTCTATTCGTAGGACTGAAAGCTCCGAGTTCTCGCGCGTTACGAGGAAATCGCTTGGAAAGGCACCGGCAGGATGCACATTGATTGTACACGCAGACGACTCGCGTTGATAAAATGATGGTAATTCGAATGCAGAGAAAATAGAGCAATCGGAATCTGCCGCAACTTCGATTTGGACTCTCTGTTGTAAGCGAGAGAGCTATACGAATAGAATAGGACTACTCACGAGGTCAAGATCTCTTCAGTCTCGTGTACGAAGAGCTATAGATGGATGGATTCTACTTAGATCGAGGAAAAATGTAGATTGTAAAAATAGTTTGATAAAATCGAATTGCCACGTTTGGATGGCGTTTAGTTTAGCAAAGGCAAGCTTCTCATAGATGTCGGCTGTGTATAAATATACATATAGTGTATAAATTAAATGACCAAGGGAATTATCGAAATGTAACGATCTGCAGCTCAAGTCTACAAGCACATCGCGGCGAATTGGGTCATTCAGCGACAGCGGAAGCCCTTAACTACGCATTAATATCGCCGCTTAAACTTTATCAATTTCCTTCCCTAGATTGATACTCTTTCCCTCATCGTCACTTTGAAAGATGAACCGAGTACAATATATTATATATAGTTAACTCTCATTACTAGGCCTTTCAACGTAGCGCTTTGTGCTCAAAAACTTTTCTTTTAAAGCGCGACGGTTTCGTATTGCATCTTCGGTATAGTCGGTATACAATGTATTCTATACATGTAACAGCCCATTTCTGTGAGACACCTCATCTCCAAACTTCTCCACCATGATAAAACGAGCCGCAGAAACAATCCAATGGTTTAACGAATTCTTCGATGGCCTGTATATGTGTGTGTTGTATGCACATATATATATATACCGACAGATCTCGGATCCACAGCTGCCGGCGAAACAGCTCATTTGACCTCACCGTCGAGTAATGAGCTCGCACCTAGATCCGTCCGTCGCAGTTAATGACGCGGATCTACAATTAAGCGAGATTGTAAATGTTATCGCATAACAAGATCCTTCGGCCCACTACCTCTTCGCTCTTCTCTCTCTCTCTCTCTCTCTCTCTCTCTCTCTCTCTCTATCTTGTACTTGCATTGTGTAGGTTGAATATGTTGAATCTTTGTGGAAATTGCAGCTAATCGCAAGAATCTTTAATGACTATAATCAATGTATAATAAAGAGGAAGAAAGGAGAAAAGCGAATATTATGAATTCACTCGAGTCTAGAGATAGATACTCGAATATATAGCAGCAAAATCGATATTATGTGCCTAAAACTTGATGTGGTGGTCGGTGAGCATTGAAACAATTTCGAGAACAATGATGAAAGTCTGGTATGTTGCATTTATGGATGAATTATTCAGTGGAACAAATAAGCTGCACGTATGTATAGCATCTGCGCTCGATTATTCGTGCGAAAGTCATTATGCGCTCGCGTGCATACCCTGCATACCCATGTTATTTAATGTTCTTTCTTCAGCCATTACGATTACGAAATTTCGCAATGCTCTATATAGAAAATGTAAAGTGAAAAATGTTGAGTTCAGCGTCTCCGTATAAGTATAGAGTAAGTAAGGCCTGCGGATTATATGACCGAGAGTGATTTTGCAATTTTTGACCGGTATAATCTGAGATCTAGAGCCGTCAGTCGAAGAAAAATACACGGTCATTCGCCAGTAAACAGGAGCCAGTAAACAGGAGCCAGTTAACAGGAGCCAGTAAACAGGAGCCAGTAATCTAGCGAGACTGTATTCAAGTCGTAATGTCATGGTAGAGTCAGCCTCACTGCGTCTGTAGCTCTCCCTATTGTCTCTACAATCGAACATGAGAAGCCGTAACTCTGCTATCTATAAGCCGGTGTTTCAGCTGTTTGCGCGAGAGATTTCCGCATCGATTCTGAATTCTGGATGCTATCTGGTCGTCGCGGAAAGCTCGCTCAAAGACAATCAGTGTTCGATGGTCATTCGATATTAAATAATATTCTACAATGTATATATTGTACATGCAGTCGGATTATTAATATTATTATCTGCTCTATAAATCTGTAATAGTCAACTTGCACTATTGGTTCACTATTAGCTCGTACGAATAAATTATTCGTCAAAATAGCAACTAGTCAATTTTACTTCATTTCAGTAAGTCAAAATAATGTAAATCTTTGAATAACTTTCATTAGACAAGACCGACACACGGGAGAGCCTTACAGTTTTACCACAATTATCGATCATTCAAGTTGAAATGTTGCTCAAATGTGCCTTTTGCAAATAGCAAAAAAGTACATTGTTCTTTTTTGACTTTTTATAACATAAAAAATGGAAGGAATTTTTCATTTTTTTCACAAGTTGAGTAAAAACCGAAATTTCCGAACATTCTCCCCATCCCAAAAATGTGCTTTTTCATCGTTATATCGGCCCTTGCGTTAGTTTTTCTCTTGAATGCAATTTTTTTAGTAATACATATTTTCGTTCAAATAAAATATTAATCAATATTTATGAAAACTATGGAAAACTAGTAGAAATGCATTGAATTGCATTGTGAAACGCATGATGAGACCGTCTACCCAAGTGGCCCTTCAGGTAATCCGCAGAACAAAGGTAAAAATGTGGTCCCATTGTGGTTTTCGTTGCTTTAGGAAAACAAACGATGCAATGTTGCGCATCGACCGATTGAACAGAGCGATTCGCTCGGGAGTTCGGAAAACCCAATTCAAACTATTTGTAGAGAGAGAGAGAGAGAGAGAGAGAGAGAGAAATCAACCGTGCAAAGCTCTCATTGCGTTAAGCAGGCACTCGATGTCCTTGAATTATGTGACATAGACTGACACACATGAATTGTCGATACACAAAAGAGTATTAATATGATGAGCCAAACGTATTGAGATAATCTGTACGTATATGTATAGCCAGAGGATGAAAGACGAAGATGAAAGTCCAAGTCTCGTGAAGGGAGATTTCGCATCTGGATTAAATATGTGAATGCGCGCATAACGCAGCGATGTGATGGATCAGATCCTTCGAATATACTTCTTATCTTCGGATATATCGGCGTTATTATACCGAGTTATCGTAAAAAACAAAATCTCGAAATCTTGAAAAAAAATCGAAAATATAAATTAGATATTAGTGGCTTACTGCATTAATGTGTACATGCTATGTGTGTGTGTGTGTGTGGTAGCAGTGATAAGTTGTCTGCAAATGCAGTGACTCAACAGAAGATGCTCAAATGCCGAGCACGATCTAGCTGTCGGCGCGTATGCCGTCCAGTGATGAAAGGCTCTTAAGGAGGGTAAGATTAATGATTTCGCGTAGAAAATGACCTTTTTCTCATCCGATTGATGTAACCGAATCTTAGGACGAACTTTCCTACGTCGCATTTATATTACGCTCGTTCGGTTGCGTGAGTGTGTCTGCGCAAGGCGAGTTCAATTTCTAATTTAGCTCTATTGCTCGACACCTACTAAAGCTCAAAATCAGCACATTTTAATCAGTTGATTTTTCACTTTGTTACCCATTAAAGAAGCTTCTATCTTCAACAGTAAAATGGAGAAGTTGATATTGAAATTAGCGCACGAAGCTTGAAACACAAGAGAAAGTAGATTTTAGACGCGATTGTGAGATATTGAAATCGAGCGACTGACTTCGATAATCCTATAAAGATGCACTATAACAGTGTATATATATATATGCGATGAGGATCCTGCTTTCTTGTACATATATTCAAGACGTCTTACGACTCGACGCGGCGGACGTTGTATACGCCCAACAGGGACCTATAAATATAATCGTCGAGAATTTACGTCTGCGAGACGAAACGGCACCCCTCGTGCACTTTCTTATTAATGGCAAGGAATATTCGCCTGTTCCCCACAGATTTCTATACGTGGGATTTTATTGTTTTTTTTTTCGACGGGTTCAGGAGATCTTTTCGCTCAGAATTTTTCATTTTGAGAAATGATTTATCACATACGCGTGCAAAAGAAAATAGCGATCGCACAAGTCTAAACTGGTACAGAACACCTACGCATACCGCGAAATCTTAGGCGCGATCTCGTTGTCGTACAAACAAACGATGCGTCCTGTTTGTTTCCCTATTCTCCGATAGTTGACTTTCCGGGTTTGCATGTCGCGTAGGCGTCTTATATATCTGCCATCTATACCTATATATATATATATATATAGCGATGAGCACTTGAGCAGGGAGCAGAGACGTGAAAAGTCCTAAGAATTTCAATATAATGTATTGAGTCATTCATTGTTATTGAGATTTGTACGCCTAATCCAGTCATATGTATACCGGAACAACGGGTACAACTACAAAGCTAATGAAAAATTAATCGCTAAACCAACTGTTAATGTACACCCACTAAGTATAATTCCATAATAAATACGCGGCAATAGAATGCAATTTTGGTTTATTAACGTCAACTATGCTCGCGTTCGACGTTTCCGAAAGTATGACGAACATTTACTAAAGGAATTATGATTAGGTCAGTGGGAATGATGACAAGACAACAAGCATACGTGTATAATACTGCGTAAATAGAAACGCTCTCGTATAATATGAAAATCTATAGTTATCGAATGAAATGTGGCGGTGAATAAATGCTGTAAAAGTGACTAAAGTCCATTTAAATTCAGTCGCAATGTTTGGTGAAAAAAGGTATGTGAAAAAATGTGATTCGTTGCAGCGAACGCGTGTACATTCATCGTGAAAGAGCTTGCGGATCATTCGCGTTTACGGTCGTAGACACGAAGCCCAAGTCCAATCGAGCGGTGGTTAGAGGCTATCGAAGAAAAAGTGGAACAATTTCATTTGGCTGAGACACGACGATCGATAAGTGGAAATTTGTCACGCGTGGCTGGACACGCGCGCGAAGACACGATAATAAATCACAGCTTCGGTTACGATATATAATGATATATATTCTATTGATGTGCCGCATTGAGAGCTTTGCAGAATACTTGTTGCCAATCTTTGACGTACCCAAGCGGTGAGAGGAGCTTGTTATCGCGAAAATAAAAATGCCAGTGTGGCGCCAAAGCAAATAATGTTCTTGGCGTAAATCCAAGGCGTAAATCCAAGGCGTAAATCCAAGGCGTAAATCCAAGGCGTAAATCCAAGGCGTAAATGCAATCCGCTCGGTAAAGGACCGTTTTGAAAATGCGAGCTTGCAACGACGGTATGTCGCATCAGTTTTAACGCTTCGTTAAGAGTGGATGTAAACAGACGGTGGCTAACCGAAAGCTTTGAAGCTACTATGCACGATGGGTAATATACGCGGGATAATGTAGGATACGCGTCTCGCGCGGTCGCGTTGAATTTTCTGTCCTGAGGTTTACATGCTGTCTCTGAGTGATTCTGCATACAAAGGTAGGTTCACCTAAGGGATTGGGAATTAGCATTTCGCCAACAACGCTGAACTCGCTCTCCCGTTCGCACGGCAAAATTTCGAATTCAAATCGTCTTGCTTAATTGGATTTACTATGGAAGTTTCGTTATGTTTCTCGGTATACGCCTGTCGTGTACATTAAAGAATGTACGCGACAATATAGATATATACATCTATAGACGGACGAGGCTGTCGACGACAAATGAGTTCTTCTGGCAAAATTAATCACACCGGCAAGCTCTTTATAAACGAATAGCTGATGCTATATTTGATGAAAAGTACTTTGAAGATACTTCGCGGAAATGAATGTTTAACGAAATTTCTCGAAAGCATATAAGCATATAGTTCGAGGCTAAATATCGTCATAAATATATATCGTACATAAATATTTATAGAAAATTCTAGTCCGAATAACTGTCATATAGTTTCGAAAAACCTCGATGGCTCTAACTTTAATACTTCTCATCTTCTCTCGACAGTGTGACCAACTACTTCGTCGTGAACTTGTCAGTGGCGGATCTTCTAGTGACCATAATTTGTATGCCAATGGCCATAAGTCAGGCAGTTTCGATAATCTGGGTATACGGCGAGCTTATGTGCAAGCTCTTCTTCTACCTACAAGGTAAGATTCATTTTTTTTTGCTTCCTCGGCAAAAAGCTTTCTATTAAAATATTTTTATAAAACAGATTTTTTATGCGTTTCCGTGGGACAAAATCAGTAAGCTGATAAATTTGCAAACGATAATTTATTCATTTGTTATAAAATCTTTTTCGATGAATTTCAAAATTCGAATTCGAATTCGAATTCGCATGCTTATGAATGGGCGAATTCATTCTCAATATTGGCTAATTTTGTGAAATAAATGAATTATCCAGCGATCCACGAAAAGTTTCAGTAAGAAGCTTTAAAATATAGGTCACAGTCTCCTGGATAGTTGGGAACTTTTTTCTAAAGACTCGCAAATGAACTTGGCACTTTAAATAGATGCTGAATATAGAAGAGTAAAAAATCGATAATAACAGCTTTATGAATCAGCATATTAGCCGAGATTTGATATGCCGATACATATTTAGCAAGTGTCAATAAAAATTCGCTTCTAATAGTCGCCGATCGGAAAAATTTCTACTTTAGGCGAACGTAATCGCGATTAATTATCTTTCTGCTCTTCAGTGACGATTCGACGTAATCAATCGCTCGGTGAAACTGCCTTACCTCTAGGTGCTGCAACGAATAGTAATTCAGTGCCTGTACAATATATCGATTATCTTGTAACTTCGTTCGATATTACTGACACGATAAAATATGAGCTACGCTATACATACACTTACACCGTGTCGTATCTTGTCGTATCATCTGTACTGCAATGAGATATGCGTAAAAAGGAAATATTTGCAAATAATCTATTATAGAAGCTATAAGAAAATAAAACATATTTAACGAACGCGGTGTTAATATAGCGAGCGAAAAAAGTAGTAATCGCGGAAATGCGAAAGACTTTCTAAACATGCCTAATGGCGTAATTCTGCTAGAAATAATAAGAATAAAGGCATTCATCGATGATTGCCTTACAGCTGTATATGTAGCTACATATAAATAAATTGAAAACGTTAACCTTGAGGCAAGTTGGCATTTTAATAGACACCTCGCGTAATACAATGCAATAACCCTTTCCTCCCTCCTCTTTGTGCACCTGACATTTACTCGTACAACGAAATGTTTACATAGTCGGGGGCGAAGAGAGGAATACGTTGAAACTTTCGAGCTGAATTGCTTGTGCCTTACCGCGAAGTGATAAGGGGGTGGATTCATGCATAATGCATGAAAGAATGAAAGAGAGAGAGAGAGAGAGAGAGAGAGAGAGAGAGAGAGCACGCTTCCTGTTGAATTCCTAAACAAAATCAGCCGACTCTCCTACCTCGGTAGCTCTACTTCTAAATGTCTTGTCAATTTTCAACGACGAATATTTACGAATTTATTGCATTTTTTTACTATATTGTAAAATATTAAATCGATTTTATGGAATTCTTTCGCATGAGCATTTCGTTCGGGAAAATAATAGCTTGATCAAAATATCCCTCCAAATATCACTGGATGCTCGTCAATAAAAGCACTCAATCGTATATAGCTGACAACGTTCGCTGCCCAAAAACCTCCAAATTCCAATATTTATTTTTTTATCTTGTCGCAATATACCTATTGGCTCTATACACATGTTTAACTGCCCGCAAACTATACAATTAAAAAAATACAATTTAAAAAGTGTCAGGTTGAAAAAAAGAGACAAACCAATAAATGATATTCTATTTTTGTACGCATAGAAGTGGAATCTGATATCCATACATATGATGTATTCGATAAATCAGCGAAATTCGTCGTCTGTATTTTTAACAGATGCTTCGGTTTTGTCATCGACATATAGTCTGGAGAAAATGGGCTGCCGCATCTGTATACACATACATACGTCAATATCTGTGAATATATATATATATATATATATATATATATATATATAGAGAGAGAGAGAGAGAGAGAGAGAGAGAGAGAGAGAGAGAGAGAGAGAGATGAACAAAAGGTATAAAGTAGAAGAATAGAAGCTCGACTCAAATTTCACGAGTCTTTTTATAGCGATTTGTTCGGTTGAGAGGTATTCGTCGTCACGAATGCACTCGCGTTGACCCTTTTAAAGAATCTCGGTAGGTCTCTGCTGTGTAGAGTAATGTGAGATGAAGGTGAAACGAAATTTTATTCAAATGTCTCCTCCGCGTGATTGTATCATCGAGCAGTATAGAAAATCTGATGAGTATAGGCAAAAAATGTAGTTATGATGGATAATATGAAAATAATAACGTTCCATAGAGCTGTGAAACGGCTGTGGAAAAACTACACCTCGTTCACAAGTACACGTACGTATGCATAATGTATACAATATATACACGTGTAGTGTTTTTATTTTCACCAGTATAATGAGCTTCTACTCCAGTCGATTTAATTATCCGAAACTGTTTAGTTATTCTTGGTGGCATAATGAATAAATGGCTTTCTAATCGTCGTGCTTGCAGCTTTGTGCTCGAGCCGTTCTCGAAAGCAAGTATTGGATTTCAACTCGGTATTCCACTACATTTCTGCGAGAGTCCACGAGACTCGGTCTTGATTTTCGCTATAACCCACCGCAGAATACGAATCTCGTTATTTCACCATTAGAAACACGAGAAATTCGCTTCGATTGCTTTGGCAAGAGTGTATAATATATAGTACATATAATATAAGCCACGAAACACAAAGGAGAAAAGCTACGAACCGTTGATAAAAAGCGAAAATAACCAAAGGCACCTCGTCAATTGTTATACATATATATATGACCGATGATTCTCGAACTGATTTTTTTACTTCAATTTTACCAACAAGAGTCTAATTAGTGATTAACACCTTCAAACGTTACAGTTACTTTCCCAGTAATGTGTAAGCAAGCACTCTGGGAATTTGACTGGTTATTCTTATAAATGAGGCATTTCTGTCATACAATATGAGTTAAGGAAGAGAAATCGATTCTCAAATATCGATACGAGCTTTGCGATGCATTGCAAAAGAGCAATGAATCTAACCAACAGATGTCTCGATTAATCTTGATCATCACTTGCTGTCGGTCGAAACGTTGATTTTACTACTTAGTATACATGGTATGCTACGCAAATATCTGTATATTAATAATATGAGCAGCGTAAGCTTTAATTATTCCGATGTAACTCAATGTATGTTAACACTTGTTTGGTATTAAAATTTCCGTTTGTGCGTAAAATAAGTTACTGTAGGGTATATACTATATACATTATACATTATACATTATACATTATACATTTACGCCCCGCCGAGGTGATGAGCGGAGGATATTATATTTGACCCTACGGTCGTGTTTGTACTTATGTCGTGAGCAGCTCAGAACTGCTCAGCGCTCCACATCGACAATCTGTTTGCGCAAAGTTTTGGACTCGAATCTTTCAAGCTGTTGAAGTAATGGAATAAATGCCAAAAGGAAAAAACTGACTTCATTGTCCTGTAACCAAATAGCCATGTTGTACTACATACGTTGTAGTAAGTTTTATAGTCGAGTACAAACGAAAGACTCCATTCATTAAGTCCATCGCTGATGACGTACGATCCTCGACTACTTTGCGAGACTATTCAAACATTCGAGTTCATTTCACAAGTCTACTACGCATAGGCACCTTGAGTAGAATTCACACTTGTGTTTGTGTTTTTTTAGGCGTAGCAGTAGCGGCATCCGTTTTCACCATTACAGCCATGAGCATCGACAGGTATCTGGCAATAAGAAGTCCTATCGCATTCAGACGAATCTTTAATCGTAAAAGTACTATAATTGTCATAGCGGTTTTGTGGGTCGTTGCGCTAAGTATTTTCGCGCCGATACTCAGAGCGGTAAGTTTTATTGACTGTTTTATGGACTGTTTTATGGACTGATTTATGGACTGTTTTATGGACTGTTTTATTGACTGTGTTATTGAGTGAGTAAAAAAGGCGTTTTACGAACTTTACGAACTTTACGAACAGGTGACGCTACAGAGTCCCATCACGGACTTGGACAATATAACACTGGCTGGTCAGTGGGCAAGCGACGAGCCGGGTCTTGAAATGCCGAAACCTCCAACGTTTTACGTATGCTCGGAAGACTTTAAGCCTCTTGGAATTCACGCGCATTTTTTCGGAGCCGCGTGTTTCGTCCTCGTTTATGCCGTTCCGGGTGAGTTTGCTTGCACTACAACTACAACTTCCTTTATCAATCCTTATTATCTGCATTTAATCCATCCATGGTTCATTTTCAGGCTTCATTGTGATAATAGCGTACTCGATGATGGGTCGGACGCTCTGTGCAAGGAAACCGCCATTCGACTGCGATAGCATCGAGGGAAGCGCAAGCTCGCAACAGGTAAACTTTTTGAGCATTCCGTAAATCATTATATAATTCTACTGTAATGACTTGAATGCAAAGCACGTTTACACACTTTTACGTCAAGTGTGACGTACTAACAGATTAAGCGTTTGCTACACATATTTACACATATTTACATTTTCTCATTGAAAATTATTAAACTGCTCGAGATGTGTCATTAGCGCAAAAGAATTTCTACGAGACTTCAGAATAATATAGTATTAAATATGAAGCTTGATCTGGCGGATATAATTGGAGCTCATTTTCATGGTCGAACCTTATTCCTCGGCAGCTCAATAATCTCGACCCAATCTTTACCCCGCATTTATTTTTAAATAGACGGGGTGCGCCTATCAACGTCTTTAGTGACAACCGCCTGAGCTTTCGTCAGTTATACAAGTCGCGAAGAAAAATTCTCCCTGCGCAAAACTAATTCATATATTTCCTGTGGGAATTCCGATGGCCAATCGAATTATAGCGAGTCTTCGTGCAGCTTTTTCTGTCTTCCTTCGGTTCACTCAACGCTGTTCGCAATTTTGACCTCTCTATTATATAATCGTTGCGACTCGATGGTCATCACTATCGAGTGTTACATACTGATCGAGTCTTTAATTCATCATTCTCTAACAGAGCTTCTCTTGACAAATTTCTCCTTATTTTACGCTACTTTTTGTATTTTCAGGGTTTCAGACTAGTCCGAGAGAGAAGACGAGTGGCGTGGATTTTATTGCTGCTTGCCGTGCTCTTTGCCCTCTGCTGGCTACCTTACAACGTATTAAGACTCCTAGTCGATCTTGGCGTTGTTCGTAAGTTACAACAGTCTCATTTTCAAAAGTGCACTCTCATGGCTTGTTGCATGCTCTCGTCATTTCCACGTGGCTGTTCTTGCCCCTTCTTTCTTTTTGTTTCAGTGGTTGCCTCGACGATTATGCTTCTTTAGCCTGACTTAAACGACATTTTTTTTTCATCGCTTGAACTTATTAATGAAACAACATTTACAGCCAATGATTTTTCATACACCAATGATTTGAAAACTCGTTCGTTTACAGAAATACAAATAATCGAAATAAAAATTTGGAAAAAATGCATTTCAGATGAAAGCAGGCTGCTCTCGGACGTAATGTCGTATTGCCTGTTCCTCGGTCACGCAAACAGTGCACTCAATCCTATGGTATACTGTTTCATGACGAGGAATTTTCGAAGGAGCGTTGCCGAGATCCTGTGCAGAAGCAGTTATGGGCTGACAAGGCGTAAGCCTCATCGCAAAGTAAGCATCGACTCTGAGTACATACTCCAAGGGATTACTGATTATTACTGTCTATTTCATGCTCGTAAAAGTATAAAAAGTGTATCTCAGGAAGTTGTCAAACCGTGGGCCACGGGCGGGCACTTTTAATATCTCTCTTTTTAGTCCGTGAAAATGTACATTAAACGTGCTCATTCTTGGTGGGAAGTTTTTTTTCTGGAAAGCGATTCCTTCGACTCAGCAATGAAATCCGCGTATTATTAACTTTTGGAAAGTAAGCTATTATCATATTAAAGAAGAAGAGATTTAAACCATATTGTCAGCAAGGCCATTTGAATCAGTGACGTATCGGTTCCTATTCAGCTGAGAGAGATGTTGCTTCTTGTTATATAATATTAGTCTCGACTAGAGTCTTTTTTTTGACATAGCAGTTAGCATTAGCAGTCCAGCGCTCTCTCTCTCTCTCTCTCTCTCTCTCTCTCTCTCTCTCTCTCTCATTTTGCAAATGCATTATTTATATGCTATGGAAGGAAGAATAAAACAAGACGCGGTTTTAAAAAGTACGGAGTTTGTTTTCGTTATTCCGCGCTGGTAGCGAAAATATTTCGATCTCACAAACGCGAGTATTTCAATATTTTCATTTCATATACTCCACGAGTTATATAGTCTTTGACTCTGACGCTTGAATAGCGGGGGAAATGAAATCAAAATCCACTTGTCCCAGGCGGAACGGCCGTAACGAGCTTTGCAAATATTTTTATCTTCGACAATTTGAAAATCAAGAGAGTGATGTGAAAAAAGAAAATTCAAAACTAAATGAGTTATTGCTTAAAATCGAGTCAATTTCGTGTGCCGATATACGAGCGAGCGATAATAACAATATGCGCGAACAAAATTCTCGCGACCTCGGACGCCTCGAAGGCTGGTTGCGTGACGACCTCGTGTATAATCGACGACATCCTACATATGGAAAACGGCTGTTGTGTATCCTGATTCATTCGGCTGACTTGTATCGACTCTTCTATCCATAAGACTGATTTTTCAGTCCGTTATGTCGTCGTCAGCATGATATACCATCCGAAGAAATGTTCCAGTCAAACGCTGTGTCCGCGGAACATGTAGTACAAGTGAGAATATTCATTGATCAGAAAAAACCTCTTCAATATCATAAGTCTATCTGAGATTGGCGATTCTATACATATTATACACACACACACACACACACACACATATGTATATATATATATTCAGAAAGAGCGATCGAAAGTGGTACAAGTAGAAAGGGATAGTAATTTAACATTAATTAACGGTAAATTCAATTGTCGTGTACTACCGAAAGATCGAATGTTTTTAACTACCGCGCCTCATTTTTTCTATATTATTTTTTTCGGACTTGAACGTCAAAGAAAAGATTAGATCCTCTCTCTCTACACCGTTGATGGCTTTGGCTCTTTGTTAAAAATAACTCGTGTTATCACAGCCAACAGGAATACATACATTTAGCAGCACTTAAATGGATTGCATGCGAGAGTTTTCTATGGCCTACCTCGCTTCAAAGCTTTGAGAAAACAAATTTCATGCAGGATCCTTATTTGCGAAGAATGATTAAAAAGTCATAAAATATACAATATTTCCTTTTCTCTAATTTCAATATTCTTCATATTAGATGCTGTTTTAATGAATTACTCGAGTTGTTTTGCATATATACTAATTAATGAAGCCAAATGTTTCCAAGCAAATCCGTTGAGTTGACAGCAGAAGCTTTATTCTCTTCGGTCATCTCCAATTTATACCCAAGCCTGCTTGGTATTTTATGCACTATGTAAAAAATCCAGTAAGGTGTGGAAAAATTAATTTTATCTATTCAACGTAGATTCGTTATTTATGCATAAACGTACTCTGTTTTGCATTTCATAAAAAAGCCAACGAAAAGAAGAAATGAATTTAATCTATTTGTCGATTCAAAATCCCATCTTATTTGAAATTTCACTGCGCGACATAATTCACATGCTGCTCACACGGTAACCCCATTCTATTTACGCCTCAAAGTATGTTCAGAAAAAGCGTTTCTCCATATATGCATAGACTCATTTCGTACTCACTCAGCTCGCTCAGTGCTCACGCAATAAAAAAAACTTCTTCGCGTCGTTCTGCGTTTTCTGTTTCCCGTTTCCCGTTTCCCGTTTCCCGTTTTCCGTTTTCCGTTTTCCATTTTCCATTTTCCATTTTCCATTTTCCATTTTCCATTTTCCATTTTCCATTTTCCGTGGGGAAAAAAGTCTTTTAACAACGTTTTAACGTTATATACGTATCGTAATACCACTGTATACGAAGTAACTTTCAACATAGGCAATTTAATGTAAGAAAGTTAATTTTTTCAATAAAAAGTTTCAAATACTTTCCAGTTAGCTGTACATTTGCAGCTATTATAATCGACACTGGTATTCTTTTTATATATTGCAAAATTTTATTAAAATATCATGCGCTTTCGGAATTTCGAAGTTGAAGGAATTTATTGTACGAATACCGTATTAACACTCATTTTTTACAAATATATTTTAAAATTAAATAAACATCCGTTAAGACGAAAATAAAAAGAACTTCGAAACACAATGATTTACGTATAAGATGATCTTACCGCATCTTATCGAATAACTAGCAGATCGAGATTTGAAATATGAGTCGAATGGAAATCGATGGAAATCCATGGGACTATGTTCAATGTTTTCTCGTAAAGTATTCAGCTGATATGCCGATTCAGCAGGGTCTACTGTAATTTATTCGTTGTATATCCCTAGCTAACAAA
The DNA here is from genome assembly GCA_018906985.1 of Apocrypta bakeri. Classification (NCBI taxonomy): domain Eukaryota; kingdom Metazoa; phylum Arthropoda; class Insecta; order Hymenoptera; family Pteromalidae; genus Apocrypta; species Apocrypta bakeri. Next base: position 121,264 of record JACCIA010000017.1, on the reverse strand, counting down.
TGGAATTCTACATTCATCAGCAACACCCCGCGATGGTTTCAAAAGTTTCTAAAAAAATCGATTTTCAAAATTGTTGCAAGTATATGTTATATACATATATAATAGATTTGTTCGCTTTGCTACGAATCCCAGGGTTCAGGGTCTGCGTCAAAGTTTTCAGAAAAATGCCTTCTAAATTACAAAAGCTTACTTATCAATTGTAAGGCCAAACTGATAGTTCAATGAGATTGAAAAATAAAAGCTCGGCAAAGTTGAGCCTGTCAACGTAGTTCAGCTATCAAATCATCCATATTCATACGACTGTGGAAGCAAAGCAGATTCCTGATCTGGGTTCCTACCCTCAGTCTAAATATACGACATACGCCGTAAATTAGCACGCGATTATCGCAAATGTCTTATTACAAGCTGTCGTATGCTTCAATCAGCCCATCGAGTCGCAATAAATTATTCAAAGCTCATCGCTTTTCATAATGTCATCGCATATAGTCTACGTAGATTACAGACTGGCGCGATTGTCATACTTCGTTAAATCCGTTCTGTCGTTAAAATTATTATTATTATTAAATTTGAATCCCTGTAAAAAAAATATCACCCTTTAGTTTTTGTATTTAAAAAATGAAGAAAAGATGATTCGTCACTTCGTAGAGGTGTTTGTATGCAGTTGTTGGAGTGAATGTCCTGTAGATTGAGTAGGTAAATTCGAGCGCTAGAGTTGTATTTGAGCAAGCGTAAAAATGGAGCGGCGGTGCTGTTGGAGTCGATATGTTGTGGTTCCAGACTTTGGGCTCAGCTGTTGGGGTCTGCGCAGGCTGCAACAACAACAGCGCAGGCCGGGCCTACTACCCGAAGGCCCATCCTGGCGACAGCGTCGGCCGAGGGCAATTCGCCCCGTCCGGATTAACCGGGGGTCAGCAACATCAGCCGCTAATGCAGCAAGGCGGAACAACGGCGGTTGCGACGAGCAGCCTAACGCTCCTTCAGCCGGCTCTCACAGGGACGACGATGGCGGCAGCAGCAGGAGTCCCAACGACGGCGGCAGTTGCGGCAGTCGTAGCGGCGACAACGGTGGTAACGCCGGCAACGCCGGTAACGGAGGTAACGACGGCAATAACCACGGCAACGGCGGCAACGGCGGCAACGGCGGCAACGGCGGCTATAACCACGGCATCCCATACGATAAACAACGCTCCGGCTCACGCTGTTCTGGCTCTTCGGGCCAACAGCAACAGCGCCAGCAATACCGGCTCGACCAGCGGTTATGACAGCTTTTACAGTCGGCACAGTCCGCACCGGCGCTGTTACATGCTCAGGACCATTCCTCACGACCACGAATATCACAAGGTGCGTTCTTCTTTTTCTCTTCACTTAATAATGGTTATAGGGTTATTTAAAAAATAATCAACAATTCGTTGAACAACTTGTCGATGCAACTCGTATAATATGACGGATTATGTTGGAAACTTTGAAATTACATTTGCGCGTCGATGTGAACAATGTAAACGCATTTGCTCTTGCGATACAAATAGACCGTGTGATTTTTTAAGCTGTGCAATGCTTTTTCAAAAACTTTCAAGTCCAATTAGACTAAAAACATTTGGCACAACAGGAAAGGAAAGTTTGAAAAATCAATTATTCCAGCGGATTCAATTAGCCGGCTATTATTGGATTGTTTAGAAATTTATCTTGAATTCGCAACTGCTTCATTTAAAATTTGAATGAACTCTGAGAATTAGTGGAAAAAGAGCTTAGGAGCTGGCAGGTTTACGCTAGCCTGTTTAGCGCACTCTCGAGGACTCCATTCACACGTACACCGTACATGTTCCCGTAGAAGCAACATATATGTAGTAGGCTATTACTCGCGAATTTGTCTAGGAGGCTTTTACGGCTAAAACATAATAACTCTTAAGCACGTTTCGGATATAAAAGACGGAATTAAAGCTGAGCTCGTAGAATATCGCTCCCAAGGGTGAAAATATAAAAGAGAATCTCGCGCTCGAAGTTGCGAATGAATTTACGAGTTTTGGATGAAACAGCGGATGAAACAGCGGATGAAACAGCGGATGAAATAGCACTCCATATTGTATTAAGTAGTATGTGCATGAGTGTAGCCAGACGCGCGAATATCGACGTTAAGTGCTTTCACCCGCTGAAGTACTAAGCCTGCAGTATCGATCACTTTCCAATTGTTTTTCGAAATACTATACATATACGGTATACGGTATGCGGTATACGCAAGGCATTGAGGAAATGCGATAAATATAAGCCAACGATCATTACTCACTGTTATTCGAACTTTATAACGCTACTTCCGAGCGAACCGTATATCTCAATCTGAAAATTTACCTATATACATATAATATACCGCAGGAATAGACTTCTCTCAAAGGCAGTAACTTTTCGTATCGTCGCACGCTACATGACGTATACGCAATTTCAATGTACCCGCTATATTTTTCAATAGACGCTGGCACATACGACAATATGTTATCACTTTCCATTTATATGGGCTTGGATCGAAGTAACGCCGCGCGTAATATTAACGACCAACAACGAGTCTTTATACTTTAGAGGCAACTTTCTCTTCATTTGCGATTCAAATCGTTCATTTCTATGCAAAATATCTTGCCTACGTGTTTTTTTTCTTCCAACAACTGAGATCTAGTCTTTGGGAGGGAGGTAAAAAAATCGTTCTGACCTCGAACGAGGTTACAAACTATTAAATCTCTATTTACAGTCAATAAACTTCGGTTCGATCTGTCGAGCAAAAAAAATATCATCCGATAATTTCACTTTCTCTCAATCGCTATAGTAGCTAGGGAATTCAATTCTAGCTTGTAACCAGAATGATGCTCTCGTTCGTATCTCGTTTGCATCGTCACGGACGATTTCACGTCATTCATATACAAGGTGTCCCATTTTAACTTGGACAGCTGAATAACATGACAAATTGCAATCTAATCAAAGAATGTTTCAGACAAAAGTTGTTGGGCATTGAGGGGCTGACCCTTCTGTGACCTTGAACATGTTCTGTGTTTTCAACTTTAGATTCTGAAAGAACGCGAAGTTTTACGCCTAGATAAGCTTGCGTTATAGGAGACGATGTGAACTTTTTCTGAGATTCACCATAACCCCGAATGTTAAAATTTCACAGATTTCTTTCAGAATCTGAAGTTGAAAACACAGAACATGTTCAAGGTCATGGAAGGGTCGACACTTGAATACCCAATACCTTCTGTCTGAGGCATGGTTTTAAAAACACAGATTTACCAGCTTAATGCCTTAAACAGAAATTTGACCTTGAAATGACTTGTAGAGTTTACATTGACCCCTAACGCAAAAGCTCATCTGGACGTAAAATTTCGCGCGCTTTTCAAATCCGAGGTCAAAAACAGTTGGTTATATTCCAAAAACAAAAGTTGACCTTCAAATGACCTTGAAAACGAAGCTCAAGGGCATATTCAAGGTCATAGAAGGATCAGCCCCTCAAAACCCAACAACTTTTGTCTGAAACATTTTTGGATTAGATTGCAATTTGTGATGTTATTCAGCTGTCAAAGTTAAAATGGAACACCTTGTATATGCACCCATCCATATTCTCAATTGTATATACATGACTCATTCTCTGACAGATTAAACAGTCAACAAAATTGTATTTTCTTTAAAATATTGTTTAACTCTCGTTTGGCTCTGTATCTACCTTATTAAATGTTTTCCACAAAGGTTCTTGAAGTAGACACAGGATGTCAAATTTGGCATTTCTACCGACTCTTGCATTTTATGCCTATTTTCAAGAAACTCTAACATCGCTGGGAAGCATTTATCTGTAAAAGCACAAACAGGACTTGATGTAGAATAAGTCAAACTTTACAAATATTATAAAATACTTTTAAACCTGTAAATACATTAATAAATGCGCGTGTGTGTGTGTGTGTGTGTGTGTGTGTGTATTGACCAATATGGATAGATTATACATATTACATAGGACAAGGAAAAGGTTCTGAGTTAACGTCTCTTAATAAATTGACCTAGTCCGCTTTTCCGTCGTAGAGCTTGCAAGGCAGTGGACTCGTGCAAGCAGAGCTTCAAGCCGACTTATTGTGAACGTTGCTTCCAGCCGCCAGCTCATGCCGCATACTCTCTTTTATTTTACTTTTCGAACTTTATACCCTTCAAAGGAATATCGTTGATTTTTCCAGTATACGTAAGCTTACACTATTGATAACGCGAGTTTACTTTGAGTCATAAATTTACTTTGTGTCAGACACTGTTGAAATAATTTCACTATCTAATAAAGAGTGTATATATGTAGTTTTAGTATAGTTTTATGGCATTTGAATAGAAATTTTCTCTATAATCGCGTGTATATTTATAAGTCGACATGAATTTAAAAGAATTTTCTAACAAATGCAATTACAAGTAAATGTTTATAAAATGTATATTAAACATATGAAACAATGAGATTATTTACTAATTAAAAACTATATATAAACTATAAATTATTTAGATTCATTGAAAAAGTGAAGTAAGTTATTGAATCCGGCAAGGCAATTAAGCACTCGTTTTTTGAATTTTCGATCGGTGATTTGCGAATGCTACTTCATGAATTTCAACAGAAGCGAGAGAAAAATAAACAAGTCTTGCCTTTGGATGTTCGCAGACTATTTCTCCAGCTAAAGAGTACAACAGCGAAGATTGTAGCTCCATCATTAAGGGCAAACGGTCTCATCGACTCAGCCACAGTTCGCGTAGCAGCTCCAGTTCATCCCATGGCCGAGTACACAGAGGCAGCCGTGATCCCGGCAAACAGGGCAACGCTATAAGCAGCGACGAGCAAAGATTCATGTGAAAAGTTATATTTTATCAAAAATTCCACTCTACCGATGCCTCGATCTTTGTCTTCCAATGGAGATCCTACTGAGTCGACGGTAAGTTTGGATATGTTTTTTTCGACCATCTTTACGTCATCGAGGTTCCGAATTCATTTTTCATTCCTCTTTAACTCGAGAGCCTCTATTATATTTTCTACAGTTATAACTAATTTCGGCATAACTTTTATAATCAAATTCGTTATTTTCATTTCTACGTATTTATTGAACGTAGGTAGAATAGCCAGCCCTCGCTATAGCGCGTCAAGACAAACCACTCGCCCGCGATGCAAGGGATCTACGCACTTTATCGTAGCAAGAGGCTATATCGTAGAAAGATAACTTGTTTAGAGCAACTTGTGAGTACACACAAAGTAGAAATCATATTCTGCAAGCTAGCAGATTATATACAGATTTAATACTACGCCAATGACATTTTAGAAAGGCAACAGCTTTGTAAACGTCCGATAATGCATCCACTATCATCACTGAAGTTGTCGTCAAATTGTTTCTTATATTTCACGTATTATCGCCTGACAATGTCTGACGTCGTTTGTTTGCCGATTCTCCGAGAAATTACGAAGAAAATGATTATACCCTAAACGTTCAGTCATATATTGTAAAACAAAATACGATACTGTCCACAGACATCGGAAAAACTGCTCTGTAAATGAACATTATTACAACGGATCAGTTTACAATTTTTACCAAATCTATTCATACGTGCGAGTATAAAGAGTGATAGACCAAAAATATTGAAATAAAAAGTGTTGCAACATGTATCGATATAGATGACAACCCAAGGCATGGCCAGATTTGTATTATCATCCGCATTGATTATTTAAAGCCAAACGCTTAACATCACCACTGAATTATATATTTTGCGCACACTATTTGTAAGTATTCTTAAAATTTTTCTTCACGGCCAGCAAAGAGGTTTCACCGTCAAAATAATCAACTCCGCGATGGTATTGTTTTAACCTGGTAAGGTATTCTTGCGTCTTTTGAAAGCTGCTTTATTCATACAATTGCGATTTTACATTCAAGTGAGCACTGAAATTATTATCCACACCTAGTGCAGCCAACTCCTTTAACGCGTTACGCGTTACGCGGCACTCGATCCCTTTGCAGAACTGAATATCCACGATTATATCCATTAGTACATTCTTCTTCATCTTCTTCTTCTTAAATTTGCTAACTCTTCCACTTTTTTCTGCACATTTGTACAACCACCTTAAAGAAACTTTCTTCATTTGTGTCCTATTCTACCACCGCGACTATCGGACTTTCTTACAGGGAGAAAGAGTTTTTGTTTTTAAAGTCTGGCGAGATTATCATAGACGTTGACACACCGACTCTTCGATTGATCGTTCGACTTATGAGTTGTACTACGCGACGAAATATATCAGCTATGAAAGAACCAGTAGCACCATGGCCTCTTTGGTGACGGGGAGCATCGTAGGCATGGCCAACACCAATGCCAATGACACAAGCATTATGGTAAACACCACCACCAACTTGATATCTGTAGAAGACGTCGTAATGCTTCATATCTATGTTAATTATTTTTTTTAAATAAAAAGTCACGGTCAAAGTACCGTTGTCAAATGGTATATTCATTGATCACGCTCATCTCTTACGTACGTATGTACGTACATACATACTTGTAATTATCAGTATTAGTCGATACGATGTGTAAAAGCCGCGATTGAACATCACCTGTCACATGCGGTTCACGCACGTCACTGTAGATCATAATCGTGTTTGGGAATGTGGAGTGATGAGTAGGTTTACCAGCCTCTATTTCGTGCGTATCTTCGAGAGAAAGAAAACGTTTCTCGGGTCTGCGTTCAAACCCGAAAAGTTTTCATATCTTTTCCGCAAAATAAAATTCACGAGTAAAATCAGAACAGGTAGTCTTTGCACATTCTCATTTTCACACGTAACCGCCATGTTCAACTTACAATAAGAATTCAACAACCGCAGTCGATTAAAAAAAACTTTAGAAACCAGCCAATTCAAAAGGAGAGTTCTTTTAAAAAAAATGTCTGCTCCTCTGTGCCTATAGTCCTGCGCATACGTCTGAAAATGCGGTAAAAAACCTTCGTACATCTGCCATTGGACGACCGCCTTTCCTCAGTATTAAAGAAATGTGGAAAAATAACTTTTTCCATCTGTATTAAACATATTTTTCAAATAGAGAGCTAAGTGGCATGTGAAGGTAATATAAAAACTGTTCGTGAAATTGTTTTTTTATCTTAAATAATATTATTTTTGAAGCGTTCATGATTGTCGAGGATACAAGAGATGTTTGATCAAATATTTCTTCGATATGTTTAAATATAAATTGGGCAACAAATCCTTGAGCATTGTGTAATATGCATATAATATGAACAGAGAACCTTTTGAAACATTGTTCTCGGTGCTAATGTGATGTCAACGAGCTGTTCTATTACAGGCTCTCTATCAAATACATATATTCACGAATACCACGTGGAAGAGCTAGGTGTAAAGACACCTTATGCAAATGTCGGTAATATATAGATATTACTATCCTCTGTCTACACACCTGTTGTACAACACATAAATTTGGAACGTGAATTTTTTGCATCATCGGCCAACATGGTGACTGTTCGTTAGATTTCAAAATTGTAAAACGGAAATAAATGAGCTTGTTGCGTTTAGTCTTCTCGACAGGCTGTACATAGCACCGACGTCTAACAGGCTCCTGTGATTTACATATATTTCACAATATGACGTTATACCGCACTGATGTTGCCGCTCTTTCTTAACGGAAATAGCTATTTTAAAACAATTCCGACAATGTTTTACTAATACTCTCAGAATTGATAATCTACATTCTACTTGTAATCTAAATATTTTGAATAAAAAAATGTCTTGGCCGCTGTCAAGCTGTCAGAGAATGAGTCCTATATATATACTAGGCTGAAAGACAAAATCGTCTTCTTTTGTCTTTCAGCCTAGTATCAAGAAATTCTTCTTTCTCTCCTTTAGACCTAAAAGTTGGGTCGAAAATCGAGGACCAACTGTAGCTGTCTCGCGTCATGCAATGACTCGAGCGAGTGCAGCAAAGGAGTTTTGCGTGGTCGCGTTAATATCACCTTTTATTCATACTAATGTGGATTTTTTCAAAACTTCTCTTTTAACCACTGATTAATATGCGCTGACTGTAACAACACAGTATTGTAGGTAAGTTGTTATTATGATTGAAAAAAAAATGCATTTCTTATAATCCATATTTTTTGACATACCAGTGCAGATTTTTTATTTAAAAATCAAAGTGTTAAAGTGTTGAAGCTATTTATATCCCCTCGTGATGGCGAGCACAGACCCCCCATGAGGTGGGTTTTATTTTGGCTCGCAATAGTCAGGCATATACAACTAACGTAATCGGTACGGTTATTAAAAAACGAATTTGCTATAAGTTGTTGTGACAAGTACAGAAAATGACAGAATTTTTATGAGCTAGCAATGAGACTTGGTAATGGCGAAGGTGCATCAACGAATGACAAAGGTACATATGCCTACCGAGCGGTTGCGTTAAAAGCGTACACGTGTCCCAAAGCGTCCCTTCAATTCTGAACGTAGATAAATGGATACAAGAGAGATAAAAACAATTCTACCTTGATTACGTAGAATAATTCAACGAAGGTGCATGCACTGTGCACACGCACATATTCGTTACATAATATATGAATAAAAATTTTTTCACAAGTTGAAAGAACAAACTTTTTCTTTTAAATAAATTTAGATTCATCTTTTTCTTCCCTTTTTATCCTCCTACAAATTATTGCAAATGGGCATTAAATGCAAAAAAAGTGAACTTTGACTCTTTATAACGGGTTTGTGAAAGAAAAATACACGATGGAAATCCATTTAAAGCGATGTCGATGTGAACTTACTGTTGATAATACCATTTAAAGGACTTAAAAGTTAAAGCCAACGGTCAGGTTCCTCGCAAATCTCATTGCCAAAGTAAATTATCGTTAATTAAAAATCGTTAAAATGACTAGTATAAAGAAAATCTGTTTTATCTTTTATATATTTTTTTTCCAAACTGATTGCCAGATTGATAAAAGAGCATACGTTTATTATTCTTTTTAACTTGGTTATACAAACCGAATGGTAAATTTGACATTTGTTTCAACTGGCCATACTTGTCATTCGAAGTGTATAAGTAACGAGGTAACTTTTAGAAAAAAAACGTATTGCCGGTAATGGAATATCGCGGATTCACTTTTGTAAAGTTTTTTCGTAAAAGAATTTCGATATTCGAATTTCGCAAATCCATGTACCGTGTACAAGTTTGCTCTTTATACATCCATCCATTCTAAATCGAGTTGTAAGAAAGTTTTGATTGGTCAAAATTTCGTTTCCTTGAATCTGCATTGGGAGATCGTCTAAACGATGAAATAATGCTACTATATCGATTGAAAATTACGACAGATTTGAAATACTTGTGACACTGACGATAACACGTACGAGATACTAGCAACAGAGTATTTTCGTAACAATGATCATTCGACGGTGTAAAGCTTTTCGAGCTGCAGAAAAAAACGGTATTTTCATATCTGTTATAAAAATAAAATATCAGAAATAAAAATGGGAAAAGTTCCTGCACCCCATACTAGTCTAGAGTCCCTGGGCGTTCGTAAAACTCCCACGCGGCACGATTCGTCAATCACGGCTATATCTCCCTTTCTTGCCTGTCCTTCGCTCTGTCCTCGTGCGCGAAAAACTAAAAAAAAGTAAGAAAAGTAAGAAGGGTGCATATGCATAAATTTCATTCATGACTCAGACATAGATTCGAAACTTGTGGCGACTTTGAAGATTTGTTAAATTTTGAAAGAAACACTATCTTGACGCAATAACCACTATCACTGTATCCTTTCCTTCTCTCTCGCGCTCTCTCTCTCTCTCTCTCTCTCTCTCTCTCTCTCTCTCTCTCTCTCTCTCTCTCTCTCTCTCTCTCTCTCTTTAACGCCTAATCGAATTCTCGCGATAAAAGTACTTTACCTTTCCGTTTTTTTGTGTTTCAGAACACGAGGGCTACGCTTTCGAGCGACGATGGAAATTTGTCTGTGAGAGCCGTGAAAAAAATATCGTTCCGACTTAACGCAAGGCGCTTAAGGCGCAAGAACGATTGTCATCTTAAATCTGCTATTGCCGTTTCCTTATATGAGTATAAAAATTATTTTCTGTATATATAACATGTGGACATGTATTACCTATTGTACTATGTGTATTAGTTTTTGCATTAAAGGAAACTGTAATACTTATATTACTATCTACGATCTGTACAAATGTGAACATTTGCTTTCGAATGTTATATTCGAAACCGTAGCGTAATGTTTATATTGATTTGAGCATATACTTCGAAACTGCGTTTATACGATAAAATGCCGTTTTTCAACAAGTTATTGTCCATAAACATCCTAGTAAATATGTTAAATTCTATATATAAATTTTTTGCTATTGTATACCATAATACTTTTTTCGAAAACTTTGAAAAACTAGTTTAAGACGCCAACGATGTTGTATATAGTTTGCAACTATTGTATTCGATACCAAAAATCAGATAAATAAAGAATGATTTTTCATTAATAACCTTAAATTTACATTATTGAGTTTAATTGCATTGTTGCAGTTTTTTCAAGGACAGTTGTCTCAAATATTGATAAAAGTGTCAAGCGCATTATTAATTGTGATAAAAAAATATTCCGACAGATATTCCGGAGAGATTTGACGTATAGATTTAAAATAATTATCATATGTATATATCGATTGCTTTACATTGATTTGCGCGTTTTAAGTCAATAGTTATTTTAATTCGTTTATCCTATTCAACTCGAGCATTTCTATTTGAAATGGGTTCGCATCAATAGGATTATTTCTTTGAGAGTTCAATATTTGAAAAACGTAATAAAAGTACATTTGTCTTTGAATGTTGAATCTTAGAAAATTCGTCGAATCGTCACGGCGAAACAGTGACTTCAAAGCCATGCATTAGAAATTCCACATCCGCAGACATGTTTACTTCAAAGTTCTCGCACTTGAAATGTCTAGTAGCGCATTCCAGTGTAAAGGACATGGGATGACTGAGGAAGTGTAATAGCGAAGAAATTGATTTTCAGGCATGAAATATAGTTTCAGACTAAATTCAATTTTCAATCTGGACATATAAGCTCTGAGTGCGTTAATAAACAATGAAATTAGAATTGAAAGAATATTTTTCAAGTGTGAACGATGAAAAGCGAATAGAAATGATTCTATTAAGCCTGTAACGCTTAAGTACAGGAATATATCTGTTTCCTTGAGTCAAGCACGAATAATAATAGAAAAGCACTAGAGAACCCGATACACGGAGGAAAAAAGTCGAGTGCTCGTCTATGTACCGACAATCTATATTGTCGGTAATTAAAAAAAACTTTGTTATGCTCTCGAAGTGCTTGTTTGTTCATCGATCCGACAAGTGTACGGTACTTGAGCTTTTCTCATGGACTGCAGAGATGTAAAAAAGCTCTATACACGTATATACGAAACTGCTATCTCAAATTGTGTGTGAATTTGCGATAAAACAGTTTGAGGCCGATGCACGAGCTTTTTAGTTTTAAAATTCCTTCATCTGCCCGTCAGCTAGGCAAATCTTTATCTAATCTAAAGCCTGATGGCCATTTTTTCCAATTACATTTTTACCCAATAACCCGATTAGCCAATGATCATGAAATTCGACAAATTTCACTATTGTTTAACTACTATTATCCGCTCACTGGCAATTCGTTGAAAGGATAAAAATAATGTTCTCCCATTATCCGGCGAGCTTTCGAGAAGCAACGCGCCCTCGTCATCACGCTACGGTCCATTAAGTACGAGTAACCTGGTCATTGGGGAGAGAGAAAAAGGCCAGTTTCATCGATCACCGAGAGAAAAGTACGCACGGCTGTGGGGGAGTTGAGAGACGAAAGAAGCACGTGCGACGCGAGTTCCCAACGTGAGCGGGCAACGTGAGCGCTCAATGTGAGCGCACAATGTGAGCGCACAATGTGAGCGCACAACGTGAGCGCACAATCCAAAAGGAAGTCCATCTTCTTTTCGACTACATAATATATAGACCATTTCGGCATAATGGAAATGAGTTAGCTTCTCGAGAACAATTTTCTTCACTCCTTGAGCATCTCTGGATGTGTATATATATCCTATCACTGAACAACTGTCGTCGGAGAAAGAATATTATACACTTATTTGTGTCTTTTTAGGTGACTGATGGCAAATACCATTCGAGGAAATACCTAGAAATAGAGTCTATTTGCTGTAGCTTTTGGAAAAGGCGAAAAAAGCCATTTATTGATCAGGAAAATATAAATACGAAATGGTATGTACGTCACGGACGAGAAGATGAGAAGAAGGTGAAGTCTGTATTTGCTCGATCCTCAAATAAATACGTTTCCCAAGCAACAGAAGTTACAATTACGTACTAACGAATTCAAACTTAACTTAAAGCGAAACTTCTTTTACGAATAAAAGCGCTCTAGTGGCGACTGGCTTGACAAATTGGAGAAAAAAAATAAACAAAAAATAAACAAAAAATAAACAAAAAATAAACAAAAAATAAATCAAAAATTAATTTTAAGAAATCTAAACTCTTATACGTATTTTTCCGCTTCATTACCGTGAAATGGGATATTTTAATGGAGACAATAATGTACGCATAAGGTATACATACATATTATGCGAACATGATTTTTTCTAATTTTGCTTCCAGTTACAGTATTAGACGCTTTTACCCCAAGGTTCGTAATACGAGTATATCAGATAGTAGAAAAAGAAAAAAGGCCTTTTCTTCTTCTTTTTTTTTTTTTTTTTTTTTTTGCTTCTGATACGCATTTACTTTTGTTACGAGGAAAAACAATGGTACACGCGGGAAATGAGGGCTTGTGCGCTTTCTCTGTTTGTTTCGGCGAATTCTAGAGCTTAGAAAACAACAACTAGAATGTAGCTAGGCGAATTTTCAGCAAACTCAAATGTAATGTAACAAATTGTCGGAAATGTGACTAATGCAGGAAAAAGCTTTAGCAAATAACGAGCTAATGTGAGTAGATTTGATGAGAACTGTACGAAAGTATACTGAGATATTTTCATCGATCAATCGACTTATAAGTTCGACAGTTATTTTGATACTCGGTTATCGTATTTTAGTGTATGATTAGACTGAGCTTTTTAAAGGATCGATATTTAAGAACCTATGTACAGAAGTTGTTTTACTTTACTGTACGCGAGTTTGAATGAAAGCTGGTATGATCTTGAAGAAAATATGATAAAAAAGCTTGGATTAGAAGCGCGCTCTCCTTTTGAGCTTCCTGTTCGTGCCGTTTCATTAGACAGAGATGAATTGACAGATTGATCTAGTCTAACGAGCTCTTGTTGCACCTTACCACTAGTCCGAAAAAAACTCTCCCTTTCCGTTTTTTTTTCAGGCAAATGCGGAACATAGGAATAAGAAAAAAGGATATATTCGCCGGTCTATATTATACAGCTTGGCCGCGTTTTCTTGTCGAGAGAGCCGACACCCTTTCCACATGCACTAATCCTCAGGTTGAGGATAAAGTCAGCGACTCACTTGATCGATGACGAAGCTCAAAGCTTTGTGGAGAAGCGAGCGAGAGAAGCTTACTATCGCCGACATCGCCGAGAAATTTAATCCGCTAATGGGCTGCAATCTAGAGGCTTGCCAAGGCGTACAAATAAAATTGATTTTCGCTTTAGCATTGATTTCGCTAAATTTCTCATGAATGCGCGACTGTTATTACAATACATCGGCAAGTATTCAATCGCTGCCTTATTGCGTTATTGCACTTATATATATATTCATTTTTACGAAAAATTATTCGCCGACCACAGCATTTTTTCCTGGTTCCTGATCCCTGGTCCCTGGTACCTGGACCCTGAAAAAAAAACGATTTTTCGATTTTAAAAAAACACACATTACTGACTTCTCAGATGTTAATTTACATTTAATGTCGATTTAATTTACTTTAAAGGTTATAACTTTTTATCCGAACGCTCTTTTTTACATGATTATTATTGAGTTTTTTTATAAAATTTTTACGATAACTTTTTTAAATCGCGCTCTTTTGACATACTGTTTGTCTATATACGTGAAATTAGCGAGATTATTGACTGAATGAAAATGGCTAAAATCTTGGATGTACTTGCGTGGACGTAAATAGCGTACCAGCCATATTGACTTGAACTCTGATAGAAAATAAAGCAATAAAATTGCACATTTAATGCATGATCGCAGTGTCTTAAAGTAATCCTAGTAGTGCTTCTGCGCTTCGCTACGAACTACCCTTTGATAAGGCTGTTGTACCGCTTTATACGTATTTTTCTGCCACACATTTTCCGTTCTAGGGGGCTGTTGTGGGCTGTGCACAAAAGCACATTCCGAAGAATGATTTTTGCAGTTTTAAACTCCAATTATTTGTATCGTGATGGTATTACTAATTTAACTTAAAAAAAAGAAACAAATTATGCTTTCATCAATTCACACAAAACTCCTTAAAAATATTAATATTACTATTAGTGATGGATGTCTGTATGTTAATAGATGTTAGTTTATTAAGTATTTCATATTTTATATTATACAGGGCTTTCGAAAAGTAACGGACCCACCCCCTATCTCAGAATCTATGTATCATAGGGTAAAATGACCCGAACAAAAGTTTTATGGTTCATAAAGTTCTGTTTTTTTGTGACCTCAAATTTGACCTTGATCTTGACCTTGACCTTGAAGGTTTTTTGAAGGTTAATTTACGTTTTTTAAATGGGAATTGCTATTTTTGACCCCGGATTTGGAAAGAGCGGAAAATTTTACGTTCAGATATGTAATCATGTGATGGTAAAAATGACATCCAAATCCTACTTTTATCCTACTTTTAGCGCTATCTAGGAACAACGACGTGGACGTAGTAGAATTCTGTTCCCTTTGGGGTGCTTGATTAACGTGAGTCCCCTCGCCTCTCACGAATCGGGGTGCTTGTTTAAATTCAAATTTGCAGCAAGGTCAAATTTGAGGTCACAAAAAAACAGAACTTTATGAACCATAAAACTTTTGTTCGGGTCATTTTACCCTATGATACATAGATTCTGAGATAGGGAGTGGGTCCGTTACTTTTCGAAAGCCCTGTATATCAATAATATTTTCAGAAAAGATGCGGCGTGATTTTTACCAAAACACGAAGGACTGTTTATTGGAGTAGTTGAAATTCGCTTAGAGTCTTAATGCGCATAAACTGTCTTATTGAAATGCTCTTCACATCATTTGACAGTATTTTCTGATGGTCTAGATCTTAATCTCTCGTGTTCTGTTATATCGTATGGAGTAGAAAGTACATAGCGAAAAACTGCAAATCTCTGCCAAGCGAGCCTTAGCTTGAAGTATGTATATATATATACAGAGATACACATTACATATATTGTGTTGCGAGAGAAAGAGAGAGAGAGAGAGGGAGGTAGCAATGAATATGTTTGCCAAATATTGAGAGAAAAGTGTGTGTGTGTGTTTGTGTGTGAGAAAGTGAACGATGGAAAGAAAGGATGGATTTAATTATCATTTGACGATTGCTGATGTGAACAATGTTATATGCTCATATGCTCGCGTAACAATGTATATGAAGATGAGAATGGAATAATAAACATGGGCTTCGCTAGAAATAGCTCGAAAGATCCCCTGGATAGAGAGGTCCATCTAGACCAGGAATTTTTGCGTAGAGCTATGAGGTACGGCTCGTTAAAGCACCGGCGATCTGTGTACAGAATGAGAGCAAATAATAAGCGGAAGGTATTTAGGTGAAGGTATTTAAAATAATGACGCGAAATATTCTAGTTTCGAAGAATGGGTCATGGGCTATTCAGCTATTCCGCGAGTATTCCAAGTTTTCCAAGTGCTAATAATTCTAGTATTTCTCAGTTTTAATGATATTTCGAGTGAAACGAAATTGATACAATTGAAATTTGAAAAAAGAAGGAAGAATCTTTTTACACCTATAGCGATGTATGTAGTTACATCTCTCGATAATTTTATCAAAGTTCTTGATCGACAAGAATTTTGGTGAACCAATAAGTCGTTATTTATTTTTCCACTATTTTTTATATTTAATACTATCTCGAACTATACGAAATATACATGGGTGTCAATTATTTTCTTCGCAATTATTTTAAACTGCTAATCTAAACTAAACCCGATCTATCTGCAGGGATAAATAATTTGATGAGTTTGTTTACACGAGTCATTTTTCATACTAAATTTTCTAGCAACAATCAGAGAAATCTTGGAACATTATAAGCATAAAAAATTAGGTCATAGAGTAGAAATTGCTAAGTGTATGAATATCTACTTTTGATATCTTCCTTTATCGTCCAATATTTTGTTTAGCGAACGCAGTACTCAAATTTGAAAATTTCTACGATTCTTAAACCGTAATTATAATCTTCACGTCGGTACCTCAAGTGGGGGTGGAGGAGGTACGTGGACGGTAACGCTCGGAGGGCGTCAGCAATGGGTGCGGGGATTAAACTGCGCGACACTCTATATATATATTAGTACGTGGCGAAGTTGCGTACCGAGCAGAGGTTCGCGATATCTATTCCGCCGCGTTCCCGGATTCCGACGCGATAGAGGCAGGTTAGCTCGCGCTACGCTACTATCTCTCGCCAGTCAGACTATATCCACGCAGAGAGGCGGGATTGTTTAAACTGATCCTCTTTTGCTCAAGCGGACAATGTCCGCTGAGAGCGAAGGTAATGGGACTCCTTATGCCTGAGCGTCAAAGCGCACGAGGCGAGAGAGGAGGTTTCGCGGGCGGATGCCAAGTACGTCCAAGTTTACCCGACTAACGATAAGACGCTAGAAATCTGTCCGGTAGTCGACCGTTCTCGTCGACGGTCCGCCACAGAGTTAACGTTTCGCGCTTTGGCTTGTCTATTTATCACCTCGGACATAAGGTCAAAATAGACAAGCCAATAGATGTAACTCGTCTTGTTCGTGGCGGGCCCTTCGTGCAAGTTCGTAACGGTCGCGGACTTCTCCGAATTCCTGATTACGAGAAAAAGGCGCGCCTATGCGACCGCGCGCGTACATCAATCTTCAAATGTAGTATTTGTCAAATTTGATGTTCGCCAAATTTTACAATTCTACAATTCTACAATTCTACAATTCTACAATTTTTCAAAATCATTTTAAACAGACTAAGATAAACTAAAGAAACATATATTATACAATTATACATGGCATCATATAATTATATGTAGATGATACGGTTATCATTGCTAGTGATAATGAGTTGACAGCTGCTACTGACGCAATGAATAAGAAGCTTAAGAATTCTTTGAATTTGCAATAGTGTGTGTATGTAGTTATGTGTATGTAGTACATACTCACATTTACATACATTAGTTACATTAGTTATTTATTTATCGTGGGAAATGAAAAAGTATCATTAGAATTCGAATGCATCCGTAAATCTTCATTTAAAGTGAAAACACTTATTTAAAATGAACAATCACTCATGTGCAAAAGCTGAAGAGTATCAGCAGCAGCTGTTTCTACGTCGAAACTTACCCGTTGTACATGAATAGATAAACAATACATCTAGACAAGCAAGCCTCTCCATTTCTTTCTCTCCCATAGGTTTGCTAGCTCGAAATCACCTTGGCAATTCGTACAATTCGGCGCAAGCTCGTTCCTTTTCTGCAGCTCTGTATGTTGTAGATTCTATTGTTATCCATCACTTCTACTATTATACTGCCACATTACATATTTTTCATTCTTTAAAACATAGCAAGATGAATATTGTTCGAGGTGGTCGCAATGATGTAAAAATTAGTTTAGGCTAGTATAGGATATTTATTGTTGCAATCTAAAACGTTTTATTAACATTACGCTGTTTTATTTTCACGATATTTAACTCGGGCTTATTAGTTCAAAAGTCTCGGATTAACTGGCAGAGCCGTTCTTTAAATTTGTCGGTTTTCTCTCTCTCTCTCTCTCTCTCTCTCTCTCTCTCTCTCTCGCTCATGTGCATTCAAACTACATTATGTACATTCTCATCTAGCACTGAATATCTATTACGAGAAAGTTCACCAAGCCAGCGAACAAATTCCTACATTGAATTTAGCACCTCCCAAAAACCGACCCTTACTGCGGAAAAAAAGAGAGACACCTCGCTTAAAGGTGTCTTACTCTAACCAGGTACTATATAAAGGTGTCTTAAACCAGCCTTTTTTAATGAAAACTCTTCAATTCAAAGATTTATACATTTACGTTATCTGTTATTTATCAAGCACTTTCGATCAGACAATTGGTGTGTGTGTGTGTGTGTGTGTGTGTGTGTGTGTGTGTATGAAGTGCAGTATGCAAATATTGTACTGCTCTGTTATCTGCACAATTTCATAAAACTAAGTCCAGAGAAATTGAATGCAACAGTTATTGTGGACCAACCCTATCCAAAAATACACTTGACAGTGCACAGACAACATTGTCAAACGTTCTGTTGACGATATATTATAACCAGCCATGAAACATTCCTCTTCGATTGCTTAGAGTGAATAGACGCGTTTAGAAATCGCTGCCCGCATTCCAAATAAGGGGAGAAACAAATAATGCAACTATAAGACAAGAAGCTCTCGTCCAAAAGAAAGAGAGAGAATTATTGTGGGCTGAGCGGAGAACTTAAAATTGACCGAATAACGTATGCGCTGTAAAGTATCGAGCCACGGTTATAGTCATATAGCCTTGTTCAATCCAGTGTGCAAACAAAGAATAGACGTTCAATACATTTTAATAAAATGCTCAACCTACGAGAAAGAAAGACGAGAACTTATAGAGTGAAAAACAAGCTAGAAGACATCGTCAACAATATTGAATAAACTAGAAATGTACTAACTTGTTTGATAAAAGAAATTAACTCAAAAAATATACGAACCTTATAGAAATAGCATGTGTAAACATGTATTGAAATATGATACTGACCTTATGTAAACAAATAACGAGACTAATATTCGATCCGAACTAAAATAAATAAATAAAGAAATATATAGAGAAAAGGCATGAAATCATTTAAACAGTATCGATTTATCATTTCCGAGCAATACAAGTTTTATACTTTTCAGGGTAGAACATCCAGTAGATCACGTGAAAGTGCACAAGTTGCTTAGTCAATCCGAGTGATTCAGCTAAATTCCATTGTCAATCACCA
The DNA here is from genome assembly GCA_018906985.1 of Apocrypta bakeri. Classification (NCBI taxonomy): domain Eukaryota; kingdom Metazoa; phylum Arthropoda; class Insecta; order Hymenoptera; family Pteromalidae; genus Apocrypta; species Apocrypta bakeri. The sequence continues at coordinate 102,123 of JACCIA010000017.1, read as the reverse complement.
AGCCCATAATAATTCAAAAAACTCGTAGACATTGTTTAAGTACGAATAACCCAATAACCCAATAACCCAATAACCCAATAACCCAAAATCATAAGAAAAAAGATTATTGCCTAATCGAGGGCATTGAATGAATATGCCAGCTAAAATTCCACTAATGCGTAGTTTAGAATCAAAATGGTATTAAAAAAATGTCTTACTGGTTCCGCTCCGTGGTACGTTTCAACCGCTATTTCAAAAAAGTGGACGTTCTCGAGTAGAGGCGACATGTCTATGAGGTACATGACTGAAAGAGGTATTATTTGCCTTTTGATATAATTTACGTAAATGTATAGCTATACATTAGCTATTTAAGTTAAAGATTGTACTGACATTTATACTAATAAATTACTAAATAACCAGTACAGTAAATAATAACTAGTAAGCCTCGGTCTTTCGGTCTTTCGAGAAAGTCTGCTTTATAGATGGATTTTCATTTGAACGTTTTCATTGGTTGTTGATATTCAAAGAATAAGCTTGGAAGGCGGTCGGAAGGCGAGGATGTTGCCGCTTACTTTTTTGGGTTATTTGGGGATCGAATAAAAGATGAAAGTTAATGGATTAAAATAAGTGTAGCGCATAAGTACAGTAGCACATATATGCGTAGAGGGTACTGTAGGCAAGCTATACGTTAACGAGCGTTGACACGAAGAACGGCGTTGAGCGCATTACGGTTCATTTGTCACTTCACCGTGACACTTAGAAAAGCTTATCTTGCCGGAATCTCATTATATTTACAAAAGCCCTAACAATACCAATGGCATGTCAGATCTGAAGCGAGAAACTTCCATTAGACTATAGTATATCTGGCAGAGCTCGAAATCCGAGAAACAAGTGCAAGATATCGTTCCTACCGTCCGATTCCGAAAATGAGAGTAGCAAGAGATGACGAGGTAGCTGGGAAGTCGATGATGTAGATTTTTTTTCTTTTTTTGCCCAGCAAACATCAGGCGGACGATCGATAGCGACTCCGTGTGGATTATCGAGGATGTATAATGCGTAATTGTGTGTATTGTGGCTGTCACTGGGGGATTTCTATTGCAATGGCTATTACCGAAGTGCTCCTACGGGATCCTACGCTCCTCGGCAATTCGACTCGAGTCTTGGGGATCGCAACGTACCTAGTAGTCGTGTCTCCGTGAATCTGCGATTAATACAAACAAAAAGTATTCGAACTGCCGACGAGCGATATACTCAACTTATTATCTAATATAAATAAATGTACATTTATTTCGTCTATTTTCATCTACTATCTAGTAAATATGACTGTAAAGTGTTCACTTAATGCAAGTTTTAACTCTGAAAGAATGGGAAAAACTTTGGAACTCGTTGATTAAGTATGAAGTACGCGATTAAAAGATTAGTTGGACAAAAAGAAGAATGGAAAAAGGGAAATGGGAAAAGGGAAAAGGGAAAAAGAAAAGTTATCGAAGGCAAAAATACTGATTTTATCGTGTTCTTTCAAAATTTAATCAATCAAACAGCGCTAGGACAAAATTTCTTCTTTTCCCCGTACAACTGAATGTATTCTTTCAATTCAATAGCAAATTTGAAGAATAATTTTCTGCAACAACTTTTCAAACGCAAGAACATAATTCTCGCGTCCATGTGTCTACGCGTATGTATATATATATATATATAATAATACATACGAAAAAATGATTGTTTTGATTTGTTGGAAAAACTCGTGATGTTATACTTAAGGTTTGTTCGCATGACTTGTCGAATATACTAATTGTATAATACGATAAGCTATTTGATAAGATATTTGAGCATTTGACCGGTTATTGGGTTATTTGTAATGAAATATTTAGCAGTTGTCGCACGACCCGCTGGCTGCTGAAAAAATCAACGCACGTCAGGATACGAGGCTATCGGGAAAAAGTCTCCGAACTCTTGTATTTAAGACATCGGTCTTGTCGGGCTTGATAGGCTTGAAATTGTTCGGAAGCATGTAAGGATATAAAATAACATACATGAAACAGCTAAAAAGTTGGGAAAATTGTTTAAACGATCATGTAAAGTTACGAAAATATGTTTTTTTTACTTTTGCGGAGAAACTATTAATAGTAGCGAAAAAAAGAAATTCCAGTAATTAGTTTAACAGTAAAGTGACATGAAAGTTGGATATTGGCCATTATTACAATAGTAAATAACTATTGCAATTTTGACCGCAGATCATTGAAAGAAAGGATTTTTTAAAGGTATCCATGCTTACGATAGCTGGTATAAGTTTTAACTATAAATCTTTATTAATTTGTTGTCAAATGTATTTGTTATTACAAAAGACCGTCTCGACCTCTCCTTGAGAGTTGTGTGTTTGAATATTATTCGGTAGATGTCCGCCCAGTCCAGCCACATATCTTCCGGATCTGACTATGAGTGCTGACAATGTGCTAGCACTTCCGTCTTTCGCACATCCGTAGATATAACATATGAGTGTCATTTATTTCATTATCATTTATAAATTGGCAAGCGAAGTTCGATATAAGAAGTGTAGATGTACAACGCTATCGTATTATTAACGACGAGTTTAATCGTAATCGCACAGAGCATGCTGCATAGAGAACGAAACGATCAATTGACGCAAGTGTTTAGTGGTGTTATGAACGTAGATTTTTAATAATGTGCATAGAATAATGTGTCTTATCGCGAGTGTCGAAAGATGATATATGTACATGACGTCATGACTTCGTACAGTGTATGCTCTAATGCAATAATGTGAGATAACGTCTTTCGGTGTGTTGTTGTGCACGATTGTTCAATTGACAAAATGACAATGACAAATGGAGACTGGAGACGGTAGACGGGCAGACACCAGACAGGAGACTTCTACGATGATGACCGTCGCGAAACCGTCGTACTTGCGTATCCTGACGCTGAAACTCAGGTGCGGATCGACAGTGCGGCTGTGCGGCTGTGCGGCTGTGCGGCACTTGGCACTAGGCACTAGGCAGCGTGACCTGCGTGACCTGCGTGACCTGTGTGACCTGCGTGACTTGCGTGACAGTCGTCACTTGGACGTGGTTGAATCTTGGACTAGTAAGTGCTGATTGCAGAAACTCTCCTACGATCTCCCCTGCATGCCGCAGGTGAACTGTAGCTTAAATTGGCCACCAGAGAGCCATTGTGTCATTGTGCGTGTGGTCAGTTGATCACATGAGATCGACGTGAGCCGACCGAGTGAGGAGATAATGCGCGTCTAGCGCCTATATAAGATGACATTACAATTTACTATGCAATAGGAGGCGGTTACTGCTAGGAATAGGAACTGGTCAACTGGTCAACTGGTCAACTGGTCAACTGGTCAACTGGTCAACTGGTCGACTGATCAACCGGTAGCGGAGCGCTTGCGCTGCCACTGGCAGTGTGCCAGTCCCGTTTCGCACTTAAGTCGCGACACAACTCGTTTCGCGACATGGAGATGTCGGAGGTGTGGAAGATTAGATGAAGAATAAAGAAGAAGAAAAAAGAATAATCACATAGCCGTGAAAGATCCGTGAAAGAGTATCCATCCAGATGATGTACTGCACTCTGAAGCGATGGTGAGCATATTTCATTAGCGGATCCTCCGCTAACGTCTGCGTAACCTCAAGGTCAAATCTCTTTGTTTTTGCGTAGTTTTTGCAACGGCAAGGAAGCGGCTCGCGCTCTCAGCACGAGCGAAATATCGACTGCGCTCAGGCCTTTCTACTTCACCGTGCATCCGGATTTATTCGGGCAATTTCCGACGCAGAGGGTAAGCTTTTTTCTCCAAGCTAACGAGAGCCTGCGTAATCTCCTTTACGTAGGCGATTGATAAGATTCAAGGTCACGCGCGGCGTATTCTCTATGCAAAAACACGCTATGTGCATTCTTTGTTATTTCTTTTTTTTAGACGGTCAACGAAAACTCCTTGAAACTGCTGAGCTCTGCCATCGAAACGCTACAGCAGAAGCGAGCCATCAGACCAACTACTCTGGCCTTTTATCTTCGTTCAAAGGATGAGAAAGAACTGAAGGCTGGAAAATTTACACTCGTCAACATACAGTTGAACGAGCAAGATCTGCGAAAGACCATTCTTTCTATTCTAAAGACTTGCAATTTGCCAACGACGTTTGTTGACAAAATTCAGGAAAAGAAACCTTCCAATTCCAACAAAGAAAAGGATAAGTCGAGGTTTTGGAGCAATAACTTTTCCGCTGCTGATATTGACTTTTCCGAGCTAGAAGATGATCCAATTTATGCTTCTATTTTGATGAAGAGGAAAATAAATACAGTGCCTGATACATTAAAGTGAGCCATCCAATGTACATTCGTGCAGTTCATTCAAGTGTCCTTGATAATTATAATTATCAAAGACTCCATTGTATTTATCATAGAGCAAGAAACATTCGATAAACTCTCTATTTTTAGAAACTACACAAGAAAACAATTTAATCAATATGATAACAACTGCATTCCATTTATTCATCCTCTTATTTGTTCGCAGAGCCTACTTAGATAAGAATATTAATGATGCTCATATCAAATTTGAAGCCTGCAGGCCTGTAAGATCTGAAATTAAAAAACTGGAAATTGCTCTCTGTAAAAATTTGGGCCTGAAAAACATTATCTGGGATTGCGGATGGAATATAACCCATTACAGAGGCTGCTTACTCGCTTTTCAAGCATTGGCCGAACATCACCCTGAGCCAATGGAAGCTTTAAAAGACAGAACACTTGTATTTGCTAACGATACGGGTATTGGAGTTGAAGGAAATGTTATGCTAAACTCTGGTGAAGTTCGACATAATTGGCTGGATGTAAGTAACGACGCTTATAATTCCAAAAGGTCTGTAGTCTTTTTGCATTTCACAACTTGGCTTTTCAGTTGATAAAAAATGTACAAAAATATGATGCTACTTTATTGCGGTTGCCATCTTTTGAAAAAGCAGTGTCAAGAGTATTATTGGACATCAAAGTTGGACGAAGGTTCGTACTAAGTATCATAATTGAGTAACAATTAGGTTTAGGATACTCTGTATGTGTAGGAAATTTATGCCAAAAGTAATGGTTGGTCAATATGAATCTCAACTACGCCAACTAACAACGACTTTATCAGACTACCGTGGTAGGAGAAAGTACCCTAGTTCATGGCCAGAGAGCTTGTCTGCTTATGAAATCGTTATAGAGGCGTAAGTATTTCCAGCAATCATGATTGCGCTTCTTTTTTTATCAATGCTATATTTCGTAACAATTGATTTTTTGTGATTCAAGGGAAGCTGGACCTCTGATGTTATCTCCAACTGGTCAATTCATTGTGCCATCTTCCTGTCCAAGCTTTTTACTAGTCAGCTTTATGACGGAAAATCTTGAAGAAGCAACGAAAAGATTACACCACTATAACAAGTAAGATAACGAGCATATACGAGTAAACAAATTTTCTACAACTTATTGTTTTGACCGTTTTTAGTATCAAACACATCGAACATGCATTACACGATAAGGCCATTCGCGAACTCAAATTAGCTACACTGAACAAAGATGATAGCATAACTCCAGATCTGATGATTCAATGCTGTGAACGTTTATTGCTGCATAAAAATGTTTTAATGCCAATGCTGGATGGTGTATTACTCTGGGTAACGCACTATTATTCTGTTATGAGTGACGGAGTACTGTGCATTCCATGGGATTGGAAACTATAAGTTAAAACAATTCGTTAATGGGAATTTAAAAAAAAAATGCCAACAACGCTTACTACTGTACTAGAAATTAGTTTTCTTTCTTCAACTTATTAACTCATACTGGTTTTATTTGTTCAATTTAACGAATATAGTCGACGTCTTTTCTGTTATGTCGAAACATTTAAATACTGTACAAATTAGAGTTGATAGCTTAGTTAGATCTTGTAATTATGTACGTGATAGATTCTTACTTTCATATGCATTATTGTAAATAGTTAATTCATTATAAATCACTCGCATCGTTAAGTAATTTAGAAAAAGAATTGTTTGTTTGGAGAGAAACAACAAAGAAGAAAACACTTTTATATTCAACGTTAATACTTGAAAATACCAAGGTACAAAGACTTATCTGCATAATTTAAGCTGTTTTACATAGAAGAGGTAGCTAAATAAAGTGAACGAAAGGACTGTTAACTCAATGCGCAATGTGAAAATGCATTAAGAAAATAGAGAAATTATTTTAATAAATTTTGCGTGTTTTATTTCTTTCTATTCGAAAAAATAACGTGCCTTTGAATGTCCGCGCGCTTTGTGATGTTGGGCTAGGGCTAGGTCTTACTGCTCGAGTCATGCGAGCAGTTTAATAAGGCGAGCAGAATAAGGCCGTTAGAGAAATTTAAAAATCCTGCGTCCCGTCCTGCTTGTTGAATTTAACGCGGCGTAACGCGTAAGTGAATACGCCGTACCGGTCGTACGCGTTTGTTATTCTTATCTAGATTATTTGAAAAACTGTTTGTTGCTCGAAGCAAACTTTAAAAAGATGCAGCACCTAGTAGTTGTGTACTGCGGTAAGTAGAAGATAACAGAGATGTTAAATGTTTTAATTTGACAAATAATCCTCCAATGTCAAATTTCAGACTTACAGTTATTTGCCTTTCTTGTATTCCTTTTTTAAGACCGTGGAGATTAAGTACGCGAAGCGGATTTCGACGTGCGACCTTGTCTCGTGAACTTGACGCGTCAACCGAAGCTCTTTGAGCCTTCGATAATTCATCTTGAAAGAAGAAGGAAGAAGGAACAATAAAATATCCGCTATTGTTTCATTGGCTGTGGTTCTTGTGCAAAAATGGAATTCGACAATGAGTTTTACAAACAATGGAAAACTAAAGCAACGACGAGTGACCAATTGTTCAGAGACTTAACAGATTTTTCGAAGGAAAAAATAGTGGATGAAAAGATATTTTCATCCACGCTCGTTGACAAACATCAAATTGATTCTCAAACCTTCAGTTTACGATTGTCGACAGAATCATACATTGATGAGACTCAGGAAAATTTAGAATCTCAAGCAAATGAGGTTATTGTACTTAGCGACACCAGCTCAGATTATAGTATTTTTCCTGTGCAAGACATCCCTATAAGCGCATCTGAAAAAGTCAATGAATTATTAAAAACATTGGCTAGGCAACAATCGAAGGCAAGTAGAGATAGTAATAGCAAGGAGAGTAAAGTAATTATCGATGAAAGCGATTCAGAAATTGAAGAAAGAAAAATACCAAAAATTATCAAAGATACTGTAGTGGAAAGCGCCACGCTTTCTGAAAGAAAAAAGAGAGACATATTACAGTGGTTGTCAGCGAATTTGGAAAACTCTAGGTGTGGAAGTTCCTGCAGCCAAGAGAGTGTAATCGCAGATAGTAGAAAAAGTGGATTAAGTTCAGGAAACAGCAGTTTAGAGCGTTTCGAATTAATGTTTGAAACTCCCAATAATCGTGGAAAGCTACTAAAACCTCATGGAACATTAGAAGGATCAAATAGAAGTAATGAAAATCTTGAAAGACAAAATACTATTGATCAGTACCTTAATATATGTAAAAAGAAACAATTCAATACTGTAAAAGACAAGACTCCTGTCAGTAAGAAGTCTGACAATACTCCTGTAAGTGTTGTTAAAACAATCTCAAGGAGAGTAATTATACCTGAAGCAGAATCTCCGCTTTCAGAAACACCAAGAAGTCAAAAGTCAGATAAAACGCCTGTAAATAATATAAATGCAAAATCCAGAAGAATGTTAATACCAGAGTCAGAATCTATTGACTCCAAAACACCTAGTAGTCAGAAATCTAATAATACGCCATCCAATAATATAAATATTAAATCCAGAAGAGTTTTGATACCGGAATCAAAATCTTTTGACTCCAAAACACCTAGTAGTCAAAAATCTAATAATACGCCATCCAACAATATAAATATTAAATCCAAAAGAGTTTTGATACCGGAATCACAATCTTTTGACTCCAAAACACCTAGTAGTCAAAAATCTAATAATACACCATCGAACAATATAAATACTAAACCCAGAAGGGTAATTATATCAGAATCAGAATCTATTGAAACAACACCAAGCAGTGAAAATGCAATCAGAACTCCAGTAACGAATGAAAAGATTGGTCAACAAGATACATTCAAAGCTATTATTATTCCTGAATCTTTGGAAAACAGTGATGATATTGTATCTTTGGATATATCTTACGATATGAATTTGAATAATAATAAAAATGAAGAAAAAAGTAATACTAATAAAAATACTGCAAATGATATCTCGATGAACGAATACGAAGATATTTTGGAAAATTTATATGGAGCAACCTGGAGAAATAAAGCAAGTACACTGATATGTGCAACAGAGCCAAGGAAACAGACAACAAAAAAATTAGTCAAAGATGCGCAAACTGAGAAAAAATTAACTTTTAGAAATCCAAGATTTGTAATTGATTCGGATAGTGAATTGTCAGATAAAGGAAAGAATTGTATTGCTAAAAAAAAACAAAGTCAAACAACATCGAATAAAAACAGAATAAGAAGCAGACTCAACAATGATTTTATCAATGACGATTCAACAAGTGAAAGTAGCCCAGATTGTTCCTATTACACTGCTACATCCAATCCTCCCCAAAATAATTTTAATAGTGCAATTACTGATACAGTAAAACGTAATAATAATAATTTTAAGAAAATTTTATCAATCTGTGATTCTGATTCTGAGTCTGAAGTGGAAAATGACAAATGGAAAACTAAAAATAATCAACGAAAGCTGAGCTTTGATTGTTCAAGCTCTAGCACAAGTGAATTTGATCCTGAAGACGTAGTACCTCCAAAATCTAGATCAAAAAATGTAAAAGTAACAAAACCACTTAATTGTCATTCTGTAAAGACAAGAACTGCTTTACAAGCTCAAAAACAACCCGTAAAAAGAAGTTTCTTAGCCTCGTTATCTAAGGATGTACCTTTAGATCAAGCAGATTTCAAAGCTATGACTTACAGAGTTAAATACAGCGCATTAAGAGAAGAGTTATGCAAGGTTTTATATAATCTATATAATGAAAAAGTATTTGACAATCAACTACCAACCCATATGCCAATAGAATGGAGCACTAGATTAAGAGGTACTGCTGGCAAGTGCTATAATAAGCAATCGCTTAAGGCTTTAGGTAAAACCGTTAGATCTTCCAGGCTAGTATTGGCAACAAAAATTTTGGATTCTCCAGACAGACTCAGAGACACGTTGATTCACGAGTTGTGTCACGCTGCTACATGGTTGATAAACAACGTCTCAGATGGACACGGATCTTTCTGGAAGGCTTGGGCTGCTAAAGCTATAAAAGTTTTCCCAGAGTTGCCATCAATTTCTCGATGTCATAATTATGACATTCAAACAAAATACACTTACAAGTGCGTTAATTGCCATTACAGTATTGGACGGCATTCTAAATCGTTAGATCTAAAAAGAAAACGATGCGGCTACTGCCACGGAGAATTTGAACTTTTGATTAATAAAGTTACAAAAGATGGCAAGGTGCAAAAGAAAAGTACAGCTCAGGCAAAGGAACCTACTGGCTTTGCACTCTACGTAAAAGAAAACTATCACTCGGTTAAGCAAAATGGAGATAAAATTAAACACGGTGATATAATGAAGATACTAGGACAGCAATTTTCAGCAGTAAAGTTGACACCAAAAGCAGAAGACCGCCGTAAAAATAACGAGGACGAGTTGCCTTAAATTCCACGAAAGTCTGGTACTCTGTAAAATTGTACATACATAGAATATAGAGAAACGATATAATGCTAAGTGTAAATTATTATCCTGAGTATATAAAACGAAAATGACGAAACATCGAATTGAAATGTGTAATTGAAAGAGAGGCTTGCTCGTAAGCTGAGTTCAGCCAACAGGACGCAGCCCAACCTAACCCGGTACGTGATTCATCTGCCATAGACGGCGCTATTACGGCTGTATGCTGTATGCTGTACGCTGTATGCTGTACTGTCAGTACTGTATGCTGTATGGCTGCACACACATATAGCACCGACGCCACATGAATTATTGCTTTTTACATCCGAATCCGAGGAGGGGGGGCATTGAGAGAATTCAGACGACGCCTGCAGGCTGCAGGCTGTACCCCAGACAAAGCAGTAATGGCCAACGAGTGTCAGCTAATATTCTGCAAATGACTATGTAAATTTCAAGAAATCGAACAAAATAATAAATTGGAAGCCCTATCTTCATGTACACGCAAACGATCAAGATGCCGGTGCCGAAGGACTCGAACATTGTGAAAATCGCCGTTGAATTAACTAACAAACAGGCGCAACTCATTGAATTCAATCAGAAGCAGCCTCTCACGGAAATTATACAGGTACACGGATTTATTTTATTGGCATTTCAATGGCTACCTAGGTAGCCTACCTCCTCGTTCGTACCTTCTCTCTTCAATGACCTTTCGTTCTGGCTTTAGGAACTATGCAATGGCTGGGACCTTCCAGATCCTGAATCTCATGCATTGCAGTTCACTGAGAACAACAATCAGAACTATATTACCGAGAAGAACAGAAACGAGGTGAAGAATGGAAGCATTTTGCGGTTGGAGCACTCCCCTTCGAAGACCGCTGCTGATATACTTGCAAAGCTGAGTAATGGAGCTCAGGAGGACAAAGTTATCAATGCTCTGGAAAAATTGAGCAGACTCAGCCGTGATATCACCTTTGCTTTGGAATTTATTAACAAGCAGGGCTTAGCTCTCATTATATCACAGGTTACTTTTATTTTATTTACTAAGAAAATCATTTTTTCGTCATTATCTCAGTAATGGATTGTAATTTGAATTGAATTTGAATCTTTAGGTCGAGACCGAAAAATATAAAACCACCGCACTGGCGTATTGTTTGCAATCGTTTGTTGAATTAATGGAACATACTATAGTATCGTGGGATGTACTTGAAGCACCATTTATTAATAAAGCGGCTAGCTACGTGAATAATCAAGCCGTAGCCATTGACTGTAATGTCATCAAAGCATCGCTAAGTATTTTGGAGAATATTGTCATTAATTCGACCAGCAAATGTGGTCAAGTGGAGAAAGAAATTACTTTTCCTAATTTAGTGCATCATCTAGAAAGTATAGATTCTCAAATACAACAAAATGCTATTGCCTTAATAAACGCGCTTTTCATGAAAGCAGATACGTCAAAGCGTAGAGCAGTTTCCAACACCTTACAATCGAAACAAGTTAGAAATGTTTTTCTCGCCAACGTCATTCAGTCAACTGGCCAAGTAAGTTTCATTTGTTTCAGCATGCTGAGTATATTGCTCGAACGAAATATTTATCATAAAGTTGGGTTTTTGCCTGTAGGTCGGCGCAGAAATGGCTCACCAGCTCTACGTCTTTCAAACGCTGATGTTAAATTTACTGGAACAGAGAATGTTGACAAAAATGGATAATCACGATCAAGATGCTCATGAAAAGATCAAAGAACTTCGGCGAATAGCTTTTGACACCGAGGGCTTGAACAGCAGCGACGTTGCAGCTCGAAAGCAAGGATTGTTCGCTAAGGATTATAAGAAATTAGGTTTCAAGTGCGATATCAATCCTGCTCTGGATTTTACTGAAACCCCACCAGGAATGTTGGCTCTTGACTGCATGGTTTACTTCGCTCGAAATCATACGGAAAATTACACGAAAGTTGTACTCGAAAATTCTTGCCGAGCTGACGAACACGAGTGTCCGTTTGGAAGAACCAGCGTGGAACTTGTGAAATTACTATGCGATATTTTATGTATCGGTGAAGCACCTAGTGAACAAGGACAATCATACCATCCAATGTTCTTTACGCACGATCATCCATTCGAAGAATTTTATTGCGCTTGTATCGTTCTGTTGAACAAAACATGGAAAGAGATGAGGGCTACTACGGAAGACTTTGTTAAAGTGTTCTCGGTAGTTCGTGAACAGATCACACGAGCTCTCGATTCAAAACCCACAGGACTGGATAAATTTAAGAACAAATTGCAACAATTGACATATTCCCATATTACTAATTTGTGGCAGCAAGAAAGAACTAGCCGAGAAGAATGGGAAAGTCATGCTAGACCAATTCTTGAACTGAAAGAACAAATTACACCTGATATTATGGCTTTGATACAGCAGCAAAGACTGGGTTTTTTAGTGGAAGGGACAAGATTTACCAAATATAGTACGAGGGGACAGGTTTGCAATTTTACTCTGCAATCCTTCGATCCTCTCATTCATTCATAATAATCTTTACGATTTTTGCAGAGAATCAAAGATAAATTTTGGTACGTTCGTCTTTCACCAAATCATAAAGTCTTCCATTATGGTGATTGCGATGAAAAGTCTGTACCGAGTATCGATGAATTGCCGACTAAATTGGCAGTAGTGGAAATTCGGGGTCTTTTAACCGGCAGAGATTGTCCTCATATGAAAGATTTGCAACGACGAAAAACTACGCATCAGTTAGCCTTTTCACTAATTTTGGATTCGGTCGAAGTTACTAGCTTAGACTTCGTAGCTCCCGACGAACAAGTTTTTGATTATTGGACAGATGGCATCAATGCTTTGCTTGGTAAGCATTTCAAATTTTACAACGCTTACAAATCGTTGCAAACGCTTACAAAGCAAAGCTGCACATCATTAATTACGCTATATTCAATCAAATTTTGCAGGCAATCAAATGACTAGTAAGGAAACTGAAAAAGATTTAGAGACTCTTTTGTCAATGGATATCAAACTGAGATTATTAGACACCGACGGGATTGTCATTCCCCAAGATCCACCTCCAATACCAGACCCACCGCCAAATTATGATTTTTGCTACGATGTATAATAACAGTTTATATCAAGCGTTAATTTATTACTACTTTTTTAAATCTTTTTTCAAGAATAAGAACAGCAACGTGATTGACGAACAACCAGTAAAAACAGTGTTGAGACATTTCGATTTGTATACATAAGATTAGTCGTGATTCATCACTCGCTTTCCAAAGATCAAATTTTATCTTTTATCATATTCTATACGACATTTTTTGCACGCCAAAAGTTTTTACCCAAGATACTATTTTATAAAAAAGTAAAAAAAAAATTACGTCACATTACATTTGATCTTTAAAAATATAACTACTGACTAGGACAGAACAGACGGAACTATTTTTGCTAACGACTGTTTTATTTATTAAATGACGATTGAAAAACTGAATATTTGGACATTCCAATACTAGGACTATTCCATTGTCCGTATGAAGTACGGAAATAAAAAAGGTAATACGAACTTTCGAGACAAGTACTATTTATGAATCGAATTTTCCTTAGAACTGTACTTTAGAATATTTAAAAATTTTTTATATCTTTTAATGTTTTAACAGCGTATTTATACTCCGAGCATTTAATGATATCAGTATTTGTAACTACCAAATTAAGTTTTTAAATAAATTATGCATACTTTTTATTGTAGTAAAAATTTTGTATTATTTTACAATAGAATGTTGTAACATCGTTAAATTCATGTATTTATATATTATTGATTAAGCAAAGCAATAAAGTATAATGTAATAGAATTTTATAAATTTACAAAATATAACGATTTGATCGAGCAGCACGCGGACATAGCTGGAAAGATCACATAAACATTTGGATAAAGTGCAGTGCTCGGGCAGATTTCGCTTTTATGTGCGCACTTGAAGTCGAAGTTGACATTGAGTTACCTATTTGCCTCGTCACATTAACTCGTCCTGAAAGATGTGATACTGCTGTGGATCGTTGGTGTATTGATCCGATGGACAGAGAAAAAATTCGACGAAATTAAGAATTGGTCCCCTGCTAAAGGGGTTCCAGTACCTTCCCTTCTTGTCTCTCAAGTAGGAATATCTCTTATAGTTAAACATTTCATTCGTTGTCAAATTCATACACGCGTGTAAAACCTGAAATCGAATGGTATTAAATCAGTATTAGTCATCTGTACGGTCGCAGAGAAAGAAAATAAAAGCTCGAATCTTTCTTACGGAAGTACAGGTGAGTATCCAGCCCAGTCCGCAGAAGACCAGCGCTTCGAGTAAACCCAGTACGTAGAGCAATTGTATACCCTCGATGGCTATGCAGTAACAAGCAAAGTACAAAGTGAACGAGCAGTTTATTGCGACGCACATGACGAAGAGAAAAAACCACATTCTGAAAAATGCCAGTATTCAATAAGTAAGAAAGTCGGGCGTTTCGTCGCCGTAGCTAACAAAGAGTTTAGTTACCGATTTCTGAGGCCCACGCAGTTATAGATGAAAGGACAATGGTGGTCAAAATATGAAACACAGCGATTGCAGATTCGGCAGTGCTTAGCTCTCAGGGGTCTAAAACACTTGCAGCTATGGCATAGTCTCGACAGTATAACGTTTCGCTTTTTCCATTTATCAAAATAAGGAATCTAGAAAAAATATTCTTTACATCAGTACAGATAGTAGTAGTAGTAGTAGTAGTAGTAGTAGTAGTAGTAGTAGTAATAATAATAATAATAGTAATAATGATTTGAAGAGAAAAATTCAAATTTATTGGAGCTTACTTGTTTAATAGCTCTATAGTAAGTATCGCTATTCTGTGGTATGTAACCAGGATCCTTTCGGTTGGCGACAATCCATGATATCCACATAACGATATTCCAGTATATAAAACAATAGTGACTTCCGCGCAGGAGATTCCACGTTATCGGAATACACTTTAACAGGTACATCGGGTAGCCCCATAATAATACCGAACTCATGAACAACAATAGTGGACCTTTGCTGTTTCCTGCTCCACCAAATAATAAGGCCCTGTAAAGTCAATGTAATAAAACGATATGACATTATTGCCATCTCCCTGATACTAACCAAAGCTCGTTTACAGGCGGTATCCATCTCGCTCTCCTTCTCATTTCAGTTTGGAGTATCCTGACAATTTCCGCATGCCTGTGACTCTTGGCCAACTGCAACGGAGTCTTTCCATTTTTGTCCTTCGGTTCGAGCTCGATCTTACTCTTCTCGCAAAGAATTCGGACGCAACTCACGTGTCCGGAAAGACAGGCCAAATGTAGTGGAGTGGAGCCGAAGTAATCGGGCTTTTGAAGATCAACGCCACTGTACATGAGCAATCGGATGAGATCCGAGTGGCCTTTGTAAGCGGCCCAGTGCAAAGCGGTATCGCCGTTGATGTCGGTCAGGTGACCCAAGGCTCCACTGCCCAAAAGAAAGGCTGCTGTCGCGAACCGACCGAACATACAGGCTGTCA
This sequence comes from Apocrypta bakeri, assembly GCA_018906985.1. Lineage (NCBI taxonomy): Eukaryota > Metazoa > Arthropoda > Insecta > Hymenoptera > Pteromalidae > Apocrypta > Apocrypta bakeri. The sequence goes on along the minus strand of JACCIA010000017.1, from coordinate 86,835 downwards.
TCAAAGGGGTCAGACCTTTGAAATCTGCGGCGTTTACCGCTACGCCTGACTGAAAATCCCGTACTATTTCGATTAAAATAATGAGAATAACGCGGAAACGCCGACTCTTTCTTTTTCTACTGGTTCGAGCCTACCTTGAGGAGTAGCTGGGCAATGGCACTGTGACCTTTGCGACAAGCCCAGTGTATAGGCCTGGGGCCTTGGGTACCGAGACAGGAAAGATCGACTGGACCGTTTCTCTCGATCAAGTACCGCATCACCTGCAAATTGAAGAATCGTTTAGTGAGATTCGTGATCCGCGAATAGCTTAACCGATAGGTACCTCGATGTTCCCGTCGAGAGCAGCCCAGTGAGCTGGTGTATAGCCCCATTCATCTCTGACGCTCAGTATTCCAGGGCCATTTTTCTCCACCAATTCCTCGATGGCCTCTATGTCCCTGATGGGGTAATATAATTGTATATTAATATGTATGTAATGAATGTGTATTCAGTTGATATGAATATAGACTTTCACATCAACTGAATCAGATCTAGTATATCTGGTATAGACCCGGCTCGCAGCAATTCGAAGATTCGTCTGGTCTCGTCGGTTGGCCCCTGTCCAGGAGTCGCTTCGTCCGTGTAGACGCTGTCGTCGGGTCCGTTTCTCGCTCGACTTCTCGAGCTCTTGGAATCCGGCTGGCCCTGGTGCTGGCTCGCACCGACACCGACCGACAGAGGACTGTTGGGCAGCAAGTGCCCGACCATGTCTGGGTCTGGACTCAGCTCCCATACTGACTTGGCGGAACCCGGACCCGTTACCGGACTCACCGGGTACACCTGCGTATATTGAAAAAAACCACACGCACTAGATCGCATTTTCTTTGTTTACTCAGCAATTATCTGCTTCGTCAAGAGTTTATTAGAAATTATTAATTTTCTTCAAATTCATCTACATGCGTATTATTTACTTTACAAAACGCTGGGGGCTCCGTGATTGCAGCTGTCAACTCGAATCAGCCTTCAGCCCCCTCACCAAATTTGATCTTCCCTTTTCAAGCACCTTTTCAATGTGTATAAATGACTATTCCAGCAACTTGTTTATTCGCCAAGAAAAGTATGTTGAGTCTAACTATACAGCAACGAATCACTAATCGCTAGGTTTGGAGGGTGGTTCGTGGTTGGGGTTGCTCTGGCCTCTGGGCTCGAGTTGCGCGTTTGAATCAATAAACCAATGCGCAGGTCTGCACTCTGCAGGTTGCGTGTTGCGTCGTTGTCGTTACTCGTTTTCTCGTTGGCCGTTGCTCGAAATCTCGAATGCTCGTCGCAAGCTCGTCGCATGGTTGCAGCGACTGCGTCGACCGCGAGGTTCACGACGTCCGCGACGTCCGCGACGTCCGCGCGATGTGTGCCACTGTCAGTTGACAGTCAGAAGTTCATAACTCAGAACCGTTAGAACGTGTTAGATCGTCTAACTTAGATGTCAGTTTCGATATTTTCGAGGCTTTATTTTCGGCTGAGCAATTTTTTATAGTAGGAGCTATTCTGCTATATTTTTTCTATCTTCATTGAACTTCATTTTCTTATTGTTTTATAAAGTTGCTTGTTGGTTACATACATCAGTTGTGGGGGTCCAGTTCCAGTAGGACACCATCTGTATCGACCGCGCGAGCAGGAGTTTGTCCCGCCCATGGCAGCGACTAGGCTTTATGATATTTGAATCTGTTTTAAAAGTCTCTCGACTATCGGCCTTACTCGTGCCTAGTTCACAAGCCTCTCTTATCGGAGATTTAAGAACCAAGTCTATTTTCTAGTCTAGCTGTCTCGCCTCTCCCCGCAGCCCCGGTTTCTGGTTTCACCTGCCCCGGAGCGAACCAGAGTCTTCGAGTTGCACGAGTCCAACCTGAGCAACCGCGTACCGATAACTTCTAAACGGTAACCAGCGGTTACCGACTGTCGTCTAGTCTGTAGCTTCGTTGTCTATAGAAGATAGTCTACATATCTTACTCTCGAAATATTGACACTCTAGTACTCTAATCCGTAGATGTCGTTACGTACATAACCTATGACTTGTTATTGTTTGATAATAGTATTTCCTTTCCTTAAGCTCAATCAATGCGTCAAGTGTCTTTTAAACTCTATCAAAAGCCTGTGTTTCAGAAGCTACTCAAAACATTGAAATTTCAACTGCTGCATAACTGTTCTACTTCAATTAACGTCAATCCAAATAAACAAAACATGATAAAATATCTTAATCAAACAGAAGCAATGAACGTTGACAAAGACTTGTTTGAAAAATACAAATTCAGCGTTGACCAATTGATGGAATTGGCTGGACAAAGTTGTGCGATTGCAATCGCAAAATGTTATCCCCTTTCGACTGACATTAATAATACTGTATTGGTATGTTGTGGACCAGGAAACAATGGTGGAGATGGCTTAGTCTGTGCTAGACATTTAAAGATCTTTGGATATTCACCTGTAATATATTATCCTAAGAGAACGAACAATACTTTGTATCAGAATCTACTCCATCAGTGCATTGAAAACGAGATGCCGATTTTAGATGCAGTTGCAGATATCAAAAATACAAACAATTATAAACTCATAGTGGATGCATTATTTGGCTTTAGTTTCAAGCCTCCTGTGAAAGATAATTTTGTGCCGATCATTGATATTCTGAAGAATGCGAGTTCACCCATCTGTAGTATTGATATTCCATCCGGATGGGATGTAGAAACTGGTGTACCAGTCGAAGGTGGTATCAAGCCAGAAATGTTAATTTCATTGACAGCGCCAAAACTGTGTGCCCGTAGCTTTACTGGAAAATATCATTATCTTGGTGGTAGATTTGTACCTAAAAAACTTGAAATTGCTTATGAACTCAATCTACCGCATTATTCTGGAACAGAGTTGGTTATACATTTGTAATTACATGCGATTTAAATAAATGTTTATATTTTTATGAATTATTTTATCAATGTGAATAAGTATTCAATAATATAAATAAGAACAAATCCAGAGTGTATCAATTTTTATTCATATTAATTAATTACTTAATTAATTTATTTATTTATATAATATTGTATTATTGTAGTTGATATGAATTTAGTGCCGCTTGACCTTATGCTCGGAAAATATATCATCGCTACCTTTTCAAATGTCCTCGTATTATCGCTTGAAATTCGTCTTTTTGTCATGAGTTTACTCACGATCGACTTGAATTTATTCTCATTAGCAATTATATTTTCATTAGCAAGTATTATCAAATCTTAAACTGAAGTGTATGGTGAGTTTGGAAGAAATTTGGTCATCAAAGAATAATATACAACAGAGCTTTTATTATCATTATCATGATTTTATTATAATTATGATACTTTAATTGAATTATACACTAAAAATTAAGGTAATCCATGCGAATCTGAAGTAAAAAGTATGTATCACTGAATTCACATAATATCCTACGTCAGAAAACTGTATTATCCTTTCGTTGCTTTTTATACCGAACTTAAATTAACACACAATAAAAAAACCTTATATACCAAGTACAAGAGAAAATGATATAAACATTGGAAATGCATAGTTGTAATGGTTTAAATTTGTTTTCTAGAGAACGACGATCAATAACCCAATGACATAATAATAATGATTATAATAATAATAATAATAATAATAATAATAATAATAATAATAATAATAATAATAATAAGAACAAGAAGAAGAACAAGAAGAACAAGAAGAAGAAGAAGAAGGCGAAGAATAAGAAAATGAATAAGAATAAGAATAATAACGGCGTATATTATCGAGTGCATATTTATCGGTAGTGTCGAAACTCCAAAAGCGCGCGCGCGCAAAACCTGCGCAAGCTCTTACTGCAGAAAAAAAGGCACGAACTGGCGGAAAAGTCGGCCTAACTGTATAATATTTCATTTATTTATGGATGGAACTTTGTCACAATACAATATTTTTTAATCTTTTTCTTATTATCCACTTACTTTAATTTATTTATTTTCATCTTTTATATTATCTTTATTATAATATATCGCCCCGCTAATCGTCATTTTCACTGTATAACAAACACGACACATCGGTCGTATAAGCGCTTCGAGAAAAAAGGACGGACACATCGGATTATTCTTTATTTATTTAACTCTCCCTCTCTCTCTCTCTCTCTCTCTCTCTTTCTCTCTCTTTCTCTCTTTCTCTGTCTCTCTCTATCACTATCTCTATCTCTATCTCTATCTCTTCGTCTTTCTATCTTTTAAAGGGGTAGGAGTAATCCCTGTGATGTTATCTTAAATTTTAAATAAAAAAATAAACTATACCAATATTCACTTCATTTCTTTGTATACGTTCATCCTCCTCCTTACTCTTTAATTAGGTGCGGCAAGTCACTTGCATTTAACACGTGCGCTAAAGAAATTTCGTGTTCTTTCTTCTCTAATATATACTCAATTATAGCGAACAGTTCGTCCTTTTTTCTCATATACATTATTATCCTTTACATCGGTTTATTCTCGCATCGTCCTTGAGTACGTATTGCATTACAATTCACTTTTGCGTGAGTTTTATTTTTTGTCATGTTTGTAATATATATATATGTCGATTCAGTATCATTAATCGTCTTAAAATCAAATGCAATTATATATATATAATATATATATATATATTTTTTTTTTTCATTTATATATATTTATAATATACCAATTTCGTAAATTTATACTTTATGTGTCTACAGGTATACTATGTTTGTGGTTTTATATATATATATATATATATATATATACGCTCTATGATCTATGAAGAAACGGCAATTTATTGTCTGCGGTATCGAAATCGTATATACAGATTCTTCATTTATTTTGTTTTTTGCTTTAAAGTTACGGTACTTACTTAGTCATTTATAGTCATACATATGGAAAGCTCAATGGCATTACCAGTAGTTTTCGATCTTAAACGCTCGATTGAATTTTCCGTCAGAAACTTTCGACACTCGAACGGCATTCGGTTTGAAAAAATTCGTTCAATTTCTTTCTCTTATTTGTCATTATACTTTATATAAATCTCGCGTATAAAAATATTGAATGTGTTTTACGAAGGAAATAATTTCTGCAACTTTCATCAACAGCGAGTATTTTTAAATCGCTAGAATATAATTTATCTTGAAATATGGTGGAATATAATGAATAAGTTTTCATTAATATATGGACACTCCGTACAGTAATAGCTGCTATAACTATGCTCTCGCTTAAAGTATATACGAAACTGTTTGATACAGAGTCTATGGAGACATAATGGAAAAAAGTTTTCGAGGAAAACGAGAATGAGAATGTAGAACGAGGTACTCCTCGGCGCATTCCGAACATTTTCTTGAAACTATACAATGCATTATTATCAGTAGGTTCGCTTAAAATGGTACGTGATCGATCGTGAATATTTCTCGTGAATATTTCTCGTGAATATTTCTCGTGAATATTTCTCGTGAATATTTCTCGCGAATGAAAAAATTTGCATCAATCCGTTCGATTATACAAAGTTGAACTACGTATCCGTATTGTCCCTCGACTCTTTAGTCTGTGCTTTTTCTCAGACCAGCTCTCACGCTCGTTATTGTCGAGAATCACTTGTTTTGTAAACGTGTAAAAAATATCTATAAATGCATTTGTTTTTTGTTTGTTTTAGTTAAAAAATGGACTTTATCGTTATTATTAGTTCGCGACACATTGAAGAACCCAGTGAATAGACAATCGAATGCCGCGTCGTAGTGTCGAGGTTTCCATATAATCAACAATGAAATGCAAAATTTCTCCTCGTAATTATTTAAACAAAGTTTTTCTTTTCCTTTCACATCCCCACATCCGTCATTCCCTAATTCAAATTGTGACACATTTTTGGCAGCTAGCCAAGCTCGGTCGTTCACGGAAGGCATCGTATGGCGCTTTATTTAAATCGTTGCATCAACAATCGTCTAACAATATTCCGTTTTATTTTCCGTTTTATTTTCCGTTTTATTTTCCGTTTTATTTCCGCTTTATTTACTTTTTTTCATCGTCAGACTTTATCTGGGACTGTAAACTGGTATACTTCACGCAGGTGTGTGTTGGTCTATGTATACGTGTATGTAATTATGTATATTAAGTATGCATTAGTGTTTATTATAGAGATAGTTCATAGTTGTCGTTCTAGCTTTAGGATAGAGAGAAGGGCCGGAAGGGGCTTTTTGAGCGAAGCGTTCAAGGACTTTGGAATAGAAAGCGTAAGTTTCAAGCGATATTATACAGAGTAGGTATATTTTCAAAGTTCTCTTCAAAGAGTTCGTCAATTTGTTTAATACTTTTTCTTACACTTTACAAGTGGAACGAGTTTGAGGGAGTTCGGTATAGGGACAAGGCTCAGTCAAGGTAGTGAGTATCGAACTACCAGATGAGTTTTGACGAAAGGAAAATAGAAAAAACGTGAAAAACGGCTTAAAACGTAGGCTCGATTTTGTCTCTCTTTCATTTCGCATTTAAGGACTAAGTTATTGAAATGGCGGTGTCCTAGTAGGAAAATTCTCGCGAAAGCTTAAGTTCGCGAAATTGCAACGGCGAAATTGCAACGGCGAAAGCGTCTTTACTGTTTTATTTATTTCGTTTGTTTACACTGTGTAATTCGTCGAGCGCGGCCTATAGTATATTGTATAGCATTTTGTAGCATTTTGTAGCATAATATATCTATATACGTGTCGAGCGATTTAATCGAATAAATTTTCCACCCCCCTTCGACGAGAAGGAAGAAGATGGAAAAATCCCGAGCGGAGAGATTTTCAGCGGAAAGGGTGATTTTTCGGGGAGGAGGTTTCCCGTTGATGCGCGTGGCAAACGTTCGCGGTTGCCGGGTTGCCCACGCGTACGCGTCTCTATGCCCATACCGGTCTGCACGCGCACACGCGCGCCCAGGTATAGCTATATAGGTATAGCCATATAGGTATAGCCATATAGGTATAGCCATATAGGTATAGCCATATAGGTATAGCTAGAGCTATAGCTGGAACTATGGGAAGTTATAAATATATATACCTACATTGTATACCCGGCGGGGCCGACCAGATGGCCAAAAGCGGGACCGAGAAAGAGAGGTACGCATCTATCCACGCATACACAGTTATTGGAAAGTATACGGGGAGAGATTTCAAGAGATTCTATGTATAGGTGGATAAAAAACGCTCGCCCGGAGGTATCGTCCATTTTTTTAGCTCTCTCCTAACAGATGTCGTAATTTCGACGTTTTGTCATTTTGCTTTTGCTTTTGCTTTTGCTTTTGTCTTGAATTTTTCTTTCGTCGTTACGTTTAAATACAAGAGCTGTATTATCGGTGGTGCCCCACTGGGAGACACACAAAATGCTATCGCACAAAATGTTCTTTGCGTCAAGCTCAACGCTCAAAATAAAGTGGAAAGGTCAACAAAATCGGATGTTAATGTTATTTTTAATGAAAAAAAAGAAAGTACAAATAATATCCAACTGCGTGCATGCATAACAATATAATATATAATATATAGTGTAAGTGTAATCGTGTGTGTCTGTGTCCTCCTTTGATCGTAATTTTGTGATCGAATGTTTTTTTATCTCGTCGTTACAGAATCGTTAATGATCTGTAAGCAAGCTGAGAGGAGGGAGTGAGTGCGCTGAGTGAACGATTTATCTGTTTTCTGATATACGCGTATATCGTTGTTTCAAGAGGTGGGGTAGTGCGGGACTGAGTAAGTATACAATAGTGAATCGCTCGATTAGCTCGATCCTTTAGTCGTCCCTCACCATTCTATATCGTAAATATTACGCTATAATTATATAAAAATATATTTCTTAAGTGTTAACACTAATATAAATGAGTATTATAAGCATCGCCATACTCCTTCTACGCCGTAATCATCCCATTATTTAGCTTTTCTCAATTACTTCGCGTTCTTCCTCCTTTATTTCTTTAGATAATATATTTCTTTATATTATATATGAGCTGTGTGGACACGATGCCTGTCGCGGATAACCGAAGCTTCTACGTAAGGAAGTACACAGATTCGTTTTGTTTCGCCGTTATTTTATTGTTCCTTATTTATTAGCAGGAATGAACTGAACAATTGCTTAACGAGAGACGGTTACTTTATATCGTATAAATTTGTCTTTCCTGCTACAGCTTACGTAGTTCAAGTATTTTCTTTAAAGTTACTTAAAGAAGTGATATATCGTTTCAATCGAGGAATAATCGTACTATTCAGTGTATACATATAGTACTTTCATACTATATATTTTAATATATTATTGTCATTTTTTATACAAGTAAATTAGCTTTGAATCAGCGAAATATCACCTTACCCAATCGAATAAATTCTTCTTGCTATGAGGATACATACGACGAAAATATTTTATTTACATTTTATGTTTCGTATAAAGTTCTCGTTTATAAAAATATTTCGCAATCGATGTAATCGATGAAAGAACCGTTGGAGAAGCAATTGCCCTGTGTTCATTCCTGCTTTTCGTATATTCCAACGATTAGTTTCTATCGGTTTTTCTTAGGTAAATGCCTCGCTCTATTGTTATTCATCAATATCATCATTCTTACACGCTTATTTTATCTTTTGGCATCCACGTCTGGATTATAATGCGCTTCTTTGCTTATATATATATATATATATATATATATATATATATATTTATTTATTTATTTATTTATAATGTATACGTTACTCGTAATATTAATAACAATATCACTTATCACTCGTGGTACGTGTAAATAAAAAGACGAATAAACTCTTACAAAATACATTCTCGAGTATTAATTATCCTCAATTGTAAATTCTTTCCACCTTATTTTTTGGCTCGTGTAAAGATGTGTCGAAAAAAAAGAAAATCATATAAACCATCGCCGAATCATTAGGTTTCACACCGTGTATTTGGAAGCAATGCATATACATCATACCTAGCGATGCTTTGAAAAATTGGGCCTCGTAGATCGCCGTGAAGAAATTGGCTTTGCGAGTCGTCGAAGGAAACACAATTCACTGGGCTTCCTTTTACATACAACCGGATTACATCCTTCCAACACATATACATAGAACTATAAGCCTTCCCTTCGATCAGCAGTTAAATAAAATATCATGTCAGTCGGCGGTTCGCACTATTTTACTTCTTTTTATTGTCTCGCGACGTCCGCAATTCGAAAAACATAGATAAAGGTACAAAAATAAAATCAAACGGGACGCCTAGAAAAAGTGCAAAGTAGAAGGCGACGAGAATGTTTGTCCATTGTTTTGTCATTATTTTTCATTTACGCGTGATCACGTCACTGCGAAAACAAACGGAATGTGCATCGAAATCGGTCGTTTTTAACACTTTATAGTATATTAAACGTAGAAAAAAGGAAAGAGCGATGAAAAAAAGCGACAAAATGAACGAGTAGGGCCGATGATTTATATGGCTACGCATTGGATGAAAAAAAAGAATAAAAAAGAATAAGTACACACGACGATTCATCTGTAAAAGCATTATGTATCAAAATCAAATGCATTTTCATCGCCAAGGCGTGACGATAATCAATTCTTCCTCTAGTCCGGGATTAATTTTTCTTTGGCAAGTAGTAGATCCCCGGCATATTTGGAAGCGTCAGGCCTCGACTTTGCTACTCGCTAGTGAGCTCTTTCACCGATCCGCAAGGCCCTGTAAACTCCGATTCTTACCGGTAAATCGGTTTACTTTAACGTTTTATTATTAATTATAGTCATCTTTGGCGCACCCCTCGAATTCAGTTGAGCGCTGTTTGTTTATACCACTTTGCTGATTGCTATGTACAATATGGCACTGCTGCAGATTTACTCTTATTGTCTCTCTGGGTTACGTTAAATGAAAATTACTAAAATAGACAATGCATTTCATGAAATTCTAACATTAAACGTATCTAATGAATAATTATTCATTGTAATTACTACCCACAATGAATACAATGAACTGTGTTCATTGTAACAATCTCATATTTCTAATAAACACATTGCATTGCATTAGGTTTTAGTCGGCATTCGACATTAGACATTCGACATTCGACATTCGACATTCGACATTCGACATTCGACATTCGATGGAAATGCATGCAAGCTATATTTCTCATAAATATATCTCTATGTAGTTACGAAAGTAAACTCGTGCATTCAACAAAGTGATTTTAACGCTTCGTAAAGTGATCGAGTGGGTTTGATTCGCAAAACCGTCCCCCCATACTAGGCTCATCTCGAATTGGAGCTTGTCTCGAGCGTTCTCTCGTCTTGATTCTAATGGAATGAGCACGCGTCGAGCAGTTTCTCTTATATAAGGCCCCCTTTGCAGGAGAAAAAATAGTGACTTGAAAGACTGGCCCGAGCCAAAGTCTCGTCCGATTCTTATTGCCACGATGTATTGACGCTCAAGAGAAACGCCATTGCATATAAAACTTCAACGATTAGACATCAAATAGAAACGAAAAATGTACATCTTAAATGTACATAAAAAACTTGAAAAAATATAGAATAAAAGAAACAGAAGTTTCGTATAATAATAAAAAAGATCGCAAGAGATTCTGGGCAAAAAATTCGAGATATTCCACTTAGCTTACGCTCATCAACGCTTATAATATAAATAGTCCATTATACTATAGACATTCGCGCATTACAATCTTATATACACAATGCGTACATACTAATCTCTCTAAATTGTTTTTTACCTCCTGAAACCGCGAAAGTACGGCCACGCCCCACCCCTTAAACCCTTATATAGAGCGAACGTATTTTTTTCTTCTAACAAATTTGTACATTAATTAGTTTCCTTATTATTGTCATGGTATATATATATAATATCTTGTTAATAAAAATAATAAAATATTATGTATGCTATATCGTATGTATATAATAGATTATTGCATTATGCTTTTTTGGTACCGTTACGCCTTTTGGTTATTTTAATCAACACTTTACTTTACTCTTCTCTTCTCTCCTCTTCTCTTCTCTCCTCTTCTCTTCTCTTCTCTTGACTCGTTTCGTTTTCTTAACCATTCGACCTATTTCTCGGCAATATATCTCATATTCAAATCGAAACGTAATCTTTTGCGGTAAAGTGGCGCTTTGAGCGTATTACCTTTGCGGCATTATCTTCAACAACGTCACTTCTCTACTGTCCTCGTTGAGCTTTTACAAATCTACATAACGTGCATATACAATATAATAATCGTTCTTTCGCAGTTTTTCTTTGTTTCCTTGATGGAGTCCCTGTCCTGGGAGTGATGTCGCATATCTTCATTACTCAGTGACTCCAGTGCGTTAGCTCGCTTCGATGAGTCGAACGCGTCGGCCATTTTCGGTCTATTCTCTGTAAGGCTTGCAGTAGGAGTAACGATGGTTCATGTGCTGGCTGTAAGAGCCAGAGTGGGAGAAGCGCTTGAGGCACTTGGAGCACTGGAAGGGCTTCTCGCCGCTGTGCAGTCGTTTGTGTTCCGTCAGGTGATGCTTGTGCTTAAATGCTTTCGGGCACTCCTGACATTTATACGGCCTTTGTCCTGCAAAACGTGTATAAATATAAGAAAAAATACTGACCTCGCTAGGAGCTTGCTTCGAATGAATCTTCGATTAAAAACTTACCGGAATGTTCATATTTATGTCTTGCAAGAGAGCTATGCTTGGAGAAAGTCTTATCGCACTGGTTGCATAAGTACAATCCCTCTTGCTCGGTTTCCATTTGCGGTGCAGGTTCTGCATTTACCCTCCTCTCAGCGTCATTCTTAGTTTGCATGATCGGAGATTGAGCCTGAAGAATGGAAGACCAGCAGGGTAAGACAAGGTAAGCAACAAGGTAAGACTCGAAGATAAATGAGAGAGAGAGAGAGAGAGAGAGAGAGAGAGAGAGAGAGAGGAGCTCGAAGTTATGCGTTGCAACATTAGTTGACGGGTTCGTCATAATACCTTTATGATGACCTCGACGGGCATACTGGTGGGTGGTTGTTTGACCTCGGCAGAGTCCGTGGTTTCCTCGTCGATAACGAGAGGCGATTCGTCCGCGTCCTCGGGCTCAATGTTGTTGTTGACCAATATCTTCGGAACGAGCGCATCTTCCTTCGGACCGCAGGGTGAGGCAGTGTGTCTGCTCGAGGTGTCGCTACTGTCCTTTGCCGTCGATATAGTCCTCAGAACGTCTTTCTTAGAGAGGTCGAGTGGCTGATCATTGAACACGTGGTTATTCAAACTTGAGAGGGGTACCAGTGCCGGTATTTTGGCTTCGCGTCGATCTCTCGCGCGGGAATTTTGGAACCATACCTGCAAGATGCACAATTCACATTCCAAATTACAGCTTCATTACGTATTTTCCAGAAGCGATACAAGTATTTTTTAATGAAACACTCGAGACTAACCTGCACGACGCGCGTAGGAAAGTTAATGTAATTAGCAATGATCGTAATCTCTTCTTTCTTTGGTCTCGGGTTGATCGCGTAGTAGCTTCTCAGTACGGCGAGTTGCTCATCGTCGATCAGCGATCTCGCCCTTACTCTGCGTGCTACACCGTTGCCTTGACTGTCCTGATGATGCTGCTGTATCAGATGCTCCTCGTCGTCCTCGCTGTCGGCCTCGGAGGTATGCGTGGACAAGCCATTTTCTGCCTTACGTTTCACGGACATGCGCTGCGGTACAATCGGAACAGCCGCCGGAACGGGTTTATGATGTACTTCCTCGAGTTTTGCGGCGAGACCCTCGCTTTGCGAGTCGCATTGTTCCGTCGCTGACCAGTCATCTTGGTAATGCGGCACTTCGGTCGACATCTCGCTGTCCTGATCCGGATAGTCCTCGTCTATGTCGCGCTTGATAACCATGGCGATGGACGAAGCGATTTTTTTCACATTTGCTTCGAGCAATTGCTTGGTCACAGAGGTGTTGACGGTCTCCAATAATCGCCTAACAGCGTCGAGACCTTGCGATTCTTCCGGATGCGGCAGATGCTGGAGAGTCGGTGGCGGAGGTATGGGTGACACTTTGCCGCCTTCGGTTTCCTCGTAACTCGTCCCTTCGGAGTCGGGAGCCGTCGTCGTGGGACTGAGGGCTGTTTCGCTCTGCTGGCTCAGTGCGTCGTAATGCTCGCTGCCCGACTCATCGATTCGGTGATGACTGCTCCGATGATGACTAATGTGATGGTGCTGGTGCTGTGACCGATGATGGTACTGCTGCTGCTGTTGCTGCTGCTGTTGCTGCTGCTGTTGCTGTTCTTGTTGCTTGGCGTGCAGCTGACTGAGTATTTTCCCTAAAGACGACTGAAGGAAATAGTTACCCAAGCCGACCATGTGAGGCAGCAGAGTTGGCATGTCGTAGAGACTCGCTGTATCTCGCTGAATGTCCCGATAATCCGACGGTGACAGTTTCGGCAATATAGGCATGAAGGTGTTATTGTTCGCTGCTATCAGCTCGGCTTCGCGTCTCACCTGCAGCGATGGTTGCTGTTGCTGTTGCTGACGTTGCTGTTGCTGTTGCTGTTGCTGTTGCTGTTGCTGCTGTTGCTGCTGCTGTTGCTGCTGTTGCTGTTGCTGATGGTGTTGAGGTTGAGATTTTTTGCCAATAGAAGCGCGATCGGCGTTTACCGTCGCGCTTATAGAACTCTGCCTCGATTTCTTCAGATTAACCACGAGGCACTTCTTCGACGTCATGTGGGACGAGTAGGAACCCGAGTGGGAGAAACGCTTGCTGCAGTTGTTGCATTGGAAGGGCTTCTCCCCGCTGTGTATTCTCAAGTGCTCCTGTAATTGAACGCATTCTTTAGTGTCGCAATGGACCTGTTAACGTTCTCTCTCTCTCTCTCTCTCTCTCTCTCTCTCTCTCTCTCTCTCTCTCTCTAGTCGTGCGCGCTGCTTTCTTTTACTTTCTTTTCAATTAGTGCCCAGTGCAGCAAAGTCTGTACGTATAGCGAGGTACCGGGAAACCTTAATTGACGATGTGTGCACGCGGGAGACAGACGAGCTTTAATGGAAAAACGAATTCGACAAACTTACTTCGAATGAAAAACTACGCGAGTAACTGTTCGAAATTGCTAGAAATAATGTTGTTACAAACGAGATGACCTACTTTAATGAAAGTTCATAAGAATCATTCTCCTTGCAGGCGTAATCCTCGAATAGCAGAGAAGAACGGAAGAAAAAATTCCGCGCAGTAAATTGCTATTCCCAGCTCCATTATGCAAATAGGATGCAAAGTGGAGCATCTGGTATTACTATATATATACTATAAGAGCGCGTGAAAGAGAGATAGAAAAAAGCGAGTTACGAGCTCTCTCTTTACGTACCTTGAGATGATGTTTGAATTTGAAGGCCTTCTCACAGTGAGGACACTTGAATTTGCGAAGCACCGCGCTCTCGTCGTGGCTGATCATGTGTCTTTGTAGTCTGTACACGTTGGCGAAAGTTTTGCTGCATACTTTGCACGACTGCGAAACGAGAAAGGAAATAACTTAGTCGATGCATTTTGAACGACCGCGAACTTGTGATTAAAGTCTGCGGAGACGCTTCGACTTTTTTAATTACGCGTAAATGAAAAGCTGGAACACGAGCTGGAATACGAGCTGGAATACGAGCTGGAATACGAAATAGCAGGGTATGAAGGAAAGAAAGAAATGTCGCAAGTTCGTAATAATCGTAATACGCAGTGTATGCAGGTATGGCTATTGAGAGCAGGTGATGGCTCTATAGGTTTCTGAAGAAATGTCCGCGAGCGAGCGAGCGCCTCTTCGCCAACGAGACATTCGAGGGGCACACAAAGGATCGTTGAGTTATCCCACTCTCCATAGATCTGGAGGTAAGGGAAGGCAGGAGGCGGGAGACAGGAGGCAGGATGCAAGAGGCACGAGGCAGGGCCAAGAAAGTAGGCGTGTTCCCCTGAACTGAGGGGCTCTATAACTCACAACTTGAGAGAACTGGGCCTGAAGGTCGTGCTTGTCGATGGCGTAAGCAGCGCCGAGGGGTTTGTGCTGATCCTCAAGATGGAGCTGAAGTATGCGTGAATTGCGGCAGACGATACCGCAATGGGGACAGCGTTCGCTCTTGTTTCCAACTCCGATTATTTCGTTGCTCGTCGCGCTACTGCTATTTTCCTCGGAGCCGCCTTCGACCGCCTGATGGTTATGAGGATGCTTCGAACCATTGGACATGAGAGCTCCGTCGGCGCGGCTGCCCACCTCGGCATCGGCACCGGCTTCGTCCTCGCTGCAGCCTGAGAATCAGAACGTTTCTTTTCGAAATCGATAATCCTACTAAATTATCACCAAAAAAAGTCTTTATATATTTTATCTCTCTAGCGCATACACCCTCGTAGCGTAAAAAAGGTTAGCCATAAATTAGAAAATCACTAAAGCGTCGTTTACATCGCATCTTCGTCTCCCTTCAAAAGGTATACCTTATATACAAGGGCGCACCCGCCGCCCTTACGCACAATGCCATAAGCGCGTGCGCATCAGATGGTCCCCAGCGAATTTCCATTGGGGGTAGTCAGGACTTTCGCTCGTCTAACCCGCTGATCCGGTGAGTGAGTGAGGGAGAGAGAGAGAGAGAGAGAGAGAGAGAAAACGTCGAAAAGGGGAGGAAGGCACGAGGACGCGCGTGTCTTCTCTTGTTGGACCTCTATTGTTACCGTCGCCGCGTGTGTGTCGACACACGCGTCGGCTACTGCTTTGTATTCGGATTTTTTGGGGGTCGGCTGTGTCCTTAATCGAGTGGAAGAAGCGAAACGTTTCCGACTAGTTTTTCGTGTTTTTACGGATGGCGATTGACGATTGACGAATGACGAATGACGCGAATGACGATTGACGATTGAAAAGAATATTCCCGATGGAGCGCACAGGTATTCGAATAGCCGCGCTATCTTTCTTCGACCGAATCGATGCAAATGCTCTGCAGCGCGTTTGCTCTGTTACGTTTCTCCGAAGATTACGAAAGATCTCACCTCCAGCTTTCTCTTGACGCGTTTAATCTCCCTGACGCGCGCGCCCGCGCGCCCGCGCGCACAAGCCTGTATATGCGAGGTAAAAGATTCCCCCCCCCCCCCACCCCAATGCCATCAACCCCCCGGTCCATTGTCGAAATATAGCATAGATAGAGACCGTTTGGCGTGCACCCCGCACCGTACCCAGGGATTTAAAGGCTCATCTGCCTAGGGACAGATATAGGTATATGCGTTTATAACACACGTACCGGTGATTACAGTGCATAGGTCAGTAGGTGTCTCTCGTCAATGCGCATAACACGTCGATTTTCGGAGCTGTTATTGTTCGTCTAGTATTGTTCGGCTAGTATTGTTCGGCTAGTATTTGTACCAGCAGGGTTAATGCAGATAGAGAGAGCCCAGAAGATCTCATTATTGTCGCACGTTTCTTTTCATGTCGATCCTCGATTTTCTACACTTCGACGCGCTCGTTCTGTGCAGAGCGACGTCTACTCGGAGCGCACGTGTACGCGCAATGTACCTGGGAGATTGGCTTGTTCTCGGCGGATCTCGGGGATTATAACGCGAAAGAGTTACTTCCATTCCAGAGATGAGATTTGAACGTTGACAATGAAGACACTGTTTGCTCATCACTTATTGTGTTGGAAAGAATTGAAGCGCAGATATCGGATTCCGCGTGATCTTGCAGCGAAGGGAAAATTTCGATTTAAAAAAAAAGAACGTATCTCGTAAAATTCTCATCTGTGAGTACGTTAATCATCGTAAGCCATTGGAGATAACACAGTAATTAACTCGAAGCGCGCTCTTAGACTAAATAGTGCAGTATATATAATGAAGCTCGATGTACAATAGATCGCTAAGCGTACACAATATTCTGCTGATCGCTAAAAACAAGATTCCTTGGACTAACGATGTTTTTCACCTCATTATCTCTGAATTTTTCTTAGCTCGTATGCATCACGCGTCGGCTCTCTGCAACAACGACCGCAGCGCGACAGCGACGAAGTCGCATACACGTCCGAGCCGGAAGAACGCTGTGTTTTTTCATGATCGAGAAAAGTACGAGCATCAGTGATTCTGTGCCAAGAAGCATTTTCGCGCGTGACGAGCGTGAGCGAGGAGAGCAGGAGGGAGGGAGAGGGAGAGGGAGAGCGAGAGAACGAGCGCTCGATAAGAGAGTCGCCTGCGAAACGGGTCAAAGCCGCGACCTTTTCTGCGAGAGAGAGCTTCTATGTATCTCTCCCTAACACTCGCATACGAATATCTATGCATTTATGTGTGTGTGTGTGTGTGTGTGTGTGTGTGTGTGGGTGTGCGCGCGCGCCGGCCCGCGCACCTAACGAGGTTAGCGCTTTTTCCTCGCGCGACTCCGGCTTTTGCGAACAAGTCAAGATATGCGCGCGAACCCAAAAGAATATAAGTTGCTTTTCGTTGTACGGAGAGGGAGTTTTGAGAAAGCGCTATTTTCGGCGTGACAAGAAAAGTTAGCTTTGTTGTGACGTATCCGTGCGTCTATGTGTGTGTTGCGGGCGCTGCAGTGGCTCGGGAGAAAAAAGAGAGGTCATAAATCAGGGAAAATCGCAAGGTCACCGAGAGAGACAAGAATACCGAGACAACCGATCTTTGTTGTTTTCTCTAGTCTTTTCGAATGTGCTTACTTAGAAAGGATGACCTGGAAATCGTTGTAAACGCGTACATCTATCTCTAATTATGTACGAGATACCAGATGCGTCAGCGTTTTCATATCAATGTGCACGAGTATTATCGTTACACGTGCCTCCTATATTTTTTTTTATCCGCAATCGCTTGTATACGTACTTCACGAATTCGTAGCGTAATCAAGCTCGAACGGCTCGCACACTTTTATCGACTGCGAGAGAAGCGCCAAGTCACGCGAAAATAGTGTCACGCACACTCTACACTATACGATATATCTATTATGTATATTATATCTAATATAATTTCAGTTCACTTATTAGACCGGCAATTTCGACATCGCGCTTATATTCCGCAACGCAGTTCGTTTGCGCAATCGATCGTCTTCGTGCAAATATATATACAAATATACATGCGTACCAGTATCAGCCTCAACACGTGCTACGGCGGATCGCGCTTACATCCGTTCTCCGCGCGACTTTCGCTCGAGATCCGTGTGACGCGGAAGAAGAAAAGAACTGAAACGCAAACAGATGTACGCGATATTTCGCGGAAAAAAGAGGGAGCGCTTCGAGGACAGAGTGGCGAGAGCTTTGTACTTCAAGTGAGAAAGGTGGAGGGGGCGACAGTAAAACGGATCGCTAGGTTCATACGAGAGAACAATTGAGGGATGAGGAAGTTGCATGCAGATCGATAGGAAATATTGCAACAGTATATGTAAACAGTTTCCTGATAACGCGATTCGCTCGTGTAACGGCCGTTTTTAATGCGCTTACGGACGCATTGCCATTCACATGCTGTTTACTTCATTCGAGATTGTCACTATTTACGCCTTCGAAACGCTTGTTTTGACGCGTGCTAGACATGCAGTAATGGAACTGATTGATGATATGCACTACAGGCATATCAGCTGCATTACCGGGTCAAGTACGCACCTTCAAATCTATAGCTATGAGTGAAGATCCTAAGAGTCCGGGCTAGAAACAGAAGGAAGAAAAAAGGAAAAGAGAAGGAACTACTACGCTTCATCATCGGTTCGATCAAGAAACTTGGAGAGACAAAATCTACGCGAACACAGCCTTTATTTTCCCTACCTTCCGTTATTTCAATGATCGCCCGCGTTTATTAGCAATGGTAATGGCAGACCGCAGCGCTCTATGGAATTTTATTGCGCTGCGACCTCGTGGGATTTCATTACTCTATGAATTGTTAGTAAGGCGGTAAGGCGGTGAGGCGGTAAGGCGGTAAGGCGAAAACGAGCCGAGCTCGTCTTCGCGGAACGAACGAAAGAAAAGATTGAAAAGATTGAACAGGGAGAAAGATAGACGAGGTGATGTGGCGGCAGTGGGGACGCGCAGCATCCCCCGTGCGGCTGCGCGCGGATGCTCGCGGGTTTTGTCGATAAGTGACCAGCGGCCAGGAGCTTGCGCGCCGGCGGTTGCTTGGGCGAGGCTGCTGCGAGGAGCGGCGCCGACGATCCTTCCGTGACACGCGCACTTTTATACTTTTCTTATCGTGTAATAAGCGAGCTGGAATACCCAAACAAAAGTCCAAGCTCGATTCAGATTGTCCTCTGTGAATAAAACATCCTCCCACAACTGGGACATCTATCTCCCAGACTACAGAGCGAACAAGACATTTTCCGGTTCTACGAGTTATCTCTCCCCGGAGATCGTTCTCTATATGGTACAGAGAGTAAGCACCGCGGAGAAATCTACCCATCCGTCCATCCGTCCATCTCCCCTCCGCGTCGTCTTACGAAATCCTGACTGCGCACACGTGTAGTGCAATGATGCCTCGTCTAGCCGCCATATCAGAACCGGCACACTATCTTTCCCTCTTTCTTTCTCTCTTTCTTTCTCTCTTTCTTTCTCTCTTTCTTTCTCTCTTTCTTTCTCCCTTCCTTTCTCTCTTTATTAAAAGAGCAGAGATCGCGATGACGTCAGCCGCGAAGAATGTACGAGTATGCGTGCAGAAAGACGCAGAGAATTGTGGATAATCGGTATAATTGCGCGGCGTGGATCTGGAGCGACGAGAGCTCCGTGTGCGTACGTCGCGGCTCGTTTCCATCGCGACGGCGAAAAGCCGAGAAGATTCTTTTTAATTCGCGAGATCATTTTTTCGTTCTCTCTAATATACGCGACGATGAGCGAATGGAGTTGCGTAAACTAGCGTAGAACTCGCAGCTCTCGCCGATGCCTCATTCGCGCAATTAAGAGATGCTCGTTCGTTAGAATTGAGAACTCGCGAGATGACATCCATCCACTGTCTGCACCTGCACCTGTTATTTCTTTTCTTCTCCTATTGAATATATTACTGAGGACGAGAGAGGTCTGCGAATCGCGAGCCAAAGCTAGTGCACTAATATGTGCCGGCATTAAATCGATCGCCGCGCGTGATTCCGAAGGGTTGAAGCGTAAAAAGGTTATCGTTGAAAGAGCCGGAGCGAGCTGCTACTTGTGCAGCTTCTTGTACGGCTACTTGTACAGCTACTTGTACAGCGCTTGCAACCGAGCGTTGACGTCGAACGACGAGCTGAAAAGAGACAATAAATCTCTCTCTCTCTCTCTCTCTCTCTCTCTCTCTCTCTCTCTCTCTCGGTCCAACGAGAGGTCGTTGCGCTCACTACTGCGCGAGCGACTACTGACATGTCCGAACATTATCCACTCTCGAGCGGGACGGCTGCACCGATGCGTCGTCAGTCTACATAGACTGTATAAAGCGGGGGAGCAAACTCTAGCCATGAATTTCCACAAGGTCTACACCGGTATCAACCGGATAGTCACTCGGATCATCCGCATCTAGTCCCTTTATTAACTTGGTTCAAATGCTCGATATGAGGGATTTACGCGTCGATGAGAAAGAAAGAGAAATACTCGAAAGCCCTTTGAGTAGTATATCTGAAAGAAAAGACTTAAAGAATAACCGCGCGATGGAAAGAGCGTCTTTCCCGAGGCGGCACTTTACTACCCCTTTATTGCTCGTTTCAAAATAGTCGGCCCTGCGCGGCGTAGTAGGCAGCGTAGGAGGCGGCGTATCTCCGCCGACTGTGAGAAGGAATCTGCCGTCCATATGCACGACGGATACACGCCGTGCAGCGCATCTGGAAGCGACGTGTGCACATAATGTATACCTGGGAACGAAGCCTTGACCGTTAGTCGTTTATAATAATCGCTCCACGTGTTACTTGCTATGCTACTATCTTTGTTTCTCTCTTTTTCTCGTTTTTTCTCGTTTTTTCTCGTTTTTTCTCTTTTATCCTCTCCCCTTCATACTTTCCCAGCTCCTGGGAATACTTGCACAAATCTGTAGTCTAGTTCGCGTTCTCGCTGATAATGCGAGCGCTGCCGCGTCAGCTCGAACTATTCGATTGGCTTTGATTGAACACACGGAGACGGGTGCTTTCGAGTAAACTCGTGTCTATAGGAATAGAGCAGGGTTGGGGATGGCTTTATTGAGAAAAATCTACTGTTATCAAAGTAATACTGATGAGCAGAAAAGAAAAGGGGGAATCGTGCTTTTACGCTCGCAGCCTTTTTCATTTCGAGCGCCGGCCATTCCGAATGTTTACAAGGTATACTCCTGTACTCGTGTGTCAAGAAGTTGTCGGAAATCCGCAATGAATGCCGAAGATCGTAAAAATGCCCCGCTACGAAATAATAACGATCAAGGCAGCTTTCTCTCTCGAAACTATGTTTCAATCGTCAGACGCAGCAGTAGAACGCGCTCATTCACCCGCAGCAGCCGAGAAATATAATAACCGGCACGAAAAGCCCTGCTGGTTCTCGCGTTACTCTCTCCGGCCTCCGTCAGTTCTCCAATTATAAAGAACGCGAACGGAGTCTTCGTGCGTATATATCACATCGGTATGTGAGGTGAGAATGTGTGTGCATATGAATATTATATATTGAATATTATATATATACGTTTACTCGCGCGCGCGTGTGTAGATACGAGAGGTGAGGATTTCTGCGAATTGAGATAATATGACGCAGTCAGCTATTCGTGGATTTTCGCTACGAAAAAGGCCATCGCGAGTAAATGTAAACACAATTGACGCATATATAACGTCCTCGATTTATCTGCCGGAGGAGAAACCGCTAATCATCGCCTCATATACAGCAACTATCGACATCCAAACAATATATATTTGCCGGAGAATAACAAAGCCAGCAGGTCAATCTCGAGCAGTTGTAAAAAATACCGATCGTTGCTGCTGCTGCTGCTGCTGCTGCTGCTGCTGCTACTGCTGCAGCTTCCACACATGCATCCATTCTGGGAAGACCGCGCGCTCGTCAAATAAAATCCGATAAGCCGCTCAACGGAAAATGCACATCCGCGAGAGTTTATCGCTCGTTCTACGCATGCGTACATATATTTTTCGCGCACAACTGAATCTCCCTATTCGTTCATATTGTCATTTATTTGAAGCGTGAGATGTGCCGTTGTCAGGGATAGATGTGTACGTACCTACGTATTGTACAGTAGACACGTGCCGTTGGCGTGACGGGAATAATTGCCTAGAAAGAGCGGGAGAGAGGGAGAGATACGCTAATTAACTTTGAGACAGGAATTTTTCAAGTTCGCAGCCGCACGCGCGCGAGTGTCGCTGACATTTGGACACTCGGATTGTTGCGAGATTCGTTTAGCCAATTAGCAAAAAGGAGTCGCTCCACCGTCTAACGGAGCCAGGTGCTCGACTTCGAATTCATCATCTATTCACCTCTGAACGAGCGGAAACGCGCAAATGTGTCGAGATGAAATATGGCCGATGATCAGCATCGAACAGCGCGCGTGGCTAGAGAGCTGGATCGACGCTCGCGTCGATTTATTTATTTATAATTTGACTGTGCATGTGCGTTTTCCGTTAAATTACATTCGCAATTCTTTTCCATAACTGCAGAACAATAACCGAGGGCATTGATGGTACGATCTACTAAGGAATATATGGTTTTCGAAAAAATCAATACATAACTTGAAATACTGCTTTGTATATGTAAATAATAACCTAACCTCTTTCACTCTCTCTCTCTCTCTCTCTCTCTCTCTCTCTCTCTCCTACATACAATTAGGATTATCTCTATTTCCAGTGAGCATTCGCGAAAGTTTAATGCAAAAATCCCGATGGATCTTGAATAATCAATCATTGAAACACGCACACACATACCCACTCACTCACTCGCACACACACACACACACACACACACACACATATATATATAAACACATACACAAAACAAAAATTGAGAGTTAGTCTTTAAAGGCGAAGAAAATAAGCTCGAATCTGAAGGGTAAAACAAGAAAGTATGAAAAACGCACCTTTAAACGAATTCCGGACAAGAGTCATGCTCATATTCACGTGGGCTTACACGGCTGCCTGATGATCCGACTCTGCTCACTGGCGCCTCCTGGACCACCTCCAGAATCTTCCGTTTTCTATAGGTGCTTCCGAAAGAACTAGTTCTCAAACAGAAAAAAATCTCTCGTTCGAGAAAAGAAAAGTCTCCAGGTCCCGAAGGCAACTCAACGAACACAAGATTACAGCAGTTCAATCAAGGATAAAATACACTCGCGCACACTCGTAGGTTATAACCAAGAGGGAGAGAGAACAAGTACGTGTGTGTACGTGTATGTGGGCAAGCGCGAGTTTAAAAAAAGTCAGGGAGAAGAGGAGAATGGTGCGAAACAAGTAATATTGCAGTCGGAAAAAGGGGGCGGCAGTTCCTCAGGAGCTCAGGGCGGCTGCTTTGTGCAGCTCGTCGCTGCTGCTGCCGTTCCTCTGATGAGCGGCGGTGCAGCGGCGGCAGCTCGTGGCGCTCCTCATGGCCGTATCTCCTTATTTATCTTCTCTTCTCGTTTTCCTCGAGCCTTTAGACGTCATCGGCTAAAGTTTTAGAGCTGCAGTGCCGTCGAAGATGAACTTCGTACTCGTTCATTCGTTGTGTATATATAGGAGCAACGAGCGCACCCGCGGCGAGCCGTTACGTATGTATATGTGTGTATATGAATATATGTATATAGCACTGTGCGAGAGACGGACAAAGACGGATGCAACTCGCGCACTGAGTATCTTGAGGTACGGTATTCGGCGGTTCTTTCTCTCTTGAGCTCTTCTCCGAGCGTGCGTACGGATAACGCGAGACTCGGCTTGGCTGCGGAAAGATAGGTGTGACCGCGCGCGCAAAGGACACAGGACGTAGACAAGCGGTGTGCGAGAGACGAGGGCCGGAGGGGCAGACGGGCGGAGGGACGAAAGGAGAGGCAGTGCAGAAAGAGTAATGCAAGAGAAATAGAGAAGAGAAGTGAAGAGGAGAGAAGAGAAGAGAAGAGAAGAGAAGAGAAGAGAAGAGAAGAGAAGAGAAGAGAAGAGAAGAGTGACACCAGTGCCAGGAGAAGGAGGAGGAAGGAGGAGGAAGAAGAAGAAGAGCCAGAGGCACACTGAGCTCGTCCGGCTGCCGAGCGCTAGGGCATGGCTGCTGCTGCGCGGTTTATCTCGAAGCTCTCTCTCTTTCTCTCTCCACAACCACACACTCGCACACGCACACGCTGATGCTGTCTATCGCTTCGGAAGCTTGCGATGCGCAGCGTTGCGAGCTCTGCCGTCTAGTCTGTCTCTCGTCGGACGACTGCCGACGTCGTGGCGTCAGCGCAGCAAGTACCCCTCTCTACCTATAGACATGCGCGCGTGAACGGCGGCGGCTACGCGCAGAGATGGCGGCCAGGCGGCGGCCAGGCGGCGGCCAGGCGGCGGATGAGCCACCGCCCCCGAGAGAATATACAGTGCGTGTACCTATTCGCCCTACTCTCTCGCTCTCTCGCTCTCTCGCTCTCTCGCTCTCTCGCCTTTACCTACCTATACTCTATATACTCTTCGCTCGCTAGCTCTCCCTACTCCGCTTCCGCCCCACCGTCCCCACCACCCCCGCCACCCCCACCGCCAGCGCGGAATCGACGTGTGTTTTCGAAGTAGGGGCAGTACAGAGCTGCGTTTTATGTGTTTACGTGCGCGAGCGCGCCCCCACGTGAGAATCGTCGTCGGCGAAAAGGAGACAGCTACTGGCGTATCCTCTATGCCAGACACATACTGCCTTCAGAGACTTTCGAATCGTCCATGCTTCTTCTCTTTTTCTTCTTCTTCTTCTTCTTCTTCTTCTTCTTCTTCTTCTTCTTCTTCTTCTGCGTCCTCGTCCTCGTCTTCGTCTTTTTTCACAGACGAGCTACTTATACTCGCGTGGAGAGGCGACGGGACTTCTCTCCGCTACCTATGCGAATGGCGAGTAATTTGAAGTATTTCGGCTGTTCTTTTGTTTTTCGAGTTTTATCGCACGCTCGCGCGCTGCTCTCTGACTACTACACCGAGAAAGGAGATATAGGAGAGAGCAGAGATAGCAGAGCCCGATGATTAACAAGTCAAACATCCTCGTTCTATCTCGCAATTATCTATCTCGCAATTATCTATCTCGCAATTATCGAATCTTTGGTAAACGCTTAGTCGACGAAATCAAATTTGTCAGAGCCAATCGAAAAAAGAAGATTCCCCTCCTCTGCCGGAGGAGGGGAATACGATAGACGACTTCTATCGAATTCTCGCATTGTCCCCTACCTGGTACACGTCGCACACACGCTTCTACAGCGTATGAAGCTCCGCGGGCCGAGGGGAAGTCCAGAGCAGTTTCTCCACGAAAAACTGCACAGGATTGTACGCGGCGAGAGTTGCGCCCCGGGCGTAACTTCGTACTATACATACGCGTGTGCGTGCACACCTATGCGTATATTTACAGCTCGCGAGTCGCGACTTCGCGAGAAACTTTATATACATATACGGACGATCGCATCGTCAGCTGTTTTCTCTTTTCTCTTTTCAGTTATCTGTTTTCAGTTTTCTGTTCTCTGTTCCCTGTTCTCTGTTCTCTGTTCTCTGTTCTCTGTTCTCTGTTCTCTGTTCTCTGTTCTCTGTTCTCTGTTCTCTGTTTTCTGTTTTCTGTTTTCTCGCACGGCGCGTGAGTCCCTGACGTTTCGTCGAAGCTGCAGTACAAATTCCAAGCTCTGCTTTTACGTGCACGGATACACTATATAGCTATATAGCTGTAGGTATAGCCATATATATACTTATATGTTTATACCTATATATATACACCTATATTTACGGGGGCTTTGAGAATTTATTTTCGGTTCTCGCGTGGGGTGGGAGAGAGCTTAGGTGTGTATGACGCCGTGTCTAACGCTGCGTGTAACGCTGCGTATAACGCTGCGTATAACGCTGTGTGTATACCTTTCTCGGCTTTTTCTATCTCTTTTATTTTCTTCTTCGTTCTTTCTGCCGATGTGTTTATGTGGACTGGATATGGAATCGAGATGTGTTTTGAAGCGACGACGTATATTTCGAATTATTCATAGGAAAAAGGACATATTTTGAGAAAAAGAGTTTACCGTCTAGGCGACTTTTTTCTTAAATGATATAGAATCGTTCGTTATATATAGATCAACGGCCATAGCCGTCAGACGAATACTGACTGCTAGAAAATATATACGCTTTTGTGAGAACGAATTTTTATCGTTGGCTTGTACGCTCACGTCGCCGGAAACGCGCTTTCATATCATTCGACATTCCTGTCTAACCAGCATGCGTATTGCGCATTGCTCATTTTTAGAATATACTAAATTCGCTCGAGTTATTTATTAAATATATGATGTTTCCTTTTTTCCTGCTTCGTAATAAGCTCGAAAAAACTTTCCTCGACTCGCACTATCGATTGTTGTTTCTGTTCGACGGCTCGAATGTTGTTCAACCAGTAGGCACAAGCAGCTCGTTACAAGTCTTTCATGACTCGATTGCTTTTTACATACTCGAACCGTAAGTCGAAAACCCGAGAAACCGAAAAACCGTAAAACCGAAAAACCCAATCTCTAGACTTTCTATAAGCGTAAAAAAGTCAAACATCTAGCCCGCCGCATCTTATCAAGTGAAAACTTAAATATATAAACAGATTTGACTATCGTTCCTTCACAAACACGTGCAGTCGTAAATAAGGTATTTATACACACACACACACACAAGCTCGTGCTTATGTGTATTCATACTTTTCTAATCAACGTCATTTTTTCTTAGACTACCGTATCTCGGTTCTACGTCTATTTCTTCTTATCGAATGCATAAATCAAACGCGTAATTTTGACTTTTAATGGCTCTAACGTTTTAGTTCCAGAGTAATTAATCGTCATGTTTGATGAATGAATTGTCTCTGTCGATATCCACCTTTTCACACGGAGACACTCGCGACTCGCGACCACAGTCATCGACATCCACGAGGCTATACTATACGAGTAGATGAATGCAGCAAATACACGAGGCGCCCGTATCGTTTCGATACTTCTGAAATCTAGTTCGAATCCGTCGCTGAAAGAAATGGCTCACAAGGCATTCAATCCATCCTACACGAAGAAAACTCTTCGTATACACACAATACAATATACTCTTTATATAGCTATATACTATTTATAGATTTGAGCAGACAGAGCTTGAAGAGTTCAGAGTTTCAAGACTGTTATACGGCTGCTGTATAATATATAATAATAACGCTCGGACACAATCGCAAAGTAGATGCATGTATGTATAAATGTATGTGTACAATAGAATCGCCGAATCGTGAGGATTCCCTTGTCGTCGAGTCGGAGGAACAGTTATATTCCGAGATTCGCGCGGCAATCAATTGTTCAACTCGTGCTTATGCAGAATATTATGTGTAATATGCGAGTGCTTGGACACGACTTCGCGTAGATCGTTCCTAGGTAGGAACGAGGGAGTTTCGAGAGACAGGAGAGAAGAGAAACTTGGAGGAGGTCGAGGATGACGATCGGATTCATTAAACGATGCACGGATTTATGGCTTGTTTTTCTCGTGGGATAATGAATTGCGAGGGTCCGCTAGTTGGACATTGCTTTTCGATGGAGAGCTCTAAAGAGATAACCACCCTAGAAATGGAATGTACATTGTGAATTTGAAATTGATTCGACCCTTGTTTAGGATATTCATTCTTGAGCTATTGTCCTCTATAACGCGTATTGCCCACCCGGTATAAATCTTCTAAAATATATTAGCGTTATCTATCGCGTTGATAATAAACGAGGCTTTGCGATAATGAAATTTGGAGTTTGAATGTCTTTGAAGACGTTCTGATAGAATAGGAGCGTGCGCGTGTATACGTAAATATAGGCAAATTAGGTACATAGCAATAGCTGTACATAAGCCTGGTTAATTTAATCTAGCTGCTCTTCATCATCGTAATTTGAAAAGGTTTTTTTTCCGACTTTTTTATCGTGCTTATCCGAGACGTTTTACTTTGATGATAAATAAATGTGTGGCAATTGTATCCTGAGCTTATAAAAAGTTCGAAATTCGACTACGAAAAAGATTGCTCGCGCGACTAGGCGAGACTCGTAATCGGCGTAAAGCCAGCTGGAAAAAGCGCAACGCCAGCGTAAAATCGTATCAACAAAGAAGAGAGAAAATCCGTAAAGAAGAGTAGTCATACGTGCACCGTACGAAAGGGGCATTGGCATAATACCGAGAGCAAGAGAGGGAGTTGACGGTCAAAGTAGCGGGGGTATATAGGTAGGCGTCGCTAGGCTTTGCGTCGCGTCGCGTCGCGTCGCGTCGTCGATACTATTATTAGCGGCTCCGCGTGCACAGCTGCCGATGCTGAATGGAGTCTCGCGCCCAAGAGCGCAATAGGGAACACAATGGCAAAACGAGAGACTCGACGCCCAAGCACCGAGCCAGCAAGCAAGCGTACAGACCGCCAGAGCCAGTCTTCAATGACAAATCCTTCATTATCCTTCAATCAGAAATACCTTTTACGTCAAAACGAGAATATATATACAAAATAAGAAACTCTTGTCTTCTCACTCTTGTCTTCTCACTCTTGTCTTCTCACTCTTGTCATCTTACTCTTGTCGTCGTCGGCTCGTTAGCCCCGGGGACTCTCGGCGCGCAAAACAGAGTGATCATGTGGCTCATGGCTTGAGCCAAGATTTCGCGCGGCCGCTTTATATCAGCATAAATTACGGCCTCATCCATCCGCGTGTAGTATACTCTAGTATAGTAATACATATACCACGTATACGCCGATGCCCTTAGCTACTCCGAGGGGGATATATCGCCAGTCGTTAGTGTCGTTAATCGGCCGCGCGAGAGCTTGGCCGGACGGACGGACGGACGGACGGTTCTCTCCCCGCCCCCTCTCACTTACTTTACCCTTTTTCTGTGTATGCGACGATGCGATGGTTATAATACGTATGCATAGAACGAGAGAGTGAAAGTGCGCGGGTAACATTTGTTTTCCGATTAAAGAGACGTTCTGCGTTAATGATCCGACTTGACGTATCTCTTTATATATAGGTATATATACGAATAGAGTTCATTTAATCTCAATGAAGTTGAATCGAAGCTCCCATCGGTATTAATAGGATACATAGTGGCAGGTAAACCGATCCCGCATCGCGACTTCTCTCTCGGCTTGTAGCAGTTGAATACAGCCGTACACAATGGCAAAGCTACTCTCAATGCTCGTCGCACACCCTCGTCACGCGATACAGCCATACAGCGATACAGCATACAGCCCTGTGCGCTAACTTCTACAGCTATACCTCAATACCTGTATAGTCGTATACGTTCGTGTAGAGCGTAGATCTGTAGATGTACTCGGGCTCTCGGCTCTCGGCTCTCGGCTCTCGGCTCTCGGCTCTCGGAAGCCGAAGTCATCCGAATCGACGCGTAAACGCCCGACAGTAAGCGGTAGATCTCGAAACTGCTCTCTGCACGGTGAAGCTGTTTCTTCCGGGGGAACGACAGAGACGCGAACCTATGTAACTGCTCTTGAACTTGCCGGGCATCCATGTATTTCTATATTCGACCTATACCATGTATGTATGTATGTATGTATGTATGTATACATCCAACGAGAATACGACATAGAGATACGACATAGAGAATGTAGGTAAAATTAATATTGACGTACATTCGCTACATGTACAAATACATTCGATAGAAATTTTTATTTCAAGAATAATCTGCAGCGCACCGGAAAGCTCCACTTGATAAACAATGCGCACAGGCACGCATCTAGGTGGGCTATCGGTCGGCAGGTCGGTTATCTCTCTCCCTCTCTCCCTCTCTCCCTCTCTCCCTCTCTCCCTCTCTCCCTCTCTCCCTCTCTTTCGCGAGCGAGCGCGCGCGCGTGGGCGTCCAGTGAGTCGACAACCGCGAGTCTCGTCTGCATATAGGTACGTCGTTGCGGGAAGAGCGACGTGGGCAGCGGGGAGTAGAGAGGGAAATAAGCGTTATATATACATATATATATATATTAATATATAGGTATGTCGAGAGTTCCCCTCTTTCGCTCGCCGTCGCCGCCCATTAGGCGCCGCCGCTACGGCGTGATTCGCAACTGTGCGTTTCTTTATATTGCACGACGACTGTAACACACTCTGAATACGTATGTGTAGGTTCCTCTCTCTCCTTCTCTCCTCTGAGAGTGTGAGTGAGTCAAGAGAGGTGAGTGTACCGTGAGCTTTACCTTGAAGCAAGATTGGCATTTATTTTTAAATTTCGCGGTAAACGAATTTTTGGCGGGAAAATTTTGAATTTCAAATTGGAAAGCGTATTTGGATCGAGCTAATTATTGTTGAACGACACAATCTAATTGAATTATAAGTACCATTTAATCGTGCGCTATTTGAGCGTGTGTGTGTGTGTGTGCACGAGAAGATAGTCCGCAACTGTAAGTTGACGCGCAGATTGTCGGCGTCTTTAAACTTACATTATGGAGTCGAATGAAAGCATTTATTTAACATGTCATCTGAGACCCGTAGTCACTCGAGACTTCGCTCGATCGTGTCTCTCGGTTTCATAATAATAACTTCGTTCAGGTAAAAGTCCCTGAGAATAATAATAATAATAGGAATATGTATATTCTTGATCGTTGTTTGCTACTCGTGACTCGTGACAATGGGCTACAGCCTCGGGACTGTTGTATGAATCAACGCTTCCCCCTCCTCCTCTCTCCTTTTCTTTCTCTCGGTATACACGAAATCTTACTAACGAAGTAACTGCGACTCAACGCGCGTTCCTCCACTACATACACGAAGAAAACCATCGCCGCACAGACTTATCGGACGACGTACACTGCCTCGTCGATCGTATTTCACTTTTGAGAGGCTATCGAGCTGCCGGCCAACTTTACTATTACGGCCGTTTCGCGCTTTTTCCGTATAATAATACACTGCGAAGATATGATTCGCGTATACGAGCGACGGTTATCGTCTTACTCTACTCGTCTTGCTCTACTCGTCTTCTGTATTATAGAATAAAATACTGTTAGAGATACAGCCAAAATTGAAGAAAAAACTACCTTCATATTAAGAGAATGAACGATTAATCTCACTCGCTCGGTGATAATATTCATCTTTCGTCATCGCCTCTACCTATATACATATACGACAATGCGCCCTCACATAACAAAGGCCACAGATGGACAACGGCGGACGATTTTTCTTTTGTTTCAACTCTCTCTCTCTCTCTCTCTCTCTCTCTCTACCACTAGACAAGAGTCGCGTGTGGGTGCCGTGCAAATATTTGCGTTCACCAGTACCGTTACGAATGAGAGATGGAGAGAGTAACGGTATACATGTATAGGTATACCTAGCTAACGTGCAGTGGCCTGAAAATTAGTGGGATGCTGTGTGATGCCACGCTTATAGTATCTCTCAACCGACGAACCGTCTGTCTGTCGGATGGTGTACTACACTCGTTGTCTGGATGGTGTCTGTCTCTCGCTCTTTCGACAAGAGAGAGAGAGAGAGAGAGAGATAAAGTACTGTCAGCGGTTATCGAGATTGGATATGTTGTTTGTTCGGACTTCATTAGAATTCTGTTTGCCCTTCGATGAAGATAAATATTTACAAGGATGCTGAGATCGGTGTTGTTAAGAAATATTGATGAAATTTGAAGAAAGGGAAGCATATAAAAAATTCGAACTGCGAGCTTCAGAAGAAATCTCAACAACCCCGTCGTCGTACTTTCTCTCTTTTTCCTGTCGACCTAAAGTTAAAAACCCCTTGAGAATCACAGCTTGGCGTTACTCTCTAAGTATACCATTGCTATACGAGATCGGGTGACTTTGCAGCGCGTGAATTTATGTCAGGTACGTGACCTACACTTTCGAGACTATTTGCCCGCAAAAAATTGTAGCTATACAAAAGATTCAAAATTTAAAATAAAAAGCAGCAATAAGAGCGAATCGCGTGTGCCAGTTAATTTGGTAGATATCTCGAAAAGAAAACTCCATTACTAAGAGTAATAAACAACATCCGCGAAAATGAGACAACGGCATCTTGTGTCTTTCTCCCTTCTCTGCAGGTATGGCTCTATTTTCGTGCTTTGCGATTTCGCTCTCTCTCTCTCTCGCTCTCACTGAGCCGCAGTTGCTCGCAACGCAACAGCCTCTTGAAAATGGCCTGTATAGGTACTAGATCCGTAAAGCTACGGAGAGCCAGGAGACGGAACAAAAAGCTGACCTCTCGAACAACTGCGCGCCATGTGTGCGCCACTTGCGCTCTGCACTTTTATCCTCTGCAGTCTCCATGAACGTGTAACTATACTTATACGTAGCTATAGCTATAGGTATACCTAAGACGTTTTTATCCAGGCAAGCGCAGTAGTCGTCTTTTTTCTTTACGCTCTTCGTGAGAGAAAGAGAAAAACGCTAGAAAAACTATGGAAGCGCTTGTTTCGCTTTTATAGGTATAGGTATAGGTATACCTGAGGGACGAGCCAGAAAACGGAGAGATAAAGAGAAAGGCGGAACTCGCAGGTCCGGCCTTTTTAACCGCGCGTCTGTGTACGAGAGGGAGGGAACGTGGAATCGTTCGAGCGACTAAATGAAGTGTTGAAAAAATTTCGACCGTGGCCCTTTTCCCCTTCGATTTCGTTGAATTTTTCGAGCCTCGTGCACGTGGTCAGTGGTCATTCTTTATAAGATTTCGAGAGATGTCAGCAGAGCGTCCGCAGCGAATTTCAACGCTTGGCTAGTTGCCGTATACCGTATACCGTATACCGTATACCGTAAACCGTATACCGTATACCGTAAACCGTATACCGTATACCGTATACCGCATACCGTAAACCGTATACCGTATACCGATACGCAAAAGAGAAAATTATGCGACAAGCAAGTATGCGGAAGGGATTTTTATTTCGGGAGTGACTTCTCCAAAGTCCTCTGTCTCCTGTGTAGGCGTCTCTCTCTCGGTTTGTCTCTCGCGTAGCGAGCCTCTGGAACATCCGCAACAAATATGGAGCAAAAGACCTCGTCCCTGGGCTTGGATTACGTTGTTTTTCCCTCGAGTCTCTTTATTATTCGCTATTTTTACGTTGACGAGGTGAACCGCGATGAAGCAGCGCGACCAGGGCCTTCTCGAAGTTCAAAGCATCATTATTGCTACGCTCTATCATATCGCTGCAACTATATGACGAAATTGTCATTGGATGAAAAATCACCTACATATGTATGAAATCTTAATACGATGATAATATATTCTCATGGTAGTTATTATATTATATTACCTATATCACATTATATTGTATATAAATGGTATAAATATATAGTAATAGGTATATTACAATATGCTATACAATATGATATACAATATGATATACAATATGATATACAATATGATATTCAAGGGAGAAACGCGTGCTGTCGCAAGGTCTTTGACCCGGACTCTCGTGCGTATGCTTTTTACGTCTTATTTAATCTATATACCAGTAGATTATCGATACAGCGATTGGTCAATGAATAAATGATTGCTATATAGGCAAACCTTAACATTTTTTACGAGAGTGTACACTGTACAGATGTATCGATATATCGTAATTACATAACATACGATACGTATGCAACTATATGCACATGTTTGAGAAAAAGAAATCGTTCAATTTCTCTACTTTTATGCCTTTGCTCTCGTTTAGCAAGACATTCCCGTAAGAAATGGAAAATTACCTTGTCTCATTGTTTCGCCCCGTATACACGGATGAAAAAGCTCCCGCCGTAGTCGGGAGATTTTTTCTGAAGAAAAAAGAAAGAGGCAAGTAGTGCTCAGTCGCGAGAATTCATTGGGCGTCTTGAGGCGTGAGTGAGTCCACGTCTTTTTTTAGTCCGTGACGCTATACCGTAGTAATCGAGAAGCCAAGAGGGTAGAGCTACAACCGCCTGGAGAAAAAGACGCATAAACATAGTGTAGTGTGTAGCGAGAGAGATGACTCGTAGGTGACTCTCCCTCTTTAAAGTAAAAAATATATATAGCTATAATGTATAGAGAGTATAGTCGCAGGAACGGTGAGAAAGAGCTGCTGCACGTGTGAAGGAGCTGCTTTTTCTGTCTCTCGACGTTAAAGGATTTTTATCGCGGGAGAGAGAGAGAGAGAGAGAGATAAGTTGTTTTCGACTGCTCTAGATTTACGATCTTTTTTTCGGGTTTCTTGAAATATCGACTGTTTATCGCGGGGATATATTGTGCGAGGGACGACGGAGGTTCGCGTCGTGTGAACGAGAGAGTTGGATTTCTCTTGACGTCTGGAGCGTAACTTTGTCCCTCTTTTTCTCGCATGTTGATTGAAACTTTAAATACGCTGGATTAATCGGTTTGTCTAGAGGCAGCACTTTGCACGGTACATGTCAACAAGTTATTATATATTTCTGAAATAAATATGCGAGCCACCTATAACTCTTGGAAGAAATCTTCGTATCTGTATATATATGTATGTTTTCCACGGAATATTAATGCAAAGACTAGAATCTAAAACTCGCAAAAACTGTATTATACCGGCAAAAAACGAAAGGGTATATAATACGCGGTTTTATAGCTCTATCCCGTCTGGAAGTCTGGCAAGTGTGCGCGCAAAGACGAAGAAGGAGAAGAAGGAGAAGAAGGAGAAGAAAGAGATGGAGATGAGAAAGAAAAAGATGAAGAAGAAGAAGAAGAGGCATCGGACAGACTCGCCTTTATTCCACAGGAATTTCTGACCTTCCGTCTTACCTTTTTCTTGCGAGACGCTATCGTAAATTTGTGCTGCTGAATTGAGTTCGCCTCACTCTCGAGTGTCTTCTCTAGCGAGTCAGACTCGTAAAGAAGCCGCATTCGAAGATGAATAAATGATCGATTGAAATATAACGAGCTGCCAGTTATCCTGCTGGGAAGAGGGGCAAGAAGCACACCTGAGTGCACAAGTGCGCGAAACGCCCTTGCATCCTTTAGCGAATGAAAAAGAGCGAATGAAAAAGAGCGAATGAAAAAGAGCCGACAGCTCATTACGCCGTAGATGTTGACTGTTTGCTCTCGTCGCAGCAAAGATAAGAAAACTAATTCCTGGATTCGTTGCATCTGTTCTCGTTGTGCGTATAGAGACGAAAAAGAAGCTGTCCGGCGCGCGTCACCTCATCCTCGCTATCGGTTCTTATCTCCCCTATTTTTTCTCGTCCATTCTCTTCCAATCTCTTTCATTCTCTTTCTCGCTGCCGCCTCGCCTGGCCGCCTCGCCTGGCCGCCTCGCCTGGCCGCTGCATTTCCGACAGCGCACATACGCATACTATATATACGCGCTATCGCACTTAACTTGAGCAAAACTCACTTTCCAAAACTCCAAGAGAGCGAATAGGCAGGTATACGTATACGCGTGCTTCTCGCGCGGCTGATGTTTGCTCCGAGCAAACCGAGTCGCGTGAGCGTCCACACACTTGTGCGTCAATCAGCGCTCCTCACTTTACAACGATATACCTACACTTCGCGATTTAGAGATCGAGTAGAAGATTTTTTCCACTCAAAAGTAAATCGGTGGGAAATTCAGAAAAATACCGGCTCGCGAGGCATTCCACGGCAAATCGCATCTGTCGTATCCGCTCGCCTCGATAACTCGCCTCGATAACTCGCCTCGATAACTCGCCTCGATAACTCGCCTCGATAACTCGCCGCTATCCGATGTAGGCTAAAAATCTCTCGCACTGACTACAGCACTCCGATCGATTCGCGTATTTACAAGAGTCGGCGTTCTCTACAGAGAGATTCTGCGGCCTAGAACTATACTACTGGGTTAGAGGTTAAATACGATATTTCTCGAAGGTGCCGTGTGCGATGCGAAGAATATTTAGAGTAAGCTTGTATCGAGTGTCGAGTAGCTTTCAGTTGAAAACACCACTCGACGTTTTCCACCTTTCCTTTCTCCAATGCTCATTACATTTATATATATTTCCACGATATGGCTACGTCGAAGAAAATCTATTCAAATAATATTCGTTCATCCAATAACCGATGTAATCGAAACTCTCCTACCATCTACATTAAACTTCGCTGAAAGTAGCACACGGATTTGACGTTTCTCGACGTGCATCGCGCGAGTAGATGCTCCGAAAGTAGATGAAAAAGCCTTGGATTAGACTCGTTAGTTGAACACTCTACAGTTCTAGACTCGGAGATTGCACGATCAAGATTGATGAATGCACGTCTATAAAGCTTCTCGAGTCGAGCAAAGCGATATGTTTTATCAGACGACCAACGATCCCGTATAGCTACAGCTTGCGCGAGAATAAATTATAATCTCCGCCTATATGCTGTGTAATACAGTGTGTAATACAGTGTGTATGTACGCTATATATATACACACACGCACATTTGTATATATATATATACATAGGTATAGGTATACCCTGGCATACACTGGACCAGTTGAATTTACGACTCTGAAATCTTATCGTATAGAAATCGTCGCGTGTACGTTCGTTGAGAAAAAAGCCCAATATCGTCCCTTGCACTGATTTATTTCTTTTTTCTTCTATTTTCCGTGCAATTTCATGATGAACGAAGTCATTCAAGATACACAAAGGCTTCTGACATTGTTACTGGCTTTCGTTTCTCCGGGAAATTCACTTCCCATGATTAG
Source organism: Apocrypta bakeri (assembly GCA_018906985.1). Classification (NCBI taxonomy): domain Eukaryota; kingdom Metazoa; phylum Arthropoda; class Insecta; order Hymenoptera; family Pteromalidae; genus Apocrypta; species Apocrypta bakeri. The sequence goes on along the minus strand of JACCIA010000017.1, from coordinate 50,239 downwards.
ACACTTATAACGAATCTGCTGCTGCTGCTGCTGCTGCTGCTGCTGCTGCTGCTGCTGGTGCCCATATGATTTTTACGACGTTGAATGAACAGCGAAGGGATCGTTCGAGGTTTTATATGTAGGGTTTATTGCTCCGGTACAAGCAGGTATACTCATACCGACTAGACTTGCGGTGGCACATACTTATTCATCAGTAGAACATTGAAAATGAAGCTACGGAAAATGTTGGAGCTCAAAAGTCAAAACCTCAAGATTACGAATCCCTCTGGTATTTCTTTTGCCACTGATAGACATTCTATCTAAAATACGTGTAAAGAACGTCGCGTTATCTGACGGATGTGTAAATCAGCCGAAAAGGACGCACCACACACGCCTACCGTGCTCTTCGCTCTTTATCCTCAAGGATTAGGGAAAATAGATAATCAATAGATTACACGAGTATAATTCAGTCCCAAGTCTCGCGTTACCAGCGACCAATAGTAACAATATATACCATATACTATCTGCGCCTTGTCTGAGTAACTAATTGCATCGACTCGCACCTCTGCTTTCTCTCTCTCTCTCTCTCTCTCTCTCTCTCTCTCTCTCTCTACTGCTCTCTTCTCCCGAGGCGACATGGCTCAACAACATATGGGCGACACCGGGCCCAAGGGTTGTTGCGAACGTGCGCCGCCGGTACGGTTTGTACCTTCGGGCACACGTGTCCGCGAACAATGTGCGTGTGCGTCTGCACATACACAAGAGTGCCGTAGCTTGTAGCATGCTTCGGCCATGTGAGAACCACTTTCGTCGAAATCTCTCATCTTTTGGCATATTGTGCCACGCGCTATAACGCCACTACCGGTGTAGGAATAGAAAACGCAGAATTTGCGAGTTCTGCGCTTTTCAACGATTAAGCAAAATCTAAAGCGTGTATCAGAACTATTGACCGGATGGTTTTGACCGGAAAACCAGTTTATTGCAGAGTTCATTGTGATTTATTCCTACGCACTTATATATATATATAACACTTCCTACTCTGGCGCACAGTATACGTACAGTATACACCTATAATGTAACCCCCGTTATTTCCTCATTGATTCTCCCTCTCGTTTCTTTTCATTCGCTCGATCGTTCCACCTTTCATCAACTCTCTCGAGTGCTTACTTTCTCTCCACACAACCCAGAGGCTGCGCAAATAAGTCTATATACATTTACTTAATGTATATCTTTGGAAAATCACGAGAGACGATTTTTTTCACTCTCGAGCAAGTGGCGTAGCGACGCGTATACATTATACATATGCGACGCGCCGCATGCTTAAACATCCAATTCCGAGGCGGTGCTGCTTTCCACGAAGCGTCAACGACTCTTCTCTCATACGATATATATTCCGACCTCAATCAGTAGCTGTCGTAGCGATTTATCGCACGCGCTTCTTACGATGCACATCGCAGACCTATCGACACGAGACAAACTCGCCAAATCGCCAAATCCCCGAATCATCAAATCACCAAATCACCAAATCACCAAATCACCAAATTACCAAATCACCAAATCACCAAATCACCAAATCACCAAATCCTTCCGATGTGAATACCTAAGTATACGCATAGAGCTATCAAAAGTATCCCTATAAAAATAACCTCTCTCTCTCTCTCTCTCTCTCTCTCTCTCTCTCTCGCTTTCCTACTCTTCTAGCAATTCCAGAGCTCGCGAGAGATAACGAGGAGATGACGCGTAGTAATGCATCGCTCGGCGACAACTCTAATGGATCACTACTCGCGCAAGCGAGAAGCTTTGTTTTCAGAAATTATCAAAGCTTATTTTTGTTATTTTTCCGAATTTCCATTTATATACGAGTCAAGTTAATGGTTGACAACGATTTCGGCGACAAATTTCAGCGGCGAATTTCGGGCTTTATTATTCGAATCGCGCATCCGTCGCGCCGATAGCAAATTCAAATCACAAAACGATCGTCAAGCGTCCCTACCGTAAACTCTACAATCCTCCAAACAGTAGGCTAGTTTCAAACTGTATACACGTATATACGAGCAATAAATTCTCGATATTATATTTAAAGATCGCGCGAAGCGCCATTTCGTCGGCGAATACACTGCTGTAAAAGCATCCTCTCTCTCTCTTTCTCTCTTGCACGCGTCACCCCCACGTTATATCGGTCTACACTGCTGTGCTGCTGCTACGCGACGAGGGTGTGTGCGATCCGTACCGACCCGCGGGCATCTAATGCATTCGGATGTGTGTGTGTGTGTGTGTGTGTGTGTGTGTGTGTGTGTGTGCGTATGCGCGCGCGCGCAGGACTAGAGATTTGATAAAAGGTCCGTCTGAAAGGGCTCATTCTGATTTATCGATCGGACAGAGGTGTACATAAATATATAGCAGCTCTTTCGTCCCTTGGGACAGCACACGCGCTCAGTATACATACGTATAGAGGTAGATCGAAAAGGGCCATGAGAAAGAAAGTTTTCGAAATTCAAGTAGAAGCTGCTGAGAGCGGCAACTATACGTACTCTATACGTACGGTATACCTACCGCCGCGGGAATAGATTGCTTCTGCGATTGGTTGCCTTCCTTTTTGTCTTTCCGCCCGCTATACTGAGTTCGATGGGTTCTAGGTGTATGTGTGCATGTACATGCGTTAGGGCTGGGTGGCTTTGTTTTCGCACAGGGGCTTCTTTCGCCTTTGTGATATTTCGCTCGAGGAGGAGCAGTTTTTAATTTCCCCGAGGTCTACTGCTTTCTCGATTGGCCGATGTGTACTACTGCCTTCTTTTTTCGAACTTCTTCTTTAGGAAAGTGCTTTCAAATCAGGATATAAATGCGGTATACCTAGATAGGTAGACATCTACAAGTGTAGGTCGATCTGCTACGGTAATGGACATGGCATAATGTGGTAATCCACATGGCCCTACGCTCTTGACATTGACAATAGCAGTAACTTTCTCAGCCAGATACACTCGTAGGTGTCCTGTTCTCTTTTTGAAATTCGAGTAGTTCGCCGATTTAGCGAGTTTCTTTTCTCTTTTTTTCTCTTTTCCACTCTAGGGGATTTGCTCGAAATCTCCCATTGTTGATGCGGCGTTGGATTCTTGACCGTCCGTAAAGTACGAAAGTCCGGGTCCACCGTAATGAAACTTGAGTTTTGAATAACAAGCTCAAGCCTAGTCGAACTTCCTTCGTCGAAGAACAAGAACAAATAAGTATTAAAGTAGCAGAAACGATATGTAGAATGCATATAAATATGGCAGATAGGTATGGCAGATAGGTATGGCAGATAGGTATGGCAGATAGGTATGGCAGATAGGTATGGTAGATAGATAGAGAGCCGTGTCAAAGATCGTTCAATATAACCGCTTTCCGTGATCGCTCTCTCATGCTCTCTCTCTCTCTCTCTCTCTCTCTCGCGCGTAATCCTTGAATTCACGCCACAATGCAGATCCACGAGAGGGCCTCGATTAAGGGCTTCTCGTCTTTCTCTTTTCTGCTCATAATGCATTATGTACTTGGAGAATTTCCCCTCCGCCTATGTGCAAGCGATATAGTGTAAAGCGTTTGTTGCGTGCTTAATATACATGATATATCTATAAATATAGAAGAGACGAATAGGACGGCAGATGGACGTAACTCAGGTTTACCGTCGCATTGCTAAAAATTAACGTGATTAATACGCCAGGGACAATGGAACCAGCTTCTTCTTTATTCTTTACTCTATATAGCAAATGGATTGTTCGCTCGGTTGACTGTAATACCGAAGGCTGTACCGTATGGGCTGTAATTGATTCTGCTGATACTACGTATGAGACTACACACATTTATACGTCTAGCCATATTCCAGCATCGGTAGGCACTGATGGTGACTAGGGCCTACCCTTTCTCTCAATAGGTACTTTTTTTCATAAAAAACGTTTGTGCCTATAGGCTTTGTTTACAGCATAGTGCAGAAGAGACACGGAGGTGAACTCTTGCTACAAATTAATATAATATATATTAATTTATTTAAAAATGACATCTCCGATAATAAATATCATTCTCGAGAGCAGGTTGAAAAAATTGCAATTTCAATACAAGTCTGAATTAGCGAAGTTCTATATTGATAGGTGAAAAAGCACGGCCGCGCAGTGCAGCTCGTTCAACATCCTATTTAAAAAAAGCTCTTCAGCGGCTGTTAGACACGTGTGTCTAACTGCGTATACGTCTGTACCGATGTAAGCAAGAGGCAACGCATAACAGTCTCCAATACGCATAAATCGAGCTCCCCCAAAGTAATATCTCTATACCTATACCTATATAGTTTAGGTATATAGGTATAAGCCGGTAATGCAATAAGCTGAATAGAGGCGACTACTCGCCGGAAAGAACGACGGCGTGTCTGGCTCCTTTATCTATCTCCAGCCTTTGTGCAGCTACACTCTTCCGCGCATAATAATTAAATGATTTTCAATGTTGCACTATATACATGCGTATAGCTATGGCTCTCTTTCTCTCTCTCTCTCTCTCTCTCTCTCTCTCTATATATATATATATATTATAGAGAGAGAGAGAGAGAGAGAGAGAGAGAGAGAGAGAGAGAGAGAGAGAGAGAAGTATTTTCGCGTATCGATTTGGTATGCGGGATGATAGCGCGTCAGTCGATTGTTTCTTTCGAGCTTCTTTTGTGTCGCGGTGATAATGCTGCTGGGGGATGACGAAGCCACACTGATGGTACATTTTGCGGAATGGGATGGATGTATATAACTCAATAGTTTATTCTAATCTCGCCTGACTCTACTCAGATAACGCGGGGTAAGCATCTCTTTGTTCGAAATTCGATTTCGCGTAGAGTCTTTGCTCTCCAGCAGAGACTGCCTTGAAAATAGAAATAAAAATAATGCGCTCTCAATTAGTTGTATAATATAAGTAAGACATGTATATAACATGTATAGGTATAACATCGTCCCATGAATATTTATTCCAGCAGAGCGCAAACTCACAGATCACGTTACGTTCGTGTGGCAAGACGCTCCCGCGCGCAATTCATTACAGTTTTGTTTTGCCTAAACCGCCGAGCGAAATTGTGTATTACGTCTCTCTATACTCTCTCGACATAATACGCGCAAACAGAGAACTCGTCGACGTCGACTTTCATAGCGCACGGATAAACCCTCGGAACGAACTATTCTTCAGAGCCTCGTCCTACATCCATTTCTTTATCTTTCCTCGAACTTTTCCCCATTCTCCATTCCCCATTCCCCATTCCCCATTCCTCATTCCTCATGCCTCAACTCTCTTGCTCTTTTCCTGAACGAACGAGGCCAGCCCACACTCCTAAATCAGAGACGCGAATGTGTATGTTGACTACGCGCTCAGCACAGGAAGTCTGCAAATGCGCTAGAGTGCAATATACACGTTATACGTGTACAAGGGGAGACTTGTATACAATTTTCATACCGCGAAAATGGAAGAATATTGCTTAAAGTTATATAGAGTTGAAGAGACCCTAGTAGGAATTGCCGGTACTGGATCAGCGGGCCAGAATTGTAAAACTGTACTGGCCCAATAGAGTTTAACTTTCAACTAACTTCAAGTTCATCTTATCGAATGAAGAGGAGTCTCTGAAATTCAACACTTCGAAGGGTATGCCATTTTAATCGTTGGATGATTTCCAACAATTTGATGATTATTTAAAAAATAATTTTACATGTTATAATATATACATGCATATATACATATATGTATATACACGTATACGATGCTGATACGAGACTGGCACAATTCTGGCACAATTCAGTATGGGTTTCCAAGTATGGTCCGATCGTATCACTTCAGTACTGGTTCGATACTGGACCAATGGTCAATTCCTGCTATGGGAGTGAGAGAAAGAGGAACTATGCGCATTAGCCAAGTAAATATGTATGTATAATCTGGTCTGCATACGGTACATTTTAATGTCGAAGAAAAAATCTCGAATCTAGAAACTGTTCTAGATAGTGTTGAAATGAACAATTTTGTGACACATTTTTATCTATACAAAATGTACCATATACGTTCTAATTAATGACGGTAAACATTTTTTCTATATTTAACTAAATCAGAATGAAAATCGCTCGAATATATATATATATATATATATATATATATATATATATATATTCGAGGAAGTAAAATCAATATCGACAAATGTAATTTATCCTACAGAGTAATCACCGTACAAGTAAACATTGAACTTCTATTCCGTCGTAAAGTCAACTAGCCATCCATCCGAATAGAATCCGGTATAACGAGATACAGGGACTAGTGAGAGGCAGCGGCATCATCGTCGTCATCGTCGTTGTCGTCAGAGAGAGGAAAGCTGTGGGGGCTCGAGGCATGAGTCAACCCCCACCAGAGGGGAAAGACGCGGCAACGTGTATAATTTATATATGTATATGTGTATAGGTATATATGTGTATAGGTATATATGTGTGTGTATATATATATGGGTATATATGTATGGGTATATATATAGGTGTGTTGCGAATCGTAGGGAAATAATGCACGATTCGTTCACCTTTTCTCAATGCCACGCGCCGATTTATGTAGTTTTTCACGTCACGATGTGTGACGCACACGCGCACGCGCGATTTCTTATTCGAATACTTTTAGGCTCTGCCTATCGGAATAATTTCTGACGCAATATTCATTTTTCAACGAGTGGCTGTCAAGCTGCCCACGGAGAAATTCATGAAATTTTGAGACGAGAGCACGTATATATTTATGTAGCCAGTAACGAGAAAAGGGGGCGCCCAGCTGTCAAGCCAATACCGTCTTCTATACAAACGTGTAATCTAACGCGTAAAACAAAAAGTCTAATAGACATACCCTCGTTTATTTCCCTCATTTAATGTTCGTTTCGCATTGACCATCGGGATGCACGAATAAATACGAATATACCTATAGAGGTATCGGAAAATGTCTGCTTACGTAGACGTTTACGTATTCCTTCATTACGTCCATATGCGCAAATACGCCGCGTGTCTAGAGAAAAGACAGAGTATACCGCACTATACCGGGTATAGAGCGTCAGCCTACGCGCGTATACGAGATGAATGAACGGATCCCAATCTGTTCCATCCCTTTGTCAAAAGAGGCTCGTGTGCAAATCCAGCAGTTACCCCCTCGGTCGACGCACGCGCAGCTCACACCTGAGCACAATGCACGCGTCGTTCACCCTCCCGTATATGCGTCTGCATCTAACTATATATACCGTATATATAGGTATAGGTGTGTATAGGTATAGGAAAAAATAAGAGAAGCCCTCATATTATATAGGTGAGCCCATGTGTGCCACCCCTTGTTTAAATAGCCGCGTGGGTACATATGGCTCGGGCTTTTTCTCTCTTGCTCTCCCTATGCATTTCGATCTTTCTACGCTAATGTGTATACTTTCTACGTACATAAGCTATACCTAGACGCATACAGGCAGGGGATGAGATTTGGAAAAAGATTCACGGGGAGAGTCATTAACCTTTGGAATAGGTGAAACGGCTGCGGGTGACAGAGTGCTGCACGTATGGGGCTGGATTATACGCGCGTGCACATCATCGAATGGCCAGGGGGAGTGAAAGTCAGTTTTGGTTTGATTTTGCGGGATTACGGCTAAGTGTAAAATGCTCACTTGAAAGCATCGCATCAGCTTCTCGTGCAATGGTCAAATGGACAAATGGACAAATGGACAAATGGACAAATGGACAAATGGACTGTATAGTGTACGTTCGAGTACAAAAACGGTTTTGCAATATAGCAGTATAATAATATCGAAGCGCAGATTATTTTAACGAAGGCACGAGTTCGTGAACTGCATATTATCGCAAGGAACGGCTATAAGATTCAATCTGCCGCGACGACCCTATTCAAAAACATCCCCAATATTTCCTTTCTCACAGAGAGGCATCAACGCAACCTTATCTCGCACCGAGAGCCTAATAAATATTCCATTCCATCCCGCGTATATCTCGTTGAGGTCGTCTCGTTGAAAAAAGCCCGCCGCGAGCCACGTGCCACAGGACAGAGAAGCAATTTCGCCGGTTGCACCCTCCGGCAAGGCTCCTGTAGTCTCCTGGTATATGGCTACTGGTATATATATTATAAGGTTGGCACCCTTACCTTACACCCTCACCTTACACACTTACCTCCTCAATCCACGATCCACAATCCACATGCATCACACGCACGCAGAGAGACCTACATCTATATATATGTGGGTACGCGAGCACACCCTCTTCGGACATACTCCTCTGACGATGTATACGATGTACCATATAATGCTTTATATATACGTTTATTGCATAAGGTGAATTTTTTCTTTCTCTACAGCTCTGCACAAGAGATGAAGCGAGTATAAAGTTTTAAAAGTTTGCCACGCGACAGAAGGCGCATTAATCTCGTAATGTTAAACCACCGTTGGGAAATTCCCAGTTGATAGAAGCCGTAACGCTGGCACATGTGGGCAACCAGCATCAAATTCAACGAATTCACCCTCGCGCTAAATGAAAGGCATTGAGTCAATCAAGATCGAGATCGTGAAAAAAATGTGCGCATGTGCGTGTTCACTGTACATACTGTATATATAACTACTGCTTCATATATATATATATAAGCAGTAGTTGGGAAATTAACGGAGAATAAAATACCTGAACCGACAGACGCTGTTGCAGAAACATGCGGGGGCCACGGGCTTCGTCAATATAAGCGATTCGATAAGTTCTATTACCCTGCACTTTATACGTCGACAATTTATAACTAATAGCGAATAACAAAAGCTCTTGTGCACACAACTATACCTATATACCTATAATTACTATCTATAACTATACGAGCAGATTATTTATTATTTATATAGATATATTGGTACAACTCTGAAGACGAAACGTGAAAGACATTACTTTCAATCAGGAGCCGCGCAACTTTTCTGCCTCTCGGCCGGACAATAAATTCCTGTCACCGTCAATTCCAGCCACTCACCTTTTTTACTCTCCCCGTATCCCCATTAGAGATCACATACACACATACACACACACGTGGTATATTCGTATACACCCACAGGTCGCGTCAACGAGTTAAATTGGTAGACACATAGGTGAACGGGCAGTTGTTCGTAACACGGTAAAGGAAAGCCGCCTGCGCATTATATGCGGGTATATAGACGAAAGAGAGTCTCTACGTATATAAAACTACGTTGCTGCTCTACCCCGTGAGTCTTCGCTCAATTTAGGTGTAATTGTTTAATTAAGGATCTTCACCGGAGGCGCTTCGCACGCTCGAATTGACTCTGTATGTCCACATATATGTGACTCGAGGGACGAGAGAAAGAGTAGGAAAGAAAGAGTAGGAAAGAAAGAGTAGGAATGAAAGAGTAGGAATGAAAGAGTAGGAAAGAAAGAGTATAGAAGAAAAAGAAGAGAAAAGGAGATTCTTCGTGTATATAAATATATATATACAATTGTGTGTGGAGAACACGTGGTCCACTCCGCCGCCATAACGTTAAATGACGCGAGTTAAGATTTTTATCTTTCGAATACTATTGCAAAGAGAGAAATGTGTGCGCGCGACATGGGTGACATGGGCGACATGGGCGTGCGTTCCTCTGGTAATTGGATCGATTGTGGCTTATTAATTAATTAAAAAACGCGTATGCCCGAGACACAGAGAGAGAGAGAGAGAGAGAGACAGAGAGACAGAGATGTGTATAAATGCCGGTCTTTATTACTCCAGGAATTTGCAATTTACTGCTCTGAATTAAACCTTCTCTGCGGTCTATACATATATATATATATATATATATATATATATATATATATATATATATATATAGACTAAGCTTGATAGATTTTACTTACATAAATATAACAGAGCAGTAGCTTGACAACAATGTTGTTGTCTCCATGTTGGAAAATCTATTAATCGCCGTATAGGGATGAAAGAAGGGTCTGAAGACGTCCAAGAGAGAGACCCTATTCTCAACTGGTTGTCTAGCTTCTGCCAAGTGGAAATTACTGCGTTGATTGTCTGTGCATATATACAAGAGAGAGAAAGAGAGAGAGAGAGAGCTTTAAATTCTATAGATGAATCGTCGCACTTGTCGGAAAGAGAGAGAGAGAGAGAGAGAGAGAACCCCTTTTTGGAGTGCAATACGCGCGTCGACTCTTATCTAACACCTCCTTGTGTATTATCTCGCTACAATGCCGTATTGTGTATCTTTGTTACTATTGCGGCTTCTGGGACAGATGTCCGCGGTCTTTTGAAGAAAAAAAATGAAAACTCGCATATGGGGAAGTTAGATGTAATACCTGCTGGCTGGCGATCCCCTTTGAAGAATCAAAGGATTAGAGTTCGCGGACTGTGCTTGTACGAAAGCAGCTTCCATTGCCGTATTATTAAAAGTATGAAAAAGTATGGAAAAGTATGGAATTAATTTTGAACGTGTAAAGGCCTCGTCATTGTCTTATAGAGCCATAAAAGATTCGAGAATTATTAGTGACTCTCCCAAACAGTCGGTATCCCACACAAGCCTCTTTCTCTCAATTCCTGAGCGACTCGACTCTGACTCTGACTCGCTCGTATATGCGTCGACACGTACACATACTCGAGGATGAGTCAGAAACGTCGAGAGATCCACACAATCGCGCGCGCGGCAATTCTTTCAAATTGTCCGCGAGGTCAATCATCAGCCGGGACATATCAAAGTGCGACTATATACTACGTTTATATACGTTTATATACGTTTATATACGTTTATATATACTATAAAGTGTCTGCCTCGTGAGAAGAGTCGATGCGCAAGAACGACACAACGAAATAGCTGCACAACAAACCTCGATTCTCCGTGTATCTCTCTTGTGTGTTTCGTGTGTGTTTCGTGTGTGTTTCGTGTGTGTTTCGTGTGTGTTTCGTGTGTGTCGCATTCTTGGCCTCGCTCTTCTTCGTTCGACGATCGCCGAAGCGCCAATCTCTATTCACGCTTATTTTCGATTTTCTACTTTTCGATTAATTCACCAATTCATAAGCCATAATCATCATCGCCATTTCATTCCCTCGATCCGTACACTTTTATTTGGCCAATCGAATCCCTCTCGCATCTTATCCTAAATAACACTCGACCTAGATTTAGCGCATAAGAGAAACAATAATTAATCAATATGAAAGATGACTGCCCGTAGTAAGAGATGATACAACTTTTTCAGGCGGTCAATTGTCTTGCGGGAGGGGAAAAAATACGAACGCACCCTTCTTCTTCCGGCGAAAGAGAATGGGAGTTACCTTAACTGCTTGAGTATACTCGCCATTGTGATGCCAGAGAGAAAGTAGCTATAGCATGGGGACGACGACGCCACGTCCGTGAGTCATCCTCGTCGTCGGGGAGGAGAGAGTTTTATCTCTGGGAAGTTTTGATTGCCACTTTCCTATGGGCGGTTCTCGGTTCTCGGTTCTCGGTTCTCGGTTCGCGGTTCCTCTTTGCGCCCTCTACCCTTTCACCTTCGCGATGTAGTCGATTCTTCGTACCGTAGTTCTCGATTTTTCGATTTATTCGCTCAGTCAGTCAGTCTGTTGGTAGAAGCTGATATTTCCTCTTCGAACACGGCTATTTCTATATGCATAATATGGTCTATACTCATAGGCACTAATGTTGAAGAACGGCATCGTTTAGTCGAGCGATAAAAAGAAACGTCGGTGAGATTGGTTTGATGATTTTGAAGAAGTGCGATCAACTTTTTATGCCGTACGTGTACGTGAATATGCCCGACTGTGTGGCGTAGCGTATACGAGTCGCTACTTGGGATTCGTGGAACGGAGATTATTTTAAGAGAACGAAATTATCCCGAGTGAAAAAAATCGAGTAATGTACGACGATCTCTATTCGCGGCTGTGAGAATGCTTGCTTCATTGAATAAAGCTTCGAAAAATGTATTTCAGCCACAGCGAGAGATTCGCTAAAGTGATTGCGTCCTCGCGCGACGATATAATTTATCTTTTCACATCTCGATATCTCGATACGAAAAAAAAAAAATAAAAAAAAAGAGAGAGCATCCGAGGAAATCCTCGAGGACGGACAAAAGCCACGCTCGTAAGAAAAGCTTAATTTGTCCAATCGCACAGTGCTCGTTCAGTACTACAGTATGGGCCCTGTATTCGAGTGCGAGCCGAAATCATAGCTAAATGTCTCGAATGGTGTTCGCGACACGTCGTTCGCGGCCTTGACTCGCGTAGATACGCCTGTTAGCAGATATGTTGGCGAAGCGACCCCTCGGATCGTTTTTCGAGCGCGTCATCTCCGAAAATGCAAGGACCGACAGGGATGCGACTCCCGTCGAGGGGGTCGACGTGACTCGAGCTTTTGTGTCGCTGATATTCCGATAGCAGCGGACGTAAGCGTGTCGTGCAATACGAAGGGTGCATATAGATATATAAATCGCATAAGATATATAATATGGCATATATTGGATATACGTAGCATAGCGTCACCGAGGATGCGTCAAGCCGACTCGGTGAGCGATCGAAGTTCGATCGCTCTCCCTCCGGTTCTTGCGAGAGTAACGTAAAAAAAGTCAAATGACAGGGAAAAGGATGAGGGATAAAGAGTGAAGAAAGTTCGTGCCGACAAACGGCTGTGCAGTATAGCACCTATATAGAAAGGGCGAGGTAAAATCGAGCGACCCCTGCGTGACATCATCCCCCTAGTGCTGCACGCTTCGTTTCGCCGGCTGCTGACTTCTGTCGCCTGTGGACTGTGGACTGTGGACCGACCCCTTCTTAGCTATATCTGAGTAAGGTACGGGCGCCCCCGCGACGCCAACTCTCCCCCTTTTGCGGAATACACGCGCAGGGAGAGAGAGAGAGAGAGAGAGAGAGAGAGAGACGAGTAGTGAGCAGTCGACTCCGACGCCGCGTCGCCACCTCTCTCTGTCTCCCTGTGTATAGCTACCTTTAATCTTTATCAATCCGAGCGTTCTTTGGTCGGGTATTATTTACGCCCGATAACACCGGTGACGCTCGAGCTTTTTGCGCGTTGTGGTCACTTTTGCTGCTCGCTCCTCGCACTCTCATGGATTACCTTTTTTTACTCCTGGATTTTCACACGTAATAATATATTCACTGCTTTCTTCTCGAAATGAAATTCAAATCTTGACTGTATCGAGCCACGTATACGAGTATTCTAAGTATACATATATAAATGTGAAAACGATCCACCATGACGACCGTCATGAATAACAGAAAAGCCCCTCATGCTGAATCCAAAAGCCAATAATTGACGATAAATCATTTCTCGCAATCTCTCACCTCAATTAATTCCAAAAGATTTCTCTCAAAACTTCCTCTCTCTCTCTCTCTCTCTCGTGCCTCGAAGCCAACACATCATCCGGCAAAGGCAGCCCTACAACTTCAATGTGAGTACGTCTATATAGGTACGAGTAAACTTCCCTTCATCTCCCTCTCATCTCTCTCTCTCTCTCGGAAAAGCCATTCAATCTGTGAACGGCATACAAGTAGGTAATGCTTCGTCCAAAAGTAAATGAAGATTTTCCAGATAATGGGGCAAATAGGAAAATAGCAACCCCGGCTCTAATCGAAGAAAAAGGAGAAAACTCGTGCCATGGCACTTTTCCTCCCCTCGTGTGGTCTTCGCCAAAGTGCTATGCACTATTGAGATAGCGAGCAGTCGCTATCAGCCGTAAATCGCTTGTGTACGAGTCCATCGAGCTCAGCGATATACGCAATTTGATGCCTTGGCTATATATATATATATACACAGACACATACACACACACACACACACACACACACACACACATAAGAGAGAAAGAAACAAGAAAGCTTTCCCTCCAAACGAAATGTATTTATGCCCTTTTTCTATAGCAAACACGAGTGCGTCACTCCAATGAGATAAATAGTAGGGATGATCTCTTTACTCGCTTGCGAAGGGAAATGAAGTTATACTAATTAATTTGCGGCCGTGGTCGTTGGCGCCACGTGTCTTATTCTTCTTAGAGGGCAAATATCGTATAGTTTATCATTGCCATTTTTCCTGATCTCTGGCCCACGAATGGCAGAAGCAATAAACAATTCAACTGCAAGAGAATGCGCATTTCTTAGCTTAAACATAGGCACATCCCGTACATTTGTAGCCCAAGCCCTCTTTAGTCCAATTGACTTTCGCCGCATTTCCCATTTGGCCAACTATAAGGCACAAAGGTATATAGGAGCGACCCAATTCCTCGAGATTATACATATAAGACTTTAGATATAAGAATCGGAGAATCACCATTTGCTCGCAAATCACTGATACGGGATTATATATATAGATACGTCCAGTGCAATAGTGAAAAATACACGTACTGTTCTTAAATTCTCGAATATAAAACAACAATACTTGCCAACCAAAATCAAGACAATTATGGCTTGTATTCTCTTGTATGTAGGCTGTAGCTTTTGAGCAACATAATTCGAAAAATTTGTATTATTTTTAATTTTACAAATCGGTAACTACATATATCTACTGATAATCTAATTATAAAAATAGTGAATAAAAATAGTAAATAATAAGAATAAATAAAAATATTCATCGAGCAGCTCATGGACATGCTGTTTACATAATAGTATCAATTAGTTTAAAAACCAAGCATAAAGATGTGAATTTAATAAACTGACCATTGTTACTGCACGAGCTTAGGAGCTCGGATAATGTAATAAACCAATAAATTGATAGAATTTCAATGAACATGCAATCAAAATAATACTAAAAATAAAAGTGTCATTATAATGTCATTAAAATGTGGCATTTGAAGTGAGCACTGACATTTTAGAGAGACACATTTTGTAGACGCAACCATTTTCGATGTCGGCGAAGAGAGCCCCCTAAGCCAGCAAGCCAGCATCGCGCTATATTATTTTCTCAAGTGGGGGAGTTATATGCGGGAGACAAGATAAAGAATTACCGTCACGTGCAGCATAGCACATCGGCGTCAAGTGTAGGTGGGTTCGAACAAAGGTATAGGTATAGTTGGAACGCGCTTTCCGGCCGCAGGTGGGTGGAGCCAACGCCAGCGTCTACCTGGCTATACGCCACACCTACTCGATCGATGATCGTTCCCATTCGCCTGCTGCACCTTTACTATCGACCATTCACCTGTCGCTCACAACGAGCTGCTTTTAGATAGGTGTACGCACAGGTAGACGTCGCGACTGTCGCATCTGCCCGAAAATTACATTCTTATTTGCACATTTTTCAAGCAACCTATCGCGAACCATTATAGACTTCAAACTTTTTTTATTCATATTAACATACTTCTGGATCGAGTTATCGGATGAATGTCTTTTCTTAACACTATTCCTTTCATTAGCAAAGTTACAGTTTATTCATTTTATAACATGAAAACGAATTATAAAACATTTATCTTACAACTCTGATTACAATGCCATTGACTTTTCCTATCAATAATAAACTAGAATAAGATTATACCCTCGACCTTGTAACTTGTAACTGTACCTTGAACGTGAAAAAATGACAATTTTCAGGTACGCCAATCTTTTTTCACTTTTGACAGATACAAATCATTAATTATCTATAAATAAAATATTTTAATACAGCGGATGAATGTGTAATATGCAATATGCAATATGCAATATTATATAAAGGCAATAGGCAATAGGCAATATGTAATATGTAATAGCTCAAAGTGACATACTTATTATTTTTATTGCAATACATTGAGAACATGCTATTAAATTACGCATCGTCCTGTACGCGCACTAAGTATGTAGTAAGTTGCTACACCAACGTTAAATCTAACATTAATCAGAGCTTGTATAGTTCAGTTAGAAATTTAAATACTGAGTTACTTACTGAGTTATACTTAATAAAATAATTTTTTTACTATTTACAGGGACATTTTACAACAAACTAAGGCAAGCTAATCAACTCCCTCTCCACACAATATTCATCGTACAGTTATAAATGCTTAGTATCGTCAATGAGATGCATTTGTAATAATGAAAAAATTCTTTTTGTTACGTGTATTACAAAAATCCAATGTTAACAACAATATGTAAAAAAAAAAAAAAGAATTTTGCAATCTTAACGAACGTAAATTATGCACAAAACTGTTCCAGCAGCAAAATTTCGTTATTCAGATAAAAAATAGCTTTCTGCTATTAATTTCTGGGAATCGTAGTCATCACATTACGTAAAGAAAACGTCAATTGAAATTGCAATAATGCATTATAACAATTTTCCTTCGTAAACTGTAAATTAATATTTGGTCAATTAAAATTCAGTAGGCGAGAGGCTTTGTATTGTAATTAATCGCGGTGTATGCAAGATTCTTGGACTTCGTGGTGTTCCCCGCAGCGTACGCGTTGAATTTGCTGTTTGTGCTGGTGTACTATTTGCGATTACCTTCCTTCTTACGGGCTTAATCGGTGTTTTCATTGGAGTTTTATCCACTGCCCTCTTATGAACTTCGTCTGGCAAAACTGAACTTCGCAATTCATCGCGATTTTCCAAGTGCTCTTGAAAGTTTCCGTACGAAGAAACGGAAAGAGAAGTATCGTTTCTTGACTTTCTCTTCTTTTTGCCCATACTTTGTTTCTGTCGAAAAGCACAAACTTTTTGTAGAAAATTCATCTATTATTAATAAGTGCGATTACCTGTATTAAGAAATGTATAATTTACCCTGCCGCTTCTTCGAATTTTTGAACTAATAACTTTATGTTTCTCAGCAGTAGTAACAGCTCGTTTTTTATTTGCCGTGGTATTCGGTGATTTATCATACGGTAACTTTCTTTTTGCTGCTGGAGTTATTCTTGATATGTTCGTCCCCGGTGTACGCAATCGATTACTTGCAGGTGTGGTACGAAGCATACTAGCACAAGGTGTACGTTTTGAAGTACTAAGTGGTGTTTTCTTCGCTGATCTGTCTTTTGCTTGCTTCTAAAAAGGGAAATCGTGATTTTTATAGCCACGTAATACATTTGAAATCATTGTGAAGAACACTATTTATATAGGTGTATTTACGTACTCTTGCTTGTTTTAGATTTTCTTTTTCCAATTCATACTTTTCCATGGCATTATCTATAAACTCTTTAAATGTATATCCTTGAACCAAAAACGGCGTCTTATGACTACTTTCATATTCATCAACGACAGTGTACAGTTGATTTTCCAATTTTGGTAATTTCTAGTGAAAATAATGCATTTAAGAATGATTAGTCGAACTATTGCTTATAGATATTGAATTAACGACGTCATGTAAATATTAAACCTTTTGGACAGCTTTCCTTTCTTTTTCTTCCATCAGCAATTGGCCTCCTCTATTGTGATAGCGATCCGGATCATTAGCTCTTTGATCTAGTTCTTTCAATTTATTAAATTGAACTTCCCATTCATTTAACAGTTCAAATAATTTTCTATATAAACATAATTGTAAATGAATTATTAAAATTCAATATATTTTTTTCATAATTATACCTGTTTGAATTGTAATATCTGCGGAGATTATCTGCTTCTAATTCATGCAGCGTTAATAAATCTTCCGTATAGGTTTGACATTTCATAGCTGTAAATGATTTCTTCTGCAGTTCGCTATATTTGCACTCTTTCCATAGAGATTCAATTTCAACTCTTATTTTGTTAACGTAGTTTGCAATATTTTCACTTCTTTTCTCTTTGCACCTTTTAATTTCAGTATTCAGCTAGAAGATCAGAAAAATTATTGATAATTTAAGCATTAAAAAAGAGAATTAATATATATTAATAAAATATATACAAGTTTTTATATACATACGGCGTTTAATGTGATAGCACTATAACCAGTGTAAGTATCAAGAAAAGCCTTACGAATTTCTAATGGTTCATCCAAATAGTCCCATAATGCTATCAGTGCATCCTTTTTATCTTGAACTTCTAATCGTGCATGCTCACTTTGATGCGTTAACCTGTCTTTCATATCCTTTAATTTATTCATATTGTTTTGCGTAAGTACAAAGTTATTATGATCATGGCAGACCATCATTTCGAAGTCTAATGATGGACTAACACCTAATTCTTCCATTATTTTGAGAATGGACCTTCTAGTATTTTTTAATAACTCGGTGCGCTGCAACTAAAAAAAAAAATTACTCAAACATAATATCAATAAACAACTTTAGCGAGACATCAATAAAAATTAATTAAATCTACCTTTTCTTTTTCCAGTGTTTGTAAATAGTTTTTAAAATCTTGAATTTCTTGTTCCATAGGGATTTTCGAATCAAATCCAACAGGTTTATCCCCTAACTTTTCACAAATTTCTACTTCCTAAAAGAAACAAGCAAGAGATAATTTTTTTCAGTTGCTATTTTTTTATGTTCAATGTTATTTTTTCACTTTATTCAGGTGATGCATATTTAATAACACTTGTACAACGATAACTTACCATGCATAACAGATCTTCTACAAGCTTTAAGCGTTTGTCTTTTTCTTGTTGCAGTTCCTCTACTTCCTCTTTTAATTTGATTTCTAATTCCGATAATGGTAAATTATCGTAACCTTCTGCTTCAAAGTTAATACCTAATTCCTATTGTGGAAAAATAATATAAAGTATTAATATCGAGTACAAATTAGCTTTTATGCATTTGATTACAAACAACGGCGAGCGTACTTTTGATATTTTTCTTGCTGCTTGTGCCATAGCTTTCACACTCTTTAAAAGATTCATTTTCTTTTGAACAGATTCATCGAGCATTTCCTTCATCAAGTCCTACATCGAAAGTACAATAATTGAATAACAGCAAACGAATAAATATTTAATACAATTGAATTATTTTTGAGACTTACAACAAGGTGTTTAAGTATTTGATTGGCAAATGTATTTAGTACTTCGGGTTTTATGCCTGTTTCATCCCATATATTGAAAAGCTCGGTTATGTCTTTTTCGCATATTTCTTTTGCTTTTTCTACAGTTGATTCCCTAAAAAATGAAGAATTTTACAGTTGTTGAGG
The DNA here is from genome assembly GCA_018906985.1 of Apocrypta bakeri. Taxonomy (NCBI): domain Eukaryota; kingdom Metazoa; phylum Arthropoda; class Insecta; order Hymenoptera; family Pteromalidae; genus Apocrypta; species Apocrypta bakeri. Next base: position 31,248 of record JACCIA010000017.1, on the reverse strand, counting down.
TTGCGAACGAGTGGGAAAAAGAAAAAATAAATAAATAAAATGAAACGAATTATTGATGAAATAATTGGATTATTATAAAATTGAAGTAGGATAAAATTTGACAGAAGTAATCAGAAGCAGTAAAACTAAGCGAAAAGTTCCGCTATACGCCATAAAAAAAATGATGAAAAAGGCAGAATGCATGTATGGCCGTGGGCCGTGACTTGTCCCCCCGCAATGTAGATGTAGCCGAAGACACCTGTTCAAGGTAAAAAGGTCCTTTGAACGTCGTACTAGTAGATGAAATTCGGAAATTTGCATCGATTTGGAGACTCGGAAAAAGTAATTATCTTCCAAGCGACGCAAAATATTTTCAACTCTAAATGCACACAGGTGCAATACATAGACTTTGATAATCTCCGTAAAATGGCAGAATCCTCGGCTTGACGGTTGACAAGCGGATTCACACACAGCGAGGGAGACTCACCTGACCGATTCCATTTTGCTCGGAAAATGTGTTGCAAATCCTCTAATTGAATGACTGCTGCAACCGTGGAGACGTTGGATGTCACATCCGCGGGGGATTCCCAATGGAGGATCAGGATGGAGGATCAGGATGGAGGGAACCAGGGAACAAGGGAGGTGGATTGAAGTTCAATGTGTTGAATGGGCACTGCCTGGCCTGGCACTGTGCGCGACGCGCGTTGTCTTCTCGCCAGCTCGCCTCCTTGCTCGCAATGCCCGCTTGGCCAGTCTACTAAACTATAACGTTTATCTTTTGAATTCCAAGGGGGCACGCCGATTGGCTTGGCCTATTGGCTCATTGCGTTCATGGACTAACCTTAACTGACTGACGCGCCATCCTGGCGTTCGCAAAGACTACCTTTTTTGTTGCACTCGAGACTTTGACTCGAAATAGTCGAATATACGTTTCGAGAGAGCAGTTGACAGCAGAGAGACGTTGTAACGAAAATTTGTAACGACAATTATGAATAAACGCATTAAAATGAATTTCTATTATTTGTATTAATTTAATAGGAGGAATGACTTGTAAGCTGATAGTATATCTTGATAGGATACTGTTATCAGTAATACGAGAAAAATTCGATGTCTTTACGAAAGGACCTGTGGAACTATACGAAAGACTGACTGGGCGACTGGGCGACTGGGCGACTGGGCCCAGTGGGCCGTATTGTCGTGTATACTCCGGAGTGGCCATGGCATACAATATATATTATTGCAATAATATATATTGTAATAATATATATTGCATACGCATGCATAAAACTCACTTCAGAGCAGAGAGCAGACAGTCAGACAGCAGACTTGCAGTGCAGCAGAAATAATGCCAGAGATGAGTGCAGCTGCTTCCAGACTTGACTATTATATATATATATATATATATATATATATGCTCTCTGCAAAGTTTCGGTTTTCGATGCTAGGGGTCAGGTGTGCTATTCATAGGAATTCCCGCCGTTCCCGCGTAATTTTACGTACTGCGCGGCAGTCCGGCGTAGCCGCAACTTATGCCACAGCTTACAGTAGAGCGTTACAGCTTACATTTCGGAAGCGAAGCGTGTAGTGGATGCTAGCTCGACATACACTCTGCATAAGCTCTTGACTTTCTTCTTCTTTCTTTCTTTCTTTAATTCTCTTGGTAAACAAAATATTATATTTTGTAAAAAAAGATAGTTTATTTGATTGTTGTCTTTAGTGCCGTTGCGTTAGCGACGGATTAATACGATGGTAAGCATAAGTAGATCTTCGGACAAAGTGATAAATTATTTAATGTTATTTTAAATTTTAGAGTCGTCCAAGTTCACCAGCTCCAATGGACAGGCATGATGCTATGACATCTCCTGCTCCGGATTTTGATGAGGCTTTTGAAGACGAGTCAAGATTACTCGGCGATGAGAATGACATAAATGAAGAGGAAGAGGACGGCGAGGAGTTGTTTGGAGATAATATGGAAGCGTACGTTATTTGTTTATTATTTCATTTTATTAACATTTTTTTTAACATTTTTTTTTATCAAAGTGTGTGTCGATCCGCAATAACCCAAGGCAAATTCTCTTTTAATTGTCCATCATTGTTTCAGTGATTATCGACCCATGTCAGCCCTTGATAGATACGATCCCAACATGGTGGACGACGAGGACTATTCAGAGTTGTCACAGGGAGAACGTTTAGCAGCTGAATCAGCTATGCGAAAGAGAGACAGAGCTGCTGGTATTCGCGATGACAGAGACCTTCTTTATGGTGCGTTTTCGTATAATAACCAATTTATACAGTACAAGGAATATTCAAAAATGAATTTTAGAATACTGTGTTTGTAATTTTTTTTAGATGATAGCGATGACGAAGACATGACAAGGAAGCGTCGCATGGCTGAAAAGGCTGCAACTGGAGAAATTGAAGATACCGAAGTATGTTTAAGTAATTGCAATGAAATAAAACGAACGTTTATTTTAAAATTAGTTGTAATTGACTTTTTAACTGTTTTACACAGATGATTGAATCTATTGAGAATTTAGAAGACACAAAAGGTTATAGTATTAAAGAGTGGGTATGCATGCTCGCTCCAAAGAATGAAATTGCAAATAGATTCAAAAGTTTTTTGCGAACTTACACAAATTCTAAGGGGCAATACATATATAAGGAGCGTATTCGACATATGTGCGAAAGCAATCAGGTATTTGTTATATTTACGATAAAAATCGATATTCTTAATTTTGCTATTTAAAATTTCGTGCCTGTAAGATTATTTTTATGCTTGCAGTCCAGTTTCATCGTTGAATTTCCACTCTTGGCAAGTAAAGAGCATGTTCTTGCATATTTCTTACCAGAGGCTCCTTTCCAGATGTTGGAAATATTTGACGAAGTTGCTAAAAATTTTGTTTTAACCATTTTTCCAAGTTATGGCAGAGTTACTAAAGAAATTCACGTCAGAATATCAGAATTGCCCCTTATTGAGGAATTACGTACATTCAGGTACTATTTGAAAAAATGTCGATACTTTAATTTCAATATCATCTTAATATTTATCCTTAGTTTGGAATTTTATTCATTTATTGTTGAACAATTTTAGGAAACTTCATTTGAATCAATTAGTAAGAACATTGGGTGTTGTAACCGCGACTTCAGGAGTTCTACCACAGCTGTCTATTGTCAAGTATGATTGTAGTAAATGTGGAAACATTTTAGGTCCTTATACGCAGACACAGACCCAAGAAATTCAACCAAACAGATGCCCTGAGTGTCAAAGTGCTGGGCCATTCATGGTAATTTCATAAATTACAAATTCTCTCAATTGTTTGTACTTTTATTTATTTACACACACGATTTATATGGTAGATTAACATGGAGCAAACCGTTTACCGTAATTATCAAAAAATCACTATTCAAGAATCACCGGGAAGAATTCCAGCTGGTAGGATACCTCGAAGCAAAGATTGCATTCTTTTGTCCGATCTTGTTGACCGTTGCAAACCTGGAGATGAAGTAGATTTAACTGCAGTTTATACTAACAATTATGATGGATCGTTGAACACAGAAGAGGTAGATATATTGATTAAATAATTTAAAAATCACAAGATACTCGTGCTTTAATGTTGTTTTTGTTTACCAACAATGTAGGGATTCCCAGTCTTTTCAACAGTTCTCCTAGCAAACCATTTGCACGTCAAAGATTCGAAAGAAATCGTAGATTCTCTCACGGAAGATGATGTTAATAATATTTTGAAATTAAGTAAGGATCCGCATATTGCAAACCGTATTGTCGCGAGTATTGCTCCATCTATTTATGGACACAAATTCATTAAAAGAGCTTTGGCTCTATCGATATTTGGCGGCGTCGCTAAAAATCCTGGTAAGATCGTTCTACCTGCTATTTCAATAAATGAATGTTTCAATGACTAATTTCCCTTCTTTCTATTATAGGTATGAAGCACAAAGTGAGGGGGGATATCAATATTTTGATTTGTGGAGACCCCGGAACAGCTAAATCACAATTTCTCAAGTATACCGAAAAAATCGCTCCTAGAGCGATTTTCACAACAGGCCAAGGTGCATCTGCTGTCGGTTTGACCGCCTATGTTAGAAAATCGCCAATGACGCAGGAGTGGACTTTGGAAGCTGGTGCTTTGGTACTGGCTGATACTGGAGTATGTTTAATTGATGAATTTGATAAGATGAACGATCAAGATCGAACATCTATTCACGAAGCTATGGAACAACAAAGTATTTCCATTTCTAAAGCAGGAATCGTTACATCGCTGAACGCAAGATGTGCAGTTATCGCTGCATCTAATCCAATTGGTGGAAGATACGATCCCAGTATGACATTTTCTCAGAATGTCGGTTCTTACAGTTGAATTACATAATTATCAAATAAAAGATCCACGGATATTGTATTGGAATAAAAAATTTTCATTTTTAGGTCGATTTATCAGAGCCCATATTATCGCGTTTCGATATTTTGTGCATCGTTAAAGATGAAGTCGATCCCATGCATGACAGATATTTGGCTAATTTTGTTGTCAACTCGCACATCAAACATCATCCCACAAATGCAGATAGAATTGTACCGTCTCAATTAGAAAATACTGCTGAGAAAGACCCCGAAGAATTTGAACCATTAGATCAGGACGTTTTGAAAAAATATATTGTTTATGCTAAGCAAAATGTTCATCCGAAACTAAACAATGTAGATCAAGATAAAATTGCAAAGCTTTACAGCAAGTTAAGGCAAGAGAGTCAGGTATGAAACCGTGTTAATTCTAATATCCTCATTCCGATAGAGAAAACGACAAGGAAGAATACAAATTAAACATTAATGAAAATATTTCTTGCAGGTAACTGGAAGTCTTCCAATCACAGTTCGACACATTGAAAGCATTATTCGGATGTCAGAAGCTAATGCTAAAATGCATCTACGTGAATTCGTAAGAGAGGAAGATATTAATCTGGCCATTCGAATGGAGCTTGAGAGTTTTGTTGACACGCAAAAGTATTCTGTAATGAAAGATATGCAAAAGGTACACTAATTAACTTATCTACTAATATTCTTCTCATCATTTCATAACTCTTAATAACTGATTTTATCATATTCTATATAATATAATGTTCATTATAGGCATTCCGCAAATATTTGACGTACGAGAAAAATCATAATGAATTGCTATACTTTGCACTTCGAGGTCTAACATTAGATGCATTAGCATTTAAAAAAGCTATGAGCAAGGATCATATCATTTCAGTTGAAATTCCTGAAAAAGATTTATTGGAAAGGGTATGTTCACTAATGATGATAATTACAGATAAACGTGTTATTTAAATTATAGATTTATTAACAAATACTATTTATGTAATTACAGGCTAAGCAATTCAAAGTTTACAGCCTTACACCGTTTTATAAGAGTCACTTATTTAGATCTAATGATTTTACTTATGATCCAAAACGAAAAATGATCATTCAGACTTTGCCGGCAGTGGATGAAGATTAATTTTTAATATATTGACTTTACAATCAACATTTTTTTACTCTTTTATTTAATGCCTATTGTTTGTACAAAGAAAGTAATTTTCTAACTATTGTCAAAAGTATTATTTGTAAGCATTTTTTTTATTCTGGTTTTATACATTCTAATGTGCTAGATGATGAATATTTTGGGTGCATAAACTTTGAAATATCGCCATCAAATTGAGTTACACATGTTTATATTGTAAAAAGATACGGCAATATTTTTACAAAAATATATTGATATTTTTTATTAGAGCATCTACAATTATTTAATCCTTCTCGAAAGAACATAGTTGATTCGCTAATATTGACTTAAGTTTAATATACGAATTTCAAGTGAATGATTTTTTTACGACTCGCACAGAAAACGCTATTAATATAAATTTTTACGGAATTCCTCTGAAGATATAACTATTACAAATATTTAAAAATATGCATTTGTCAATTGATATATTTAATTCTATGATCTGATGTACAGTCTTATTCTCAGTTGTTAGGACAATAGCAGCTATATAATGTCTATTTACATGTTTCATTCATGTAAAAATTAAACAGTGCAAATCGCAATTATTTAGATGCAGATAAATAAAAGATATCCCTTCAAAAGTAGAGAATAATTCAGTTAAAATTCTCTCAGGACTAGCGTTTCTTTTTCTTGTTAGAGCTAGATTTTTTCGTTTTGTTGAGTTTTTTGCTAGCAGCACTGCTACTATTAGAACTGCTGCTGTTCGAACTACTGCTAGAATCACTTGAATCTGATTCGCTGTCAGAGGAACTACTACTACTGTCAGTGCTACTGCTACCACTGCTACTGCTACTGTCACTGCTGCTGCTGCTGCCGCTGCTGTTGCTATCACTGTCACTGTCACTGCTTGAGGTATCTTGAGCTTTGGATTTTTTGTTAACAGGCTCTTCTGTATTGACGTTTTCATTGTTTGCCCTTGAATAAAAATAACAATCACATACAATTACATTATTTTATGCAGTAAAATAACTAAATACAGATACGCAATTGTAAAGGTTATTACCGATCTTCTGGTTTTCGCTCTAGAGCTTTCTTCAATTGAACCGTACGAGAACTGCGATTAAGATATTTTCTTTTTCCTTTGCACTCGTAACTCCAGTGACCCATTTCCAGACATTTCTGGCAACGAACTTTCTCCAAAGGGTACGGATTGGGTCTAGAATAGAAATGCAGATGAACATTTTTCAATTTGAATGCTTTTCACGAGGTAAACTCTGCATACGTAATGGAAATGGTATTGTGAAAAATCTAATGTTATTTGAATTGAAAAATTGAAAGATTGTCGAACTCCAATATACTTAAAATGTAAATCTGTAAGATGGCATTTGCTATTGTTTACATTGGCACACAGGTTGCCGAACTTTCACTTTCAATACGAATGCATTTCTACGTTAAACATGACTAATGCGAAAACTGAACCGAAAATGGTGTGAATAATTTAGGAAAAACTTACGGTTTTTTTCCGAATTTCGAGACAACTTTGGTGGAACTCATTTTACTATTATTCTAACATAACCTCTAAACCACTTCGACGGCAAAATACTGAGTGAAGTAACTCTGGTCTGGCGGCTTTTGCGAGGTGCAGGGGCATCTCTGGTGGCGTACGCCGGTACGCCGCCGGCCTTCGTTACCCTCATTTGTTTTGCTCATTGCAGACTGCAGGTGATAGTTGCAATGTGACAATTGGCAAGTGTCATATATTCGAATAATTGCAGTTGTGACGCCAAAGAGGTTTTTGACGAAATATCACGTCTAGGCTCGCAATTTCTGCAACATTATTATTACGAGCGATATTCGCCATGTCCATATATATATATATATATATATATATATATATATATATATATAATATTATATGTACATGTGCGCAGAATATACTATATTCGAATTTCCCGCCATTTATTTGTACTTTGATAATCGAAGTTCGATTCTTCAACAAGTTTTATTCAGCACTTCACACCCTATTGTTATTATTATAGAAAAAATCAGCAATCAAGCTGTCAGCTAGGTTTTTCTTTCAATAAAATATAATAAAAATACGGATGGATCATTCATCTCGCGTCTGCCAACGGCGACAACGCGAGCTCGCCGAAAATTCAGTGAAACTCAAAGTTATCGAAGATTTATTAACAAGTACCGCGATGAAAATAGATGAAAAGAAAAAGACACTCAAAGTAGAGAATTCCGAGTTGGTGAGAGAAGCTCATGAATTACTTGAATCACCAAATTAATTATAAATTCGAAAATGATTTTACGAAGTTTTAATACTTTTTCTACAGGACAAACTTCACGATAAAGTTTGGGCTCTCGAGAGTGAGACGTGCGACATAATCTGGGACTTTTCGCGGAAACACGATTTTCAAAGCATTATCGCTAATTATCCCGATGTTCCATCGAATTTGCCATTCGACTGTGATTGCGAAGTCAAAATAAGAGGAAGTAAGCGAATGAATAATACGTAGATGTGAACAGTAAAAGATATTCTATTCGTTTATTCTTTAAGCCGTAGACCAAGACCGTAATGAAACTCGACTTTTGTTAAATGAGATCGAAGAACTTAAGGCAGAGTTAGAAGCGAAGAAAAGTTATGGATTGATCGAAGATATAATGAAATTCAAAAGGGAACTAAGTCGAGCTGAGGAAGGAACTACGGAAATACTGAGGTACTTCGATGCCTACGAACATCGAAGATTAGTTGCGACTAATGAACCATTAATTGGGTTTCAGCTTGAGGAAACAAATAGACGAATGCAAAGAGCGTATCTTTCATTTGAAAGAATTGAATAGTCCGAAATCGAATTGTAATTATGGATTTTTCAACGATACGTCACGATGCAGTCCAACTTCGAAATTCAAAAACAAATGTCCGTTAATGAAAGCCAATGACCTAAGTGACCCATTGCATTTTAGAAAGGCTAGTGAATTTATGAGCGATACTGAGAAGCATTCGTCCTCTGCAAGTTGCAGCAGTGCAGTTGCGGACGTGAGTATAATAATATATATACCCTTTTTAATCCGTTTCGGCGTAAACCCTATACTCACCTACTCACCTACTCACCTACTCACCTACTCACGGTACACCGCATATATTACAAGCAAAATTTATCTTTTATTTACAGAATAAGCCGAGATCTAAATTTGTATTTAAACAACGAAGTAATATTACGCAAAGGCAAATGCGTTGACTGACTTGTTAACGATACTATTATTTATGATGTTATTTTCATAAAGCCTATATTCAATTACTACGACTGAACTGTCATATTGAAAAAAATCGAGTTCAGTTTTATGTAGCTAGAAATAAAGTAAAATTACATTCTATCAAAATATATTATACGCTCCTTCTGTCCTTCCAGATTAACCAAAAAATTACGCTTACGATTCTATTTTAACGGTAAGAATTAAACCTGGTAAAAATTAAACCAGCTGTTATGGTTGGTCTCTCCAGATCTGACCAATATCGTTTGCTAGCGACTGGTGCTACTAGTTTGTACGTATTTTTTTATATGCGCCTAGAAAAAACTTTAAATCAATCGATTTAATGAAGTAAAAAGAGGTTATTCTGTGATTACGTCGATATTGATGTACATGTATAGATAAATATCGACAGTGACGTTCCGAACGATGACTAGCACCGTTCATGATACCTGGCGAAAAACATCACAATTTGCAAACAGAGACCTAGACTAGAATATCTCGCGGAGGGCAGACTAAAACTAAAAGGTTACATATTGACGATCTGGGGTATCTACCCGGTGTTGGCTCTCAGTTTCAACGTTATACAACATTTTACATTTATAATTATAATAATCATGAAGATACGAAAAGTTAAAATTAAGGTGTTTTAAGTAAAAGCTCGTAGTCTATTACGTATCGAAGCTTTGCTGGAAGAGACTGCTGCTGGTTAAGAAAAATAATTCAACAACCGGTCACTGCAGAATAATACTTCAGTAACTAGCAAATTTACAAATGGATTTCAAGAACCAGTTAATTAAAAAATAGGCTTTACAGAATAGCCAATAGAAAAAATAAAAGATGAATAAATTTATATTAAATATATTTCACTCGCAACCTTTTTGCCAAGCCCTAATGCGCTTGTCCCTTACCCATTTCAGTACTCTGAACATGGCTAGGCACTTGGATGCCCCGACCGCGGGCTCTAGTCCCGGAAGAAGAGTCCGGAGGAGTCTTGTCCGCTTCATTGAGAATAGTGAGGTGTGTGGATTCTAGCCCGACCAGTAGGTTCAGAACCTTAGTCGGAGTGGTGCGTCTTGCTCCCGTAGATCCTTTAGGTATCAATGCTCTAGTCATTCGAGAGTTTTCCCGCCCCAATCTGCTCCACCCCGAGCAACCAAATCACCGAGCTGCAAGGTGGTCCTTCCAGTTGAATTTCTCATTGGTTATTTTATAATTAGGGTAACTGCTGGATATTTGTCTGAGACCTCCACTATCAGTATCGTGCCCGGATATTCGGAGCCCCTATAGAGGGAAAAAAATCCATCTGGATTTTTACATTTGCGCGTGAATATGACTAGTTCCATCTTATTTGGATCACCGACAATCTCATCAACCGTACCATATTTCCAATTTCTTGAATGCTAGTTGCATTGTGTCGATAGACATGTAGTCGTCCGCATATGCGTGGACGCTATATTCGGCTCCATTCAGGGCCTCTAACAAAGTCTATCTCAGTCCATTTGCCACGAGCCACCAAGTAGCAAGAAACTTTGCACCCACCTACGCACACCGTCTACTGACCTTGGGGACTAAGACCTTTTACGCTCTTAATAAAAGGTAAAAGGTCTTAGTCCCCAATGTGGAGACGACTTTTCTACTACTACTACACCTCAGCATGTTAACCACGTACATCCCCAGCTAGTTAACAAGCCAGGCTCGTATACTGCTAGCATTTTTGAGAGTTTTTGTAGAGGTTCGGTTAAATACACCTCAATGTCCAGAAAGTCTTTCACCATATTTCCCATCATATACCACTGCCAGCCCATCTGCTGGAATGACAAGTGAATAGGAATTCCCGTAGAGTGTCCCGTTTCGTATGCATGTTGGTTACGATGTAATGGTGTATTTGACAAGATCTCTTATTCCGTATGTCTCTATTTTCTAGTCTCTTCAATATCTTAAAACCATAAGAGATCAGGCTGATAGGTCTAATGTCTTGATCAGTTGTGTGACTGAATTTCCCTGCTTTGGGCATTTGTGCCATCGCCATGGCCCGAAAATTTTGCCCTGAAAATTTTGCCCTGAAAATTTTGCCCTGAAAATTTTGCCCTGAAAATTTTGCCCTGAAAATTTTCATCTTCAATGACTCCTTCCAAAACGTCCCGTAGCATGATTGAGTATACGCCATCGGCTTTCATGCCTTGTAGAGTATTCATCTTTTGAAGCTGATAATCTTCTCTCGACTATCAGCCGAATTACCGTATAACTTAACGATCGTACCATATTAGCAATTATGACTTGGTCGTTATTTCATCATTCTAACTCCTATCCTCACCTTTTTCGGAATTGGCAAGTTATAGGGAATACACCTTATCCTACCTTGTTCTACTATCCGACTATTGAATTTTATTTATGATGTTATTCACAAAGAGGCAGCATAATTTGTTTTGTTTTGGTTTTTTTAAAGAGTTAAAATAAATATGACTTACAGAAATGTACATGCACCCGTAAATCGTGATGGTTTAGCCGTGGAAGCCAACTCTGCCGGTCTGACAGCCAGTCAAAGTGGGCATTACAGCTATAGGACTTGATTTACAGACATAGTCCATCAAGAAAAGCAGCAGAGCTTAACGAGCGAGCAAGACCATCGTCGTACAGATTCTTTAAAACTTTCTTTAAATTAGCTATGGATTTAAAAGAATTACTTTGAATTTAATGTGTTGAATATTGTACAAATATTATAATATAATCTTTGCTTATGATCCTATGAAAGGATACTTGTCGCGCCATCTCTTGTATATAAACGATTTTGTACTGATAGTTATAACTTACAGTGTATAACTATACACTGTAGAGAAGAGCGCTCGCACGTACTGTACTCGCGCTCATTCTCTCTCTCTCTCTCTACAGTAAGTCTCCGAGGGAGGCGGCCAAAGTACTATTAATTGTTTAAATAAAGCCTCATTTATTTAAACCACGACTCCAACATAATGATTATTGAACATATTAATCGAATTGGTTGGTTGCTCACGCTTTTTTTTTAATTGACTCGTTCTTTCCCTCTGGCGCCGAAGAAGTGAAAGCATAATTGTCTAGATAAAACATTCCGTACTCCTTTAGACATTTTGGATAAGGAATCAGGTTTGACCTCGGATAACACTTGGATGTTATAGAATTATTTATAAAAGACAAATTAATTTTTGTTAATTTATTGTGTTAATATAAAAGACTAAGTTTTACTAGCAAACATCGCAGACGTGCAAAATATAAGATGTTCATGTACGCATCACAAAAAAGCAAGCTACGCATGTTCATAAATTAATTCATACACTTAAAACGTTAAATACGGAATAAGACGTTTTAATTATCTAGAAAATATAGAAATCGGTTAATGTTAATGAACTGTATTTCCAACTGTATGCAAAGGGGGCGTACTCACTTTTACAAAGGAATCATTTGATAAGTGAATTATGTATCCACTGCTCAGTATTATAGGTTTTGTCGTTCGTTGGGCTATAATCAACAGGTCTTTTATGGATGTAGGAGATAGTACACTCCATTTGGACAAAAGTATCTGACATCCTAAATTGACACTCTATAACAAAAAAGAAAAAGGTAAGAAAAGAATTAATAGCTTGATAATACTCAGTGTCCTAATTTGAGTCCATCGTTATTATCACCTTAAAAGTTATTTCGTTCCCATACCACGTAAAGAGAAATATTTGTAATAACATGGCAATTAAGTATACTACTGCCGAAACAAAATTTGCGTCTATCTTTGAAGACATTGCCACATTGTACGTAGTAACGCACAATATTGTTATGCTCGTTATGAACTGAGATAAAATTATAAAATAAAATGCGCTGTTGAACGATTCGACCAATCTGAAGTAAATCATTTGTTGAGTTAAACCAAAATTTTAGATATATATACAAAAAAACTTGTACAGAAGATAGTGTAATTTCAAAACTTACTCGAATATTCGCCAGTGATGGTATACAAGCTTAGTAACTGTCTTTCTTTCTACCTTTAGAACTGTCTCCTTTGATTCGCCGCTTTTCATCATATTCTCCAAGATCATCGGAAACTGCTTGAAACGGTTTTCTAAAATTTCAAATTGCGCACAAATTTGGATCATTAAACCACTAAGCAATGTATCGGTTGACTGGTTAATCATTATCGCTAAGGTCATCACCCAAGCTTCGTGAAGATAAGCTAAATAATAATTCTTGACACTTTCAATAGAATAAGGTATCCACGTTCTACAAGGTAACCATCTGTCTTCGAGTTTTGATTTAAAAAATGGCAAGTATGCATACATGAATGCTGATATTAAATACAAAATGGATATTTTTGTTGTATTTGCTCTGAAAAATAAATTGTTCATAAGAAGTCAAACGTTTAATAACAAGATAAAAATAGTTTATTTAATTATGTAAAAAATGTCTTATTATTTTTATAGAATTCATTTATAGTTCAATAGACAAGGTAAGGTTCGAGGAATTTATATAACACCAACAGTTATCAAAAAATGCTGGAGTTTTATCGTTAAAACTCAAATTTAATAGTTTAGCTATATTTTTCATAAGAATAATTGATAAATATTAACTAGTATTTTATTTTATTTATTCTGAACAATGAAAATAGTGGGATTTATACCATAGAATTAAAGCAACCTTTAAAACCCTCTGTACTCATGCACTACTCCTATCGACATCATACAGAGACGCCCGCGTAATCTCATTTCCGAATAAACAAGCCTATGCATATTTATATATATATATATATATTATGTATATATACAAATAATATAAAATGTTTATGGGTGATTCTCTGTCAGATTGACGGGACAAAATTTTTCCCCGCCTCCGCGGGCATTTCAACGTAACGAAATTGTTGATCTGCGCGCTTAATACAAGCGCATCAATCATCCGAGCAGCCGGGAGAATCTTTTGCGCGGGAAACATCAGACTTGAGCAATTCGTTTGCTCACACACCAGGTACTCCTCCCTGGTGTTGTACACGAGGTGTTTCCTTACCCTTCCCCGTTACAACTTTTATTATATATAAGTATACTTGTCTTTATTGATAGATACAAGAGATAATTTACAATATGGATCTAACAAAATTCATTACATACGTTAAATGAAATCGTGGTTAATGAATTAATGAACCAAGTTTTGGCGACCTTGCTTCATTAACACTCACGCACTTAGACAGCACGTATCCGAGATACTCAAAAACTAAATCTATCCCGAATGTTCTTTTACTTAGCAATTAATTATCGAAGTTATTGAAAGAGCGTTTAGAGAAGAGGCTCATTTCTTTCTTTATTGGTTTCTTTGGTTAGATGAGTGGGGGGCGTTGGCTGCCTTCACCCTGCCTCTGGTCTCTTCTGTCGCTGAATGACTCGATGATTAATAATTTCATAGAGTATACTTTGAGCGGGACCTTGTTCCGGAGTTGTTCCTCTCTTGGCGGACCGGAGCGAAAGAGGACGATAGTTATACGTCGTCGCCTTAACGTGCAAGGACTCGAAATTTGTCCCTACTCTTGCAGATATAAGTCCCGTTATATAGACTTATCCTAATGTACGCGACAACTATATTAAGTATATTTGGAGTATCGTTACACGACTATAGCTAATAAACGCTGTGGTGACGCGACCTTTGTATTTACTTTCGGAATGTCATAAATTGAATCCAGATGTTTTGAAAGAAGCTTTCTTTTTCTTTCGTATGCGTATATGTTAGCATCACTCACGCATTTACATACCGGTAATATCTTATCTCTTCGCTAGCGTCGTATGCAGCGATTTGGTTTGCAGCTTCGCCGATTAAGCGTTACCCTTCAAATACGGAAATATAACTAAATTGTTAATGTCTTGTCTCGCAGCTAGCACAATAGTTTTAATGGTTTTTTTAAACGAAAGCTATTTATCTAAATTACCGTTTTCAATAGAAGTTGTATTACCGATCGGTCTACTTGTAGTATAAATTGTTATTGAACGTTCAGCGTTATGTGTCGATGCTGAGAACAACGGAACATTCAAGGACACAAAGTTCGCGGATATCGGCAACTACCCCTAACCCGCGAGCTCGGACTTCGCGTACGAAGACTTCAGCATTCTTGGTTGCTAAGTCCCACAAGGACTTATGAGTGCAACGACGAGCGCTGAATGCGCCTGCTGGAGATAGTGCTCTTGGCGAGGAAACAAGTGCATAGTTTAACGCCTCCGCTTGGCACGCTGTCCCCAGTCTTCAGTTATAGTTCAGAGGGAATAGATTCCGATTTTCCAGTGCTAACTAATGAAATATATTCACCTTCACATTTGTACTTTTACCGGGTTTTCATATCGCAAAGTTAGATAATAGTGGTCCGTAAAGCAAATACCAACCAATTAAGTGTGGCTCAATTAACACATTAAAAAACTATTATTATTTCCGAGAACCTCCTAGATTTCAACTACAATAAGGTAAGACAAATGTTTTTCCTCTAATGGACTTCAGACCGCGAAAGAGAGGGACACGAATCGCGAGAGTCTGAGCTTTACCTGCGGCGACCCGCTCAAGACACCATTCACTCGTCATATATTAATTTACCTAAATATCATTAATAATTGTCAGAGACTTTCCACTCTCTACCATTCAGTATTAATATGAATTTCAATATTAGCCACAATTCTATAGAAAGCATTCGTAATCTCTTCCATGTGTGTCCAAGTCCTTTCGGATCCAATTCTAAAAGCGATAACTCGTCGTGTAATTCTTCGTACGCATGAAATAAAACCTTAATTCGCCCCCATCAACAATGTTTATACTTTTTTGTACCCATTCAGTCAAAGTTATGATTGTTTTTTTTTTGAACTTGATCGCTTCCGAGCAATATGGGCCACTCTGTCCGACGTTGCGACAACCGATTTGATATCACATTCACTTGAAAACCAATGTGGAAGTTGTTCAAAATCACTATCTTCGGATTCGCACGTCCCAGGAGGCACCGTGAATTGTGGTCGCCGTTTTTCCTATTTCGAATAAAGACGATATTTCTAATTTCGATATTCCTTATAAAGATGGATTGAATAAATAAAAACTTCATCACTTCGAGGCTTGAAATTTTAGTTTATTTCGGCTCTGAGAGAGGAAAGCCACGCGGCATAAAAGCCCTCTCGATGTAATTTAATCAATAAATTAATCAATTGATTGATTGATAAAAACTCCCACTTTATTTCTTCATATAAATCATTTGAGTCAATAGAGAGGTAGCACGGAACCGCGTTGCGCCGTATTGCGCTATATCGCACCGCAGCACATCCGTTTCTATAGTTTCAACTTGTAAACCCATGTGAATATTAACTCCCGACAACCGCTATTACCTACCATTGGCTCAGTACCACAAACACTCTCGACGACGGACTTGGACAGCTTCTTGCCGCGCCAGATTGTTTCCAGCGGAAAATATTCTACTGCATCACTCTGACTGATTAACACTCCAGTGAATACACTATAATATATACTCTATAATATAATAATACAGTACTCTGAGTAAGTAATTCTACACTCTCTTGCCAGCGGGTGGGCTGTTCTCCCAGAGTCCGAGTATCTCTTCTGCGTGTGTCGCCCGAATAAGACTGTAATTCATTATAATAGATAATACATATAACTATATAGTTTTTATACGTCAATCCTATTGGAATTTCGAATCGTCTCCTAATTCATCTTAATAATAAGAACCGGGTAGCTTGTATACGTGACACGATGAGGCATCTCATCATGGCAACATGAGGGAGTCTTCCCGCGTTATTATAGCTATACGTTCTCGAGGTTCCAGCTTTAGCGAAACGTCCTCTGCTTTTCTATGTGTCGAACATGATGAAAATGATTTACAATTATAGGCTTGGCTCGTTAGTTTAAACTTATTTTGCATAAAATTTAAAGAAATATGTAAATCAGTATATTTGGAGAGGCCTGCATCGATAGGGGGATATGAGTCGTAATGGATCAAAGTATAGGTATTGGTGCGTATAAGTGACAACATTTGGAATGAATTGTTTGACATTGCTCGGCCAAATTTACTCATTCTGGCCAATTGGCCCAGACAATTGTCTCAGTGAGCATTACTCAAAACACCCGCTTGATTTCTAACATTTTTTCATAATTTTTCTAAGCAAATAAGCCAATTTTAATAAATATTGTTGAAAACATATACATGTGTTTTTCGTGTATTCGAATATGGGATTTATTATGCGTCAAAAGATTGCAGCATTAGAGACCGCGACACCGAAGATTCGGCCGGAGCAATAAAAACTCCGAGAAGGGATTACGATCCCTTTATGATACACGATTCCTAGAGCAAGGCTCAATTTTTAGTCTAGTGCGAACCTCCGAAGAGCAAAGGCATTTCTCTCGACTCAATAAATATAGTTTTACTCTGCGATCAATTGATAGTTGCATTGACCTATTATCCCGAGTAGATGAAATCAATAAATATAAAATTGCGTTACGTGAATTCGCCTAAAGATTAACATAATATATTATAATCGGGCAGAGTATAAAAGCTACGGAGTTCTTATTATTATAGGATGAATTATGAGACGAAGAGGATTTCAAATAAGGTGCTCGCATGCAAAAAATATTTGGATATGTATCAAAAAGTAAAACTGTGTGCAGGTGCACTCGAGCGGCAAGCGCAGGTAAAATGTTTTATTCCTGGGAGAACATCATACGCGCTGGCAAAAGAGTAGAGAGAGAGAGAGAGAGAGAGCTCTCGCGCAAAGTATAATATACTATAATATACGCAAGTGTTTATCCGCGACGATGCGCATATAGAGTCTATCCCTCTTGAAGAGATACGTCGAAGAGCATGATTGTTGTCTTCAGTCAACGGTAGATAATAGTGGTAGTATAGTTGAGCGTTGTTCGCGTATATTTATACAAGTTGTGACTAAAAACAAATCTCCCGTGGCGCGATATAGAACGATACGGAGTATTCTTTATCTATCTATTACCTTTTCTTCTTAGTTCTTATCCATTGACGGTATTAAGATAATACTTATCCAAAACTCTGCAATATATGAAATTTCGTTTAACTGCTATTTTTACTCGTTTTGATTATACGGGGGTGTGCTTCCTGCGTTTTCGAGGGCGAGAGAACGGGTCACACCCCGGGTAGTAGATAAAGATCTCATGTATTATAATTGAAATAAATATACATTATACACTACCACGAGTGTTTTTAGCCAAGCAAATGCGAGCGGGGGCTTCTAATTACTAGATACTTCTTATTAGCAGTATGCTATAATTATAACGTCATTTTTTTGTAATACGTGTACTTGTGTAAATTACTACTTATTTCCTATCTACTTTACAGTCCGATGTTTTAATATAACTGTTTGTATTTGAATATAGATAAAGGTCGAACAAACTTCAAATAATAACACATGGATTATAAACTTGCACCGCGACAGCTAAAAATATAAGAAGAAAATAAATTAGTTTTTTATATTTTACTATAATTGAAATGTATATATATATATATATATATATATATATATATACATTACGCTCTTACGTGCGTTTTTAGCCGACAAAATGCGAGTGGGCCTTCTTATTGCTAGTGTAAAATACTAAAGGATAGTATTTTACACTAGTGATACTATAATACATTATAAAACATCTAATCCATCGTATGAAAATACCAATGAACAAATTGTTACATTTTAACCCTAAGAGTGTACATGCGAATACAACGAGAGACAGATTAAGTGATGAATATTAGAAGGCCTAGATCCAGGTCTCGATCTCTCATTTGTGCGCAAGCACCTCCGTGAGACACGTCTCCGTGACCGTAGTACGGGGAGTATAACTGTATCAATATTTGATAGTTTACGTTGAACATACAGCAGCATATTTTAAGAGTATTTCGAGTAAAGTTTCGAATCCTCAAACTTTTTATAAACTTCTGAAAAAATAAAAAACTTTAACCGTATTACAACACTGTCTATTCCCGTTTGACGCTCACCGTTGTACCTGCCGCAGTGAGACCGTGGCTAAGCCGCACCTGTCGTAGCCTTTCACCGTAACACAGCTAAGTCTCTTACTTATACATATCCGCGAGCACCGCTCAAAGCGCGTTCATGAGTACACTTGTTACGGTCGAGGGACACCTCTCGGAGTAAGCTGTAGAACGCATCATTAACCTCTCCCTAAACGATCAATGGATACTGACATTTATCACGTTGCCTGACAGTTGTGCGTAGCTCACCAGGATCGACACGACTAAACACCGGAGATACAAAGCGCTCGGACGGTCGTCTACAGCACCCGCGTGCCTTCATAAACACAAATAACAAACTCTACGCTTGCTCATCGGTCAGTTTACCCCTATAGAAGAGACCCCTAGAAGAGACTAGTCTTACGTGAGGACGTAAGACTAGTCTCTTCTAATTGGCAGTATGGTAGAATTGTAACGTCATTTTTTTTCTAATACGTGTACTTGAGTAAATTACTACTACTTTCCACAACTCGTGCATTTGTCGACAATTTTGTACAATATCTAGGATAATACTAGGATAATATCGTTCATTTTTATAGTCGGCTGGCATCTATTTAGAATAGAATAAGAAGCAGTTAATGTTTTTATCTGCTTAAAAACCTGTTACTGAGCTTCACGCCAAGCATACTTAATGTTTTTTCTAGTCAGCTGTGTGAGAGGTTCAGCTAATCTGACAAAGTTACGGAAAAATTCGTAGTATCTTTAGGCTTCCTAGAGCGGGCTATTTTACGATTGTATATTAATTTGTAGGTAAGATATGATCGAAAACCTTCGCGTATTACGTCAACTCCAAGATATCTCACCTCATTGTAGCAAAACTTGTTCTGTGCTCGTTTTATAATAAGATCTCGATGTCTTTAATATGCTTGAGAACTACTTGTAACCAGTGCAAATGACGCTCGGTGTAAAGAGCTCTAAAGGAAGTATCTTGCGAGTAGTATCTTGCGAGTAGTATCTTGCGAGTAGTATCTTGCGATCTTGCTAGATTCAGGATTAGGACGAGCAAGCTATCAGGTCTGAATTAATCTCACACAGCTAAAAATATATGACAAAGCGCTAAGCTTTTTCACTTCACTACTGACCCAATAACCAATTCTCCGGTCCTCTAGGCTATCCGCGGGTTGCGTTTGTCATGGAGATACATCGACTAATTTGTAACAACCACCACAGTGCACGTATCTACGATATTGTGCAAATATTATTATCCTTAATAAATTATTCTTTTAAATCAGTTTAATGCACGTAAAAAAGATGTGACGCTTCGCAAAATAAAAAATTGTAATTCCAAGTAACAATTGTAATTAAATCAGGGATTCGTTATTTAAATCTTTATATTTGTTATGGCACAAGATAAGTTAATAATGTTTGCTTCAAATAACCAATCAAAGCTCATCGATTTTAATTTTAGCACGTTTCATACGTTTGCTTCATATTCATTGCATATAATGATAGAAGATACGTTATAAATTCTAGTAATTAAGCTTAATGAAAAAAACTTTATGTATAATATATCTTAATAGTTGACAAGTAGTGCATGAATATCGAGCGCCGTGTATAAGGCTATAAACATTGCTATAAGTATTGCAGCTTTGAAATAATACAATTGTTCTATTAATATATTTTTCCATTGAAAAAGTGCATTTTATCTTACTTGGACTTATTGTCGAATGAAATTTGAATATCTTTTTCACTGCTCGTTTGTGGTGAACATAAATCATCGGAAAAATAATCTACTAATTCAATGATTTTCTTTCGCTTTATGAAGAAACATGTACTTTTCTGAGTTACATTACACCAGCTCGCAAGAGTTAACAAATTTTCTATAATCTCCTGAACGTTTTGCACGTAAAATAGAAGATCAATGATCTGCGATAACACAAGTGAATAAAACACTGTAAACATAATCACACTATAAAAAGTGTATAAGGTCGTCAACATTTTTGACTTATCCCATTTTCTGGGCCGCCAAGAGCTAGTAATAGATAGACAAATAAATGAGAACGAACAATACATATTGAACGGGCGGTTCACCTCTGCTTTACAGAAACGATATTTTACGTTTGCTATCGTTGTGCACGAATGATGAACTGTAAGGGACTCTTTCTAAATATGGATACTAATTTCTATGAATTCACGTAATAACTTGCTTGTTACTTCCAATTAGCATTATGGTAGAACTATAACGTCATTTATTCGTAATACGTGTACTTGAGTAAATTACTACTACTTTCCTATCTACTTTACAGTCCGATGTTTTAATATAACGGTTTGTATTTGAAAATAGACAGAAGTTGAAAAAAATTTCAACAATAACATATGCATCGTAAGCTCGCATAAACGATACAAATATAAGATGAAAATAAACTAGTTTGTCATTTAGTATTTAAAATTTTCGTTTATCTATCGACGTTCGTATAATGTTTTTCGCAGCTTCGCCTTGTGAACCATCGTTCATTGTATCTTTCATCGATAAACTACTGTAATCCAAGTATTTAATAGATAATAATGATATAGGTACTTCCGGGATCGACAGAAATATACCATCCTTGGAGCACCACGAGTCGAGTTATTTTTATATGGGGGAACACGGGCGATGTTAAACGTGACCGACGGACGCGTTGTTATATCCGGTGTTTAGTCGCGGCGATCCTAGAGAGGAGCTGCTCGCTACTGATGGGAAGCGCGAAAAATATGCGGGTTTGCCGATTGTTTAGTTCGTAAATCATACTTACCGGAATTGGTGTAAAAGCTGCTGCATTAGTGGCTCAGCTACCGACTCATTACGGTGACGCGTTAATGTTCGATTGGATATAGGTTGGAATGAAAGAGTGAATACACAAACTATTCGCGTATATGTAAGCCAGCAAAGTCTTGTAATTCATTTTGGAGAAGGTTCGATCATGACTTTTAACATGATAAAATTCATGAAGTTCTGGTTCCTCAGTCGAAATATAATATTCCTTAGTTGTTTCGTAAGTATAGTTATTATCTCCAATTGACATTCGATATTTATTGTCATTTACAATTTCACCTCCAGGTAAGTCATGACGTCAATTTAGTAGACCTTTTCAATTATCAAAGAATTGTTTGAATACGTTCATTTTCAACATCAATCTTTTGAGTATTGCGTTGCTCTTCCTTTACAAAATAAGTGAGTTTAAATTTATTTATATGATTTTTAAAAATTTTTAAATCATAATTGTTACTACAATATGTGGACTTATTCAGACAGGTGAGTGGTGGCGGGAGAACGAGGGAGAGAGAGCGACCGTGATTAGGAGACTGACGTGAAAGTCAAACTTGCGCTTTGAAAGTACCTACACGTGTTATTTGAAGAACGTACAATAGACAACTACGTCACTACTGTGCACCGCGAACCGCAATCCTTTCGAGACCTCGACAACGTGCTAGCGGCCCGCTTGAGACGCGCACCGACGCAGAGCAGCGACACGCTAGGAAGCCAATGGGCCTCATCGTCGACTACGGAGAAACCGACCAGCGAGCACTGCTGCCGCCACCCGCATAGATTACCGTGCGACGTCGCCTGTAAGTACCGGCTCTCTCTCTCTCTCTCTCTCTCTTTATCGGGAACTCTCTCACCGGCCGTCGTCCAGGCTCTTATCTGCGCTTCGCCTTTTACGTGTTCTGAAGCGCAATTGTAGTTGCCGTAATAAACCTTCATGTAAATGTTAACCTGCCGTCTTTTGCCTTCACGACTCCTCGCCCCGGCTACCTAGGCCTCCCTTCGCCGCCAGCGACTCCACGCTGCTACCGAACGCTAGCCGGTGGAAACGGAGGGACGTTCCCTCCGTTTATAACGGACCTAGCCGACCCCGTTATATTGTCGCCCACCTTTTGTGGAAACGTTTTGGCGACGAAAATTTTCTTTTTCTTTTATTATAATATCAACCTAGGAATTAGGCGAGAAGCACGCGTTGTTCGAACATTCCAGAACGAACGTAAATAAACAGGCATCGAACCGGCAAGGACTCGGCTCAACGCTTTGTTTATGTTTCGAGCTGACTCGGCGCACGCGAAGACATAGACAATACGACCTCCCCCGTTCCAGCCTGCAAGTATAAAATTTTAAAAAAGTAAATATATCGGGTTTTAGATATTAAATTGCCCTTTCGAACTATGTAAAAATTTTAATTTGCCCGTTTTTAGTTCTTTTAGGAAAAATAAATTAGTAGTTAAGACTTAGCTCAAACATCAATTAGCTGTATTTTTTTAATTAAACCTTTTTGGAATATCCAATTAACGCGAAAAAATTGCCCTTAGGCCGATTTAATTTGCCCGCTATGAAAACACAACAAAAACTAATTAATTATTCTTTAAATTAATAATTTTATTGCTACGAAAAATTAACCTGCAATTTGAATGATTCGTGCGCATGTGCGGTGTTGCCAGTTCTCGAGTCTGCGCAGTAGCGCATTAGATTGTGGTGCACTCATTGACTCTGTATAATCGCGCGCTATTTGAACAGTAGAGAAAAAAAATATTGCATATTGTTTGTTATTTGCAGTTGACGGGGGAGGTGACAATACGGCTAACATTTTCAATAACTCAAGAAGCATCAGCCGTGCTAGCGTTCTAGCAACGAAGATAGATACGCATAGAAGCGGAAAGCCCTATCTTAAAGTGAGGCACCCCGACTTCAGTACGCACCCTGACCAGGGGAATCGCTACGATCTGATCTCTGACGCGATGGTACAAGTTGCAAGCGCTCGATAAACTACCTATTCAGATAATAACCATTATTTTAGCTGATGATTTACATGCTAATTATTATAAGCATCGACCAAAATATTTTAAAATCAATACAATATTCTCAATAAGTGGATGGGTAACCATCAATACCTCGTCGTATTCAGCGTTGCGTCGAAAATTATGTCAACATGGCGGATTTTGGCTTACTCCTAGATTTTGTAACTAGATGTATGTATATATGTAGAAAGCCATCGCACCGAAACGCCGATTTACCGAAATCATGTATCTAGAACTGTTCATATTTTGTGTTTGAGCAGAAACTGTACACTACTGGAATACAAGTTTTGGCGACGTCTGCTGCTCTGTCAGTTGTCACGCGGTAAACCTCGAACAAGAAAATAAAACATAATTTTGAGTTAATTACTCTTAAATTATTGATTCAAGTATTAATAATCAAATTGTTTAGTTCCTTACAAAGATGCTGACTTAGGCTCCATACAAAGGAGCCGACCAAGGCAGTTACAAATACTTTTAAATACCAATGTACATATAGTCTGCATTATTAATTGTTCATTTTTAATTTATAGGTTATAACGGGGTAGATCCATGTCCGTTATAATCAGAGGGACGGTATTCCCTCCGTTTTCCTCCGCAAGCCTGCGGCAGCGGCGTGGAGTCTGAGGCGAGGGAATGAAAGCACTACGCGAGGTTTGAAATTAAAAGAAAGGAAATTTATTCCTGAGTCTACAATAGCGTCGAGGTGCGAAAGGGCGGAGCGCGGGCGAGAGAGTTCAAAGAATCAAGAGAGAGAGCCGATACTTACAGCATAGTCGCTACGAATCCGGAAGTCCGTACGGTGGTTGCAATCAGGGCTTGTCCTCCGGGAGGTGAAGCGCTGGCTAAGGCGTGCGGCTGGTGATCGGGGCCCGTCTCGTGCAGGTAGCTGTTGCTCCTTCGTGTCGAGGGGTAGCAGGATGCCAGGAAATCGCAGTTACTAGGGTAATTATGAATTATAACGGGTTATTAATAATCCGTTAAAGCGTCTATTTCGGCTAGAAGCGCGAGTTCAACTAACTCGTTCAAAAACGAGCAACTATCGCGCTCTCTCTGTCTCTCTTTCTTTCCCCCACCACTCACCTGTCCGGCGGTCCTCTCAGCTGCTCCTCGCGGCTCCTACATATAATGTACACATGGTATGGCTTAAGCTATATTCGCGGTGCGCTTAGGGCTAGCGAGCCTCTTGTTTATGACGGGCGACCGTCATAAGGTTAAAACTATCTTCTTATTCATAATCAAACAATTGGCTGGTCTGAAAGATCCCAAAGATCCAGCTTTTAAAAGATATTTTTATCTGCTTGATGCAGTCGGATCAGCTTGGACCTTTTGAACTTCCACAGCAGTCGCAGTAGGGGTGGTATTTTATAGCTGCTGTGGCTGCTGCTGCCACTGCTGCTGCCATTCTTGCTGCCACTGTTGCCACTGTTGTAGTTTTCTAGCATTTTGTCCATCTCTAGTTTGCCTGTAAGGCATGAAATCTAAAAATGAACAATAAAATTTTTTTTAAAATAAATATAGTCATTTAGTATATTACTTGTACTTGTACTTATGTTGCTGTACGCCGCTGGGTGTTCCCTGTGCGTACGCGTAAATTGCCTGAGGAGGCGCAAACGCCGGTGCCGATGCCGGTGCATATATGTATGTTTGTGCTGGTGCTGGTGCTGGTGCCGGTGCCGGCGCGGGTTGAAACACATAATTCTGAACAGGCACCGGTACTGACGGCTACTGATACAGATTCAATGGAGCTGCCACAGCTTGTGGCTGCTGTGGTAACCACATCCACTGTCCATTTGATCCTGAAATATATATATATATATATATATATATATATATATATATATATATATAATTGTATTATAAAATATTTATAATATAACATTTTCCTAAATGCGGTGTTGTCTTGTCGGTGGCTCGTCTAATTTTGATGCGTTCGCTTTGTTCACGATGCATCTATCGCTATTAGAAAACTTGACGATCGCCGCCAGTTTGGCGGCTACTTGTGTTTACATACAGCTAACAGGTACTTCGACGATCGACGCACGACGACACGAGCGGCACGAGGATTAGCTGCATCCACGCACAAAGAAAAAAGGAAAGTTCGTCTTCACGAGAGGAATTAATACGACTAAGTATACATTTAATTTTTATTAAATTATCCACATTTACGTTCACTTCTTTATTTCGTTTATAAAAATGAAACTTGTCTATCAAACTAATTGCAAAAAAATACACACCGAAATCATTTCTTTCGGATGAGGCTTTTTTCCAAATTTTCGTTAACATGCTTATAACTTGATGATTACTTTTGCATAATAAAGCTTTTTGAGTCTTCTTTCTAGATAAATACTTTTAAATACCATTTAAATATGGTATAATCAATGTCATGAAAGATCTTTTTCAAGTATAATTGCTTTTCTATTTATTTGAATCTATTTATGGAATTTTTTTTACCGCGAATAATTAAAAATGGTTTCTGTATTGCAAACAACCCATATATATGTTAATAATATTTTTTTTAATATGAAGACAGGAAAGGAAGGTACAGGAAAAGAAGATACAGGAAAAGATTCATACAAGGTACGTATAATTGCATTTAAGAAAAATTTTATTTTAAAAATCTAAATAGAAGCTGCCATTTGCGCTCAGAACCAAAATAAAAGTTGCTTTTTTCGCTCAAACTGTAAATACGAGCTGCCATTTGCGTTTAAAAACAAAATAAAAGTTGATTTTTGCGCTCAAACTGTAAATACGAGCTGCCAATTGCGCTCAAAAACAAAATTAAAGTTGCTTTTTGGGCTCAAAACGTAAATAGGAACTGCCGTTTGTGTTCTGCTACACTAAATAATGAATTATATACAGTGTAAAAACGAAAAACACAGTTACAGGATTGCGTGGGAAAAAGATCCTTTGCTTAAACCACGGTTGTGTAAGAGTCCCGTGAAAGAAACTAGGGCCTATTGTAAAGCCTGTAAATTAGATTTAATGCTTAAGTAATCTCGGTTAAAATGTCACGCTGAAAACAGTAAAACACATAAGGAACAGCTTAAAAAACTATTGTCAAGTAATGCAAATTTAAATAAAACATTTGATGACGAAAAAATGGTGATTGATCAACCTATTGAAAGTAGTTACGGTTTTGTGTCTGAAACACTTAAATATGTTCATAAATATAGACCTCAGTGGCAAAATGAATTTAATTATTGGTTATAGAGCCTTTGAATAATCCACAGAAAGCTAAATGCAACATTTGTGACTGTGAGCTAGTAGCATACAAGAGTGCTTTACAATTACACGTAAAATCAAAAAGACATAAAATTAAATCTTGCAATATTAATGCCTTTGATTTCTTTAATTACCCAAAGGCTATAGCTGAAATGAAAAAATGCGCATTAATAGTTTGTCGCTATTTGCCATTTCGGTTTATAGAATATTTAGTTCCATTTTTTAAACTATTAGCTTTTGATTCGGCAGTAGTAAAATTAGTCGATTTAAATAGAGCAAAAGCTATGAAAATCATAGCTAACATTATAGCACCCTCTTAAAAGGCAAGATAGCAAAAAATACTATGCAGGCAAAAATTTTCTGTTTCGATCGATGGAACAACTAATATTTCTACATATCAAGCTCTGTGCATAATTGTACGGTATAAAGATGATAGTAGAGATCATATTTGCGATAGTTTATGGGAATTAGTTCCCATATTCGATAGCGATGAAAATCGTAAAGTTGATGCCAACATGCTAACTTCAAAAGTCTAGCGATAATCACAGAAGCAGGTATCTCTTTGCAAAATATAATAGCATCAGAGGATACTTGCAGCATACTGATGGGAAGCCATAATTCTGTGTCCGCAAGGTTGAAGAGATTAATTCCACACATAAAAATTATAAAGTGTGGTTGTCATATTCAGCATTTAGTTGCTCGAGATGGCATAAAAGTATTGCCTCTAATTTACGAGCAAATACCTAATATCTTTTACAATTATTTATCATCAAGCCCTAATAGATATAACAGATGGGCCATATTACAAATTAAATCAAAATTAAAAGTTTTGAAAATTATAAAACCAATTTCAATAAGTTGGTTATCGTATTTTCAATGCATGCTACGAATTTACCGTAGATGGACTGCATTGGCACTCTTTTTTGAAGAGGGAGTTAATGAAAATATATCCAAAAGTGATATTAACAATCCCGAAACGACTTTTTTTCTATACTTTATAACGGTCGCCCGTCATAAGCCAGCGAGGCTCGCTAGTCTTAACTATATAAGTATTGCTTTGTTACATGAGATGTAGAAGCAGCGAGGAGCAACCGATAGGACCGCCGAACAGGTGAGTGGTAGGGGGAGAACGAGAGAGAGAGCGCGATAGTTTTCGTATTTGAACACGCGAGTCTGGCTAGAGCTTTCCGAGTGATTAACACGCTGTTTTTCCTTTTCTACCATTACGACGCCCGTGCAAGCGAGTAACCGCGATCCGTACGAGACGGACCCGAACGCAAAAGCGATGCGCACCAGCTCTGTACACGACATCTCCGGAGGAGCCGTCCCCCATACTACCGATGCCGCCTTTTTGCCGAGACTACGAGCGACCACGCGGTAAGTACCGGCTCTCTCTCAAATTCTCAGAATTTTCTCTCACCAGCCGTCGCCCCGGCTCTCGTCCGAGCTTCGCCCCTTGTCGCGCTCGAAGCGCTGTTTTATTAATAAATAGCTTTTTATTGTGAAACCGTCGCGTATTGCCTGTATCTCTCCTCGCCTCTGGTTACCTAGGCCTCCCTTTGTCGCCTCCGTCTCCACTCCACTACCGAGAGCTAGCAGGTGGAAACGGAGGGAATGTCCTCCCTCCGATTATAGCGGGCCATAGCCAACCCCGTTATAACTTAAATAACTGCACAATATAAGGAATTATAACCATTTAACCCTATAACCCTATAACCCTATAACCCTCTCCGTCGATCAGGCCAGAAACGATCCGAATAGGAACTGCACAATATAAGGAATTATAACCCTATAACCCTATAACCCTCTCCGTCGGTCAGGCCAGAAACGATCGGAACAGGAAGAGCACAATACAAGGAATTATAACCCTATAACCCTATAACCCTTTCCGTCGATCAGGCCAGAAACGATCCGAACAGGAACTGCACAATATAAGGAATTATTACCCT
Source organism: Apocrypta bakeri (assembly GCA_018906985.1). NCBI lineage: Eukaryota > Metazoa > Arthropoda > Insecta > Hymenoptera > Pteromalidae > Apocrypta > Apocrypta bakeri. Next base: position 2,551 of record JACCIA010000017.1, on the reverse strand, counting down.
ACAACCCTATAACCCTCTCCGTCGATCAGGCCAGAAATGATCGGAACAGGAACAGCACAATATAAGGAATTATAACCCTATAACCCTTTAACCCTATAACCCTCTCCGCCGATCAGGCCAGAAACGATCGGAACAGGAACAGAACAATATAAGGAATTATAACCCTATAACCCTATAACCCTCTCCGTCGGTCAGGCCAGAAACGATCGGAACAGGAAGAGCACAATACAAGGAATTATAACCCTATAACCCTATAACCCTCTCCGTCGGTCAGGCCAGAAACGATCGGAACAGGAAGAGCACAATACAAGGAATTATAACCCTATAACCCTATAACCCTCTCCGTCGATCAGGCCAGAAACGATCCGAACAGGAACTGCACAATATAAGGAATTATAACCCTATAACCCTTTAACCCTCTCCGTCGATCAAGCCAGTAACGATCGGAACAGGAAGAGATCAATATAAGGAATTATAACCCTATAACCCTTTAACTCTATAACCCTTTAACCCTATAACCCTCTCCGTCGATCAGGCCAGAAACGATCGGAACAGGAACAGCACAATATAAGGAATTATAACCCTATAACCCTTTAACCCTCTCCGTCGATCAAGCCAGTAACGATCGGAACAGGAGCATCATAATATAAGGAATTATAACCCTATAACCCTATAACCCTATGACCCTATAACCCTATAATCCTATAACCCTCTCCGTCGATCAGGCCAGAAACGAATGGAACAGCACAATATAAGGAATTATAACCCTATAACCCTATAACCCTATAACCCTCTCAGTGGATCAGGCCAGGAATGATCGGAACAGGAACAGCACAGTATAAGGAATTATAACCATTTAACCCTATAACCCTATGACCCTATAACCCTATAACCCTATAACCCTCTCCGTCGATCAGGCCAGAAACGAATGGAACAGCACAATATAAGGAATTATAACACTATAACCCTATAACCCTATGTGTCACGTCCTAGACAGGATTGACAAAATTGTATAGATAATTTTCTCGTTTTTTAGCCACAATCTTTCGATCGTATAGCTAGGGAAATGATATGATTATGAGGAATTTTGTGTTTCATGTAACAGAGAACTACATACATTCATATAGAATTCAATGCAGTTTCTATTTATGGTAAACAACAAAAGCGGAAAGGTTGTTATTGAGGAATGTATAAATTTCATAGATTGGCATAGAATTTCTATTGACTCTTCCAATCGGATCAACAGTCCAGGGGACAGAGTATAGAATTCTTTATGGTTCTCACTGTCCTTTATTTGGAAAAATAGGAAAATGAGTTAATGGTTAGAAATAGGAAAAAAACAAAAGAATTATATTTAATTCCTTAAATTATATACTCTTTGATTTATTTGTACTTATTAGTGGTTGATTAGAATTTCATTAAATAGTATATGCTATGTTTACTCACTTTTGAAGTTGTAATGGTTGACACTTTTATTACTTATTAGAACTCTGGCTTTAGTTCAGTTTGAATATAATTTTTTAAATTTGATTTTAATCTAACTTTAACTTTTATTAAAATTGTTTATTGAATTGCTTATTGAATTGTCTTTTAACCTTTCTCCGACTCCTCCTCTCTCGACTCTCCCGACTCTGACTCCTCTTAACCGAACCGAACGGCACTATTTATACGCTGTTCACAAGTGACAACGTAAACAAAAAATTATAAAAATTGCAAGGTAAGGTTTATGAAAGCAAGGTTGCATCTCTCCGAACCATCAGCATTTAAAAAGACATTAATAGGATTTGGAATTTGAAATTGCAAGCAAATGCTTACATCGCGGAGGTCTTTAGTCAGTTTAAAAAAAATGTCAACGTTACAATTTCTTGAGCGTCTTGTAGAAATAAATACAATTGCTTAATAATAATTTTTACATTCTTAATTATTATTAATAATTCTTTATCACTTATAGAAATATGTAAGTGAATTGTATTATTAATAATTTACATTTGGTTGTAATTAATTCTAATTTGTTGATTGATTGATTTGTGATACTTATTAAAACTATCTGATTATGATTGTGGAATTCTTTCTTATAATACTAATTCGTAAATTTATCCTATGGTCTAATGTTGGCTGAAGATGATTTGTTAATTGGTGTTGTTCTTCATAGTTATCTCTTGGTATTGTTGCTGCTGATGTTGTCGATATGTGGTTAACGAAAATAACCGTACCTAACGTATTCTAACGCAACCCAACTCTGGGGTTTGTTATTGGGTTATTGGGTTATTGGGTTATGGGGTTATTGTGTCAAACGTCGTTAACGAAAATAATACCTGGGTATTCTAACGCAACCCAACTTGGGTTATGGGGTTATGGGGTTGTTGTGTCAAATTCGACAATTGGGTTATTGGGTTATTGGGTTATTGGGTTATTGGGTTATTGGGTTATTGGGTTATTGGGTTATTGGGTTATTGGGTTATTGGGTTATTGGGTGATTGGGTTATTGGGTTATTGGGTTATTGGGTATTGGGTTATTGGGTTATTGGGTTATTGGGTTATTGGGTTATTG